>OY740765.1:11682117-12383729 GCA_963513935.1 Aphrophora alni | reverse complement strand
AATGATATACCATACAAATGTAAGACGATTTCTTCTTGAAAATGATTATATTTAATTTAAAATAATATTATGAAATCATATAAAATTAGGCCACCATTATGAACCTGTACATAGTTTGGTTGTCCCATTCACCAATATTTTAATCCAGTTTATATTATGCATTATACATTGTGAATTTAAAGTCTATCTGCCTGACTACAATACCTCATAACTTTTCTACATGTAGGTGGCTTTGCATTGTAAGATTGGAGAGAATGACAGTGAAAATATGTTGATTAAAAAAAAGTGCTGCAAACCACTTTATAAGCCCAGAACTTGTTTTGGAGTCATTCCAGTATTGGCAAACTCTGTGTATAAGATACCTGCTTGAAATGCATTGGTTTTTAACACTGGAGAAATTCTTGGTTCGGGACATCGATCACAGGCAAGATTCTGGAGCTTTTTAAGAGTATTGGAATTGGTCAGAGGTGGTAATTATAGGGGGTAAACTATAACCTCAGTTCATATGCAAGGAGAGTCCTGAAGTATCTAAGTTTTATCCCTTTTAAAGAAACATGTTAAAAGTTTAAGACTAATCACTCTAATGCACTGTTCAGTACCCATTTATTAATAGCAGACTCATTTCATTCATTACTTGACCTTGGCCTATGGTCTCTGTTATATTGTTTTAATAGTAGATTCACTTTATTAACTTTCAGTACCCATTTATTAAGACTTTTATCAAGCCTCAAGTTTGTTAACGAGCTTTTAACGAGCTCAAGTTGTTATTGATTCAAGTTTTTTTAAAGCTTCCGATAAATTTTACATTAAATAATCAGTATAATGTCGATCTCTTGTTTTGGAATGGGCAATACAGAGTATTGGGAAAGGTGAAGTAGCTGTAATTGATGGGAAATAGACACTCTCGATCAAACCAAAGTATACAAATTTCCTTTAGTATGAAATTATATTACGAACTCATTTCATTCACCCACTTTCTAAGAAATACATATTTTATTACCTAATATTAATGATGTATAATATGGGGAATACAGCAAATATGTTCCAGGTCAATTATTTTTTCCATCACTGTATTATACTCGCTCTTAGTTTAGTATATTATTAGTATTAGGCTAGACGCTAGATGCATTGTACCGTTGACGCTCTGTTTTAAACCTTTTCTGCACTCTCTCTGTCATACAGACACACCCAATTTTGCACTTCTTTCATCTTTCTTTTGAATTGAAGCTATATATATATAATAGGGAATAAGATTGTAGTATAATAAAGTCAACTTCGAGCAAGTCTGCACAGGTTGGGGAAATAGGGGCATGTAGTGGAGGTAAACAGGCTGCTTGTAGATACGCTAGTTCGTGAAGGAAAATTTATGTCTTTAACCTTACCTTTTGAAACATTATTATTATTTTTTTTATATATAACCATTTTTCGAGTTGTCAGATCATGAAAGACATTTAATGTAAGTAGTGTGAACATAGGTTTCATCAGGAAAAATTATTGGTCGCCCATTAAGTTTTTAAATAATTAATTCTTTTCAATCATATATTATTCTTCTCAATTAACTTCTATTGTCATCAGTTTTTCTCCACCCGAAAACCATAACTTTAAGATTTTTGCACAAGATTTCAGTCATGAAATTCAAGTTCTAGGTGTTCGGTTCTTGAAATTGTCATTAGTTATTTTGAACACAGTAGTTTGTTATATTTTAAATTGAAATTATAAACTATATTTTGTAACACGCTTTTCTGAAAGTTATCAATATTTACTTTTTTAATTAACCGTCTTTGGGTTTTTCCAGATGTTGAAAAAGTCTCATTTTGTCCAAATTTGTTGAATTCTGGTATTACTTTTTTTACCGTACTTAATGGTATTCTACATAAGTGAGCAACTCTGTGTTTAATATTATTCTTTGAGATTTTCGGATTTTCTTCTGCAATCTTTTTAAAGATATTTACAGTAATACACTTACTTTGACTTTCATAATGATACTCTCTGTCTGGTCTAGTCGATTAATTGATCTACATTGAGATATTATAAACAAACCTAGAATGTAACAAAAGACCAAAACTATTTTAACTCTATAATACAAAGATCAGATGCAACTGTTATGTTATAGAAGTGAGTCATGGGTTTCCCTCCCCCTCTAACCATTAGACTTGCCCCACCCTCTTATATACACAAACTCGTCAACTGCACATCTCAATATTGCTCGAAGTTATAACTTTAACACCTAACAACACATGTTGTTAAAAACTTCTTTTTCTCTCATGAGAAGAGCGACTAAAAATAAATATCATATCCGAGTGGTTCGTTTCATTTCCGATACCATTTTGACTGTTTTTTCTCATTTATTAGTTCACATTTTATCATGTGTATTGTAGTATTATTCCATCAGTTACGCCTTGTTCGGAAACCAAGCCATGCTCGTAAAAGCAAGACCTACTCGGAAAACTGAGCAAAGTTCATACAATTGAACCCGGCTTGGAAATTCGTGTCAAGCTTGGAAAATCAAGTCATTGTTCGAAACTCGAGTTCGAGCTGAGGGCTCGCACATTCCTAATATTTTACTTAGTGTCTTTTTTGAAAAAAGGTTGTAATCGTAACCTATTTGTCACTGCACATTTTTCTTAGAAGTAATGTCCCCCACCTAAGAAACACAAAGTCTGTAGCTGTTCCTTCATCTTGATGTTTGTCATAGTTTCTATATTGATTGTTGTTTGGCCTTAGAATGAGATTTATTTTATAATTAATATCTTTCTTAGTCAATTGTAGTCTTCTGTAAACGATATTTTTTATTTTTTGTGACTACGTTTCACTGCCACAGGCAGCATCTTTAGGCCAGCTAATTCATTATAAATCTGCTTACCATCCAGGTACTTCGTTGAGCTTTCTACCACACTGGTAAAAAGGAGCATTCTGTAAGGAGGATGTTAAAAGCTTTTGGGTTATTTGATCCAATCAGACTTAGTAATTACTCAAGCCAAAATTATTTTCCCCCTCTTTCCTTATTTTCTTGTATCCATGCATTATCTTCCTGTTTTAAGGCTAGAATTGAGCTCAGTAGCATTTTTTAATTTAGCCTACTTTGTCGCAATTATAAAGCTGTTCTCCCAATATACTTTCATTGGCTGATAGTTTCTCATCGCTTATTTATAACTTCTGAACAACGATTTTTCCACTTCTCGAGCCAGTTCTTACTTGCTTTAAACTCTTCAGTATTGGTTGCCACTTTCTCATTAAGTTGAAATGCTTTTTCTTGAAGAATTGGTCCCAAAATCAGCAAACCATTTGCTCTGAATTGAGTAAACCAACGATACAGCGCTTTATTAATGACCTTCTTCATGATCTTAAAAATTTTTTTATTCTACTAGTTAAAGTACCACTTTTCTATGTCGGCACAAGCTTTCTTCCAATCACATGCTGTTCTCTTTATTGCACAAAGTTTTTCTTCCATTTTAACAACAGTAAAAATGAGTACCTTCTCTTGGTCATACTTTGATTGTAAAAACTCCATTATTTGAAACGATATAACAAAAACTGTCACAATAATAATAAGATTCATCTGCCAAGTTGTCAAGTACTGTAATGAGAGTAAAACAAACGGTAGCAGTGTCATGTAATGAAGACCAAGACCACGATTGACTAAAGTAGATTATAAGAATAAAGTAAGTAGTGATAGGGTGAATCAATGCCCTCCCCCAACCCACCCATCACCAGCGAACCCTTGAACACATTCTTTAACTACACTCCAACTTGGTAGCGTAGTTTGCTACTCTTTGTCCTAAAAATATCAACTTGTCATACACATTCAAATAATATGATTATCTCTGTTAAGGGGGCCGGATATAGGATATTAAAGGTACCAGATATGGTTGTTGTGTCTTATATATAACCACAGTAGTGTGGTTCCAGTTGTTTCTTAGACGCTACATCTACTAAACCAAAACAACAACATCTTAGAATAATAAATGGAAACTTATGCTAGGTCGTAGTTGTATTGCGACATAATTTCTGATAAAGGCTTATAAACCAAAACCTAATGTATTCAATGAATATTAAATAGAAACTTATTCTAGGACTTAGTTGTATCCACGATGATACATAATGTCTAGGACATAGTTGAATATTAGACTTTTGTAATGTCTGGTAAGGGCTTTAAACCATAATATTTTCTAAGAATAATCGCTTACAACAGAGTTGTATTGGAGATGCTACATCTAGTAAGGACTAATGAACAAAAAAACATAATCTTTTAAAAATACTAAATTGAAACTCTTCTAGGAAACAGTTTTATTCGAGATGCTACATCTGGTAATTGCTAATGAAACAAAACCTTATACATATACAACTATGTTTTAAGATGAGTTTCAATTTGTTATTTTTGAAAGATATTATGATTTGGTTTATTAATCCTTACTAGATATTACGTTTCAGACTATATCTTGAGGTGAGATTTTGAAACACAGACAAATGTTTTATTATTATTTTTGTTATTGTTATTATTCCATTTTATTATTATTAAAAAGTAATAAATATATATTAGAAGGCAACCCCATCAATCTCTATGTTGGTACAGATACATTGACGGTATCTTTTTTAATTTGGAAATCAGGACAGTTAAGCCTTGATCATTTCCTAGAAAGTCTTTTAAAATTTTCTTTTCTAAATTTCACCTAGACTATGTCTACTTCACAAGTTATCTTTCTGAACGTCAATGTAAAACTAAAGGATGGCAAAATACAAACTGGCATCCATGTTAAACCAACAAATCACCTATAATACCTCCACTTCGAAAGCCATCCCATGATTACAAAAACAAGACGTTCCTTAGTCAAGCAATCAGAGTCAAAATTATTTGTTCTGAGGAGAGTGAACTACAGTCCAACCTCGTTAAGTTGTACCAGCCGGGACTGCGGCCGATCCTGCATAACGAAAATCCGTGTTAGCCTGAGAAAGAGCAGAAAACACACACAAAAAAAGAAAATATACATACTGTACTTACAATAATTTCCTTTATTACGGAGAAAAACACTTTAAAAAATATTTACTCATCACAATATAACAACAAACACATCTGTGGACTGTACAGGTATGTCTACTTTTTGAAGAATAAGTTTGTAAGTTTCTGTTGCGTCAGCTTCGAGTAATGTTTACGTGCTGCACGGTCGCGCATCCGTTTCAACATGAGAAGCTCGGCCGGTGTAGTCTTGTTCTGATGCTCAAAATACACCATCAATTCATCCAAGTGAGATATGGGGCAACCGGCAAAGCGCCCCAATCACCTGGGTGACAATGACTCACCACGCAGGCATGCAGCGCTAGAGTTAGGCATCAGATGTACAGTCACGGCAAACAAACTCGGTTGCGTGAACTCGGCGTAAACATGATCACTGTGCAATACTCTACAATTATGTGCTCGTATAAAGCAATAGCGCTACCAAAATGCATATTCTATCTATATTAATTTATATTTATGTTTATTTATTACAAACCGGTCCGGGTTACCCGGAGATCCGATTTAAAGGGGGGCGACTTAACGAGGTTGCACTGTATACAAATTTAGCCAAAAAAAAAAAAAAAATTACATGCATTTCTAAAAAGGGTTAGGTTTGAGAACCTGGTTAGGAATCAAATTCGTTTGGCACAAAACACAGATATCACACCCAAGACAAAAGATAATGTGCTATGTACCCCTATTAAACTCTAACCTATATTTAAAATTGTATGAGTTCTTGCATGACAATGTAAAACAGAATATTAACAATCCACGATTTGTGTTTACCTTAATCATAAACATATTCTTCAATATAATGAGAAAAATGTGTATACAATTACACTAAACAAATCAAACTAAAATACAAGGGGAACCCTATTTGATAAATGTAAGGCCATTCACAGTTAGTAACTAGAATACAAAACACGATTTAAAATTTAAAACTCAGAAACTGTAATTTTGTAAAGAAACCAAGGATAGGGTTAAGATGTAGAGGAAAAGGAGGAAAGTGTGTTTGAGCGTGTATCATAACTATGACACAGCTATCAGCGCTTTTAGAATGTACTTGATCTGGGCCGAGGAAGAGGTATTCTAACTTTGAAGAGACTTTGTGGTAACAGTATGAAAAAATCTTTTAAGAACATTGATAGTTTTTTGTGAAAGATAAATAATGTAAAATATATGTGTTTTTTTAAACTTTAAAATTTTGCCTAACTTTTATATATACTGTAATACAACAATTTTGTGTTTTATAAATTTGATTTGAATTGAATGAAACATTATACATATGTTTTTAAGTCTATATAAATGTCTTTTTTGAATTATAATTTAAAGTAATATTGTTTATTACACTGCAGCATGTTAGGTTAAGTATATTTTCTAATACAGCAAATAGTTATACAATATCTGTTTGTTTTTAATTAACGATTCAGTAAATCTGGCTTTTCTGGTAATTCAACAAACTCTCTGGTCTCATTTGTGTCAGAATACTGAGAGTCTATTTTATGTCCTACAATGAGTTTCTATTTAGTATTTTTAAAAGATATAATCTGGTTTATTAGCTCTTACCAGACATAACGTCTCAAATAGAACTATGTTCTAGGATGAGTTTCTATTTAGTATTTTTAAAAGATATTATGTTGCGGTTTATTAGCTCTTACTCAATGCAGCATTTTGGATATAATAATGTCCTAGGATGAGTTTATATTTTGTATTCTTAGAAGATATTTTGTTTTGGTTTATTAGCTTTAACCAGGTGTGGCATCTTTGATACAGTTATGTCAGTGACACAGGGTCTCGAATACAACTTTGTCCTTGAGATTGTTTCTTTTTGTATTTTTGGAAAAAATATGTTTTCATTGATTAGCCCTTATCAGACTTAGTTTCTCAAATACAACTATGTCCTAGGATGTGTTTCTATTTAGTACTTTAGAACTTATATTTAGAACTATATCCTAACATAAGTGTATTTTTAGAATGGAGGGCGGGAGGCTACGTACACAGACAGGATTGATAGATAATGCAAACAATATACAAATGTATTTTACAAATGACGTAGATATTAAACATAGTATTTAAAAATATATCTGAGAAAAATCTATAAGAAAATACATTGTCTAAATTAAAAGATCATTTTAAATTTAGTTGTGATTGGTGAAAAGCTTTGCTATATACAGTAAAAAAAATAAATAGCCTATATTTAAATTAAACATAAAATATATGATTATTTTTTGTGTTATCACCATTTTAACTTGATTTATCTTAATTTTCTCACCGTAATGTTTTGTAAACAGTGGAACAGCGGAGTGTCTACGTGGTGGTACTGGTGTAGTGCCATCACCTTGATAAGAAATATGCCACGAAGTTACTTACACGAAGTTATTTCCTTGCAGTCCGTCTGGTACCATTTGCACTTTTTATAAATACACTATTCGTATTAACTTCAGTATGTTCAAATTCATAATCGATCGTTTTACTCTTATCAAATTTTTCGTTTAGTCAGATGTTATATATTTAAAATCCATACACATTATTTTCTACTATCTCCGATTTGCTATATACTTTGATATTATAAATTTAGGTGAAAAATCGGGAATTCCAGTAGCCAGTGTTAGTAGTCGCCCTGTTTATGTGCACTTATTTTGTCTCAAACCTTGTGTGTGTGTGTATGTGTATAATAAGTGCACATAAACAGGGCATCTACTAACACTGGCTACTGGAATTCCCGATTTTTCACCTAAATTTATAATATATATTCAAAAGGAAAAGTCACTATTTGTTACTGTTTCAACTATTTTTATGGTCATGAGCTGTTGTGAGCTCTGCAGTTACAAATAAGTTTGTCATAACTTGTTACAGTTGTAATTTTATCTTTTTGAAGATTTTTATTTAGCTTACCTTAAAAATATTTTAACTGTACAGAAAAAGTTAATTATTGCAGTTCACTCTTATCATACTGAAGCATGTTTTAAGTTCTTGTTATTAAAATGATAACTATATTATTTCTATTAAAAAAAATTATATCTTTTACTGAAATTTGTTTACAAATATAAAAAAAAAATTGTAGCCTAAAATGTTTTTAAATCTAAGTGTGATTTAAAAAAGGCCAATTGGGCAAATTAAGATAATGGTGATTCCATCTTAATGTTTATATTCAAATATTCATTTCATTATGAATCTTTGAGCTGAAATCAATCAAATGAAGAAGTTTTGTACCTCGTAATATTAATCAACTTCCAAAATTAAGCTACACTTTACTAAAGCTCTTTAGTAGTAAAACGAACATAGATACCTTTTCAGAGTCTAGTAAATAGTATCACGTGCTTAACAATAAACAGTGCTAAATTTATGTTCTAGACTAGATGGTAGTAGACTTAGTGTTAATAATGCGGGGTTTGCATTTCATAAATTACTATAGTATACATAGTACTAAACAATGTCAACATAGTATTTCTATATATAAAATGCCACATCTCTCTCTATCTCTAAGCTTATAACTCTAGAACTGCAGATCCAATTTGCATACGATTTTTTCCCTATGTGTGTCAGGTTTAAGTCTTTGTTTTTTTTCCCATTACTTTCATAGTTATAACAATATTTTATTATTATTATTTTTAATTTTCAACAACAACAAATGTTTTATCAGTATATGATTTGAACACTAATTGGAACCGATAATTGACACAGTAGTTCCTGAGTTATAACCATTTTTTGATACTTAAAAATAGAAATTTCAGATTTTTTAATATATTTTGTGGATTTTCGTAACATTTTCAGCAACAACAATGAATGAACAATATGATTTAAATGCTAATTGGAACTGAAAACTTTATTAAATCAATGCAGTAGTTCCCAAGAATATCATTTTTTTGTTAACAATGAAGAGGTATTCCATATTCTCCAGTATATTTTTGACATTCAATGACAACATACATTTTATATTTATAGCAGTGGGAATAGAGTTGCAGTACTGTACTTCAACAGGCCATGTCCCCTCTGTAAATTAATCCTAGACTATCATTTTGTATGTGATATTCACACAGATTCAACTACTGTAAATAAAATTAACTCAGCTAAAATTCCTAATTTAAAAAATAATTCTCAATTACTTTTATGGTCCTCGCAAAAAAATAATTGATTCAATTGTTGTTTAGGTGAGCCTGAGCCACTGTGAACACTACTTAATGGTGATGTTGCTACTGTTCATTAGACTCTAAATATTGGTGAGAAAACAGTGTCAAAGTCAAAACATTTTAATGTAACAGTGTATTGAAAGCTGCGGACACAGAAAGAAGAGTTATGTGAATTGTTGCATTATATCAAAATGTTAATTTAAGTTGTGAAATATATACAAATGAGAAATTATCAGACAAAATAAACATTTTTTAGCTGTCCTTGATCTTGATCGTTTCAATTCTTTGAAATTTATAAAAATATGTTTAATTAAAAATTAAATGCATTTTGCATTAAAATCATGTTTGAGATGCTTAAAATCAAACAAGGACGTGTGTGTTAGTTATGATATCTAAAGATGCTGGGACCTATTCATTTAAAATGTGTGGCAATGTTGCATCTTATCGTGTTGAAGACTGAATGGATGGTGTTTTAGCTCTGTGAATTGGAGCTTTTACAATTTTTTGACTCAATTAATATAAACAGAATTTTTAGTGTTTATCTCAATTACTAATAAAATCAGTTTATTTTTATTTTTACCAATTGAATGGTTGAAAATAATATAAAATGTTGGCTGGCATTTGTAAGCACCTGTTAGCGGACATTACAATAAATCATTTTAAAATTCCACAAATAATTATGACACATCACATAGCAAATCATTATCAATATCTACTTGTAGTAAATTCTACAACTTGTCTAGAGTAGAATGGCTTCAGTCAGATCTTGTTACAAATAAATCTCTACAGGAATGAAGCAAGAAGTTTTTGTACCGATTATATTAAAACTATTATGTTAGAAAAATATTTGAAATCAGTTTGTAAGTTTAGATAGAGTTGTAACTTCCAACATAATCAACTGATGATGATCATTCAGTCTAGAAATAAAAACTTTGAAGAAACTACTGTTTCTATGCATTTTCACCCCGAAGAATGATTTAATTGTTGAGTTACGAGTTCTATTTATCTAGTCCCGGTTTGTTTTGTACAAATTGTTCAACATAAATTTTAAAATGTTATACTTTAATTAAATACTGTGGAATAAAATGTTAATCAACTTTGTGAAAATCTTATGAGCTTTATATTGTTTTCAAGATATTCATAAATTATAATACTCCGTTACACTTGTACGCTTAAATTTGAGAAGTAACAATTATGTTTAGCATTCTACAATTCCTTATTTTGTTACCATACAGGATGCTGGTTTCTGGTACAAGACGTGTCTCTTTCATGTTTTCTATAAAAATATATAATCAGTCTAAGAAACGAGATAGTTTATACTTATTCATTTTTATAAAATCAGTACATACTAAAAAGTTATTTTTATTTGTGAAATTATTTAACATGATAAAAAAACTATCCCAACCTTACAGATTTTTAATTGTCGTTTGGATTCAAAATTTGTCATTTTTCTTTTTTAATAATTCCCTCATAAATAACAAGCTACGATGGTGGAGGGGAGTGAGGCAAAAAATAAAGTAGGATTCACATTCAGATAATTGAATGTGGAAGTGTTTCTCAAATTGTAGGTAAACAACACATTAACATCAATTTGAAAAAAAAAAATGGGTTGCACCAAGTTATCATCTTTGCAGCATTATCAGTTTGAATCCGTTTCATAAAACGATTGGCTTCCACCAGAAACTGGCAAGCTGTAATAATGACACATAAGCAAGAAATTATTGTACCCAGTTGAGTTGGAATTTTTTTTTAATAAAAACAAAAATGGTTGAAATTTTTAGTGTTCACAATCATTTTTGTTTTGTTTTGTTTTTGTTTTGTGAGATGTTGATTAAAATATTACTTAATGAACAATTGACACAGTTTTGTTGAGTAAGATTTTAAGTTGAGAACTAAGTTGAACGAACTGTAATTTTGAATAGTGAATTATATTTTCTAGTCCCAATTAATTATGTAAAATTAATCAGAATATGTTTTAATGTTATGTTTAGATACGATTAAAATTTGAAAAGTATTTAAAATGCATAGATAATTTATCTGAGACATGCCAAACAGCTTAGACATATTTGTAAATAGGTTTGGAAAACTGCTACAGTAAAATACTGATAATTCGGCATGCTCATTAGTTTCGGATAAGATAGATGACTTTTTTCTTTACAATTTTTGTGAAGCGGAAAGCTTTCAAGATGTTTATAGTCTGGATGCAGTGATAGTGAAACAAAAGACTGGATAACACAGCAATTACAATTTATTAGCCAAAACATATGGATCAAATGAGTTTAACAAAATGTAAAATATAAATATGTTTGATAATCCGTGGGATTATACTCACATTGCACAAATACAGATGGCTGGGAGAAAAATAAACCAAATACTACATTCTAAAGGTTTCAAAACTGTAAGAGCTTTATAAACCTTGGATGCAGGATTACCAGAATCTTACTGTTAGGGATTCCAAGTCTATATTTTAATAACAAGTTATATATTTGTAAAAGAAAGGCATGTTGGTTTTTGAGTATTCAATGAAATTGAATTAAAAATCATCGTTACCAACAATGATACTATACAGGTTTAAAAATTATAATACCGGCATTATGCGATAAAGTGTAGGACTAGATTAAAATTGTATAATAATTTGTAACTTTCTTTTTAAAGAAATGTAATTAAAACATTTACAAATTGCAAACATTTCAACAAAAAAGACAGTATTTTTTTATAGTGTTTATCCTCACTTCCTGTGTGTTGTCCTTCCTTATTGTTTAATCTCCTGTAATATCCCATAACTATGATTAAAATGAGTTCATTATATAACTCTCCAACTCTACAATAATGACCATCATAAAAATATTTCATTTGATATAGTGGGTAAATATATAATATCCTTCACCCCCATCCCTACACGGTACCATATGCATATCTCTTCCATATGAAATTGACTTGCTCACAACTCAAAGGTCGTAATGTATTGAATTTAATGTGGTGCCCTCATGTAAAACTCTTCTACGATAGATTATACATGTTTCTGCCATGTGCCATAGACTAGTTCACTACTTGAAGGTCATAATGTATTGCATTCAATATAGTATTTTTATGTACAACCCCCTCCTCTTCCTCCAAGATATCTTATATACATCTCCCCCATATAACAGTGACTGTTTCACAACTTAAATGTCGTAAGGTATTGCATTCGATGTGATCTTTTCATATACAACCCAATACTCCTCCTCCCCATGTTACATTATACATGTCTACCATGTGGTATTGCCAAGTTCGCCATTTAAAAGATCTAAGTATATTGCATTTAATGTGGTATCTTTATGACATCCCTCCCCATTCCCACGTTCCTATTATTTGATTGAAGAGGTCACAACTTAAAAGATCCAAATGTGTTGCCTTCAATATGTTATATTTATATACAACCCTATACTTCCTCCCCCCTTTCTCTCTCTCATACACATACACACACTTTACCTTACATGTGTTTACTATATAATATTGATGAATTCATGTGTCAGATCAAAATTTTATCTCACCATTTCTTAATTTAATAAAATTTGCTACATAAATAGCTAATACTATTAAAAAATACATTAAATTTTTTTTTGTTTTTAGCGGAAAATGTAACTGCCAGCTCCCTAATAAAGATAGGGCAACCAATTTTTTTTGCCTATTTTTACTTCACACCCTTTCAGGAGATATGGGGTAGTATGGACTTCTATGTAGTTTTCATATTTTTAATAAATTTCAAACTTTAATAACTTTTATAGAGCAAAAAGTAAAAAAAATCCAATAGCAACCTAAATTGAAAATTGTACCATTTGACAGACCTTTTGAAAACAAACATTTTTTGTATTGAAAGTTTGGTTCTATCTTGCACCATTGAATAATTGTAAAAAAAAATGGCATTTTATTGGTTGAAATAAAAAAAAAAAATTTCGTCACACCCTGTACAGTAATGAAAAGATAACAATTTTTTGTGCTCCAAAATGTTCAGAAAAGAGAGAGACCTTTAAAATGAGGTATCACACGACCTATGTTTCTATTTGAAAATTATCCAAAAACATCACCCTGCCCCCCAAAAGTGCCCTTTTGGGTAATTGAGGAGCGTCGAAAATAATTTTCCTGAATTCTTTGGGGTCGAAAAAGGGGGGGGGGTTCTAATTGGAAGGAAATTTTTATCTGGTTTCGTTTAGGCGCTACAGATAGTGTTCATGTGGTCTGAAACACCCGGTATACTTATTACAGTATTATGTTGTTAAAATGTTCATTGGAAGTAGTTGGATAGTCCTTCGGAAAGTTTCATCTTGGGATAGAACATGAAGCCTTCCTATTGCAGTTTTTGGGTCTACGATATATAGAACATCTGTGAAAAGTAGCCACAACACATCAGGGCTTCTCAGGTAATGATGGTGATGGAGGAATGTAACTTTTATTACATCTAGCTCTTCGTTTATTTTTCTATTACATAAAAAAGCCACCAATTTGTATCATAGACAACACTCATGTAATCTGCTAATTTCAGTTTTTCTGTTGACCTTGAAACAGATATTTGAGAAGAGTTGGTAAATTCTGAAAACAGCTTTACTCACAATTTATTTAGGCTTGAGGTAACAGATATGAAAGCATGATACTGTTAGGTTCCTTTGCTCATTAATACTTCAGTAAATCAGTCTTTCAAACATATATCTGATAACACATAGTCTTCTTATGTACTAAAATCAGAACTTGTTCCAGTAATATTTTTAATTGCTCAATCATACAAATCATGGGGTCTTAGGATAGTGTTCGAAGGGTAGTTGTAAACTAGCTTTATCTTGGCACTGACTCCATCGCAAGGTCCTTTGCCATGGACAGTGGCAGAAAAGTGCCATTCACCTTCAATGCAAAAAACTTGGTTTTGGTGGCATATGTTATAGAAATTCTTTTTGTTTTTATATTGGACATCCCACTCATTAGAAAAACGTGGTTTTTCGAGAGACTTAGGGACTGTGTTGTGCTCAAGACAGTCTGATATTATGACATAGTTCAAATGTTCAGTTTTTCTTCTACTTTGTAATAAATTACAAAAGGGGTGACCTGTTGCCTGATATCTAGCACAGTGATAGCTTTGGGCTTTGTTTTATACTACTATCTTTTAAGTTGTATAAAATATGCCTCTTGGATACTTTGGTTTTACAATACTTCATTCCTAGCATCTCTAGTAATCTCATCACCTTCATAAAACAACTTGACTGTTTCAACCATTTCTTTTGGTAACTTTTACACAGTTTTAGATTATGACTTTCCAAGATGCCTTTTTGTTTAAGTAATCTTTTTGACTGTCAGACTTTATAATCTGCCTCGTTGAACTTTCTGATGTCCCAAGTTTCTGGAAGGAAAGTTAACATCATTAAATTTTTTTTCCTACTTCAATAAGTAAGAAGATTTAAAAAATTGTCTTAAGATTATGTAAGACAATTCATTAAAAAAATTTCTGTCCTGCTGATACGAAGAGTTTTTTAAATTTTTTTATTGCCATGTCTATTTTCTTAACTTTCATGGTAGCATCATTTTTTTAATTTTATTTTTTTTCTACTAACCACTATATTTGTTAATTTATGATCTTAATGAATTATTAATTAATTTGATTACTGTTCGGTAATTTATGAGTGTTAATGTATGAATTTATTACTTACTAAGTTTGAGTACCGGAGGACCAGAGTCATTGAGTTTACCTTCCTTGAGGTTGTCGTTATATTGTGCCAACGAACGGTTCCACTTGATGTGTAGTAGTAACTGGCCAGTACTTCTTCTTGCAAATCACTTCACACCGACCGCACTTGACACTTTACAAGATATAAAATGTTTAAAAAAGAAATATAGAGGTATTTGAGTTAAAGGTAAATGAATATGAGGTAGCCGGAACTTAAGTCCACGAGAAAAGGCTGAGGAAGCAGACAATGCACCTGACTCTTACCAGAGATAGAATGAGAATGACCAAAATGTGTACAGGTACAAGTGAAAGTTGCTGTGGCATGTAACCCAATTTAGAAAATAAGAATTGTCGATTTGACCTTAAACACTATTACGTAACAATTACTATGTATAATTTCCATGGTTCTTATTGCTTATTTATATGTATTCTTGGAATTGAATTGAAAACGTATGTTTAAAATTATTTTTACAATGAACCTCTCACTTTCAAACTTGTTATATGATTTAACAATAATATAACTTATTTCCTACATATTTTGAACATTTTTGAAGACGTTTTTCAAAATTTGAAATTAAATTTTTGTTTTTGAATTATAAAATTATTTCCCCTCACAACCTATATAATGTGTATATGTCATAGAAAAGGGCATTGTTACAAAATGATACCCCTCATATGTTTCTAGCTTAATTAGAAGAGGAGCCATTAATATTTAAAAAGTTTGTTGTGCGATTTTTGAAAATTTTACATAACCTTACTTCCAAAACAGTTGTATAATTTAATAAAATTTGGTATTTTTCTTAGCGTATATAAGAGATTACCTATGTATTAAATTTAATTGATATCTGATGAGATTGTGATGTTAGATTTTGATTTAAAGTGCGTTGATTTGACATGAAATGATTCAAGTTAAAAGATCAAAATTTATTCCATCCATTCCATATGGTATCTTTATACACAACCTTATTCTTTCTCACCTACATTATCATATATATATGTGTGTGTGTACCATGTGATATTGACGAATTCTCTATTTAAAAAGATCTAAATATGTTGGATTCAATATGGTATCTTTATATACTACCTCATCCTCTCACTCTCCAATGTTATAATTTATGCATCTCTACTAGCGATGTTGATACTCGGGTGAAATGGATACTCGCATTACTCGGTTTCAAATGATTTCAATACTCGTATTATTATTTCGAAATCGAGTATCTGCGCAGAATAATTTTGCGCATCGGATTCGAACTCAGCTTTACCAATCAGATCGTTTTAGATAAACCTACACTTTTGCGTTCTATCTGTTAACAATATGTGATAGACACTTGTAATACGTAATTAAATGTTATCCTGCCTCGACACAAATTCAGTAATTTAACGTTAGTACAATTATTACCAACATTAATAATTTAGTTGTTATTTAAAATAAGTTAATTTACTGTATTTTTTTACAAAGATGGTAACCTATTAATATTTATTTAAATATAAATAATAACAATTAAATAATAATTTAATTTACTTTTTGTTAATGTGGAAATAAATGAATATTATTATTTTAAATTGAACTTGTTACCCAATCTAAATCATTTAAACTCAAAATCGTAATGTTTAATTAATGTGTAGTGAAAAATCAGCTTAGAAACTAATATAACCAAAGTAGAAACACCGAGTATTTTGTTTGGAATTGACACAACACTAACGAATATCGTTGTCCGAGGATTTTATTTCGAATTCATACTCGCACATTACCTCCTCCTTGTTCCTAGTTACGAGGATTTCGTCCGAATATTTTAATACGAAACGAGGATTTTAATACTCGGACTCACCGAGTATTTTAATTCGAACTCGCACATCACTAATCTCTACCATGTGATATAACAATTTAAAAGATTCAAATGTATTAAATTTAATATGGTATCTTTAAATACAACAGTATCCCCCCTCCCCCCTATACATGTTTCTACCATGTGATATTGATGAGTTTCTACCATAATTTAAATGATCCAAATGTATTGTATTCGATATGGTATCTTCATATACAATCACTCCCAACTTACTCATATTTCATATGTTAACAATTTAACCAGTGATAATATATTGCATTCACATGGTGTCTATATATACAACCCCACCTTTTGTTTGATTATTTAATGTCGATGTGACATTGATTATTTAACAACTTATAATGTATTACATTTTTATGGTGTCTATATACATTCTCAATCCCTCACCCTCTCCCCATGTTACCTTATACTTGTCTTTTCCATTTGACATTGGCTAGTTCACAACTTAAAATATCATAACATATGTTATGGTATATATATATATATATATATATATATATATAAGTTGGAAAATTGGCTATTTTCTCGGTTTAATTACTCAGAAGCTATGAGATATTTTCGATTTGAAAACACCACAGTAAAAAATTGAACTTTCTTCTTTCCTCATGTAAACTTT
Organism: Aphrophora alni; assembly: GCA_963513935.1. Lineage (NCBI taxonomy): Eukaryota > Metazoa > Arthropoda > Insecta > Hemiptera > Aphrophoridae > Aphrophora > Aphrophora alni. Next base: position 12,366,451 of record OY740765.1, on the reverse strand, counting down.
CATATCATTAAGATGTATAGTTAGGGAGCTACAGGCGTTTTAAAAAGGTATTGCAAGTGGCGAAATGTGAAATGTTAAAATCTGGTATTTTTATTGACTTATAAATTGCAATAACTTTTAAACCATTTGAGATTTCGAAGTGATTTTTTCAGGGTTTGTTCTCCTTTCAATTCTGCATCTTTTGATACCCATATCGTTGGTTTAAAAAAATTTGATTTTTTTTGAAAAAAATTTAAACTGCAATTACTCGTAAACCCTTTGAGATTTCAAAGTTTTTTTTCTCAGGGTTTACTCTCCTTTCAATTCTCCATCTTTCATTACCCATATCATTGGTATTGTTAAATGTTGAAATTTTTACAAAAAATTAGATAAAAATGATAAAAATATTAAAAATTTTGAAATTTCAATAGCACCAATCGACTCCAAATTTAATTCTGCTTCTATTAAGCTATAGAAACATTAAAAAATCAAAAACTCACTTTTTCGCCTAAAAAAGTTGCAAGGGGGGGGTACCTTACAATTTTGGAAAGTTTGAAAATTGGCTGTTTTCTCGGTTTAATTACTCAGAAGAAGCTATGAGATATTTTCGATTTGAAAACACCACAGTAAAATTTGAACTTTCTTCTTTCCTCATGTAAACTTTCATATCATTAAGAGGTATAGTTAGGGAGCTAAAGGCGTTTTAAAAAGGTATTGCAAGTGGCGAAATGTGAAATGTTAAAATCTGGTATTTTTATTGACTTAATAAATTGCAATAACTTTTAAACCATTTGAGATTTCGAAGTGTTTTTTTCAGGATTTGTTCTCCTTTCAATTCTCCATCTTTCAATATCCATATCATTGGTATTGTTAAATGTTGAAATTTTTACAAAAAATTAGATAAAAATATTAAAAATTTTGAAATTTCAATAGCACCAATCGACTCCAAATTTAATTCTGCTTCTATTAAGCTATAGAAACATTAAAAAATCAAAAACTCACTTTTTCGCCTAAAAAAGTTGCAAGGGGGGTGGGGGTACCTTACAATTTTGGAAAATTGGAAAATTGGCTGTTTTCTCGGTTTAATTACTCAGAAGCTATGAGATATTTTCGATTTGAAAACACCACAGTAAAATTTGAACTTTCTTCTTTCCTCATGTAAACTTTCATATCATTAAGAGGTATAGTTAGGGAGCTAAAGGCGTTTTAAAAAGGTAATGCAAGTGGCGAAATGTGAAATGTTAAAATCTGGTATTTTTATTGACTTAATAAATTGCAATAACTTTTAAACCATTTGAGATTTCTAAGTGATTTTTTCAGGATTTGTTCTCCTTTCAATTCTCCATCTTTCAATAGCACCAATCGACTCCAAATTTAATTCTGCTTCTATTAAGCTATAGAAACATTCAAAAATCAAAAGCTCACTTTTTCGCCTAAAAAAGTTGCAAGGGGGTGGTACCTTACTATTTTGGAAAGTTGGAAAATTGGCTGTTTTCTCGGTTTAATTACTCAGAAACTATAAAAGATATTTTCGATTTGAAAACACCACAGTAAAATTTGAAATTTCTACTTGCCTCATGTAAACTTTCATATCATTACGATGTATAGTTAGGGAGCTACAGGCGTAGCCTATATAAATTCGAAAACGAATAGACAACTTGCCTCTTTCTGGACATTCATTAATCAGTGTTAGAAAAATATGGAAACTGTTTAATATTTTAAGAATATTAAAAGAAAGTTCGTTCGACCTCTCATTTTAAATCTCATAACTTGAGCATCTACAGGGTGCCAAATATTAACAAAAAGTGATTTAGCTCAACCTTTTTCTAAATATAACGCTATTATTATTTTTAGATATTCTAATAGGTAAATTTAAAATACTTAAAATAAATGTTTAATTTTTAATTCATCTTTGATAACAACCAAGTTATGGTGTTTTAAAATTCACAATGTTGTTAACACAATAGTAAATGTTCCCTGCAGGCATGAGTGAATAATGATTTATTATTTATTTATTGTGGTGTAAAGTAAACCAAGATGTATTGAAAATTGTGTAACCGTTACAAGCTGTTAAAAAAATAAGCCTACACATTTCTTAATTACACTACAGAAATTATTAGCATATCAATTATACTAATATATTATTTGAAAAACTAGAACATAAAGTGTAATTTCATATACAGGATATTGAAATAAGAAAATATTTTGTCTTTAAAAACTAACCTAACAAAAGCTGTTTCTTTCTAAATCGATTTTAAACTTGTTACATTTTTTTTAAACATATTCATAATAAAATAATAGAATGATCGCAAAGGCGTGATTTCAGAGCAGATTACTTAAATTCCAAGTATCACATATTAGAGTTACGCAAAATGTAATAGCCAATTCACTCTCACGAATGTTTGAACTGGAGAAAGCACCTCAAGAACAAAGTTCACCTTCAAATTTCACATGCCAAAGTTTACATACAAATTTTCCCTTTACCTTTCAAGACACAACGCTCAACAACGCGGTGATGCCGTTCTAAGCCCTACAATTACTGATCTAGAAGCTGGTGACACTTCTATTTACTAATATACCCACAGACCAAATTTGTTTAAAATTGTTAGTTTCGATTTTGAGAAAATTGTAATTTGAATTATCAAAAATGTGAAAAATGTCCTCAGATAGGTATGAAATATACTTCTAAATCATAATTTTGAGTTATCGAATTATGTGGAAAATTTCTGTAAATATGGTCAAAATATGGCCACATACATAAGTTTATAAGATTGTTAGTTTCGATTTTGAGAAAATCGTAATTTTGAGTTATCAAAAAATGTGAAAAATTTCCTGAAATATGGCGAAAATATGCCCATATACACAATTTGATTAAAATAGTTATTTTCAATATTGAGTCAATCCTAATTTTGAATTATCAAAAAATGTGAAAATTGTCTGGAGATATGGTCAAAATATCCCCATATAATAATTTGATTAAACTCGTAATTTTGAGTTATTAAAAAATGTGAATAACGTCCTGAGATATGGACTAAATATACCCACATAGAAATTTGAATAAAAGAGTTAGTTTTGATTTAGAGAAAATCGTAATTTTGAGATTTAAAAAAATGGGAATAACGTCCCGAAATATGGACAATATATGCTCACATACAAAATTTGATCAAAATCGTTAATTTTTATTTTGAGAAAATCGTAATTTTGAGTATGTGAATAATGTTTCGAGATATGACCACACACAAAATTGATTTAAAATAGTATATTTAAGATTAAAAAATATATAACTAACGTCCCGAAATATGAACAAAATATGCCTACATACAAAATTTGATTAAAATTGTTAGTTTCTGTTTTGAGAAAATCATAATTTTTTGAGTTACCAAAAAATGTGAAAAATGTTTCGAGATATAGCAAAAATATGACCACACACAAAATTTATTTAAAATAGTTAATTTTGAGTTTAAAAAAAAAGTGAATAATTTCCCGAAATATGCCCGCATACAAAATTTGATCAAAATCGTAATTTCGAGTTATCAAAATATGTGGAAACTGCTCTATTCTTGGTTCTGCGTTCACCTGTCAGTACGGAACACCCGTAAGCAATGGAAATCATATGGCAGTCACTGTGCTATTAGCCGCTGTAAAAACATTGACCCGCTGTTTAGACAAAGCTGCTTATACACACTTTATTACTGATTACTTATTTTTAATTGAGTTATTTACTTAGTTATTATTGACTATTTATTTCATTGTTTTAATTCAATTTGAATACAGCTTTAAAATATATTTTATATACGATGCATTGATACAACTCTTATTTTTTAAGTGTTTTTATAACAATATTTTATGGAATACGAAAGAAAATGTTAATAGTAAAATAATATATAGAGATAATAATAAATAAATAAATACTGTAAGTATATTATCAAATCCAATATCAGTGATAATTAGCTGCTTATACACAGTAGGCTACTTGAAATAAGGAAACTATTTTTAGTTCAAATTATATATTTTAAATACCTGGATATTCACTGAAACACGGGCACCCCAGACTGTCTGCTGCTTTGTGACGCGTTAATTTTTTCAATCTTCATTGACTTTTTGTAAAACGGAAGATAAGGTAGGTGGTGTAATGGTAGCGAAAAAAAATGCACAATTTTTCTTATTATTCCTACTAAAAAGCCGTCATACTTAATCTATATTCTATTTTACGCTGTTTTTTTTTTACTTATGACATACCCAAGTCTTTCCTCTTTTCAAAACCGGTAAATTAACGAACACTTGTCGAAGTAGCTTCACTGGTTTTATTTGCTCAAAACGAAATATTTTCTTCAGGAAAATATTTTAAAACATTAAGCACTGTTTTGTGATCACCACTTTTGATAGGTTTTCCTGAAATTCTTGATGTCATATCTACTATGTAACTACACTTCAACTGTACACTGAAAATGAATTAACTTATTTAACACAATACGTTACGCACAAAAAAACACTTCCGTCACGCCCGATTCTCTCACCACACTGAGAAATTTTGTCATCTGATAAATTGAAGAAGGATGGAGTGATGTTTTGTTTACAAGATATCATATCTTGGATTTTGTTTACAAACACACTTGATGACATCCTGATACACCAGTATTGCATTCGAGATTAAATTATACAAAGACTGAGATTAATGCATTATTCAAAGACCGTATTATTTTAAAACTAATCGAAAACACAATTTACGGGTAATATTTTTAAGTTAGTTTTTAGATTTTGTTTTCTGTTTTAAAATTTGCTTTTTTTATATATAAGCAACGCTGAGTTTTTAGAGTGAACCAAGTGATTAGTTGAGCAATAAAATAATTAAAATATGAATAATACTATGATTTTTCAAACAAAATGCTTAATACTTGAGTATATAGATTAAAAAATAATATGAGTTGTATAATTTACAAATGGTTAGTCTTCATGAAGCAGAGGAAGGTTAGTTATTCTAGGGTTAAAAAGCACACAACTGATGTCAACCAAGTGAGTTTGTTGTGAAAAAAAGGGTCTATGGTTATCTGTGATAGTAGCATGTTAAAGCCTGGAGAGGGGAAGTGGATATGATGGACAATATTTCTGTTACTTGAACAGCACTAGTTCTTCCCTCCCTCATTATTTCTCAAATTATTTTTCCATTTCTCCTCACTTAGTCTAACAGGTTAAAGGGTGGGGGAGGGAGGGGGATTGGTGATATCAACAAACTTGATATTCAGTAGTGCATGTCATTTTAACAGTAAAATGTTAAAGACTGTTAACACGTACATAATAATAATTTTAAAAAAATCCAGCAGGTATAAGGGTCTGGTTGTTTATTCGGTCTATGAATGAGGTATCAAAGTCAAAACTTCACTTCCTTTATCATATTATTATATCTCTTTCTTTTGTTAGCTTCACAGAATTGGAACAAAATTTCTTTTCAGAGACAAATGTTTTGAGAATCAACTCTTGTTATGTTATTTTAACCCCTTAACGGATGATTAAAATTGACCAAAAACAACACAAAAATGTTGATTTTTAGAAAAAAATTTAAATGATGGGAAATAATGTCAAAAACATAAAAACCTTTGTAAAAATTGAAATTTTTTAGTTTTTTGCCATAGATAATGTTTTAGGGTTAGGTTAGGTTTTTGAATCTGTAAGGATATATGAAATATATATGTATATTTCTATTTATGAATATTTTTATAGAGCGTAAACTTGTATACATACATACACACACACACACACATACATATATATATCTCACAATGCAAAAAATTGAGATTTTTTTAAAAAATTTTATTTACATGCCACTTTGTGCCTTTTGACTAGTGAGCATAATTTTTTTGGAGCTTTAAAAATGTATGGTCCCCCGCGGGATTTGAACCCGAAAAAGAAAAAAAAATCGTATCTAGCGTATTATTACGTCACTGGCACATTTTATTGAAAAGCTCACTGACGTAATATTACGTCGCTGACCGTTAAGGGGTTAAAGATGTTATACTGGATACTTTAATGTAAGCCCCCCCCCCTCTCTGTACTTTTGTAAATATTTTTTGTTATATCATTTCTCAACTAACACCATTTTTTATTACATTGTTTTAATTAAAAAAATAGCTTAAATAATTTAATTAATTGTTATAAATTTAAAAAATATTACACCAATTTTGAAAACAAAAATCTGCTCTCTTCTGTTAATGAATGCCATACATAGGCCTATATATGTTAACATGTGTTTAAAAAATTTCATCAACAAAACAATGGTCAAGACAATACTTAATTTCCGATTGTGAAATAAAATGAAATTAATATTGCCCCGATTATGAAAGCAATTCCGTTTTCTTCAATCAGGAAGTCTTATCAAACAAAATCAAAACATTTATTATATTATAAAATATAAATACATTATTTTATACTATGCATATCCGAGAAAGTAATGCCTTTAAATGACAGTTTTTTGAGATGAGATTCACCTGTCTGAAAAGATATACAACTGTAAATAAGTTCAAGGGCAACTTGCCCTCCCCTCCATAACGGTTCCTAGGTTTGATCTTTTGTCCGCCCATACGTTTGATGCTTTATTTATGATAATAAAAAGTTCATAAGAAGATAGAATATATATTATTCACTGGATTTAATATATATGTATTATACAACTTGTCGGGCTGAATGTTTTGCAACTTTGTGGAGACCTTCGTGTAGCTGTAGGTACTATGTCAGTAAAAGCTAGTTGCTGATAATCATAATGTTTAACCATATTTAAACGGAATACAATTGAGTTAATTTGACATTATTTAATAAATTAATACATTTATTACTTTTACTTTATTCCTTGTTCTACAAACACTATGTAATGGTTTAATGATAAGTTTAAAGATATTTTTAATAAGGTCTAATCGTGTGTCATCTAACTGACGATTATTGAAAATAATCGCAATATTTAACTGAATACAGTTGAGTGAATTTAACACTGTATAATAAACAATTATATTTATTATCCTTACTTTATTCCTGATTCTACAAAATAATCATTGTGAAATAATTTAATAATCAATAATCACAGATTATTAAAAATAATTATAATTGGAAGTCCTAAAACGTCTCATCCCTAGTACAGTACTGCTGCAGTAAGAATGGACGTGCAAGGAATGCAGAGGATTAGCAAATATTTTAGTTGATACTGAACATTTCACTATTACTCTAATTAATAACATCGACTCAATGGTTTGACACTATAAATACTCCAAAATGAGTTACAATTGCTAATTTGACTGCTTTTCTTAAACAAGGTTTACACAACCACAGTCAATTTATGAATGAGGTTATTTATTATTAAGTACCACTTTAGAAATAAAATTTAAACATATTTTATTATTTTTTGATACTTCTTCAATAGTCAATGATAATATTGAGAAGCTTAATAGCTTATTTTATGACCACAAAACACCAGGGGAAGACGTGGTCATTGCTGAGAGTGTTGTATCCTTCAAAGGTAGGCTTTTCTTTAGGCAGTATATGCCTAACAAAGCACATAAATATGGAATAAATGTATTTAAAATTTGTTATAAAACCGGATATATCTATAAAGTTAAGGTTTACATAGGTAAGGGGACAGGTGCCGTGGATGGAATGACTGTAACAACATCTATGGTAAAGGTTCTAATGGAGAATTTCCTTAACAAGGGTCACGTTTTAATTGTTGACAATTATTAAACAACTTTACAATTGGCCCAGATTCTATTATCCTGTAACACACACCTTGTTAGAACAGTTACAATATCCAGGAGGGGATTTCATCAAAAGAAAAAAACTAAAAAAAGGTGAAATGGTCTATGTTGAAAATGTAGATGGCATCGTGTATACAACGTGGATAGATAAAAGAGAGGTGCGAATGATATCCACAAAGTATCCAATTGATTTTATGGATACTGGGAATAAAATACGCAAAGATAGATCTATTTTGAAGCCCCTTGTTGTATATGAATACAACAAAATAAAAATGGGCATTGACTTGTCTGACCAGATGTCAGCATACAGCACAGCGGTCAGAAAAACTATGCTCTGGTATCAAAAGCTGGCTGAAGAGTTTCTGCAGGGGACTGTAATTGTTAACTCGTGTCTGGCGTATAAGAGTGCAGAACACCATTTATCAATCACAACCTTCAAATAAAACATTGCCATTAAGCTGATAAGCATTCACAAAAAGGAAATACTTCCAAAAATAAAGGCTGTTAGTCATCACCATCTTTCATAGTTCGAGATGTTCACTGGAGAAGGGAAAAACAGAAGACGCATTCGGAAGAATTGTAAAATTTGTTACAAGAATTGTGTTGAGGCTGAAGGATGGCAAAAGGGAAAGAATCTCAAGAAGGTCACAACCTTTTGTGAAATGTGTTCAGGCAAACCATTCTTATGTAAACCCAGTTTCAAGGACACTCACAAATAAAATAAAAGTGGTACTTTGTAATTATTACACACATTGTAATCTTGTCTACCAATACAATATATTGTAACAATATACTAATATGTAGTAAAAATGTTGTTTTATTCTGATATTGTTAGTGTCTTATACAGTAGAACCCCTCAAACTCGACCCCCTCAAACTCGACCCCCTCAAACTCGACATTCCGTCAAACTCGACAGGGCCAGTGACAAGGAGCATGGGATTTCCAAGGTCATTCACTGCATTGTTTTACGCCATGTGCGCCTGCCAGATGCCCGGAGGTTGAGGCTTGTTACTTTTGTTTATACAGCTGTGAGGGATGCTCCTTTGTCTAGCCACTTTCTAATCCTACTGTATAGTAGAGGCCAAAGTTAAAGATAAAGGGTCCAGGTAGACCGGGACAGCCCTAAACATTTGTTGTCAAAACATTCATATTGTTGTGAACCCAAGCGCCTATCCACCCGGGTGCCACCGGTCATTAGCACCGATTCCATTAAAGTAAGCCAAGTCTTTTGTCATAACAATTCAACGGAGCGTCGTAGCACTATGATTCAAGTTTTGTATTAAAGGTCTTAACCATGTGAGAAAAATGATCTGACTCTTAATTATATGCGATCAGCAGTTCAATTTATAGCATTTGTATTGGACTGTGTTTGGTATGTACATTCTTTTTCTTCGGCGACTTTTTTTTTCAATGCTAACTTTGCTCTAATGTTTTTTTTTTTTTAAATATAAAATTGTTTTAATCTTTAAAAATATTTAATGGACTGTCTGTTTTTTACTGTAGACTTTACTGTAAATTTTATTACAGCATATTAGGATAGGTCTTTTTAGTTTACTAAACCTATTGTACAAGGCCAACACTTTTTAAATCTCATTTGACCGATCGATAAATTTAATTTTAATGTGTGATTGAACACTATTTTTTTGTTGTCAGGCAGGGACTTTTTTGCAATAAACGTTTAATCATTGATAATCAATAAATGTACAGTTATTTAAAATAATTTTGAGTATTTGTTGCAAACCTAACCATTAAATACCAAAGTTCCCTAAAACTCGACAACCCCCAAACTCGACAACCTTAAAGTCCACATTGTGTCGAGTTTGAGGGGTTCTACTGTAGTACTAATATATCATCTAATTAATAATACTATCTAGTTTTGTAAATGTAAATGCAGATTGATACAAACGCTGCAAATGTTCATAAAATTATCGTAAAATAAAAGATGATTACTGTCCGTATAAAACAACAACAGTGTGTCTTTTGTTTACAGGGACAGTCAGTTGTCCACGTAGTGCCCTAAAACTCCCCTAGAATACATCACCTTAGTATTAAGATAGTCAAGGTCAGGACTATACAACGATGGGCTGCCGGCCCGAATGGGTTGGTAGTAACTTCAGCATATAATGTTACCGCCGACCCTATCGAGTCGTCATGGCAGCTACGTGATAAAGATGCCTCAGACATAAGACTTTGCAACAATTTTACAAATGAAGTTGCTCCAAACCAATTAATGATTACCACCAAGATGAGAAATAGAAGGAACAATAACAGCTATATCATTTAAAATAAAGTAATAATTATGGAAATTTTATTTTACTAAAATTTGATTTAATAAATTACATGTATAAGTGTGTCATAAATAATTAATTCATTGCACAATGCTGATATACGAGGACATAGTGTGCATCAGTACTTAGTTATAAACAATTTATATTTTCTCAATAAAGTAGAAATATAGATTTTTATACCTAACTTATCTGTGGGAAGAATTAAGTCCAAAATATTGGTTAAAAATGTTGTTTACATTTTCACAAATAAAATAATAATTTAAATCTTATTCCTATATTACATAATAATAAAAATAAGAATATTATAGTTTTTTTGTTGTTTATTTTTCAAATATAATAAGTGAAGTAAGAAGTAAGGAGCTGTATATATCAAGAGTTATAAACTGAGAGCAACAATAAGATGTTTAACCAATATAAATGTAATCTTTATCTTGAAGTTGTTTGAATTTCAAAGCAAGGGATAAAAAATAGTATATTTACAAGTACAAACAAATTTTAATTAATTTAAAGGTGTGACGTCTTCTATAAAAAAATACATTTACAGGGTATAATTTTCCCTTTAAGGGGTAATGGGATTTAATGTACAATACATATGAAATAAATACTTATTTTTTTTACAAATACAATTTTCCTATGCATACATTATTCACAGAAACAGTCATTTATTAAAGAGTAAATATATGGTGGCACAAAGACACATTATTTATCTATGAATGAACAGGTTGTTTTTCAGGCTCTTTTTTCCCTTTCATAATGGCTTTAATATCATCAGCATCTAGAGTTTCATATTTTATCAAAGCTTCAGCCAACAGCTTATGTTCGCGCTGGTGGGTTTTTAAAATAAGTTTAGCTCGCTCATATGATTCCTGAAAAAAAAAGAAGTAATAAATAACTATAAATATCTCATTATCAATTAATTGATGGTTCACATTTAATTTGTTGTTTGGGTGATTAAAGAGTTTTTTTATCATTGTGACCTCAATATGATTAGTTCGATCGACTGTATGGTTCGCTGTGTTTAATTTTCTCTCTTCTAAATTCACCCATAAAAATCCATTCAATTAATCAGTTTCTCACACTCTCTTTCTTATGCAAAAAGAATTTCCCAACTTCTTACATAACTCACATTAGTAGGAAATTGGTTCAGTTCTGTAGTATATGTCGAATTGTTTTCATTAAAACTAAATTATGAGATACAAATTTGTGGTAATTCAACAAAGCCGATGACCCAAAGGGTCTTTTGTTTATAGAAGCAAATGATTATAATTATGGCTTGTTTGAGACGTTGTTATTTTTGTTAAGATGCATTCAAAATACTGTGTATTCTAAGAACTCGTTGGTTTATAATATTAAGGTTCATAAACATAACATGCAGTTAGTTAGCACAAGTTGTCAGCTTTAGAAAAATTGCCATTTGAGGCTGGAGCCCATTTTATCAACAAACTTTTAAAGCAGTTTAAAGAAATAATGGAAATCAGTACACATAAAAACAACATGAGAGCCAGCGATTGTGGAGTTTCTTGTGGCCCATTATAATAATTATTGTTAAAATGATAACAATATTTTATTGTTACTAATTATTTTAAGATTTTAAACCTGTTTTGATGTATTACTCATTTTGACGAGAATTCGTACAGTATAGATAGAGGGGTCTCTACGAAAACTTTAGCTATAAAAAATATGGCAAGATTTGACACCCTTATATTCCGTAAACTATAAATGATAATTTAATCATTTAAATTTTGTTGAGTGGAGGATTTATCCCTGCATTTAAAATAGTGGATAGTGAGGGTGTGCAGTGTTGAGGGGAGGGGGTAGTGAGGGGAGGAGGTAGTGCTTGCGCATGAATACTGGAAATGATAATACAGGGTGGCGTTTAGAAAGTGTAACTTTGGATTGTGAAGAAATAGGACATTGAAATTGTGTTGATTTGTAGAGAATAACAATCTAAAATATTATTTAGCAGTAATAACCAATAAAACGAGTAAAGGTTATAAATTGATGTGTGCAGAGTAGAACTTTTTTAATAATGTTGAAAAAATTGCAAAAGAATCAGAAAAGTAGAAAAAAATTAGAAGAAATGACAATATTATTGTCACAGTTCGTTCAGAAAAGTTTGTTAAATAGATGGCAGTAGGCCGATGTCCATTACGAGTTGGGATTTATCAAGAATTAGTTTGGTTATATTTGCCATGTTTGTGATTGCCTATGGTTTACAAGAGATTTGAAGATAGTTAGTTTAAAACATTTTGCTTTGTTAAAAGAAGAATTTCTAAATGAATCACATCTTTTCAATTGTGTGTCATCAATAATTAAATGTTAATAAGGTACCAGCTTTGTCTAAGTCAAATAATGAATTTTATTATTCTCCAAAGCAAAATTGATTGGCACTACTGGATTCAATAAGTTGTTAATCTTGCTGAGATTACCACTTATGGAAACAAGACGCTTGCGTTATGAAAGAAATTACAGTAAAGTTAGTTAAGTAATATCTGACACAACATGATTATGAATTTGCTGAAATGACTGGACAATGATTATGGATTCATTGTGAATTTCAAGAAGAATATAATATAAATTGACATACCTTAACATACTCATTGGAGCTTGTTAATATAACTCTGCCTCTAATATCACAAATGCCTTACTAAAATTCACAACCCATGAATTATTTATTTCTTATGTGGATTGTGTAATTTGTTATATGTTTTTTGTTCTTTATTTAAATTGCTTGCTTTACAAATTTTAAGTTTGTCCGGAGCAAAGAGAAAAATAAATAAAAAAAGAATAAAAACAATGGCTACTTGGTATCGATATTTTGTCCGACTATATAAATTATATTATGTGTGTGCCTAATAAGGTTATTTGTTTATTATGTGCTCAATTTTTGGAGGACTGGGGAAAAAAACCTTCTTTAATTTATAGAGTCAACATTATAAAAAGGGTTTGATGAGAATTTTTGATAAAATTTTAAAGAGTTAGGGTATGCTGTGATATATTATAGAGTCACCACTATAAAAGGGTTTGAAGGGAATTTTGATGAAATTTAAAGAGTTAAGATACGCTGTGGACATACATAGGTGTTTCAGATCAAATATGTCGACAGAAGACAGATTCAGTTAGTAAATATCTACTAAATCATAAAGAAAAAGTCCTTTTTTTTTCACAATTAGGGGTTTTAGAGTTGTGTGTCTATTTCTCAAAATATTCAAACCCAAATGAAGGCTGTATAATATCACCTAATATTTCTGCAGTTAAATACAAATGTTGTTAGTTTTTTAACATCTTAGTGTTCAGATTTGAGTAGACTACCATTCAGTAGTTTAGTTTGATCTGGACTCTTCCTCTCTCTTGCTGCAAGCAAGAAAAATAAATTAATAATGGATTGAACCAGTAGCCATAGCTAGTTCTCAACAGGGCACCAAACTGCATTTGTTAAATGTGAAATTGTGAGTTTTAAATCTAATTTATATGCACATTATATTATAAATTAGATTTAACCATACATAACCAATTATGCATATATAATTGGTTTTACAAATTTGAAGAACAATCACATCAAATAATGAGATGTTAATGGTTTGATTTAGCTTTTTTTTATGTCTAAAAAGTTAGGCACTCTAGAAAATTGTAGAAATGTGTTTTTATTTTGTCAATATAAGCCAAATTCAATCCACCACAAATGGGTTTATTAAGGGGTAACTCTAAAATTTCAAATGTAAAGCCCCATCGAGTAATACCTTAGCTTAAAGGTCTTGTTTAATAGAAAATAAATCACACAAATTAGAGGTCAAATTATCTTACTCCAATAAAAAATGGCGACCGGTCAAATATTTAAAAGACTCCAATTTACTTACAAGGAAAATAATGAGTCAAAATTATAGTAGCAAGCACTTCATTATTATTTTATTCACATTTGATCAGGAAGTTGTTACCTTAAAATTTTAATTGAAACTTTATTATTTTTTTCAAAGCTAAAAATTTAAAGTATAATACCGAATTTGAATATTTGACCAGTCGTCATTTTTAATTGGAGTAAAATAGCAACCTCTAGTTTGTGCAGTTATTTTGTATTAACATGTTGATTATGTGGATGGGGCACGATTCTGTGCCAGACAGAACTCTGTTGCCATGTCATTGGGACTTTTTCTGTTTAGTTTGAGCTCACTTATTGATGCAAGTGTTTCAATCATTGTGCATGCTCAGTATACAGTTCATATAACCTAAAACTATGGATAGTTTCGCAGTGTACCTGGCATGGATCCGTACCACCACAAGTTTTTTGGTGTTGTTTTTGACGTGTATTGTCTGGAAATGTTGTGTACATACTAGTGTATAGTTATATGTTTTAGTGTAAATTGTTGGTTTTAGGATAAATTTTTGTTTTACCGTATAATACATACATTGCAAGTATTTATCTCATGATACATGTCATGGGGCTGTACTACCAGGTGTTTTGTAGTCGTTTGTTTATGAATTGTACTATGAGCAACTGAATTGTAAATATTGGTGTATAGTTGTCCATTACAATATAAATAAATAGTTTCCTTTAACTAACATGGATAGTAGATCAAAACACATTGAAATTGTTGAGGATGACTTTGTAATGGTACCGAATACGACAGCGGGGAAAGCAACTATGTCAATGACTATTTGAATCCTACATGGTGCAATTCAACAAGGGGGTGAGAGCATTTACTGGTAACACTCAATTATTAATTCTTATTCCAGGTGAAATAAACCGATAGACTGGTTTAATTATTATCTGGATGATGTTTTTCTTGAAACGGTTGTTCAGTACACCAATGAATATGCTTTAAAACTGTTTTGTGATCATTCTGCAGTGACAGGTTCGCAGATTCATCACTGGAAAGACCTTTCTGTCCCAGAATTACAACTCTTTTTGGGAATTCTCCTTCATATAGGATTTATCAAAATCAAAAGACTCCACGATTACTGGAAGACAAATAAGTTATACAATTTGCCCTTTTTCAGAAAGGGCAAAATTGGAGTAAACAATGAAATTTGTTTTGGATAGGCCTTCTTAGTTTTTTAAAGTTTCACAATAGATATTAAAATTGATGTTCATTCTGCATTCTATAACCTATTCCACAAAGCAATACTCCTTTTGCATCCCATAACAATTCTGTCCAGAAATTTTTCTCCTTCTTCATCGTAATGTAAAAGAAAGTCAAAGACAAAGCCCATTTCTTGTATTTTATGATTCTCAGAAAGAATTTTCGATACCCACTGAGTACTGGAATTCTGGTAGCCTAACTTTTCTGTGACAATCTCATACAAAACAGTCCAAGAAATGTGTGGAATTTGTTCAGAGATTGTGAAATACTGATTTTCATGGAACTTTTTATCAATTTTCTGAGTTCATCAGTGACTACAAATGGCCAGCCAATCCAATCACTCTGATGCTACAACCTGGAAGGGTAAGTAGACATAGCTGTTCTGTACTGTTCCTATTGCATTACAACCCTGGATGGGTAAACTATGTTACCTTTGCTGTCCTGTCCCTCTAAAACTACAACCTGTCCCGTCCCTCTGGTGCAACAACTCTGGGTGGGTAAATCTATATAACACATCCTGCTATGTCCTTTTGGTGCTACAACCCTGGGTGGGTAAATATATATAACCTGTCCTGCCTTGTCCTTTTGGTGCTACAAACTCTGGGGTGGTAAATATAAATAACCTGTCCTGTCCTACTGGTGTTACAACCATGTATTTGTAAATATATAATCTGGCCTAACCCTCTGGTGCTACAACCCTAGGGTGGTAAAAATATATAACTTGTCCTGTCCCCCTATTGCTACAAATCTGCATTGGTATATATATATACACACAAAACCTGTCCTGACCCTCTTCTATAATCCTGGTTGGGTAATATATATATAACGTGTCTTGCCCTGTCCTTCTGGCACTACATCCCTGGGTATGTAAATATTTACAAGAGCAGTCCAGAAATAATTTACGTCTTGGCGTAGCAGGGCAAGGGTCATCATCTTCATGTCAGACCGTCCCCGTCCCCCCACGTATTAAGCAATCAATCGCAGTAGCATGTGGTTCGTATTGCTTCTGCTTTCTTCACTGTGAATTTTTTTATCTGCATTCAGTGATCAAGTTTTTGTTGACAAAAAACCACAAACCAATTAAAATTTATCGGCAACTTCTTGAGGTTTACAGAAATAATGTAATGGGTGAAGGTGGAGTTAGGTAGTGGTGATTATGTTTAAAAATGTCCGCACTAATACAATGAAGACTGAATTGGTCAACCAAGCACTGTGACTGATGAGAGGTGGTGAAAATCAATAGAAAAATTCATGAAAACTGCCACTTCACAATTTACAGAGGTCTTAAGTTTCCTCTGTAAATTTTTGCAAAATTTGTTGAATGTAGTTGTGAAGCAAAAGCTACGATACCATAAGTTTTTAGCCAGATGGGTACCAAAAATCTTGTCAAAAGAACAAAAACAATTGTGAATGACAGCATTGTTGACATTTCTTGAAGTATATGATGATAACTAACTTCTTGATTGTTTTGTAACTGAGAATGAGGGTAAAACACATGAATTGTGAGATAAAAAACAGTCTATAGAATGGGGACACACAAGTTTTCCCAGAAAACTAAGGAAATGTTTGCAAACGTTGTCATCAAGAAAGATCATGGTAATTGGGGGGGGGGGGGGAGGACGTGTTTGGATTTCCTCGAAAGTGGTTCAACATAAACTCCTGAGAGATATTGTGAAATATTAACAAAGTTATGAATAACAATTCAAAACAAACGTCAAGGAAAGTTCATTTCCAAGATTTAGTTTTTTCATGACAACACCCCCACATGGCCAACTCAAGAGCTGTTTGGGTGGTTTCGGATGGGAGGTCTTTGATCATATGCCTTACAATCTGGATCTTGTGCCAAACGATTAACACTTGTTTCCACACATGAAGACTTGGGTCACAATGCAACACTTCGATGACGACGCAAAACTGCAGACAGGCATAATGAGTGATTGACGTCTCAGTTGGCAAAATTCTATGACGATGGAATTAATAAGTTGGTGCATCGTTATGATAAGTGCCTCAATTTGAACAGAGATTATGTTGAAAATTAATTTAAGAGTGTGGCTTTCAAATGTATATAATACAAATGTTTCCTTTCACAAGAACTTTTTTAAATTTCAAAACGTTACTTTCGGAATTGGCATCGTATATAACCTGTCCTGTCCTTGGCCCTACAACCCTAGGTGGGTAAATGTATATAACCTGTCCTGTCCTTGGCCCTACAACCCTAGGTGGGTAAATATACATATAACCTGTCCTGTCCCTGGCACTACAACCCTAGGTGGGTAAATGTATATAACCTGTCTTGTTCTTCTGATGCTACAACCCTGAGTGGATAAATATATATATAATCTTTAAACATTTTAAAGAAATATATAGTTTCAGTAGTTTACATTGTTTATTAAATAACTCTCATGTAGAAAGTTAATGTTAAATATTTTCATAAGTGAAATAAATTACATTTTAAATAAAAAAATGCTGGTTTAATGAAAACAATATAACTTTGCTTAATAGGTTTACACACCGAAAGAATAACATAGAATACTTCAACTAGTGAGAAAGTAATAATAGAATATCAACTTACCTGCAATATTCTTTGTATTTCCATATCCAGAACATTTACTGTCTGGGGGCTTACATCATTTACTACTACATAAGACTGCTTTTCAGTGTCATGCGTACGTAGACCAGCCTTCTCTGACATTCCCCAATCTTTTACCATGTGTGTTGCAATTGATGTTGCTTGCTGAAAAAAGAAGAAAATACACACAATCAACGATATTTATTACAATCTGACTTTTAGAAGTATAACAACTATAGTGGATATGATTGCTGAAAACAACGGAGCAAACAAGCAGAAATAAACATTGTACAAACTTTTACCCTGTGTATATATATACATCTTGGTGGCTGTTTCGGGACCTGGCCTAGTGTAGTATTCCTCGGACCTAGGCCTTCACTTCTCACTTGACTTACCCACAGTAAAAATGCTGCATCTAGTTCTTTATAAGTGCTAGTTTTCATGGGTTTTCTTTTTTTCATTGAAGAAGAGTTTGTCTGATGTGGATGAAAATAGCATTAATTTATCCTTTTGTTTTAAAATGTCCCTAACAGTGCTTTCTCCTAGTCCATACTGCAAGCTCATTAGCTTTTTCGACATGTCATTTTCAATTTTTTAAATCAATTCTAGTTTCTCTTGAATTGATAAGACCACTTTTTTCCTAGTCATTTTTCAAGACTAACTAGTAAACACAAAACTAAAATCACGGACAATAGTTTAACACAAACACGAACTTCTAGTAGACACTTGCACATAGTGTGACAGAAACGTACAAACTGATGCATGAGTTAAGAGGATTCGAAGTGGCGAGTGTAGGAGAAGAAGGGGAGGCAGTGACTTATACACCCTCACCCTAACTGATTGTCATTCTAAAAATAGAATGTCACTAAATGTGACTATGTGTGGTACCATTTCCTTACATTCTTTGTCTTCATTTACAATATTGTATGTTTCACTGTAACATTTAATTGTCGCCCTAATTGTAATTGTAATTGTAATTGTACTGTATAGTTTATTCATTGACAGCGGATAATCAATTTCCGAATAATCGAGAGTTCACTGTACTTACACAACTAAACTAACAATTTACCCCTCAAAGCAATACACTAATAATTATTATTTAAATATAAAAACAATATATAACAGTTAAAAGGGAACATAAATAAAGAAAAAGTTTACAAATGATAAATACAGAAATTGTTGCACGCAAGACCATAATATTGCCGTAACAAAACACTATGGCTTACACAATAAATCAGCTGTTTTATTTCATGTTGAAAAATTTATGAATTCATCTGTTCAACTAGTAAGAATTTATAAAATGAAGCACAGATTATCATATTTTCATAGGTACAAGATTGATATAATCGAATAACAAATAGTAGTAGAAAAATATATTTTATTACGAGACCACATAATCGTCTTTTTTCCAACACAGACATTTATGATACAAAACTAACCGTTGAAAAACAGACTGCTGCCAGTTAATGAGTTGTTTCCCCTCCTTTAAATATCATCTACAAATTGTCAAAGGGGGGAATGAAAGAATAACTTATCATAGTTTACGGCTATACAAAAACAAAACAAAACAAATAAATTTAAATGTCGAATGAATTTTCCTTTTTGTTATTAAATGTGCTTTACATTATAAGTCAACAACAATAGCTTGTTCTATTAATAATAAAATATAATCATCCCATAGTGATGAAAATAGATTATATTTGACCCTGAAATATTTTTAAATATCAATATGGAAATAAAGAGGAATCTGTACATAGCATATAAAGACCAGGAAGTCACACGATTAAAGTTCAACAATGTGTATAATCTATCGAGTTCACTGTAAGAAATGAGGAAGGGGCTTAGAGGATGTTTATGATACTATGTCTAACCTAGGTAACGAGCAAGTCATGTTTCATCTGATGCCAGTGCTGCCTGGAAGTATAAATCCTAATTAACTGTGTATATATGAAAACCTGTAAAAGAAGTGAAAAAACCAGGGGTTACTTTGCGAGTCTTCCTTGGTTTACAACGCTTACTTGTAACATACTGTGCGTACGTGGAAACTTGCTTGCTTTATACACACACACACACACGCAAGCACAACATGTAATTTTATATAAAGTATTTAAACTTTATTCCAAACTGATAACTTATTATATGTTAATCCTTTTTTTGTTAATTCCGTTATAAATTTCTATTTCAAATAAAGTTATTTCCACGATTTTAAATCGATTACAAAATCCGTAGTTTTTCTTTTACTTCATTCAATTTTTTTACTTGACCGGAAATAAAAAATCTTTATCTGCAAATCCATAATTATTTGTCTATAATAAAATATGTAATTTTAAATAAAGTATGTGAATGAAATGGTCTGTAATCTTATTTCATTCCAAAGGAAGTTTGTATTCATTTTGTTGGTTTTGTTGAAAGTTTCAATTTCCTTTCAACTACAGCTATCTCACCTTTCTTTCCATACTGGATTCTCTGTATTACCCATTTAAAAACAAAAGATAGAGGTTATACTGATTTCATAGCAATCTAAAATGTAGCGTTAGTTTGAAAAAAACTTAAGCTCAGGCTCAATTAAAGCCAGTGATGGTTAAAATGTACAAACTCAATAAAAGCTAAAGCTCGGCTTGATTTACCCAAGGCTCGACTTAAACTTGGCTCGAATTAAAGAAACAAAGTTTGCATACTCTTAGTTCCCAAGATTTTGTTAAAAGTTTGCATGGACTTATATGTAATATCGTTTATAATTTTGTATTTCACATCTAGAAAGCCAGTATACAATTTTATACTTATTTGTACTATCTGCCTTGTTTTATTTTCTCACACAAACATTAATTTTACTACAATATTTACACACCATCTTACTCATGTCTTTGTGTTCAAACAATAAGACAAAGTAGCCAGAAGAATACCTGCGAATCAATTACCACTCATATCAATTAGGTTTTAAGATGGTTATGGAACACAAAACATAGCCATTTTTCAACCAAGCCACATGTTGATGTCTCAAATCATATTATGAAAAGTTTATACGGTTACACCAATAAGTTATTGAACAATATTTTTACTTTAAGGAGTTGAATGAGAATTTGTTTCCTTTACGGCATGATGTGTATTTTATACCATTTTGTTGTGATAACTTTCACACAGATTTTTTTGGACTAGCAGAAACCCTGTGTTGAATATTTACTATATCCTCTGGAATCCTAATGGAAGGTGGCTTATTCATTTGCCACAGATCCTGTAGTATGCACTTTTATACCAAATCTTGAATGCTATTCTTTTTGGGAGCTCTTGCATAAAAAACTTATCTGTAAATATTTCAACTATTGTAATCCTTTCAGTGTGAATATAATATTTTGAAATTAAATAAATAAAACATAAAATGGATTAAAACATTGACAATATTTAACTAACAGGAATAGTAACAGAATCAACCTATAGTAGCAGCAGCCCTATAGTCTACACAATCGTAAACATTAATTTGGGATGGGTTTTAACACATCTTGTTGCAATGTAAATTTCATAGAAACTCAGGAGATAACCTGAAGAAGAAACTGAAACTCAATGCAACAGTAGCGTTTATACTGAAAAAACAGTAAAACATTGAACCATTATTCATGTGACCTTGGAAACTTATATAACACAATTGTATATAAAACAGAGTGAAATGCGATTTATGTTTTGTTTGTGTATATAATACAATTTTGTGAAATATTGAATGTTTTAAAATATGATCAATCACAAAATGGCTGGTTAAAAATAGACGGAAGAATAAAACAATAATATATATTTTTAAATAAAGATTGTCATATAAAAATAAAGTAAAAAAAAATGTATTTTACAATTATAAAATAAAATAAAAATGTAATTTTAAATACCTTTAGATCACTAGAAGCACCAGAAGTAATTTTATCAGCTCCAAATATAAGTTCTTCGGCAGCACGACCTCCCATCATTGTGTCCATCATTGCTAATAACTGTGATTTTGTTACATGATATCTTTCTTTCTCCGGAATATAAGCAGTCTACAACAAATAAAAGCACAATATGCAAAAATAGTGGATGTGACCTAATTGTTTGCATAAAAATAAATGTCAATTCTAACTTGGCACCATTAAAACATAAATAGCATAAGTTTCATCTAAATATTATTTTCTGCAGAAAAGTAAATTTAGATACCGAGTTTCATATGATTGGATGGATGTGAATGAATACATGTATGTGTGTATATATATATATATATATATATATATATATAATATATATATATACACACACACACACACAAATACAAAAGAGTTGTTTTGTTTTTGTTTAAATAGAGTTGTTATAAATTAAATTGTTTTTATAAAAAGGAATTCTCTCGAACCAAAAACATAACATATACCCACCGGATGGCTGCATAGTATACCAGAGTGTTAAAGATCACCAGGTGGCCATTTGTATATGATGACAATTCAGATGACACATTTATTGAATCTCAGGTTAAGCAGACAAAACAGAAGATTTTGGAAAAAGGTGTGAGATGAGCATAGTTCCAGCAGTCTTAGTAAACCAGAGTTTTGAAACTTCTGGCTGTTGGAGATGGCTGCTTCCTGATAACCTGTACAGATGAGGTTCTAATGGAATGAACGAGGATATTGTATACATATACTATTGGGAACTGCAAACTCTGATAATCCTGGAAAATACAAAGATTAAGATAATCTGAGGCTGAGATATACCTATGGTTCTAAAGCTTGGGTTGAGAATCACTGCCCAAAGGAGCCTCAGAGCACACAGTAGATCCTCGATGGTTTAATGACATGCATCCAGGCTTTAGCGTGAGCAATTGGAGAGTGGTAAGCGATAAGCCTGAGAAGGATGGAAGATTGTTGATGCTTTTGGCGAATAACAATATTCTACCTGCTCTGGAAGATATTGGCTAACAGTGTCATATTCAAAAGTGGAAAGTCTGAATCAGAGGATGTGGGAAATAAGATTTCTGCCAGAGATGTTGAAAAAGCAGGGATGGAGGGGAATTGTGATGAGCAATCATAGGATCCCATTCACCCAACTGAATATGCAGTATTATAAGACAACTGTGTAGCTGCTTTGCAAAGAAATAAAAGTGGTGAGAGGAGCAGTAGCAATCGTATATGAGCTTTACTGCAATACAGATATGGTAGCTGTAAGATTAGAAATATGGGTAAATAAGATGGGGTATTAAGGAATTGGTAGGTCTTGTGGAGACAATTAGCTTTAGTGGTGGAGTGTGACGTTAACACGTACCATAAGATTTGGAAAATTTTTTCAATACATTCCAAATGGTATCTTTTAGATACTGCATCTTAATGCAGAATCAACTTGTATTACTTGGCAAACTATTGATATCACATTGGTTTTCACTGATGTGATGAGTCATAATAATATGTAGAAAGTATCTGACAAAGACTTATATCGGATCACAGGACAAAAATTTGAGAGAGATGCAGGCTGATAGAGCAAGCCTAGAAACACTGACTGTACTAGATACATTTCACCTATGAACGTTTGATCATACTTAAATAATACAAATGAAAACAATGTGTGACGTGATCACATTTTAGTAAGTCGGGAAATGGGACCGAGTCATCCTGATCTGCCACAATGGTACACCAACAACCATGAGTGGCGGGTGGGAGTGGACCTAGGTTAACCAATTGAAAACAGAGCGAACGAACAGTCAAGTGCAGATTAGGCAACAATATAGTCTGATCAGTATATATTTTTTGTCGTTATATTTTTTCACAGCCTGAAGCCTTCAGGCTTATGAAAGTATTAGATGAAGAGAGAATTGTCCAGGTGGGAATGTTAAGGCTTCCAAACAGAGAGCTCACACATGATTGGAAGGGTGTGTTGGAGAAGCTCATACAAACACATTTCCGAGGAAGGTTGATAGGTGGGTGCAGGAAGTGAGTTCATATATGGCTCTCAGAATGAGGAACAGATGAGGATCAAGGTGGTGGTATCAGGTACCTGGTTAGTAACTTCATAACTAGTCTTGAACTATCATAAGTTTTAGGATGAAGTCTATTGACATGCCTATTACATGGAAAACCAGTGGTCTTTCATCTAAAACCAGGTAAGGACTTTTATAGTGATGTTAAGGCCTTATCTCATGTACAGTAGTCTCGCAAACTCGGCACTCGATAACCCGGCAGTCCGGATTACTCAGCGACCCCAACGGAAAAAAATATATATTTCTAAAAACAGCGATGTTCGTAAAAGTTCGGCAGATCCCAAAGCTGGCATTAACTTTGATCGCTCGAATCGTTGATGGTACTTTTCCCACGTTAAACTCGTCACAAAGCTTTTTTACAGATTCCCCTCTGTCAAGTCTTTTTAACACATTTAACCACGTCTCAAACGAAACCAACACACGCTTCCGTTTTCGTAACTCGCTCATTTTTATTTACTGTATATACTGTGCGTACCTGTCAAAGAAAACTGAAAAGAAATGTTATATTTTCCATAATGTATACTAAATTGATTTCTTAGAAAAAAAGCGGCCCATCAAACGTTTTTGCAGGTGTATGTCTGCTATATCGACGGGTGCCAATGCCGCGGTGTTATTATGCCGCCGACAATGGGATACTGCTATCGACATAGTCGCTTGATATTGCCGCCGCTTTGTTTTTACACTGCCGACAATGGGATACCACTATTGACATAGTCGTTTGATATCCCCGTCGCTTTGGTGTTTCAATTACAATTTATTTTTTGCCCTTATTCCTGATAACCCAGCATTTCACAAACTCGACACACTTCCGGTCCACATTACGCTGAGTTTGCGGGACTCTACTGTATCTAAATATTGGAAAAAGTTACTGTTGGATTGACATTAAAATCTTGTCTGCTAGCTTCACGGACACCTTTTCATTTTTTTATGGTGATGGTAAAAAATTTGTACAATTGATTTTATACATACAACTCTTTAAATAACTGTAAAAAATTAATCTTGATTCCCCTCTCATTTTTGGAGTCCTATTTTAGAATTTTAAACTTTATTTGTAAAAAGTACATGCTTGCTATGAATGACCTTTTCAGAGTGAATTAAAATCAGTTTTACACATAGAGTTAAAAGTGGGATAATAACATTGTTTTGTGATAGTTTGCCCAGGAAACTTAATCAAATCCTATAATGATATACCATGACGTACCTCGTGTTTACACTAAATACATTATGAGAGTAACGTAATTTTGTTAACAATACTAGTTGCTAAACAAAATATTTAAAAAAAATATTTTTTCAAAAACTTTTTAAATTTAGGCTCTGTTGGCAAATAAATTTGTATAGTAAAATAATAATAATAATAAGAATTTATAAAAATTGTATTTTTGTTTATAGTAATTACAAAAATATATTGTTTTCAATAGTTATTTTCTGAAAAATTAAAATCTAGGGCAGGAAATGAGATAACGTCAAAAATGGTAAATTTTGAAAGTTTACCATGGTTATATTAAAAAAATTCAAAAAGGACCAAAGGAAACAAGAAAATTATTTATAGTAAATATATGTATTGTTATAGAAAATAATTCTTATGTATATTTCAACATTCAATAAAATCAACATTTTTGTATAATGTTATCACACTTTTAATGTCTGTTGAAACAGAATGTGCATAACAAAATCATACTTTACTAGTATTTTTATATAGTCTGAATCTAAATATACAATTTTAAGTATAAACGCTAAAAACAATGACAGTGTATTGAAAATGTAGCAAATGTATGATTTTGTTTTTACACATCATAAATATAGCACAAAAGCTCATTTTATTTATCCTCCAATAATAGAAGAATTAAATATCTAAAAAATTTCAGTATAAAACACCTAGTTTGGCCTTTGAGCTATTGATTATTGTCATTTTTTATTTAATTTGAACTGGGTTTTGTCTATTTCTGTTTATTTTAAAAACAGCTGTTTCACTTACAAATGTTTCCCATATCAAATATTATGTTGATTTGTAAAATTAAAAATAAAAAAAAAAATTCTCACATGTCCCAATGATGGTCCACGTGGTATAATGGTTACTTTGTGTAGAGGATGCGAGTCTTTAGTAAAATATGCTACAACTGCATGTCCTCCTTCATGATAAGCAGTGATTTCATTAGTTTCTTCATCTGGAATTCGAGACTTTCGCTCAGGACCTATTAAGTAAAACAAAAATTGAAAATACATTTTCATATATTAATAGATTAACTGAATGGTTTTATTATAACCTATTCTAAGAATCAAAATATACTACAGAATGCATCCACTACAGAAACGAAATAATTATCTCTGAAATAATAAACTTTTAGAGCTCTTTTCTGTTTATAGAGCTATTTGGCTGGTTTTTATCACTATTTGAAGGACAGATATTTTTAAACTTAAAATCTAATAATAGTAAAACAATTGACCTAATCACAACAAAATGGTAAGAAATTGACATATATACATACACTGGAGAAGATAGGAAATTCAATGAGAAGAAGAAACAAAAACATACATTAATTATTATGTATTTTGTTTTATCCAATATTTGAGTGATTAAATTTTAACCAAATTATATTAAAATGGGACCTGGAACTAAAAAAAAAACAGTTTTTTAAATGGTTGTCTTATTCTCTGTAACTGGAAAATTATTATCTGTTATATGGGGAGATTGCAATATCTTTTTTCCCTGTAAGGACAAAGATAGCAATAGGTTATTGCTTGTTAAGAGGGCGATTATAATAACTTATTTCTCAGTGAGAACAAAGCAATAGCTTATAGTCTGTTATATGGGGAGATTGCAATAACTTATTTTCCCTGTAAGGATAAATATAACAATAGGTTATTTACTGTTAAGTGGGGAGATTGTAATAACTTACTTCACTGTGAGGACATAGACACCAATAGTTATTATCTGTTTTGTGATGTGTCAAGATTACACAGGGGGAGGGGGGAAAGGTGAAAACTTTTGCGGTCATCAACACCTTAACAAAAACTACGCACAACATTAGTTAAAATTGAGCTATGTACTAAATAACAATAATACCGGGTGTTTCAAAATGAATAGCGGGGTTTTAACGCCTTATAATTTTTAATACACTACAATTACAGCTATAAATGATACATCAAATGAAACAGCAACTCAAACAGTTTTGTTTGTTGGCACCAGTATGTTTTCGCTGCCATCCGTTAGAAAGCGCTAGTGGCAAAGATGGCGCCTAGTGAACAGAAAGCTTTTTGTGTTTTTGCTACAGTTTGCAAAGACGGAATCTGTAGTTACTGTGCAAAGTGCGTTCCGTATTAAGTTCGGTTGTGATCCTCCAGGTGACAATAACATCCGTAGATGGTATCATCAGATTGAAGATACCGGTTGTCTTTGTAAGGGGAAGAGTACGGGACGACCAAGAGTTGGTGAAGAGAGTGTTGAGCGAGTGTGAGAGTCGTTCACGCGCAGCCAACGAACAAGAGAACTTCATTTTCCAGCAAGATGGTGCGCCGCCTCACTGGCACAACGAAGTACGCGGTTGGTTGAACGTTACTTTACCCAACCGCTGGATTGGCCGCAAAGGGCCCAATGACAGAGTTTGTTTAGCATGGCCTCCACGGTCACCCGATCTGACGCCTTGCGATTTCTACCTTTGGGGGTTCATAAAGGATCGTGTGTATGTGCCTCCACTACCAACTGACCTTCCCAAATTAAGAAACAGGATTGAAGCAGCTGTTACAACAATTACTCAAGAAACACTAATCAAAGTTTGGGAAGAACTCGCATATCGTCTTGACGTGTGCCGTGTGACGAATGGTGCTCACATTGAACACTTGTAGGCTTTTCTGTAAAACTCTTTGAGTTGCTTTTTCATTTGATGTGTCATTTATAGCGGTAAGTTTAATGTAATAAAAGTTATAAAGCTTTAAAACCAAGCTATTCATTTTGAAACACCTGGTATAAAAATTCAACAAAATTAACCGAATTGTAGAATTTGGAACATTAATTAATAAAAAAAGATAGCGTTTATTGCTTGATAATTAGTGAATGGTTGAATTTAAAAAAAAAAATTAATTACATATATTTTTATATGGTGTACTTGGGAATACCTGGTATCCATTTCAAAATTTGTATTTAACGAGGTGAAATTGTTTGCCTCTCATGTCTAACATGATCTAAAATATATCGGTTCATAAACTTTTTTGTACAAAATTTTATGATCTAAAAAAAGAATTCTCTTAAATTTTTTTTGATATCTTGCTTAGTTTTTACAGTGTAAGTGATAAAAGGTACCACTTTTTTACTACATTTTTCCCTTTTAACACTAGAAGTGACTATCAATATAAGTTTGTTGCATCTTTGCACTTCTGTAGTGACTATCGATAAAACTGAAAAAGTAAAATCACGTTTCACCCACTATAAATCGTCCTATCCCAATAATCTAAGTACAATTGTAAAGCTAATGATCTGTATTTACAAATTCTTATTACCAAAAGTTCATACATCGTAACAAAAATAATTTAATGAATCGGTAAAGTTACTGTATTTCGTCAGTAGCAAAAAACACGACACTTGTCGCAGCAGAAGACAAAAATTATGTCATATTATAAATTAGCGATTTTATTCTGTAACAGTAGTGCAGTTGTGAAATAGTTTTGTGAGATTATTTTATGGCTTTTATAATTATTTATGTATTGTGTTTTGTTTATACAATTCATAATATGTTAGTTATTGTGTTCTTGTGATTATTATTCGAGTGAAAGTTATTATTTTCAGTATTTTTTTTTTGTTACAGGCCTAGCCTAGAAGTGTAAACAATTATTCTTAGTTTACATTTTATTATTATTTTAAATTACTTTATGAGAACAATATAGAACAATTTTATGAAACTTGTCTAAGTAATAGAGTATTACAAGTTGGGTTTGAATAAAGTAATTATTTTAGATGGATTTTTCAAAACAGGCCTAACTTTTGAGCTATTTTAAAAAAAACATTTTCCTTTCTAATAAACGTATTTGAAATTGTAGAATTTTTACCAACTTTTATTCACAACTACATCACAAAAGTTTTGTATATCTTGAAAAAAAAATTAAACGTTTTGACTTCGGTTACTGCACATTTTTTGATTCCTGACATATTATTTCCACAATTTTTACTTTTAAAATTTTTTTCATTGCACAGGTGAATTGTATATAACAAGTTCAGCTTTAGATAATATTACTATTTAGGCTAAATTTTTCAATTTAAGCCTCTAACTTTTCACTTTTTTCATACAAATTTATTTTTCAAAATGTTACTTCTCACAAATGATATATTTTTACTCACAAATAAATTCCAAAACTTTTGTATATCTGGAATAAAATTAGTAAAAAATTGCTTAAATTGTAGTCATGGACACTTTTTTGGAGTTTCCACTTTTGTTACTGCATATTTTTTTATTCCTGACATACTACCTCCTAATTTTACTTATACATTGTGATGTTTTCATTTCATAAATGAATTCTATATGAACCTTTCCAAGAAAAATGTTATACATAAAGTAGATGTATAACAAGTTAGGTTTTGGATAATATTACTATTTTTTTTGTGAATTTCAAAAAAAGTACAGTAGACTCATAAATTCGGATCACGAAAATCTGGACCGGACGGTAAAATTTTTTTAAATAACAATTTGCCGCTTTAGAGACTTCAATTTTCACACGATCTTCCGTATTGCATGAATGATGTATTTTGTAATGATTCACGGGCAGTGGAAGTTTCCACACGGCTTAGGAGGGGTAGGGCATTGACACGCCCTACCCTGTGTTTTACTTAATTGCAGTCCAGTACACCGCTCGTATCGGCCCCGCGGTCGACTTATCTCCGACTCCAGGAAATCCGTCGCAATAGTCCGGATTTATGAGAGTCTACTGTATTAAAAAATGAATTTGAATGACCTCTTATAGCAAATTAATTAAGTAATAGATGTTTGAACTTAATTACACACATTATTTAAAAATTAATTTTTAAATTTGACTCTCACTTGTTATATATATTTACCTATTCAAGGGCTCACTTTAGTGAGTACAGGCTTGGCAATCCCAAGGACTTGG
Source organism: Aphrophora alni (assembly GCA_963513935.1). NCBI lineage: Eukaryota > Metazoa > Arthropoda > Insecta > Hemiptera > Aphrophoridae > Aphrophora > Aphrophora alni. Next base: position 12,336,731 of record OY740765.1, on the reverse strand, counting down.
ATCTACACTTTTTTTCATATAGTCTTGGGTTAGATCCCTCTCTTTCATCTTTCCTATCAGGTCTCTATTGACCAACTCTTGTTCACTTCCGACCCTGATGCTATTAAAGTATTCAAGGACTTTAGTTTATGCTCTTTTCTTCCTTTTACTATAAGGCGATAATTACAGAATGGTTATTTACCTTTAAATATTGAGAAAAAAATATTTACCTACTTAATCAGTTTTTCTGCTTCTCTCATCTTTGAAACTATTTTGATAAAACATGGCCTATCAGGACTGCTCTGTACTTAGTCATGAAGCAAGCTGACATGAAGGGGAAAATGAAAGTAGACTAATAATATCTTGTTTATACCCCATCTTATCGATGATGTATTGACATGATGAAGGAACCATTTAAATTTACTAATATTTAAAGTTTTATTCGTTATCTTATCAATAACTTATCTTATAGAATTTAATAGAAACTACGTCTTTGATTCAAAGGTATGTTGACACCTTGAGATTATACCAAATAAAGTTAAAATAATTAAAAAAATGTTATCAAGTTGATAACGAGAACTTTAGATCATTTCTGTTATTGTAAGAAATCATGTTATCGATGCCCATTTTTTAATAATAATTTAATGCAGAATCATATTGGTGTTTGATATAAAGTGGAGTTGTTACATGAGATCCAAACACTTCTCAATCGTGACACACAGGAAGTATTTACTAAAACATTTATGTTCATATCTTCAGCAATTATAAACTTATTGTTTTATTGAACTTCCATACTGTAGCACACGGTCTAGTATCCATGTTATCTTGTAGAGAAAGATATATTCTTATGGAAAATAAATGCTTATCTATATATACAATTTTATAATCAGCTACTATCTACAAGATAATATTCTGGTAAATTAAAATATTTAATTTTATCATGAAAGAAAGCATGTTCTACCACCAACACTTCTGGATTTTTATCAATATAAAATAAATTAAAATCTTCTACTTTATTGGTGGCAATATTGTACATTATGGTGAATAAATAAGAAGGTGAATTTTAATTTGGTGTTCTTATTGAGATCAACATTAACAGTGTTTAAGGATAAAATAAAGCAAAAGCTTAAAGTTTTAAATATTTAATAGTATAAATATTTGAAACTTTAAGCTTTTGCTTTATTTTATCCTTGAATATGGAGTTTCAACAAGAAATATCTGCTATTACATTAAAGTTGATTAACAGTGTTTTTTCAATTGAAAAAATTTTGCCATTTTTACCTATCGCAAAAAGTAGTGAATCAGTATGCTCCACTTATTTTGTAAAAAATACAAACATTTCTGATTACACAAGTTTTTCTTCGGCAGATTAATCAGCGACACATCAGGATAATCTAAAGCTGAGAGTTTAGATGGGACATCTCTTCCAAGGTAATAAAAACACCTAACAAATCACTATGGTTCACCATGTAACTACTGTCACAGGATTGCTTAGGTGTGAAGGTCTAAGGACCAGAGATATTTCTAGCAGATAACACTATTGCAAGATGAATGGTCTCGCTATAATCTCTAACTTTGTCTAACCTTTGGAGCTAACCCTCAAGAGCCATTCCAAAACAAACTAGTTTTATTTTATTTTTTACTTTTCTTTATGGTGATTTATTATTTAAACCAATTTATCGTAGATGATCATTATTCCTCTCTTCTTCAAATGTCCACCATTTGTAAAATAATGTATTACCACACTTTCATTTATAAAATTTATATTCTTGTTTTTAATATTTATATTCCTAGTTAAATTAATTCTTTATGAGCTGTTGGACTATCCCACCTTTTAAAGACCTAGCCTGACTCCAAGCGAGTTTCATCTTTTGTCCATTTAAAAGATGAGTTGTGAGGGAATCATTTTTGGTCATGGAAGCAGTACAAAATTAGCTAAGCACCAAATCCAAAACGTTTTCTCAAGAAGAAATTTAAAGGCTTGTTAAAAGATAGACTAAGTGGATACAAGTAGGGAAGGGATTATGTTGAAAAATAAGGATATTTCAATTATGCAAGTGTAAATAATTTTTTTTTTTAATTTAACTTTACTCGCCCTTTAAAATCTTAAGCTAATTTTTCTTCTCCAAGGAGAGTATTTTGTAGGATCTTGATATCTCGGGCACAAAATAATGTAAAAAGGCATGTGTGACTTTTAGTATACCTACTCTTTATATAAAATAACAGTGAAGATAGCTGTACTTACTTACCCATTAGTACTTTATCTCTAGCATTTTCTAAATATTTCATTGTAACAGAATCTGCTCCATCGATAGCTGCCCTGAGTGCTGCTTGATTCACCATATTTTCCAAATCTGCACCTGTAAATCCTGTAGTACCTCTTGCAAGTAATTCTGCATCAATTGCTTTACTTCGAATTCTATTTAAATATAGTTGTAGTATCTCTAAGCGGCCAGTGAAATCAGGTGTTGGGACCTTGAGCAAAAGAGAGGGTGATTAAATATAAACAAACACATAGACTTTACAAAATACTAAACACATTAAAGTGGTTCAAAAGTTTTCATTTAAAATTGCAAATGTGTCTTTATTGTTTGTGGAAATTTGAGGTCGATTGATAGATTCTGTTCTGTCCAAGTACTAAATGTTCAAGAACAAAACTCGTCACATCATGAATCCCAAGAGAACTACATACCTAATTGAACTGTGATAATATCTTGTTCCTAAAATGTATCAACTCATACAACAAACGAGTAACTTAATCCATCACTTGTTTCAGAACCAAATACAGTACAAATAAACGGTGGAAAAGCAATGCACAAATTCTCTCACTTACCCATCCCTGAAACCAAATAAAAACTCACCAATGTGGTAATTGCTTGTTAAAAAGTGTAAAAGAACCTTCGAAAAAATATTTAAATTTACTTCACTTGTGCCATAAATGTGTTCTCAGTGTAAATTGTATTTGAATGAAAACAGCTTTTAATGACGGCGGTCAAGTTTAATTTTTGCCAATTATTCCTGAACTCTAGTACATTTTATTATTTGGAATTCTGCATGAGAGTTTAGGCATTAATTTTTACATTTCACAAAAATTTGAATGAAATCGGCAAGAATTGATTTTGAAAAAATACACAAATTTTATAACATATTGCAAATATTTTGGTTTTCATTGATAACTCATGAATTGGAATTTTATGAGAGGTGGTAACCAACATGTCTTGTTTGATACTTACGGCCTATATTTTATCAAAATCATTAGACGATTTTGAGAAAATTGGAATTTTGAATTTTAGTCTTGTGGCAAGTACCCCTAAATTTTTAGTTGACAAAAAAATGAGAGAGAAAAAAAACATCCCGGGATATGGCCAAAATATACCAAATTTGATTAAAATCTGTCCACCTGTTTCGGCACTGCACAGACGACAGACAGACATCATTCCCAAAAACAATTTTTTGGACTCAGGAAACTTCATAATAGAGACTGTTTTTGTGACCCATCACAACTTCCTCTATACTTAAGTAAAAATACAACGGAATTTCTTGATAATATTAATGATACTTAATTAGGTTTATTGGTAAAATCGTATCATTCTAAAATTCTCAGTTAGAAATAACTGATGTCATTTAACCTCACATAGATGACAATTATTTTAAATTTCAGAACAAATTGAGGGATTTTTTTTGCCTCCTTCATTTGCTGAAATTTTAATGGATAAATTTGAATACACATTATAACAAAACAAACTCTTTAAAATAAAATACCAGTATAAGTACGTAGATGTAATTTATTTTTTTCCGAAGGTTCAGAATCTCAGATAACTGAATAATTGTAAAATTATTCTTAACTATACAAATTCATTTAATAATGTGATACAATTTACTATGAAAGTTGGTAAACGTGATCAAATTAGTTTTCTAATAAACCAACCTTTATTGATAATGTTATTAATGCAACATCTCAACACATTTGTTACATTTCATACCTATGTATAATGTTAATTTTGATAAATATCATTACACAGATTGCGATTAACAATAGATTTACTGTACATCTAAACTTATTAATTACTAACATAAACAAAAAACCAGCTACAAACAAATTTTTCTTGTAAATTCTGAATTTGATAAATTATAAAAAATGATGTAGAATTAGTTATTTAAAAAGTCACACAGGTTCCCAAGATCCTTGGGAAAGGGGACTTAAGCCCCATTATTACCCACTCCCTTCTGGCTGCCCAAAAGAGCAAACAATACATTTAAGACACTTACTAATATTTCCAAAACAATAGTCTGTAATATGAACAAGATGTCATTTCAACATGTAAAGTACTCAGTAGGGATGAAATGATTCAGGGCTTACCAATTACGATTTACATTATTTTTAATAATAATTGGTGATTACCGATTACGATTATTAACTATTAGTGCTCATGAAATGCCTTCCATTGTAGTCTTAAATTATTACACAGGATTGGTAGAATGAATAATAAAGTTAAGTAATATGTTACCGTTTATTAAGCCTTTAGGAAGTACGCTCACGATCCGGCGAACATCTCTAACAGAGTTTACATTTTCAGCTACTGTTGCATCATATGGGATTTTGATAAATAAACATTTCTCTTGAAAGCGCCGAAGTATTTACTGACCAAGATATGTGTTATAACTTAATTGTATGTGTATTATAAGTATTGATAAATATTTATTTGTCATATATCAAAGATTTTGTACTGTTTTACACATTTTATTAGAATGCATTTAATAACTACATATTTTTATACAATTGCGTTGAAAATAGTTGCGTAGAAAAAAAAAAATACTTAGCATAAGGTAAACTATAAAAAATACCATTTGTAGAAACTATTTTGTTTTCTCTGTTTGAAGTTATTTGTTAATGATGGAAGTTCAATTTTATTATTATACATTTTTCGGACATTTGCCATCATTTGTGTGTTATTTTGAATTTTTAACACACAAATGATGGCAAATGTGCGAAAAATGTATAATAATAATATTTTGTTTTGTTCCAAAGAAAATTAAAAACAATAAAACATATATATATTTTATATATTTCTGGTAGTTTCATTGTATGACATCATCATGTCACGTGTTAAATCGCACCCATATTATATTTATAATCAACAACACATATAGATTTCTTTATAACCGATGCACCTTTCTGAACAGGAATTATTTGATGTATGGTGGATAGCATAGATGGTGGTCACAAGATTTTATTGCTAAAATTGTATTATTGTGTCTAACAACTAGATTACTATTCTTCATTTTTAAAACATGGCAGGTTTCACACGTTTCTTTGTACAGTTCTACGTGGATCCGTGTTATACAGTCAAACTTCTATAACTCGAATCATCAAGGGATAAAAAAAAAAATTCGAGTTATAGAAATTTCGAGTTATGGAAAAATAACAACAAAGCAGTTATTGCATCTTGTACAGAAGATCAGAAATCTACGGGCAATTTAATAAAATACAGTACTGTAATTTACTTAAAACTTAAACACTACAAATACCGGGCTTTGAAAACGTCTAACTGAATACTGTACTGAATTTAAAAGAGCGATTGAAACATGCACTGTACTTTATTAGACACACAACACGCTAACGGAAAAGACGGACTCATGAAATCACTTTGCACTATGGAAGAGCTGTTTACAGACTGAAGGTTTATTTTTACGGGTAAAAATTGAACTCGAGCTATCGGCTATACATCCGGTCGGCCTACAGTTGCACAGGCTTTGTTCTATTGCCGACCACAGATTCTAAGAAATTCATTGATAATTGTCTACACTATTTTTACGGGTAAAAATTGAACTCGAGCTACTCTTCCTGGAACTCGGCTATACATCCGGTCGGCCTACAGTTGCACAGGCTTTGTTCTATTGCCGACCACAGATTCTAAGAAATTCATTGTTCATTGTCTACACCTCTAGTCCTATTGACTACTGCATGCTTTTATGGTCAAACATTTTTTCTTGTAATGAAAGAATCAGCACTGTACCTAGATTTTTCAAAGACTGAAAACGCTATTTCGAGAACTATTATTGTCTAAAGAAACAAAATAAATAGTTCGACTTAGAGAAATGGCGGAATTCGAGTTATAGAAGGATTTTTACATGTTAAATGCACGGAAGGTTGACGGGAACTGAAATTCAATTCGAGATACAGAAAATTCGAGTTATAGACGTCCGAGTTGTGGAAGTTCGACTGTATTCATAAAGCCAAGAATATCAGTCAGGGCTAGAATACTAATAGACCATAAACAAAAAATGGTTCTAATCAACATATGGATTCAACAAAGTTTTTATTATTTCCGCAGAGATTCTTGCGTCACTTTCTTTGTCTAAATCTCTTGTTTTTTCTGTATGTATAAAAAAAGTCTATCACAAATCCTGTTTGACAGTGACACAAAACAAACAACTTGATGGCAAAACTGTTTCTCCTTATCTGAAACCTAATCTCCCCTTCGACAATATATTATACTCTCGTCAATCATCATATTTTTATACGGCTTGAACAAATAACTGAATTTTTTTCTCAATGTTTCAAATCACTGTTCTGATTTTGTAGCCTGTCTCCACCACTTTTCAGAGAATTATCCTCAAAGTGCAGGATAGATAACAATTAAAAAATCTATCCTGGTAAAAAAGTTTAGAAAAAATTTAAATTTGCAATAGTGGATCGTACAACCAATATTGTTTTATGGTGTTTTTATTTACATGAATAATTAGTAACAAAGTGGCAGGAAATAAATATATTTCATCAAGATTTCCAAGTAGAAACCCTGACGAAATATATTCATTTTCTTGTCACAAGATTTCTTGGTAGAAACCCTGATGAAATATATTGAAGTGACCAAAATTTCAATGTAGAATTTGGTTTCATTTCTTGTCTTGATAATTCAGCGTAGTATTTATTAGTTTCATGAACAATGTGACAAATAAAATCTTAGTCAAAAATTGCATCAAATAAATGAATTTCGTTACTTCTAACATTGCAATTAGGTCTGAAATTGAATTATCATGTAACAAGTCTTTTGGCAGAAATGTATCATCGTGATTCCACTTACATTTACTTACTAGAATCACTCTGTCCAGGTTCAAATGGTCTTGGGTTATCTTTATCTGATTCATTTTCTAAATTAGTCATGCTATGATCAAAACTGTTATTTCCTGGTAAAATATCACTAACTTCTTCATTCTCTAAAAATTCTTTTTCATAGCAAGTTTCTGCATCACTTGATAAACAAACCTTTGCCCGAGTTTAGAATGTGGTCATCATTGTTATTGTCATAATTCCATACTTCATTTCTTATTTCATCATTCTGAAGAAAACAATCAATATCATCCGCCATTATAATGAATAACTAAAATATATTACAACACTAAACTATGAAGAATATACTGAATATTTATATACTGCATAACCAAGATGATAAATAAAGGAAATGTTACTTGATTTGCACACTAAAAAAAATGGTTAAAAAGATGGGTTAAAAAAGGGTTTCTAAGAACTATTCTCCCATCATCCCTTCCTCTTTCACATTTCAGCAAATAAACATCAGATAACCTATACATACTACAACCAATCATTTACCGCCAACATCTATCTCTTAATCATTGGTGTGTAAACGTCAATATCATTCCAGAATGATGTTACTCCTGCAAGCTCAATCCTGGCACTCGCGAAAGGTTTAAAGTGTCAAATTAATTTAATTGTACTTAGTTAAACTATCATTAAACATTACAAATATTTCTAATAATCTGTGATAAGCAATCACTGATGAATAGTGATAAAAAAATGCCTTCATTCTATGGATTAAATCGTTAAACAGTGTTTGTACGATAAGGAATAAAGTAAAATGTCCAGTTAAATCAATTGTATTTAGTTAAAATATCATTAAACAAAAAGATTATTTTTAATAATCGTCGATTAGCGATTTCTGACATAGCACAACTATATAAGTGCCTCCACAAAGCTTAGAAGCAAATATCTGAAATTCAGGTAGTTCCAGAAATTTCCGAGTGAAGTTAATGACTAAGTATTGTGGGAAGTTGCTTCATAGTTCAAGTATATTGAGTAGTGGTTGTCAATCTTACTGATGCATTTGCTCTGTATCTCTAAAGAATAACTGTGTAACTTAGACTTTGTTAACAATGACTCACTGGGTAATTATTTATTATACCTTAAACATTTTCCCTTTTTTTTGTAAATATTGGAATAGAAATATATTAAAAACATAATATACACTAATAATTAAGTAGTTAAAATAGCCTAATTCATATTATCGTAATAATCGCAAAGCTGTTCATTTTGATGGTCTTATTTTTGTTCCCACAAAGAGTTGCTCTCATATGGTTTTTAAACTTGTTAATCTTTTTTCAACAAATTAATCAGTGGTTGTAAATATTACCAAAGCATCGTAATCAGTACAAATTGTGAACCTAAACATTGTTGATGTTGTGTTACAGGCTAATTATTAACTATACCATTTAGTATATCTTATTTCTTTTATTGTTGGAATTAAATAACTTGTCACTCTTGCCAAGTATTAATGAAGTTGTTTACTTTATTTTGTAGTAAGCTCTAATCGGTAAGCCCGAATCAGTAAGCCCGAATCGGTAAGAGAAGTATGAATCAGCAATTAATTGCATCATCCCTAGTAAGTAGCTATCTTGAGTTGTTGTAAAGTTAAAGTTATGAATACAACTTGCAATGACAACTTATTCGCTGAAATGGCATTTTGTTTATAACAAAGAAACAATAAACTTTGTTGCAAAACATTTCATACATCTAAAGCACAACAATGTCACTGATTCATTTAATTTAATTACTCACAGTAACTTCTACATCAAACCGGCCAGGTCGAAGTAATGCTTTATCTAAGTCTTCTCGCCTGTTGGTAGCCCCCAATACAATAACTCCATCATTTTGATGAAACCTACAACAGTTTCCTATTTTACAAAATGCAATGTTGTTATAGCAGACGGCTATTATATTAGATACTATAATTCATACATTAATGACCCTACAATAGTAGAATGAAATATAAAACTACATCCACACCAGATCAAACAACACAAGCACAGTAAAATTAAATCTCCCTCCTGACCCGATATTCATACAGTGAAATTTTGATTATTCATCAGAGGTTGGAACCGAGGCATGAGAATAGTTACTTGGCACCACTGTAGGAAGCAAATTTTGTCAATTAGTACAACGTTCAACTTTTCTGGTTTCAATGTTATTTGTTAAAGACGGATATGGTTCAAGTGGACATTTGCCATCATTTGTGTGTATATATATATATATATATATAAACTAATACATGACATTTTTAGAGTACAAATCAACACCCTATTTATAAATAATATTGAGATAATATTAGATAGAAAAAAACTCTAACACAAGATCTCACAAAAATTATGTTTATTTAATCAAACACTTTTCAACGACAAAGTCGCCATCCTCAGTGATATTATTTTATTTCTGAAACACTTTACGCTTTCTATACATACTTAAAAACCAAATATTATCAGATAATAATCTAACTTTTAACTTTAAATTATGTAGCAGGTTCAGCTCTACTGACTTGAGTGCCATATTTATAAATAAATATTGAGCTTGACTTGTGAGATAATATTATAGTTAGTTATAGTTTAGTTACTGTAGCTCATGTATCCACTGAGGATGGCGACTTTGTCATTGAAACGTGTTTGATTAAGTAAACGTAATTTTTGTGTTCAAGTTTTTTCCTATATAAATCAACACCCGTTATCAAGTGATAAACCTAGAATATGAGAGAAGTGAAAACACCAACATAGCCTTAATACAGTTTATATAGCCTAGTATTATACGGTTTCCATTAATTAAAAGTGAATAAAACATAAAATCCTCTAATTTAATTAAATAGGATAACATTTTTAAAAATTTTATTTTCAAATAAATTTCAAGGAATGATTTTATATTTTGTCATACACTAAATTTTTGTAAGAGAAGACAAAAAGTTGTTCACCCTGATATGACTTTGGAGAGAAGAAATAGAGATGAAAACTTATAACATTTGGCAAACCTCACAGGGTAAGTCCTTTCACTTTTTTATGGGGTAAAAACAATTTGTCCCTTTTAAAGGAGATTAAAAGGGAGGAACCTTAAATTTTCAAGAAACAACCCTCATCATGTGACATATCATTTTAAAGGGCACTATTAAAATATTTAATTGGTATTTTGTTTTTCCATTCAAATCCATGACAATTTAAAAATTCTCAAAATTTGAAGTCTAGCATACATGATTGCGATTACAGATATCGTAGAGACTTTTCCAAGGCACTAACATTTTTTATGCCCTTTTTTGACTATGGTGATAATTATTGTAGATTTTCGGTTCCAGTTGGCCTTAACTCTCAGAATATCTTTCCTCATTGATATGGTTATCTATTGTGTTATTAAATTTATTATTTTACATATATTGTTAATGATTACTATATCATACATATATATATATATATATATATATATATATATATATATATATATATATATAATAATAATTATTATTACTATTATACACAGTACAACCCACCCAGACTCTCCCATATTCGGATGTTATATGTGAGCGAAATATATGCGGAAGGGATGGACAAGTGAAAGTTAAAGCTGGAATGTTGTTTGCGCGGCTAGTCTTTTATGCTGCTGTCCAGGCACTTTTTCTTTTTAGCGAGATAGTGTGCCAGATAGAAGGGATGGACAGGCAAGTGAATGTTTTGAAGCTGGAATGTGGTTTGCGTGCCAAGCCTTTGTCCGCTCCTGTCTGCCTGCCACTTGCCTGTATTTGTGTTTTAAAGTTACAATGAGTTTCTAAACTGTATGTCAGAAGTGTTTGTCGTTATTATCGTTCTTGTTAACCGTTGTTATAATTATTGATAACAGTTGTTATCGTTACTGTATTTTATTGTTGTTATTTTTTATTGTTGTTACTGTGTTGTACATTATCGTTGTTTTTTGCTAAAATGGCAGAGAAAAGGAAGAAAACTGTTGTGACAATGGATGAAAAGTTGCGTGCTCTAAAGAGGTTAGATCCTGATGAAACAGCTAAGAAGATTGTTGCTGACATGGGAGTTGGAACAAGTACTGTGAGTGATTGGAAAAAATGAGGAATGACATTGAGAAGTGATGCTCATCGCAACCATCAACAAGAGGGGTAAAAAACATGGAACATGATGAAGAAAGGAACTAACAACAAAGTTAATGAGGCTTTATATCTTTGGTTTACCCAAAAAAGAGAGCACGGATTGCCTATCTCGGGTCCTTTGTTACAAGAAAAAACTTTGCACTTCAATAATGAAATCGGAGCCAATGAACAGTTTAACACGTTAAGTGCCAAGCCAGTTGTGCCACTTTTATCATACAGTGCCAAATTAAATAAACAATTGTAATAACTTAACCTGTATATATGTAGTCTTATGGTTATATGGAGAACTGATTTTTTGAGAAATTGTTTTACAAAACATTCAAAAATATGATTGGCCGATGGGCCCGGCATGTCATTTTGAATACCATAATTTGTTTGGAATTTGATGTCGGCCGATTGGCCGACCGCACTTTTGATTGTATTGCTAGGATAATTTTGGTCTGTGATGTTGGTAACACATGACTCAATGGTGGGAAACGCGTTGAGTAACTGCACGTAAACATCAAGTCGACATGGTTCAAACTGGAAAACGGGATCGAAGAGGAAATGTCATTTTCAAGCCTCTTGCAATAACAGAGTACAATAAGCAAAAATCCGGCATCGATGTTGCTGATCAAATGTCGTCTTACAACTCAACAGTACGAAAGACACTAAGATGATATCATAAAGTTGCAGTACATTTACTATTTGGCACCTGCATTGTAAAAGCTCAGCTCGCTTACAAAAGCAATGCAGGACCACGACTGCAACACCAATACTTGTCAATAACAGATTTTAAATGCTTTCATTTTGCTTTCAAAATGCTTTCATCTTACAGTTTAGACAGTTATATTATAAATAAATGATTTTTTAAAACTTAATTGTAAATAAATAACATTGTTAAACAGTTTTAAAAATTGCTTTCCAATTTTGTAATTGTTCAATGTTTTATACAAAAATATGCAAAACTTATTGTTTTGCTTACCGTAATAGTTAACTTCTAGACGTTTATTTTTAAAAAATATAACAACCGTAGAATGTTCAAACTGTATTTACTTGTTTTAATGCATTAATCCATAATTCCAACTGAAAATTTCGCTGCCGTACCGATCAGTACGACGAAATTAACATATTGTTGAGGTATTTTATTTGGTTGTTACGCAACACTATTTAAAGATAAGAAAATGAAATATCTACGGCTATTAGCTACGATCTTCTACTTTTCATTTAGTGTATGTGTTTTCCACTAGGTTGCAACACTTACTGATAAAAGACTCTAAAATAAAATCTTGCATTGATGGCAGTGTCGTACCGATCGGCCAAAATGCCACTTTAACTATGAGCTTGCTGCCGTACCGATCGGCCCCCCATGGCACTTAATGTGTTAAAGCAAGTGAGGGATGGTTAGAAAGTTGGCAAAATCGTCATGGTGTGCAGAAACACAGATCAGCGGTGAAAAACTTTCTACTAACCAAAATGATGTTGACAATCTCAAAACTTTTTACACAGCATTTCACAAGAACAAGTCTACAATGTGACGAGATTGGACTTAACTATAAAATGCTGCCGACCTATACTTTGGCTTCAAAACAAGAAGATATCAGAGTATAAAATGAAAAGGAGAGTGACCATTTTAGCTTGTAACAATACTACAGGAGTTCACAAACTTCACTATGATTTCTAGGAAAAACCAAAAGTCGAGGGCTTACAAGAACTTAAAGATTTGTTTTCACTGCCAGTTTGGTACAGAAACCAACGCAGCGTATGGATGAACTGTGAAATATTTAGTTATTGGTTTCACAGGCAGTTTTATGCCACAAGTTGAAAAACAATTTAGCGAAAAATAATTTGCCAGGAAATGTAGTGTTCCTACTAGACAATGCACCCTCACACCCATGTGAAGATGAATTGAAAAATGGTAACATAAAATGTGTGTTTTTACCCCCAAATGTGACATCCCATTGTCAACTTATGGACCAAGGTGTGCTTGCATCACTTAAACGTACCTATTGCCGTAGTTACTGACTGTGTTGATTCCTGGAATGGACAAGAGTGAAAGCGTTACAGAATCCTTAAAAAAGGTGGACATGTTAGATGTGGTGATGTGGCAGTGGCGTATTTTCTAGACTTGCTATGAAGCCCAAGTATTAATGACAAAAAAATAAAATAAAATACATTTCTATAGGCCTATCATATCAAGCAACATTATTCGTCGTTATTTTTAATTAAAACATTATTTAGAATGTAAAATTACTATTTTTTACATGAGTAACATTGTAACATTACAGCTCCTATTTGACCGCAACCTGCTATACATGTCTTAAGATAGGCGAAGTCTTCCCCCACTATTAACTGTGGTGTTGCTATAGCAACAGTAAGTGAGTAAGGTGGGGCTATGACATTTTAATACAACAGTTCTTCGCTCTTTGGATAGCTAGCTGCATAAAAGTATGTGTCTGTTACTAGTTATTAATTTGTGCGTCTAGTATTTGTTGGTGTCCTGTGCGAATCGCGGATGATTGTACGTGTGTCACATTGGTATAAGTATAATTATTGTTTACAATTTTAAATTTTATTATTACAATTAATTATTTAACTACATGGTAGTTTGTAAATTATATTTTATTTAAAAAATAAAAAAAAAAACACTATATGATCTACCGACTGTACTTTCTTGCAAAATTGTTTTAATTAATACACCTAAATAAATTATAACAGTATAATTTGCATCTCACTTTCTTAGTTAAATCTGTTGATTGTTAAAATCTCTCAATCATTATTATTTTACTATCATTTTTTGTGCAGTAGTGCCTCTTAACTATAGCCTATTGATATTAAATGTTGAGCTTGACTTATGAGAAAAACTATACAGTATAACAAACACACAGAACACAATTCTCATAAAAAAAATACGCCTAAGTATAAGACGCGTTTCACCAACTACACCAACCAAACCACAAGTTTTGGTTTGGTTGGTGTATCACTGAAGAGGACGACCTTGTCGTTGAAACGCGTCTGATACTTAGGCGTATTTTTTTTATGAGAATTGTGTTCTGTGTGTTTGTTATACTGTATAGCCTATTGCTTTTGGATAAAAAAAATGTAATAAATTTAAATAAGTATTATAGTTAATGATTTATTAGAAAATATAGCTGAAAAATATATACAAAATTAGATAGCCTAAATCTTCAGCTCACAATACTTGTGATGTGGGTATCCCAAGCTTGGGATGAAATAAAACTGTTTACACTGGTTAGGTCATGGAGGAAGCTATAAGATCACGAAGGAACTAAAAAATGGACTGGGGAGAAACCAGATTATAAATCAATGAACTGTTGCAAATGAAGAAGAGAATCACAAACATGCCTGGATGTGAAGAAATCAATGACGATGAAGTAAGAAGTGGTTAAGTAAATATGAAGTCCATGAAATTACAGAAGTGACATTCTAGAAATGGTGTGCAATAGCAATGAGAAAATCTCTGACCCCAAAGAGGATACCAACAAGGCTATAATGAGTCACTCTGACACCATCGAATCTCTGATCAGTTATGTTCAACATCAAGATAAGACAAGTGAAACTGAAGGGATGCTTTTACAAAGGTTGAGAGACATGGTTTCCAAAAAAACGTGTGCAGTGTGTAAAGCAGACGAAAATCACAAAATTTTTAACATTTTTTTTTGGTATTTTAAAGAGCACAGTGTAGTGTATTGTAATGTAAATAATGTATGTTATATAATTTTTTAATATTTTAAATATTTTGTATACCGTATGTAGAATTAAAGTTTGGCATAAATTATGTTGTAGTGTTTTGTTTTTTATTTTAAATACTGTACTATAGTAGTATACTGCACATCTAGTTTTTTGTACAAATACAAATACTAAACCAATAGATATATCTAAAAAGCCCTCTAGCTATTTATAAATGACCTTGTGATTTCATTTGGGCTACATTTGTTGAAAGTGACTGAAAGAAGGCAATCTGTGGCTTCAGTAATTTGTACTTAATATTCAAGGATTAAATAAAGCAATAAAGCTAAAGTTTCAAAATTATTTGTAGTAGAAACAATTATTCAGGTAGGATTGTTTCTTTTGTTTTTTCTTACTGTCACCACATATGTCAGCCCTCTCTCTCCAACTCTTAGAGGAGTTCAAATAAAGAAAAGCAGTTGTCTGCAATGATATTTCTATTGCTTCTTTATACTGGCTTAGTATAACCACGGATTGTGTTGGTTTGTTCAGTTTTTTCTTCTTCATTCAAACCTACATCATCACTATCTTTGGCTGTACAGATTTAAGTTTTCTAGAAATAAGATGTTTTGCTATCAGTTAGGGACATTATTTTCATTCTATACTTTTTGGGGTTTATTGGCAAGAATACACAGATCGACAGTAATATTACTTGTCAGACAGTATAAATTTTGAGAGTTGGATATCAGTTTTGAAAATAATTCTGTCACAGCTACCGCCTTGTCTCTCTGCTTTCGCTGATTGCGAGTTTGTGGATCAACAAATCATAAAGATGTTGTCAATATTTAAAACAAATTTTGTGACATTGTAGTGAGACTGGTTGACACTATGACGCTAAACAAACTATCCGGTACATCAGACCGGGATGTTTTCAAAAAATCAATATTTCACTTGCAAACATTAGGCTCTAACTGAACAAAAAATGGTCCACTGTGTGAGGGAGGAAGGCACTGCAGATGGGTATTATCATAACTTTACTGTAACCTGTTCCTAATGTTAAGAGGAAAAAGTACCTCCGCTCTCATATACCGGTGGTTCGGCTAGAGTGTTAAATAGGATTTAAAATAAAAATCACAATTATAGTTAAATTTACCGTTTTGACCATAGAAAAAAAAACTGAAATTTTGGATTGTTATAAATTCATTTTATTTATAGCATAATCAGTCTTTGTAGGATGTTACACAAGATTTACACTAAAAATTCAAATTGTGGGTTAATATACCGTTTTTACTAGTGAGATTTAATTCATAAAAAGTATTCATTTATAACATAAGTATTACAACAGTCAAGGCTAGTACATGGAATGTATATATTAGTATTCATTGAACTAGCAGTAGAGAGATGTCGAAAAAGACTAACAGATATTAATATCCCTTCGAATAAACCAGTGGTTATGACTGGGTTTTTAAGCCTACTGTTACTACAAAATCAAAGTACAGTTTAGACTAAATCTAGTTCTCAGTATAAAAGTTAAACTACTACAATGAAATTATCTCCGATTGCTTAATAAGCTTTTTTTTTAATAAAACTACTGTAAACTTGAACACAAAATTTACCTCTATCTCAAAGGTTTTTCACTGTAATTGGTGACACTTTGTGAAATGAACGTAAATATTTACATGTGTAATAAAAACATGACATTTATTTAATCATAATAATAATTAATACCTTTACACTAACTAGAAACACGTAATAAAATAAACTACCTTAACTCATTCGACTTCTAAGTCATTCAAGTTTAGCCATTCTGTAATGAAGGGTTAAAACCAAATACGATATGCTCAAGATACTGGACTACGGATAATGTGTTTGTGTTCATTTAATAACAGTCAATGACTCAGTTAGCTACATTTTAATATAACCTTGTTATCATCATTACAAATAAGCATACAATATCAGTAGGCCAATTATCTAGACTAATAAAGTGGTTTTATATTCCTATGTTTATAATCTATATTTATATTTAATCATCGGTGGTTCAATTACTTATATTACAGTACAACCTCGTTTATCCGGACTAATTGGGACCGGAAGTGATCCGGTTAATCAAAAATCTGGATAATCCAAAATTATAGAAAGATAAATAAAACAAAATATAAAATAATAACTTACCATTTATAATTTCCTTTTGGTCATGAAAAAACACAATATTTACACAGGCATTCAATTTGCACAATACACGAAATTACACAATGTACTGTAAATCACGAAAAACATTTTATTTACACATGCTTTCAATTTACACAGGGTTTAGTTGTTATTTACAAAAAAGTCATTTATCTTCCTCTGTTTTAATTTGGTGTGACGTTTCAATGCGTCTAACTTTTGGGCCATTGTAAGCACATTACGTTTTCGTTTCGTTACGCCATTTCCACGCACAAACGCTAACACACGAATATAATACTATTAACCGTATCCGATCAAAAATGTAAAGAAACTAAACACTGCACAGCATGATATGGTAATGATGTATTCCGGTCGCTAGCACGTGACAGACTACCTGCCGGCGTAGACAATAGACAAGGTCACTGTCGTGTCAGGTCGGAGTAGGGGGATGGTGACGCAGAGGTCATTGCTCCTCCACTTTCTCTTCCCAGCGCATCAACAACCCGCCCTAATACCTCAAGGCGACACTGTAGTGTTGAGGAAATCACGTTTTTATCAACATTAATGTAATAGCAGATATTTCTTGTTGAAACTCCATAGTCAAGGATAAAATAAAGCAAAAGCTTAAAGTTTCAAAATATTATTAAAAATATTATTCAAAATAATTATTAAAATATTTTGAAACTTTAAGCTTTTGCTTTATTTTATCCTTGATTAAATTTTTTATTTTTTGTTCCGGATCGATCCGGATAATCCGGACATCCGGTTGAACGAGGTCCGGATAAACGAGGTAGTACTGTACAATGGTTTTACTATCTTTAATCCAGGTCGGATTATCCGAAAAAAGTCAATATTTATTACATATTATATAAACAGATTTTTTTAAAGTGAAATAAGTGATATATAAACTTTTAAAAGTCTATATATAAACTTTGCAAGTACAGTAGAACTCCTGTTAACCGGGTAGTGTACTGGTTGGATGAGAGTTTCTGAAAATAAATTGTACAGTAATTGAAACACCAAAGCGGCGGCGAGTCAAACGACTTTGTCGATAGCGGTATCCCATTGTCGGCGGCGTAAAAACTCCGCGGCACCAAAGCAGCGGCGAGTCAAACGACTTTGTCGATAGCGGTATCCCATTGTCGGCGGCATAAAAACACCGCGGAATTGGCACCCGTCGGTATAGCAGACATACAAAGGCAAAAACGTTTGATGGGCCGCTTTTTTTCCACGAATCAATTTAGTATACATTATGGAAAATATAACATTTCTTTTCAGTTTTCTTCTTGTCTTTGACTGGTTATGATCTACGTACAGTATATACAGTAAATAAAAATGAGCGAGTTACGAAAACGGGAATACGGAAGCGTGTGTTGGTTTCGTTTCAGACGCGGTTAGATGTGTCAAAAGACTTGACAGAAGGGAATCTGTAAAAAAGCTTTGTAGTGTTTAATTTTTCACGAGAGATGAGACAGCACTGAAGCGGGAAAGCGATAACAAACCGGAAAGAATGGCGCCAGACGGTCCGTGAGTCATCGACAAGTCGGCACAATATCGCGAGCTCGAGCACGGTCGGATTAACCGGAGTAACGGACCACCCGAGGGCGGATAAGAGGGGTTCTACTGTACACACAAAGGTTACTTGTCTCTGTTGCTGGAGCTTAACCGTTAATGGACTGTGATCCTTTGTGGTCTCTTGTTCTCTGGACCTGAAGAGCTCAATGACATCGATGGCAACGTTCGATAGTCTCGTCTTTTTTAAGCAGCCTCACTGCCTACCTTCGGTCCACTCGCTCATTGGGTGACCTAGTTTTCGCACAAGCCTTGGCTTATATATATCTTTGAGTGATCCGTGATGCGTTCGATGGTTGCAAGCTCAGCGGTTTCCTAACTTTTTACATCTTATCGCAATTATTGTTTATACTCTGATAATTGTTGTCAGGACTTGGAATAAAAATGTAACTTAAACATCTAACCTTTTGAAAGTTGTCCCGATGTTCGTATTAACAATCACATGACATGTCATTTCAAACTGAGGATAAACCTTCTTAGGTATTTGTACCTTTATTACATTAATCATTATATATAATTTAAATCCTAGATACATAATTATGAAAGTTAGACTAGAAATCCATATGATTAAAAGTAGGTGCAAAATAGACATCATATCCACCAAATCCGACCAATCATTAGGAAGGGTTATTGCATCCAAATCATCCTTTACAATGTTGTTGTGGATAAATAGGACGGGTATGGAAAGGGTCCATTTCTTGTTCAGGATATGGAATGCATTTAGGAATTTGAGTTGGTCCTAGGATGTAAAGAGTTTTATTATCAAGGAGACGAGTGTGATCCATGATACAGAAATCACATTGAACAAGGCAGGATATAGAGATCTCTTACTATCGCACGGAATTGTTTGTCTATAAGGATAGCTTCACCTTCTCGTAAGGAACAATGACAGGGTAGGTTGACTTCAACTATCCCGAGATTCCCTGAGGTATCGGAACATTTTGATCTGTAGCAAGTCAAGCGAGTTTGGGAGGTGTGATGGTAAAAAGATCACCTGTGATTTCCGTCACTAAAGATTTTCTGTTGCTCGGAATGCAACATAATGCGGACACTGTTGACCTATCCAAGTAAATCATCACCAGCTATGATTTGTGCTGTATATCCTTCTGATATCTGTTGTCATGGTGAAAAAAACATGCCTGTCTACCCTGGTTGACAGTTGTCCAGCTGCTTGCCAATCATTGTCTTGATGGATGTCCCATCTGTAGCAACAATAGTTAAGTTCTGAGATAATGTACAGGTATTGTTGTCCCAGCACAATAGTACAGGCACATACTTATAGAGTCGCCTTGCTGATCATCGATGTTGAATTAGAACTTTAATAGTGGAAATTAAAGTTGGGGAGTGATTACACAGGAAGTAATGGGAATATGATAACAAATATGTAAGTTTTCTTTACGAATAGTCAAGACTTTATGCTTTACGGATAGGCTCAACTGTAAGAGTTTAAGGTCTACAAAGAGTACATCAGGGAGGCCGTTCATATTTATGTGGATACGTGGTAAATTAGGGAATTGTAGTATATCTGTTTTTGTTATAACTGTACTAATATTGGTTACCCGGTCCAAGGTGACCTGAAAACGATCTAGTGCATCATTAACCTCTCATAGCACATCTGAAACGTTCTTTTTATAGCCTGCAAGTGATGTAGCCCTATTCACTAAGATCAGTGTGGTCACTCATGATGAGATACTGCACCCTGTTGAAATAACTGCTCACCACATCTTCATTTGCCGTAACACTTGCAGCTCTTCATTTGTGGCTATACCACAGCACAAATAGGAAACGTCGCTAATACAGGTAATGGCTCTCGGAAATCTGTTTCTGCTGTTGGTTGCCCAGTTGTGCCCTGAGACTGCTTTGTGCTGGATGTCACCTGTGCTTTTTAACAGTTCTTGTATCACTTTGACTGTTTGACATACGTGTTTTTCTCATGACTCTAAACAAGTGGCAAATTGCATAGGAAACTCTTTGAATTAGACAATTGGATTAAGTGGGACACTATATGTAATGGGAATGGAAGCTTCATAAATATATTCTGCAGGTAAGGGTTGGAAATAGACCCCTGTATAAATAGGGGGGGGTGCCTTATTTATTAATTAAACAACATTTTTGTTGTAAGTATTGAAATATACAGAACAATAAGACACTCCAACCATTTCCTATGAAAATACATTGTATGTCCTGTAAAATTTATCAATTAAAATTTATGAGTAATAAGAAAAAATATAAATATGACAAATTATATCCATTAAAATGTTCAATAGCTGAAAACGCAACAACAAGAAATTGTGCATGTATGAAGTTTAAATTTAAAAGCCAAATAGACCACTACATTCAATCATAAAATTTTCAATTGCTCTCTACACATTTTATTTATATTTAACTATTAACAAAGATTACTTTTAGTGACAAATAAAAACGAAAATAAAAAAATAGTGACATATATTACCCATCCATTTCAGAAAGCAGCTGGTTTATAGTTTGGTTTGCATATGGGTGGAGCACTGAATTTGTTCTTTTCGCTCCCACAGAATCAATTTCATCTATGAAAATAACACAAGGTGCACGTTCCTTGGCAGCTTCTAAAAAAATCAAATATAATATGAAAGAAACACTGTTTTGACAACAAAAAGATATATTTCTAGCATGTTTATCATAGTTTAAATAAAACTGAATATAACTGATTATATCAAATTGGTTATTCTGGAGCAGTTTAAATGGGTTTCTACATTTTCAAATTTCTGCTAATTTCTTTAGTACACAAATAATAGCATCTTATACTACAAATTGAGTTGACGGCAAGTAATGAAAAAAAAATTCATTTTAGAGTAATTATTTAATTACCTTATACAAGGTGTGTCTATTAAATATTGATACAACAACTCAACTTTATTTATATATACCACAATTCTAATACTTCTCCTCAATATAGTCCCCATTCACGCTTACACACTGATGTAGTCTTGTTCCACTGGTCGAAGTGTTAAGCAGATCAGTTTCTGTCAACTGTTTAAAAACATCTGCCATTTTCTTATTTACTCCATCAACTATAACGTCTTCTTTCAAGCACAGTTTTAACTTTAGGCAATAGAAAATAGTCACATGATGTCAAATCAGTCAAATATGGATGTTGTTATTCCAGTGTAATAATATGTTTATGGCCAAAAACTCCTTCAAAAAAGTTCGATTTCCCAAAGTTCTTGTGGAAACACAGTTTTCTCAGCTTTGTAAAAATTCCCTTATAATAATGCTAGTTCAATACTGTGGCTTTTGTAACCCAATATTCTAAAATACACTCTTGGCAATAAAAAACTAAATGAGCATGGCTTTGAACTTGGACTTGTTTTAATTAGTTTTTTTCCATTCTTGTTGATGACAATGTTTTCCAGTACATTGACTGTCGTTTCGTCTCAGGATCATTACTGGAAGATCCAGTGTCGTTATAAGTGATGATTTTTTGAAAAATGTTGAGGTCGGCATAAAGTTCCTGAACAGCCCTAGAGCACAAACTTTTTTCATGATGTGATTCTCATGCAAAATTAATTTCGCAGTGTCTTTGTCGATGTTCATGGCTTCTGCTATCATTCGGAAACTGAGTCGGCAGTCTTCTTCAACAATCTGGCTAATTATATCTACATTTTCTTTGATTCTTGAAGGTCATCCAGGGCATTCATCGTCTTCCATGTTCTGATGTCAGAGTTTTTTGTGCCTCTCAATCACATATGTATGAAACATCCAGTACAGTCTTTCTATAAGTATTTGAAAACATTCCGGTGGTGTTTGGTTCAATTTTATTTAACATTTCAAACTGACATAATCCAGGAACAGAATAACCCATGGAAAGCAATGTTTGCAGAAGAGAGATAAATTATAGACAGGAAATAGACATTTCCGGTTTTACATGAGGAATATAAACACTAAAGAAGAAGCTTTACTTATGGGAAAAAAAATTAATTACGAAATTATACTGGTTAGTCCAGGTATTTTGAAGTTTTATATTTCTTTAGAAACAAATCGTTCGGAGTCTGCAAGAAGTGATTATATTATTGGGTAGAATGAAAAAAAAATTAATTATGAGTCTGGTAAAAAAAATTATCCTTATTAATAGTCATACGACTAGTGATGTACACGAGACGAAGATTTGAGTTTAGCAAACAAGACTGAGACCACACTCATGAAACTTGAGACAAGACAACTTCCACAAGACAGACGAGATATCATTCGTAACAGTAATTTATTCCTGTAGTAATTTTTCATCTCACACATTTCCAGCTCATTTTAAAAAACAGGAATGTCTTTTTGTTGTTGTTCTTTTTTTTTTCAAAATTCGCTACTAATTATTATCACTTCTTAATTCTCGAGTTCTTTAAAATGATAAGATGAAAAATGACATTGATAAAAATAAACTGGCGACATACGTTGTCGGTGACTGTTCTCGATCTTAAATGTTAATAATTTGTGTTGTTTAAGTGTTTGTGTAGTGTATTTTACGAGTACATTTGATAAATAAATAGTCAAAACACGTCATGTGAGAAAATACAAATAGGACATCAAAACAAGGATTGTTCGACAGCTTCACCATAAGGTAACTGACATTAGTTAACTAATTATTAACAGTCCAGTAAGGCTACAAGCGTAAATGGAATAGATGAATAGATGTTTTTCTCAGAGCTCTCCCACTCACATAGCTGACACGCCTAAAGTTTATATAAATAGATAAATCAAGGAAAATAATCTAAGGTTGTTGTTGTTGTTTCCAATGGCAGACTATGTGAGAATCAACCCATGAGTCTCCTGACATTCCAGTACAATTTAGGAAAATTCTTCGAAATCTGATGCTCAGAACCAAGCCTGGGGCACCTTAAAAGATGTTTTCTGTTCATTGGCTCCCCCGTTTGTCGGCACAACACACAAAGATCGGAGTCCAGAACATGGATCCTCTTCAAGTGGGCCACCAAACAATCATGTCCCGTGCCAAGGCGTAGATATGCAACAGCCTCTTTCCTAGGCTTGTTTTTGTTGTGTTGCCATTCGTTCTCTATGGACTTCCACCTCCTCTCACTTACCAAGGCTCGAGCTTCCTTCAGAAATTCCTCTTGTGTTCCATTGCTGATTAGTCTTCTAGCTGAATCTAAGTTCAAGGATTAGTTCCAATGAAGCAGATTAGGTCCCTTCTTAGCAAGGACATCCGCCATCTCATTCCCCATTACTCCAACGTGAGAAGGCACCGACTGGAAAATGTTTAATATAATAAAAACGATAACACGTAGAAGCATTTGTAAACCACAGATTGGAAGAAAAAGATGCGATCTGTTTGACAGAAATGTTGAATTGGGAATATTAGACAAAAATGACATTTGTTTTGTTTACAACTTGTTAGCGCAAATCTTTGACGTTATGTATCAAATATATGCAAACTTTAGCAATTTTTGGAATATTATTTATAACGTTATGTGGTATTTTTTTTTTGCATGATTATGCATCTACGGAACATTAGCTTTCCAATGGTATTTTATTTATTGTGATTGGACGATTCAAAGTGGGTGTAATGTTGAATTGCAAAATACGTGTTTTAGAGTCGGCGAATTAAACCATGCATCTACACTCGACCACAACTTGGGTCGAGTGATGGTTCCAGGGTAAACCCTTAAAGCGCTAAGTTACAATATGGGCTACCGCTCATTTAGAGTTAAATTTTTTTAAAATAATTTTTTTCAATGTTCTTTTTAAATATAGATACTTAGGGGGTACAGACAAAAAATACTCAAATAATTTTAAACTTTAAAAAAATATTTTTTACTAAAGAAAAATCAAACTAAATTTGGCAGAATTTACAATTAGTAAAAAACTGAATACATAAAATATTTGTTCTTTTTTTGGTTTCAATATTACATTATACAAACTCATACTCAGGGACTTTTTATAACAATAAAAACAATCTCAGGTTGATCCTAACTAATTAGTTTTAGTTTGGTACACTTCGAATATTTGTAACATCATACCAATCTCTAGGCCTAGTTGTTGGCACTGTTGTAAGCCTAGGACAAACATACTGTTCATCATCACTTGTTACTTCATTTTCACGGTCACTAACATTGTTTAGAACTATATTTTCTGCCTCCTCTAATTCTAGGTTATCTACATCAATGACACTTGAAAAGGAAGTATTTAGCATCCCGATTACAAAAGAATCAAAATCGGGGTCATCAGGATTTGCCATTATTGTTATACAAAAAACAAAACAAAAATATCAAGAAAGTACACTTATTTACAAAAAAAACAAGAATTTATACAAAAGTAAAACTTTGGAATAGATATCAGTTAGCGAACAATTCAAATGAACACCGAAAAGCTCATTAAAACAGATTGTGTCTATAGGCGTAAGCCGCACTGAGTACACTTGCGATCCTAGATTTAATTTGCTTTGGCGACAGAACACAAACCGATAAGACCTCACAGACGTTGCTTATATTTTTTTTGTTGTCTAAATATACTCAATGAACATCCCTCTGCGCTCTATATTGGAAATTTCGTGAACTATGGAATCATCTAAGCTTGTGTTTGTGTTTTTGCGTTTAAAGGCGTTAACTGCGTTTAGATATTGGGTTGTGCCACGTTTAAAAGTGCTAGCCGCGCGTTAAGGGTTAAGTTTATTTATGTGCCTCAAATCCTTAAAGGATCATTAAAAGCTCAAGCTCGTTAAAAGGCTTCAGCTTCATTAAAGCTCAAACTCAGCTCAAATTAATAAATATGGGCTCACACATCCCTATAACTTATTACCATTAAAATATCAAAAGTAAAGTTCATTAAACATGGGTTATTTGATGATCGCCATAAATTGTTATTAATGTTATTATCCATTTAAAAAATAACACTTACTGAAAAGATCTCTAACTCTCCGTGCCCCTTGTCCGACTAAAATTTCATCAAATTCTGGTCCTGCAGCATGGAAAAAAGGCACACCAGCTTCACCAGCTACAGCTCGTGCCAGCAAAGTTTTACCAGTACCAGGGGGTCCAACCAAAAGTACTCCTGTACAGAAACAACATTTCAAAATTATGAAAGATCTCCTAAAAATGAAGATTCAAATAACATACATTTTACAAATCATAATTCCAAACATTAAAGAACTTTCTTTAATCCTACCTTTAGGAAGTTTGCCCCCTAAGGCTGAAAACTTATCAGGATTTTTCAAAAATTCAACAACATCTTTCAGTTCTTGTTTCGCTTCATCTACCTGTCAACAGAGAAAAATAATGTATACACCTAAGATGTATGTTTTTTATATCATAACAGTGTCATATGCATTCTCTTTTCTTCTCTTACTCAGGAATGCCCACAAAGGTGGCATCACATTGTAGGAAGGGTGTTTTTTTTTAAATTTATAATTATTAAATATTTATTATGAAGACATCATTGATAAATCTGCAGTGTCAACAAATAAAAAAACCATTACTGAAATAATGATACAATGTTTGTAATTTCTAGTGTTAACGATTTTGTTTTTTGTTGTTGTTTTGTAAAGAATTGCAATGAAAAGAAAATATTGATATAAATTATTTTATCTAAGGAATTATTTTCTTCTTACCAAGAGACAAACCAAGTACAGAGGGTGTAATAGAATTCAGACTTTTAACTGACCATGTGTACCTAAAGCTTCACAGATGTGGTAATAAAGAACTAAGAAACTATGTAAGCTGATTATGCAATAATGGAAGACAGGATACCAACCACTAATGACATGCGCTGCCCTCATACACTCAGACCCCACGTCACAGGATCGCCTTGTCAATGTCTTCTACTAGGAAGCACAGCATCAGACGATAGAGATGCTTAATTTAAAAAAAATCTTTTAATACTAAAAAGTAAAGCTTAGCATGTGTGTTGGGTAAAATAAAGTATTTTTTGTTTCAATTTAAATATTTTATATTATACTGTTTGTGTAAATTATTATTATTTATTGTATGATTTAAATAGAATAATTACTCAGGCTACACACACTGGATCCACTTACAAATGTCTTCTAGGAAGCACAGCATCAGATGGTAAGGCTCCAAAAATCCTTATTACGAAGACCTGGTCCCTAAGTAAAACTATCAGGAGCCTGGACGAACTGAGAGGAGGGGTGCCCAAAGGCAAGGTGTTGTATGGTCCGTGCCAAAGGCTGAATAGCGCTGGGGACATATCTAGTGTCGAACACATGACCTATTGGGAACCTAGAACTATGTACTCTTTATCCCTTCATGCGGGTCCCTGAAGGGATGGGCCATAGAAACCTGGCACTTGTGGGAACAAATTGACAAAGACAAAAAAATTATGATCAATTAGAGTGTGGTCCTGAGGCCAAGAGAAATTCAATTGAGAAACTAAGCATGGGCGATTTTACACCCATGGAAGAGGACGTCTTGGTGAACTCGGAGGATGGCAACATTCAAGAGGATAGTAGTGAACAAAGGAAGGAACCAAAAGTAAGAAGTTTTCTATCCATAGTTTTCTTTCCCATGGTCAACTACAAAAGAAAAAAGATAGGAGCCCTTGCTAGAGGAGAAAAAGTTTTATCGAGAAAGTCAGGTCAAAGAGAATAAGAACCGAGCACATGGTAGGCAAGCAAATGAAGCTAGACCATTTAGAGATCAGGGAAATTTGGTGCTGAACTCTCACTGTCATTCCTCACAGAGCAGACTACTTCTGGAGAATTAATTGAATCTGATGTAAAGATGCAGCAAGAGCAGCTGACACCAGAGGATGTTGATGGTACGAAGAAGGAGGTGAAGTATACAAATGATTCAACAGATATGAGGTAGAAGGCTGTTAAATCATTTGTAGAAAAGCTAGTGACTGTGCAACTTAAAATACTCACAGAAGGTGCCATGCCTTTAGAATGTGATAACAAATTGAAGCGTCATTCCATGGCATTTCTTGGTAAAGTGATAACATGGTGATACTCCATAACCTGAATCTCCAAGTAAGCAAGCATTACCTTCATACTAAGAAATTAAATTTCTGATTAGGTTGCATCTCCAAATCCTAACGCCACTCAGCACTAACGCTTGTACATTTTTCATCGGCATTGCAAATAATTTGGACATTGATACGCCATTACTGTTTATGTACTCATCCCTGAAATGTGATGGCTTCTTTATCTCTACATGGGTAGAATCCAACGCTCCTATGACGTTTGGAAGACGAAAACATGTCTGCTAATTTAATTAGCATTGCTGATGTCTTGAACAGTTGAGGGAAATTTTATCCAATCAACAACTGTATCAATAATACGATCCATAACAAAATTCACAACAGTAGACCTATCAACTCCAAAGT
Source organism: Aphrophora alni (assembly GCA_963513935.1). Classification (NCBI taxonomy): domain Eukaryota; kingdom Metazoa; phylum Arthropoda; class Insecta; order Hemiptera; family Aphrophoridae; genus Aphrophora; species Aphrophora alni. The sequence continues at coordinate 12,308,814 of OY740765.1, read as the reverse complement.
CCTCCTTTGCAACACCACTATGAAAACATGGGTCACGCATATACTGAAGGAGAATCTTCATCCGATTTCTTAAGTCAGTGCTCCGCCAAGTGTTTCATCAGTTGCTGGTGAAAATTTGGTGATCTAAAAGTTGACATTTTTGCTTTAGAAACATAACAGTTCCTTACACTTGCTTATATCTCTTTGTACACGGTAGGTTTTCTCTTCTTTGACCAGGATGAACATCGCCATAATGGAAACTGACAAAAATTACTTTAGTTATTGTAGTTCATGTATCACTCAGGATGGCGACTTTGTCGTTGAAACACGCTTGATTAAATAAACGTAATTTTTGTGAGATCTTGTGTTCGAGTTTTATTCTATATAATAAAACTAAATAATAAATACAACAAATTGCATTTTTAATTACTGTTCCTGTAATTGTGATTAAGGGAATTATCAATTAATATTATTTAAAATTAATAAAACCATGCATTTAAAAGTTGTGAAAAACATATATATTTTTTAGGTTTTTTAATTCTTGTAAAAGAGTGGCTTTAAGAATAAAATACTTTAGTTGTTGTTTGAAAAAAATTTGCCTGTTGAATGGGACTACAAAAATTTTACAATGAAACAATTTTAAAACATAGCAACCTAAAGTATAGATACATACATTGTTTGATAAATCCATTACTATAAAGTTTAGTAGACCAATATTTTTGTAAATGATAAATTTTTGTGAAAATATATATATTTTTAATTCTCTTTTTACGCTAGCTATAACATCATATTATACACTATACACGAATACATACAAAATGGTTTTATTTAAACTTGTACAAACCCCTTTAACATCATTGAAAGTAACACTTATTTCTTCTGGATCGACCTCTACTTGGCTCCCCAACTGTATACGGAACATGGACCCACTTGTACTAGCTGTAAAACATTTAAAACTTATCTAAGTTTTAACATATTCAGATTTAAAATGATTTACCGATAATTTTTATATTACTAGCCTTTTAAAATGAAGTCTACTCACTTCTTTTCTAGCTCCTATATCATAGGATAGCTATAATATTTAGTGTACACTTCGTTTCAAAGGGTGACTTCAATTGAGCCTGTAACCCAAGATGATGGTTAATTCAAAACTCAAAATATTTGATTTTAACTGACCATTATTTTACATTAATGGTACTGATAAAAAATTATGTTGTTTTTTTGCCATTAATCAATGGTGTAATAGATCTTTAATTTAAAGTGTCACTTGAAGCTTCTTTATATTCCCCCATTTGGGCCTTGGATTCCCGTTCCTTTATAGTAGGAAAATGTTTATCTTATAACAGAAAAAAACTCATCACATCAGAATCTTCAAAACAGATTCAGGCTCAATTTTAATACATCTTGTCCATGGTTCTCTGATGATTGAGAATAAGACTTCTACTTATCTATAGAGAATAAGACCAAATAACTAATTTTCATGATTGGTCAATATGTATAATCCCATTCCTCATATTACCCAAGGCAAAAAATCTTGGAAATATAAACTTCAGAAACCTCAAAAAATGCATGGTTTTGTGAGTCAAATGAATGTGTTTTATAGTTATTTTCTAATTGAAAATTTGAAGTTAAATAACTCTTAAGAAACAAATAACAAGGAAATCAATGTATAGTAATTCATTAAAACAACCATGTTAGAACAATAAATGGTACTAATTTTCTCACACACTAGTCCTCAAAACAAAAAAATAATATTCATTACCACCTCCCCTAAAATACCACATCTATTCTACTTATAGTTGACAATAGCAACAATAAGCATTTTCTCTATTAGTGATTTTTGCCCATGTATTTCTTATGGGAAATAAGTTGGGAAATAAAATAAAAGTCCCTCCACATTATCAATTTTTTTTTAAAGTATTAAAAAGATATTTAAATAGAGTCAAGCTTGCTTCGCTTGTGCCAATACACTCTTCCCAAGCGCAAATCATAATTGATTGAAATAAAGTTTTTAATGATGGTGGTCAAGGTTCATTTTTGTTTACTGTCAATTTCCCTGAACCATATATTTCTTTTACTTATGATTTAGCATACTACTGATCTGGAACATTAATCTTCACATTTCTCTACAAATTGAACAAAATTGGTAGTGCCGATTTTGATAAATTAGGTCTTATATAATGTTCCATGGATGTGTTTTTTGGACTTTTTACTTGTAACTCCTGAAACAGCATTTATGGGGATATGGCAACCTATACCTTTTGTTGCGGTCCTTGAGGTTACATTCTAACACATTTTCATCAAAATAGTTCACACCAATTTTGACAAAATTGCATATTTTTGTATTTTGTTTATGTTAGCTACCCTATTAAATTTGAGTTATTTAAACATTTTAAAAAGGCTCAAGACATGGCCAAAATATATAACCATATACCAAATTTGATCAAAATTGGTCTGCTTGTTTGGGTTGTAAATAAATGCAAAGATTGATGACAAACATTACTCAAAAATAGCTTTTAAGGCTCAGGGACCCACAAAATGGATATTTTCACACACAAACTCAATATCATTTTTTTTTATCAAATACATAACTTTCTCTAAAGCATGTATATGTGACAAACTAAATACAAACATTATTGTTTACAGTACCAAGGTAATTTACTACTTTACCCATTAATGATGCAAATATAGCAATACACAAGCAGATCGTTAAAACATGTTGCAAAATCTTCAGAAGTCGTATAGATTTTCCAGGGTTTTTATGAACACCATTTCCTGCCAAATAACCTTCTGCAAAAGCAACCTTAATTTTTTGTTGATCAGTCAGACTTAAACCTTCTTCGGCTATCATACCTACAAATATAAGTTAATAATAATTTACCTAAATAAAAATATAAAAAATTAATATACAATACTTTGTTCAAATAATCCTAAAAAATTACTGTTCCATGATATTATGATTCATTTTACAATATTTAATTAAAATAAAAGTATCACTAAACAATATTGATTGAATATAGAGTACCTTGAGCAATATGTATAAAATAACACAAATTGTGTGATAAAGAATTTCTCTATATCTCTCTAATCCAATATATCACTGTATTAGTCATTATCTTTACATAATTTATAACATCATTTTACAACTCTGTAATCCAATATATCATTCTCTGTAATGTATTAGTCATTATCTTTACATAATTTATAACATCATTTTACAACTCTGTAATCCAATATATCACTGTATTAGTCATTATCTTTACATAATTTATAACATCATTTTACAACTCTGTAATCCAATATATCACTCTCTGTAATGTATTAGTCATTATCTTTACATAATTTATAACATCATTTTACAACTCTGTAATCTAATGTATCACTCTCTGTAATATATTAGTCATTGTTATTATCATAAGCTAATTTATGACATCATTTTACACTACTGTAATGTAATGCATCACTCTCTGTAATGTATTAGTCATTATCTTTACATAATTTATAACATCATTTTACAACTCTGTAATCCAATATATCACTCTCTGTAATGTATTAGTCATTATCTTTACATAATTTATAACATCATTTTACAACTCTGTAATCTAATGTATCACTCTCTGTAATATATTAGTCATTGTTATTATCATAAGCTAATTTATGACATCATTTTACACTACTGTAATGTAATGCATCACTCTCTGTAATGTATTAGTCATTATCTTTACATAATTTATAACATCATTTTACAACTCTGTAATCCAATATATCACTCTCTGTAATGTATTAGTCATTATCTTTACATAATTTATAACATCATTTTACAACTCTGTAATCTAATGTATCACTCTCTGTAATAATTATATTAGTCATTGTTATTATCATAAGCTAATTTATGACAACATTTTACACTACTGTAATGTAATGCATCACTCTCTGTAATGTATTAGTCATTATCATTACGTCGATATAATTTATAACATCATTTTACCTCTCTGTATGTATTTCACTCTCTGTATTGTATTATTCACTATCATTGTCTTAATATAATTTATACACATTGCTCCCTGTAATATATTAATCATTATTATATTAAATGTTGAGCTTGACTTATGAGAAAAATTATACAGTATAACAAACACACAGAATACAGTTCTCATAAAAAAATAAGCCTACGTATCAGACGCATTTCAACGACAAGGTCGTCCAGTTACAGTTTGATTGGTTACACTGTAAACAGTTACAGTTTGATTGGTGTAGCTTGTGTATCACTGAAGAGGACGACCTTGTCGTTGAAACGCGTCTGATACGTAGGCGTATTTTTTTTATGAGAATTGTGTTCTGTGTGTTTGTTATACTGTATATTAATCATTGTCATTACTTCAATATAATTTATAACATCATTTTCTACCACTGGAGTATAATGCATCACTCTGTAATATATTAACATTTTCTTGATATAATTTCTAACTACATTTTACACCTCTCGAATGTAATGCATCCCTCTCCCTGAGTGTCTACAGAATGGAGGCCATAAAGTTCCCGTTTCTCTCTAGAATTTCCTGATTCAAGAAATATCTATCTGGGAATAGTATACTTAATAATTTTTGCACAGATTTCAGAGTAAATACATAACAAAGCCTAACTTCCATGCTAATGAATAAAGGTAAACAAACATACGACATTATTTAACTCTAACATTGACATATTTAAAGACTTTCATAGTTTTTCAAAGAATTTTCGCAGCATAAAAATTCAACGACAATGAAAAAATTTTATGTTTGTTAAAGAAAATCGTAGAAGTATTAAATATAAAAATTATTTATTATAATCACTACGTAATAAGTATATAAGGACAAAATAAATAACCAGTGGTGAAAAGATAATCTAGTCATACACGCACAATACAATAGAATATAGAAGACCCACATGAACAAACTAAGACTCCGATCCATGGATTGGGGAAATAGTCACTAGGGGATTGAACCTCACATTAATATCAAGTGATTACATTTTTGGTCACAGAGGTTCATTACCAGTTAAATAATATGTGTAGAAAAGTTTACCACTATCTGGGTATGGTCAGATAAAAAATGGGGCCTGAAATGGCCTCATTTTGGGTTTTTAAAGAATATCTCAAAAATGTTTGTAATTTTTGTTAAAGCATTAAATAGTAATAATGAAAATCATGTGATTCTACACAAAAAAGATCTCTTCATAGTTTCACATAAAATGCACCATTTTTGAGAAAACTGTGATCCAAAAAGAATTGCTTTGCTCGTATATTCGAAAGTTCGCCAAGCAAAATTTTGATGTGTGCCGTGCCCGAAAAACTGCTATAAGTTCCTTAACAGTCATATTAAAAAAAAAAAAGAAAAAAGAAAGTATTTTGAAAGGAAACGTTTTACTTTTCTAATACACTCATACACCCAATTTTTTTGCAAATGAAATTGGAAATGCATTTTAAAAGATAACTTTTTTTTAAACGGATACTTGCACTTTAATGTATTAATATCTTTGTTAAAATTCACCTAAGTAAAAAACCCTTCAGTTATTTTCCTCTTTATATATTTCTTTTTCATTTAAGAATGTATTTTTCACTCCCTGATACCCTGATTTTAAATCTATTGAGAATAAAAAAATATGATTTTTGTCATTTTTAGATTAGATAATTTTTGTATTCTAACTATCATAGAAATGTTGAAAATAACTACCACTACTGTATGTATATACTTTTTAAACATTAAATATTTTACTTCAAGAAATAACTTTAGAAATACACTTTCATCACTTTTTTACACTGATTTTTAATTTTTTTGCTTAACCTTGAAATTTCTTTCATCAACCATGCCATTATGAGTGCTACACGCCCCAAGTTATTTTTATCACAGGTCCAAGTTGTATTGGCAACTGCATTACATAAAAAATGGGCCTCTAAATTGTTAATAGATATGTCGTCAGAACAGGAATTTTTGCTTCTTGTAAAGAAGTAACGTTATTTGAAGATTCCCTGTAATGAGTCTTCCTTTGCAATTAATTAAAAAGAAGTATTTTTGGTCAGTTTGATTTTGATAACATGAATTTTAATACAAACACGTTAGATGGTAATAATACTTTTCATAGCATGGGTGGGATCGCAGCAGAAATACCATGTAATTGTTTTATAATATCTATATCTAGAATAAAAAGAACGGCTACGGAAAAATAAATCAGTAATGTTGAAAAAATCCTATCTCATTTACCAAAATTTTAATACATACCGATATAAAAATATTATTTTTGAAGATGTAACAATAAAAGATATTGGTTCATTAATATAATTAATGGATATTTCAAATGGGTTTTTGGACAAAAATCAGAAGGTAATGTTCCCAGGTTTCAATGGCTTTATGGGAGAATTGACTTCTGATATATCTTTTGAAATGTATCGGATTATTTGCTATACTTTTGTTAATGAATCGCCTAGTGATCGAAATACAATTTATAGTGTTCAATCATGCTGTAAATGAAACAAAAAAAAAGGATTTACAGATATATTTTGTAATATTTGATCAGTTTCTTTTCCAGAAAGCATTTGAAAAAGTAAAATCCTGTAAATGTCAAGATGCAATATCATAAATAATCGTACAGCTTGGTGGTTCTCATTTGGTCATATCTTATCTTGGCAGTATGTGATATATCATAGCAATAAGTGGCTTATGTGAATCATTAAGTGTTTCTTATCACAATAGGCCAATGGTCACAGTGCCCGGTGCCGATTTAACCCTTAACCTCTCAGCTTAATCTAATCTAATGTATCACTTTCTATACAGAATTCCTTTGTACCTCTGTAATTTAATGTATCACTTTCTGTGATTTATTTATTTCTATAATAAATTGAGCATTATAATTATCTTCAAAATTTTTTTTGATGTAATTGTATACCTTCTGTAATGTAAAACTATATAATTATTCTCTGTACTGTAGATTGTCTGTAATAAATTACTCATTATAACTATCTTAAGACTGTGTATGAAATCATTTACTCTTTCTGTAATTCAATGAATAATAAACTCTATTTTTTTTTAGATATTATAGCAATTTTAACCCTAGATTATTACTCTTAGTTCATTGTTACGTGATCACTATTCATTCGTAAATTTTACTACATTCCGTTTTAATTTTTATTATTATTTTTTAAACTTTACTTTAGTGTTGACTATTTTTTATATTAAATCCTTTATTGTTTTTAAAAATATTTAACAATGAACTCCTACATATTTTAACTGTAAAAAAATGTCTTTTACCACCACTACAATAGCCTACGTTAAAAAAAAAAAAATTAATCTGGAAATTTAAAATATAAATATTATTTTATTTGAAAAATTAATTGGATATTCATAAAATACATCATTTTTAAGTGTTTACTTTATATAAAAAGAGAAAAATGATTTACAATAACTTCATTAGGTAGAATGCCAAAATTAGAGTCCTGTCTTCACTGAGAATCACATTCCTTGCAGTGATTAATATACACTTAGTAGCTAAATCAAACACTTTGAACTCTAAAATCACTATTTACACCATAAAGTATTTATAACACTAAAAACTAACAATATAAAAACAATAATTTACAAAAAAAAATATTCAAACTCACAGACTGTAATACAGCCTCGTCAATGCCTTAGCAGGCGAAACCATTGGTCGGCTAGACTAATTAAAAGTGGATATTACAAAATAAATAATTGTGTTTTATTATCTTTAAACATGGAATTCCACCAAGAACCATCGGTCTCAACAGTAATGGGAAGAAGAAGAAAAAAAAGGAAAAAAAATGTATAACATAATTTTACTCCTGTAATGTAATTTACAACTCTTTGTAATGTATTAGCCATTATCTTCAGATAATTTAAGACAATATTTTTTAACCTCTGTAATGCATCACCCTCTGGAAATGTTATTTTAAGTTAGAGTATGATATCATTTTTTCTCCCTCCTTTATGTGTCCAGTCATTAAAATTATTTTTGTATATTGTATACCATAATTTTTCACCCTATGCAGTAAAATGCATCACCCTCTCCCTATTTTTACTCCACCACATATGTTTTAAATCACACTACATACATATTAAATCAGACCACTTATTCAATTGAAACTTACTTTTCATCTTATCAACTTCATATGGACCAATTAATAATTTATCTTCCTGTGTTGGTGATTTTATGTTATCGTCCAGACCTAGAACAGTACGAATCCGGCTAAATAAAGTTGGATTACGCCCCATTTCAGCTTTCGCACTACGTTCAGTCTTAAAGGTACGAATTTGACATCCTAGAACATACAATACATTTATGTAACAATATTTCCTTTGCACATACTATTACATTACAATACAACATAATGATCTAGTTGATAAAGATAATGTTGTGGAACAATGCAAAGTGACAATCTTGCTATGTTGGTGTTATCATATTTAATTATATGGTTATGAGACCCAATAATGCTATGAAAATTATTTTAAATAATTTAAGAAACTCATGTTTTTCATCACCATTAAAATATGAAATACACTGCAATTTAATTACAGTAGAACCCCTCTAATACGCCCTCGGGTGGTCCGTTACTCCGGTTAATCCGACCGTGCTCGAGCTTGCGATATTGTGCCGACTTGCCGATGACTCACGGCCCGTCTGGCGTAATTCTTTCCGGTTTGTTCTCGCTTTCCCACTTCAGTGCTGTGTCATCTCTCATGTTGTTTCTATTGATTTGCTATAGTACTTACAAAGTTTATATATAGACTTTATTATATAGACTTTTAAAAGTTTATATATCACTTATTTCACTTTAAAAAAATCTCTTTATATAATATGTAATAAATATTGACTTTTATCGGATAATCCGACCTTTTTTGCGTTCAAACCATGCCCCCAGTCCCGAAGGTGACGGATTAGAGGGGTTCTACTGTAAGTGATTGTCTCTCCATTGAGAAAATTCAAGATATAAAATATTTAGGATTGTTTGTTGAGTCTCTTTAAAAAAAATCACAAATATTAAAAAATATATAATGAAATACTTAGTATACATATATTAGAAAGTAAGTTCTGTTTATTTATAAAAAAAGACAAAAAGACAATTGAAGATTTTTTATTATACATAACTCTTACTTTTTTCCATATAATTTCCTGCTACATTAAGGCATTTATCATATCGGAGAAGAAGTTTTTTAAATAAACTTATCGTAGAACTCCACTGCTTGTGAGTTAAACGATGCACTGACACTGTCCATCAACTCTTTATTATTTTTAAGCCACTGTTAACTTCCTAGCCTAACCTAACCTGGTCAATTTTTTCATGTTAAAGAAAGAGATGATAAATCACTAGGAGCCAAATCAGGGCTTTAGGGAGTATGGTCAAACAAATTTCAATTGAAACTGTCCAGTAGGCTTGCGGCAGTATGTGGATGAGCGTTGTCATAAAAAAAAAAAAATGCTGGAACTTAGCATACTACACAGTTTCTTTTGAATAGCTTTTCTCAGTTTCCTTAAAGTGTCAAGTAAACTGCAGAGTTTATTGCCTCGTTACATAAAATACTTCAGGAGTACATATTTTCTATCCTAAAATACAATTCCTATAAGTTTTCTTGTAGAGGTTTTTACTACAGCTAGTATAGTCCTACTCCATAGACTGAATTTTTTGTCTCCACATTAACATTCGATGCCTTGATATCATTGTCTGTCACAATATGACAGGAAATCCTCGCCTTCAGCATCATAGCTCAAAAAGAAAGTTAGAGTCACACCAATCGTCTTGGTTTTGAGTCATAAGTGAGAGGTTTAGGTAACCAGCTTGTGGTATTCTAAGAAAAAGAATGAATTGCTATTGACAGACACGTTAAGCAAATATTAATATTTCATTCAAAACCAGATGATTTTCTTCTTCTTTTTCTTAACTATATAGCCTATTATGGTGAAGCCGAATCAATCGTTGGGCTTGTGTGAAATGAAACCTAAATTGTCAGAAAAAGGTAGTGATTTGAGCGACATAAAAGTTCAATTGTAAGCTTTGTGGTAGTGAGGCTGAAAATTTTTATAACAAGAGACACACACAAATTATACAATCAGGGACGTGGTAACACCATATTTACAATGGCTGCTAGTCAATGGTCTTGTGTTACCAAATGCAAGGAGAAAAATATTTTCAAAGAAGACATATATTACAAGCTTGTTCTCTGGAGACTGAACATTATTACTATATAGCACTACCAATATTATTTTTCAATGGTTTTTCGCCTTAAAAAAAACTCATGTAAAGCTATTGTTTGTTTACTATCAGCAAAACTGCTATGTAACTCGGCGTTTCAACACTCATAATATAAAAATACTAACTCAAAAGCCTATATATAATTTTTTTTTAACATTTCATAATATTATACATACTTGTTTTATGTTGTTAAACCTATATTTGACTTTATCTTACTTTTGGCTTTATAAAACAAAAACGCTATTTGAATAAATGTTTAGACAATCGCTAAATAATGTGGTATAATGATACATAATTCAGGTTGTAAATAAACTATCACCTCATCAACCACTAAAAAAATTATTGAAATTAGAATAATGATTATCATCTCTTAGTCCATTAACAAGTCTAGTGATTATTATTTTAAATTTTGGCAGATTTTATTATTTAATATCAACAATCATGTAATAAAAGGGTTGATTTTTTAAAGCCAAGTCTTCCTCAAGTCGCGTTAGATAGAATGGAGGAAATAGGTTTTAAAATAATAATAAAACTGTGGTACAACGAAATTTCGCAAAGGCAATTTTTGGAGGTCAAAATTATATTTTCTTGGTAACTCTGTAAGTAAACACATCATAAAAAAATATCAATGCATCAAATTTTAAAAACAAAATTATCTAAAATATCCAACTTCAATTTTTTAGGAAAAAATATTGAAATATATATATATTTTTTTATATGACTTTTACAGATTTTTCTTTAATTAAATGAAAAATACAAACCTAATTAAATTTTGATTTATATATTGTTTATTATTATTTACTAATTATATTGACCCTATCATAGTAAGTCAAAATTTAAATATTTTGTTTGACAAGATTTTTTTTTCAACTTTTAATGACAAATTGCTCGGAAGCAGAGAGGATTTTTTTTTGCGGTCCCTGTGGGCAGCTATAGAGCTAGGAGTATATTAATTTTTGTCTTACATTAAAAATCAGCCGCGTTTACAGAAGTTTATAAAAAGTCAAGAGCCATTGATAAAACGGAAAATAGTTCGTCAATCAAAAATTACCAAGACATCATTAATTTAGGCAATTAAATTACCTACAATTTCCTTTATTTATATTAAAATAAAAATTACAGCACTTTGAAGGTTAAAAATCACAAAATTCTTTTATCGTGGAACTCAGGAAAACTGTGATTTTGAAAATTATACTTTTATACTTCTGTACATGGGTAATTTTTAAAGTAAGCAAAATGTAGATTATATTTTAGCACCCATACTGACCTGAGAAAAAAACCCTTGCAGTTATCAGCAATTGGCGAATAAAGCTAATTTTTTTTAAATTTTAAAATTATAACAGGTCAAGTTAGGTAGTAATATATATATATATATATATATATATATATATTATATATGTGAGAAATGTTACACAATTTATATACTCTACAAAAACAAATTTTAATCATTTTTAATTGAATTTGTATTTACCATGTAATTATCAAAAAGTGAGGGTACGGTAGTGTTATAAAATGTAGCATGGGAAAATTTCACCTTTAGGAACTGTAGGTAGGTAAATAAATAGCAATATCATATCATCATAAATATAAATATATTAATATATCCTAATACTAATACTAAGATTAATACCCTAGATAAATACACCCGAATTGAAAGACTGGGTAGGACAGTTGAGAGATAGAGACAGAGAGAGGGAGAGAGGGGAAAGGGGAGAGAACGGGTATAGCAACACTTTTAGAATGACAAAAATGATTGAGCTCGGGTTAGTGCAGTTTTTAATGATAGCAACAAGTATAATAAATATCTGGTCTTTAATTTTGCCTACAAACGTCTATTTTTTATGGTAGCATTTAACAAATAAATCACCATTATAAAATAATCACATTGATTTTAAAAAAAAAAGAGTTGGCCCAAATCTTACAAAAATAGTTTTAACTGCCATATTTTAAGAAAAACTGTGGTTATTTTGTAATGGCTGTAACATTTCTATTTATTTTTCAAATTTGAAGTAATAACATATTTTAAAACTATAAAATGTTTTTAACAAAAGAATACTCCTTATATTGTAGTTCTCCTGTCAACATACTAACTTCCCTCATTGAGAAAGATAATGCCACTTTCTATGTATTCCTTGTTTTCTCAAGTCTTTCACAAAAAGAAATGATGTAACATGTTTTACCGTTATATTTTTTGTTTCAAATAAGCAAATTCTCTCAAATAAATAACTACATGGGAAAATAATTCAAGAAATAACTATATTGTTCAATTTGAAAGTTTACATTTTACGGATAATAAAAACATTATTCCACCCCCCTCCTACTTTCCTGCCTATCCATAGAAAATGTTTTTAAACTATAGAAGAATACACATCTACAATTTCAACCCGATATCTTTTACAATTATTGTTTAGTTAAAAACTTAATTTAAAACTCATAAAATTTTCAATTAACAATAATTGTTAACAAATATGAAGTTGGATTTAACGCTGATTGTGTTGTAGTTTCCTACTGGTCATTACAATCAAAATCAACGTTAAAGAAATCTTTTTTAATTAATTAAGCAAAATAAAATGCCTTAACATTTTTTGGTAATAAACATTTTCAATTATATTACGTAATTTGCTATTGTTTAAATATATTTTTCATAAAGTCGTATTCCTCTTGAAAAGATACATGATTTAAAACGAAATAAGTTTTCTACCAAATAAGAATGAAGACAGAATTTTTTAAATAATTTTTGTATGGCGACTGTAACATTTTTTCAAATTACAAAGAGAAAAGTTAAAAGTCATAAGTTGTAAGTGTGCTATCAGTTTCTCTTTCTACCATCTTTCCTATCAGCTCTCCCTTGACCAACTCTTGTTCTCTTCTGACCCCAATACCATTAGAGTATTAGAGGAATTTAAACATGGGTATTTATTTCATGTTCTTTTCTTCTAATTTTTTTACAGTGATGATGACAGAGATTTTTTTTTTTACCTTTAAACTAGGACAAAAATAGGAAAAAATAAGGGAGGGAATAGTCTGGAGTTTCGCCATACAGACTTTCAATTCCTATGAATGGAAAAATTACACTATCTCAGCTATTTTCATTGAACATACTTAATTTTTCTTTTAAATTGGAGTAATTTTTTACCGAGGAATTAATTTATGCAGGAACTCCTGGTGCTGTAAAATAATTAATTATATATAATTATATAATTATTTATTGATATAAATTATATTGATATTTTTTTACGGTTTCTTATGTGTACGCTACAACACTATATATATTCGTAAAGCCAAGTTTTCTGTGTTTTTAAGTCAAATTTGTTAGTCTTTCAATCGAAAATTAGGTTTATTAACTGATTTATTAAACACAATTCAGTGCGGCGATATACCTCCTGTTGATATCTGTTCACTATGATGCAATTCAAGACTGTTACATTTCCCTCTTTCAAATAAACAAACAAACATGGGAGGGCGCCATTTGGTGCTATAATACTGGAAAACCACGCTGGTACTTACAAATATTAACAATGAAGTGATCAGAATACAAAAATTGTTTAAATACGAGTGAGTATTCATTGAGATTATACGGCTCCTGTTTATGATATCTGTAGATCAAGACAAAACTGACAATTCACAATCGTAAGTCTCACCCTTCCATTACTCAATAAGACAAATAAATCGAATAGAAGAGGGTGGGAATTCAACATTCAGGGGAGGGGGGCATCAGAAATTATTGGTGCTATGCTTGCGAATATTTCCGATCAGAACAATGTAGCTGAGACAGTTGATAACAAAACTTTCATCTTTCACTTGTGTATTACAATTAGCAATTGTATTTTATTTATTTATTTATTTTTATTATTTTATTTTTTTTGATTGACTTTCAAATTAATTAGTATCCTTTCATATAATTTGAAAAAAAAAAAAAAAAACCGTATAAAAAAAAAAAAAGAATAAAATATAATTGTTTTTTCAAGAAAAGCTTCAAAATCCGTACCTAATAATATACTGTACAATTTTCCAGGAATTCCCAGTCGCTGGTTAATTATGACTCTTTTTATACAAATGATATTTGTTTGACAATAACAGAAAATAAATTAAATGTCATCAAATTATGACAAAGGGATTTTGCTATACAACGAATATTGTTAACAGAATAAACAAATAACAAAAATTTACAACCAAAGCTAGCCAATAACAATATAATGGGAAAATGTGAATTATTCTCTTTGATACAAATACTCCTGAGTTGTACTCAACTAGCTTCTAATGCTAGAACCTAAGGAATTGAAACAACAAACACCAAAATCATTTTTATAAAGTAAAAATTTAAAAAAAAATAACTTTCAAAATTTAAGAAAATGTTATTTGATTAATAAAATTAAGTTGATCATACCTATTTTCAATTTTCTTGAAGAAAGAAGAATGTGATTTGTAACATCATGGACAAGATTTTGAGTTCTCTTGTTGTCATACAACAGCTCTCTTTCTTTAAACCCACATTTGTTTTCAAAAAACGATTCTGATGATAAGTAATCTTCCTTAGAAACATGTTTCGGATCAGTGTGTCTTCTACCATCAAATTTGTGGCTAATTCCATCCTTGATGTTCAAAGAAGATATTCTCAAATATTTCAACGGAAATTCAGTACAATTTCTTGCTGACTGAAAAATAAATAAATATTATTGGAGGATAATGTATTTATGAATAGAGGAAGGAAGGTTAAATAATGTGTCTTTCTCTTTCCAATAGTTCTTCGCTTAACAATAGGTATGTAAATAGCTTATTTTACTCAAAATTAACTCCTTTCTCAGTGACTCATTTATAGTGGCATACACTGAAGTATCATACCTGGATATACACCTTTCTTCATCTAGTTTTTGAAATGTTAGGGCACCAAGAGCCTAAATTTTCCACACGGGTTTGGATTGAAAACAAATAATTTCTGAGCAAATCTGGCACACAAAACTCACAATGGATACAAAGTCAGGATTCATAAGGTTATTTAATACTAATTATTATTAAATAAATTTCTACTATGTGTTAATAACCTTAATAAATTACCATGCAGTTACACACCGAATCATGAATCAGATCCAGACCACTTAGTCTCACAAAGTACATGACTTTAATCCTATGAATTTACATTTCGGCTGGCAATTAACTAATGAACTCCTAAATTATTGATAGCCTCAGCGATGGTTAATTGCAAATAATAATAATAGGGGTTTAGGAGCTGGAGCAGTGAACCTGGATGTCTGACCACTGTTCCTGGCCTCAGGGGTATATGGTGTAGCCGTGCTCAGGACCGACAAAATGGTATGAATAAATGATTTGCATCCCAGTGAAGTGAAGAGCTACATCCTGCACATGGTGACACTGCACTAGTCTGCTGATTCTGAATGATCCAGGCTAGACAGAATCCGTCTGATCTAAGGGAATAAACCCTAAATAAAAATCACTTAAATTAGTTCACACGTAGTGAACACGGGGGTAGCATCCCTTGGGTTACCCATACTGGATCTGTATTTATTCACCTAGTCTTAGATCAAATCCTTTCTCTTTTTATCTTTTATCTGGTCTACTCTTGACCACCTCTTGTTCTTTTCTGACCCTGATGATATTACAGTAAACGAGGGCTTGGGGTCATTTTTCTTTTATTCTATATCATTTTCTTTCTTCTGCTTTATTTCAAATCATGATGGAGAATGAGAATAGGAACAATATTACAATGCAGGGGGGTCAGATCCTTAGTACTGGGTTCGTTGTCAGCCAATTACCGCAATGCCTTGGGAATGGAACACTTGGTTGATGTACCACGTACTGCAACAAGTGAAGAGGGAGAAACCTTTCTCAGGTGTGAAGGTTGAGAGGATTCCGCCATCTAGTCCTAGAACGACAAAGGAAACTAAAAAAATTTCTGTCACATTTACTGACCTGACAAGATCACCGACATCTACTGCAAGTAAACTAAAGAAGCTAGCCCAGCAGATGTTCCAACCAGGACTCTTTAACAGACCTCAATCATCCTCTCTTTGTGATGTGTCACCGATAAGCCATCAAATTACTGAATCCAGCCTAGATCTTAACGGAGGTGTAACAATGGCCTCATAGGAGTATATGCTGGATGAAAATCTAACTCCTGGTTCTCAGGTGGTACCTTCTTCGTGACGAGTTCCTATATCTCAAAGGCATAAGCAGAAGAGAAGTGAAGATTCCCCGCACCAGCCTGAGCATATCCATTTGAAAAATAGGTTTAGTAATCTACCATTCACCTGAAATAGGTGGCCCCAAAGTGCCTGGACTAAAACCAGCAAAACCTCCTAAAATAATTCTCTCTGGCATTGATGATGTCAATGAATTACTACGACTAATAAAGACTGTCAGTGACAAAAATCAATTTAGATACAAGATTGTTAATAAAAACCTACTGCGTATTCTTGTTAACACTGCAGAGGAATACAAAAGAATAACCGATATAATCAGAATGAAAGGCTTAATCGGACATACATTCTTGAGAAAGAAACCAAGAGCTATCGAATTCTTATAAAAAAATCTTCACTATTTCACTCTTTTTTATTATTATACATTTTTCGGACATTTGCCATCATTTGTGTGTTAAAAATTCAAAACACGACGTTTCGGGAATAAGAATCAAATCCCGTTATCAAGTGACTAAAAACTAAAGAAACATGAAACTAGGAACTAGTCCTGTGTGAGAAGTAAAATTAAATAAGAATACCACCAACCTTAATATCTAGGCATGCATCTCAGAGCTGAAACTGAGAAGTCAAAAAACACAATTTACATTGCCAAGATTTTGTTTACATTATGACAGATTATGACGAGGATGATTAGGACACAGATCAACTCCAATCACTTCCCTCTTTAGATTGTTTAAAATAGTCAAAAACCCCCAAATGTGATACATACACATTACCATACACTTTTATTCAATAAATGGTACATTTTTGTAGTATTTTTAAAGTTTTATAATGAATTTCACATTATATGTGGCTCCACATTAACAACTTAACAGTATTCCGATAGAGCTCAGATCATAGGATCGTCGTTTCTAACAAAGTGTACATGTGTTTGAAAATTGAATGGAAAATGGACATCTGTGCAAGGGAACAGAGAGCATCCTGCTAGGTGTTGCCAAGGTCATGGGGAAGAAGCAAAAAATTCAGCCTGTTATTTCATAACTACACCTTGTGCACATTTTTGTAATTTTATCAATATTAATAGTAGGTCCATAAAATACAGCCAAACTATAAACAGGAAAAATATAAAAAAATATATCTTCTTACAATAACAATGCAAATTTTTAATTAATGTAAAGTCACACTCGTGTCTAGCCTGGCCCAATACCCACTAGCAAATATTTGCCTCCATTTGCTACAATGAAGCACCAGTAGGAAAAGCTGGGTACACATTAGCCCAGCCTTGTCCGATGTTCATTGTCAAATATTTGCTTCAAGACATTCTGTCTCAAATATTTTACAAAAGGTATCCATGTTAAATCAGTTCGTGTTAAATTAGAACTGTAGATCATAGAAAATTTGGATTGAAAGAGATTTAGATTGAAATTTGAAAAGTTGTAGAGAGTAAATTAGATTTAATTAATTAAATTTCTAAATAAGAAAATAATTGAATTACTAATTAAGAAATTAATTGAATGTATATAAATTGATGATTTGATTAAATAATAGACTATCTGAATTGTTGGTATTGTTGACAACAGTTGGAGACGTAAATCATGAATAAGACAATATAAACATTTGGCGATGTTAGGCCAATATTGGAAAATGGGAAAGGGAGTCGGCATCTTTGACTTGTCATTGAGGCTGGACAGTATTTGTTGTTCTCTTCGACCGGCCTTTCAATACCTTCCAGCCTCGAATATTTAACTCAATGATGTTCTGGTTACACTACTTGTCCAATACCGATCTTAGAACATATTTGCCGAGGCTGGACACGAGTGTGGCCTTTATCTAAAGCCTTCTAAATCTATTTTATTGATTCCTCTTTTATAATCCATATATTAAGTTTCATTCGTCTATTAACCCTTCCCACGCGGCAAACGAGTATAGCCGCAATGGTAGACTTTGACCCAAACGCGGATGACGATTAAAGTCGCAATAATATATTTTAGCCTATGGTTAGTTAATTAGTTCAGCAAAGTTCCGGTAGAATGCAGAGGCATGTCCGCTGTCTATTCAGGAATAGAAAAAGTTTTGTTGAAAGTTCTACGCGTCGAGGCAGTGGAGGGGGGCGCTATTTTGTCTGGAATTGCCCGGCGGCGCACGCATTCTATAGCTTCTACAGAGCGGATAACGTCTATACTCGCAGTCGACGCAGTCTCATTAGTCTGATAGGCGACGACCTCCGTGTTTGCATTTGAGCATTGTTTTGACGAAGGATTTTTTTTTTAACATTACCTTCTATTTTTTATATATTATTTCACAATATAACTGTTCCAATTTACAAAAATTAATAAAACTAAATTTTTTTTGCAATTTTTTACTATTTTGTTGTACAGTATGTCATAAAAAAATGTTAAATGCAGCCGAAAACCAATGATGAAATTTTTTTTAAATTAACCTTTCACATACAAAACGAAAACAAAAATTAACTTTGAAAAAAAAACAAAAGATTTTTAAAGTTATTTCAGCGTTGAGATGAAATAAGGCAAATTTTATTCAGCGTGCGAAGGGTTAAGCCTAAACCCTTGAAAAAAGCAATTTGTGTGACTGGAACTATTTCGTTTTATTTGTTTCTTCCGAGTTACATTCTTTAATTTTTGTTTTAAGGCAAAAAACTATTAGAGTCATCATCACCTTCACAAAATTGAACATTAAGAAGCTCCACTTTGAAAAGCTACAAATGAAACAAAAACAATAACATAGAGTTTGAACACTAACATAACTAAAACTAGTTAAGAAACAAAAACATTCAACAAAATAACATGTTACTAGGCTGTAAAAAGGCCCTGCAACAAGGTAACAATTATAAACTATGGTAAATACAATTAACTTCAACTAAAAACCAATATTACAAGACTGTATAAAGGCCCTGCAAAGAGTTAAAAAAGATAAAAATTTTAATTTAAACAAACCAAATAATTTAAATAGACAAATAAACATAATATTATACAGTTGTAAAGGGGCTCTGCAATAATCAAATCAAAAATTGTTTTTTAAATTTATCAAAAATTTTCAAACAACCCAAAAAGGGCAATACCTGGACAAGGATCTGAGCATTATCCCCCGATATCATCTGAATAGAATTGGATAGGAGAAAATATCCTATACACACCTCTTAAAACAACAGTCAATGAGCATATGGTT
This sequence comes from Aphrophora alni, assembly GCA_963513935.1. Classification (NCBI taxonomy): domain Eukaryota; kingdom Metazoa; phylum Arthropoda; class Insecta; order Hemiptera; family Aphrophoridae; genus Aphrophora; species Aphrophora alni. The sequence continues at coordinate 12,289,257 of OY740765.1, read as the reverse complement.
AATTGACAATACACCTTGACAAAATTACCATTGTAGTGGATTCCCATGTTCCATCAGGAATCTATGCGTGATCATGGAATGACTGACACGAACACGAGTAATCACCACTTTCTGACAATGACTGGCATGCATGAATGTATTCCACTGACGGACAGTATCTTTTATCTTCCCTCATTTTATTGGACTCTATATTTGTCCACTTTATCCCCATTGGCTATGCAAAACGAATTTAACAGTCGATACAAAGTCAGATGCCAGTAACACAGTGTGTTATGGCATCTGACTTCAGCTTCCTTTGCTGCTTCGTCAACTTGTGTTTCCCGTAATTCCACAATGCCCAGGTACCCAGCAAAATGATACACCGACGTCCTGTAGCTGAAGTTTGTATATGAAACACAGATTATTTTCATTCAAGGGATTCTTAGAATACATATCCTGGATAGCTTGTACAACACTTTTGGAATCAGAACACAAAAGATAAACCAGATGAGATGGTAGTAAGGCTTTTTAAAGTACCAAAGAAATGTACAGCACAAATAAATAAAAGCCCTAACAGGAAGTGAAAATGTTAGCCTAAGTAATTGTGTAGTGTAGGTGAACTGTATGTAAATGACTATAAAGATGATAGTTTATGTCTTGTAAGTTTTAACTGAGTGTTTGACTGGGAACCGCAAGGGACGTCACTCCTTATTATTAGGTGCAGCTAGTCTTATTATTATTAGGAGAGTTTGTTATGTTGTTTTCCTATCTTTTCTCTATGGGACTCTGTTAAAATGGAGTATCTTCTCCTGGACTGTAAGGAAATACTGCTGAACTCTACTATGGACATCATGAAATTGGCATCACATGACACTGGCACCATGTTATGAAGAAGTAAGTAAACTTAACCCTTCATCTGCTAATCGACCAGAGCGGTGACGCTTGGTTAAAAAAAAAACACGTATTTTGCAATTCAACATTTCGCCCACTTACAATCGTCCTATCGAAATAAATAAAATACCGTTGGAAAGCTAATGTTCCGTAGATGTATAATCATGCAAAAAAAATAATGAAATAAAAATACCACAAAACGTTATAAATAATATTAAAAAAATTGCTAAAGTTTGCATATTTTGATGTGTAATATCAAAGATTTGAACTGTGCAGTTGTAAACAGAAATGACGCCATTCTTTCTCAGATGTTTACAAATCAATTTGTCTTTCAAACAGATCGTCCATAACACTGTTCTGTTATCACATCTATCTCTTTCGATCTGTGCTTTCCAAATCTTTCTATCTGTTATAGTTCGCGAGATATATCTATTCTACGAAGTAGTAACCAAACCGAACCAGACTCATTTTTCTTTCGGTGCAGTTAACTAAATAGGATATATCGATTACTTACATTCATATTTTGTAACCGATCTTTACACTATTTGGAAGATGAAATTTAGATCTTTCAGTTGGTACCAATCATTATGACTTGGGATTATTTGTTATTTTGAACTTATTTTGTTAGGTATCTTTATTTATTTACTATAATTTGTGAATACAAATTATAATATCCGTATTATTGTTTGTAGAATTTATTGTTTTGAGTGAATGTTATTGTCAGACTTATCTAATACTGAGGCTGTCTAATACTGAGACCTATCTAATATCAGACCTATCTAATACTGAGATAGGTTATGTTATATCTGGTCTAACCTTTTTAGCAAATTTCCATTTGTTTACATATAAAAATTTATAAAGGCCTATCTATAAAATCTTTGAAAAAATGCGGATATATGTAAATAAGAACTTTCATTTGGCATTTTGCCTTTCGTTTTTGTAAGAATTTTTGATTTCTGAGATACTAACTAATGGAAATTTTATAAATTGACTTTTCTTTTTAGCAACTTTTATCCACAAATATATTACAAATCTCTAGTAATACTTGAAAAAATTCAAAAAAAAGTTTTGTATGGAATACATTACATTTTCTGTGGAATATTTGCCTCGGCCACAGGACGATTTTTTGGTTTCTGACCTAATAACTCAAAATTTTTTAGATCTAAATTTTTTTTCACTACACAACTAAATTCTATGCACCTTTCTGAAGGAAATGATAATTTGTAGTTGTGTTTTGCATAATATTACTATTTTTTATGGTTTTTTTCAAATTAAGCCTAATTATTTTCCTTTTTCCGTAAATTTTTTTTTGAAAATTTAACAAATTAATTATTTTTTTATCAACTATTATTCAAAATTATATTACAAAACTTTTGTATATCTTGAAAACAATGATAAAAATTTTATTTTGGATGATTCAGGTTTTTCTAAAAAATGTTACATTCATTTTTTGATACCTAACGTACTCCAAAACTGTTTAAATTTTTTTTTTTTATTATTATATAGATAAATTCTACGCATCTTTCTGAGAAAAATGATATATTATAAGTTAGGTTTTGTATAAAAATAATATTTTTTCTTAATTTTTAAACAAACTAAGAGAATTTAACATCGGCCAGTTCAAGGGTTAAAATAACAATATGATTTTTTTTTTAAATATTCTAATTTTCTTCCAATTAGTATTTCATTAAACATGTATTGTATCATAATAAACCAAGATAATTTAAAGCCAAGTGGTTGAAATGTGCAAACAGTTTATTAAAAATACATAGGCCTATACGAATAAACTACTATTTATTTTATAAACAACAGTTATTCAATTATAAATAATGTATTTTTACCTCCAACAAACTGTCAGCACATATGATATCCTCATTACTGGTTCTTGATGTAGATGTACGAAATCCTCCTTTACGAGTTTTTACTGCTGTTGGTAAGTAAGTCAATGTGAAAGGTGCCTAAAATAGAGAAGGAATCAAATAACTGACATAGTCTAAGTTATTATACAAATAAATTTGTATACCTATACAAATTAAAGTGTAATGTTAGTATGGAATTTTTTTAAGCAACAACAAAAACACATGTTAAGTGAATATGGTAAGTAAACCATAATGATGACCCCATAACTGAATAGGCTATGTAAAATTGATATGAATAAATAAATATTATACAAAAACTTTGTAAATAAAATTAAAACAACAATTTTTTTAGTATCAACCACAATGTTTTAATAGAAACTTGCCGACCATGGTTTCGCTAGTTAAAGCATTGTCAAGGCTTATACAAGTTTGACAATGCTTTAACTAGCGAAACCATGGTCGGCAAGTTTCTATTAAAACATTGTGGTTGATACTAAAAAAATTGTTGTTTTAATTTTATTTAAAATTGAATACCACCAAGTACCTACGGTCTCTAGCATAAATAGTTCAAAAACTTTGTACTCGTAACAGGAGAGATCCCGGCATAATTAACTTTTTAACTCCCATGCTCATTACATTTGAATAAAATTTTGTCTTCACTCTCACTTATTATAAACAGATATAAGGGGTATATCTAACCTAACCTCAATTTAAAATGTTAAAATTTTTAACTGCTTCAAATGTGATTTAAATTAGAAAAGGAGTTTTCTGTCAAATGAATGTGCAAAACGAAACTGTTAAGACTCTACCTGCTGTGGACAACTAGGAAAATGTTATACATGATTCAGGTGTCCCCTCATTAGACTTTTGAGTATTACTGAAATATCCTGTTCCTTCAACTTTTCAATTTGTATATTCCTTTCGCCTTTCATTGTAGTTTTGAAGTTCAATGATATTGTATGGACTAAATTTTCTATCGGTCTCAATTACTCACTAAACAAGTTTTTTGTCATTAACTTTTATATCCCGTAAAATTTTGTCTATCGACATCTCGTAAAACAAGCAAATGAAAAGATATACCGTAACCAAAAATAAACCACTTAAAAGTTAATAATCATGAAGATCCCTTGCACTTAATTGTCCAATAATTTGTTTTCCTAATTGTAAAAAAATGTAATGAATGAATGTGAACGTATAAATTGTAAATGTTACATAATGAACGATACCTAAGTTTTTCCATATGTCAAATATCCATTTTAGATTGTAAATGTCATATGATAATTAATGGATTTGACAATAATATTAAGCCAGTTCTATACTTACAAATTATCTACTGTAGAGGTGTCTACATTAAACTAGATTTGTTCAAAAGTAAATACTCTCTCAATCACACGTTAATTTGTCATAGGAGATAGCAACATCTCCTGCTCCAAAAAAAAACCCCTGTTATCCCATATATATCTTATGTTGATACCATAAAACAAAAATTCCAATTGACATGTGTCCATTAAATAATAAAATATTAGATCTACTGCATTCAAATTTTGACATCTCATGGTTTCAACAATAATATTAAACCAGTTCCACATTATCCGAATCCCACGCTTCCATAATTCATCTACTGTAGAAGTGCATCTTCTTTGTACTAGATTTGGTTTATCTTTGATAATGGTATCTCACTAGGCAAAACTTTATACACAACAGATAAAAAAGTTTGTAACAATAATATTTATTTTTGAGTACGGTACAATATCACTGAATAAAAACAATATGCCGATTGAATAGCTGAGGTTAATAGTATCTTTCATAAATGCCCAAAAGTCTAGTACACAGATGACCTGAGATTAATTACGGTATGTAGGCTATACATTAATTATGGGAGTACGGAACTGGCCAAATGATGTGTCTAATTGACACTAACACTTTAGAATGTTAGTATGAGTTTTATAACCTACACAAAATATTTGAAATTATGGGTAAATTAGGTTAGATTTTCAATAGCCTATATCTGTTTACAAAATAATATAAAAATGTTATAAATAAATGATAAGTGAATAAATATAGAAGGAAAAAAGGAAAATAAAAGTACAGGTTTTTATTACTGGAAAAACAAATTTTTTTACAGAATTTGGTTGAGATTTTTCTATGCTGTACAATGGTACTGTTTCCAAAGGGAAAAATTGCTGAAACTATTCAAAACATCTAAAAAAATATATACAAAACTGAGCATTTATCATGTATTTTGTTGTATATCTGTCGGCATCTAGGCCAGTAAAATTAGCCAAAAATTTTCAAAAATGTATTGTAATTCGTTTCAGGATGCCGTATGGAAAAATCGATATATTTAGTGGAAATAATGAGACGATTATTCAATTCCACAAAACAGCTTTAATTGCGACATATGTTTCGCCGTTAGGCATTTTCAAGCAACTAAATTGAAAACAAAACAAGTCTAAACTAAAAATGTGAGACAAAAGGAAAGGTTAGAGTAAATGGGTTGAGAAATGACAAAAGAAAGGTCAATGATCTAACCTGTGGGATGGAAGTGGGGGTGTTTTAGAAAACAATGGTTACACCTATTTTAGAATACCTCAAAAGTTAGAGTTTCTACCCATATAATGAATGTTATCATTGAAAAACACTTTAAATATAAATTGTAGGAAAAAAGTAGGGGGAAGGCACTTTATAACCACCCTGTGTATATATAGTCAACTAGCCAGACAATAAAATTAATATTTTTTTACCATGAAATATATTTATGTTTTAATAATAAACATCGAAATATTACACATCCACTAACTTGACTAACGTAGGTAGTCATAAATATTAATGTAGGCTTTCATAATCAGAGCTTGATTTAACCTAACAACAGCTGAATTCCCTTGTTTTCTATGTCTTATTTGACAATGAAGAAATGCATTTAGGGACTTGAAACGTGTCTTCCGACAAAAAATATGATCTGATTGTTTGCATTCAAAGTAATTAGATAACGATTTCATATTTTGTCATACCAAAATCCGATAATGATGTACAATATTTGTATTGTAATGATAATGAGTATTTAGCCTATTTGTTTCAAAATAAGTTAGGTAGTAAACGATTTCAACTATTTTCTTCACTGAATTTCAGGGTAAGGTACCAAGTTCTGTATGTAGGGTAAGATTTTTATTTTATACTAAAATTATCATATTTCATCTAAAACTGAAAAATAAAATGTACAAGTTGAATTGTCTCTAACTTATACTCCTTTTATTCCAGGAGCCATTGGCATAGGTACGGTATTTTAACATAACTATATTTCGAAAAGATATAATTGATTCAATCTGTAGAGTATATTGCTTTTATTTTAATAACTCTGGGACTTCTAGTGAGTCAGCATTTTTATATTGTTGAAATAACAAATGAATACTATCGTGTAGTACTGCTCTTTTTTGTATAGCATTGAAATAGCTTGAGAGCATTATTTGCATCAAGTTCTGTTCCACAATGTTTTATGGAAACAGATAAAGCATTTACTTATGTCACATATAGGCTACCTAGTCATAAGAAAATCATTATAGGCCTATAACCAAATAAGCTAATCATTAAATATTCAATTGGAAAATTAATGTGACACAATCCTGGACCATAGGATGTTAGGTTAGGCCATGTTCTCAAACTTCAACCATAAACCAAATAAGTTACTCTTTTTACAAAAACCACCATAGCTCATACCTTAATACCACAGCAATAGTTGGTAAATATGTAGTGTACCTGTTGTTGAAATTTAAGCAAATCGTATTCTATATATCTCTTTTTGAAACAATCAGATCATCCTTTCATACTGTAGACACTTTTGAAGTACTAAAATCCATTATTTTTGTCTGAAATAAGCAATTTAGAAGTAAGAATTCTTGGGCGTATGAGATTAGGACATCTGTCGGTAATTGTTTACAAAGAAAGTTAGACCTACTGCTTTCTTTCCGATTTTTTAAACATGTTCAACATACCTTATTCGTGTCGTTGTGATTTACTAGTGAAATTTATGCAATTCGTGTTCTACCTACCTCCTTTTGCAACAATTAGATCCTTTACTATACATTTCACTTTTGGATTACCAAAATCCATTACTTCTGCCGAAAACAAGCTATTTAAAATGGGCAATATACCTGGGCTTTTGAGGTTAATTTGATTGTTTGCGTTACTATATATGACAACTTATGAATCTATTGAATGCCTCGTCCCTCGATGTTTATGTTCATCCGCGTAAATAGGTCTGTTTAGAGAACTGTCGAACTGTACCTAACCAGACCAGGTTAAAGAATTACATATCTGGGAAATATATATACCTTACTAGTTCAATAGTTCCTTTACTAGGTCTGGCGGTATTTGTTTACATAAAGGTAACTGCTAATTTTCAGGATTTTTTTTTTTATCTTCTACTACATAACCTTACTTCTTAAGAATAAATAATGTTTTCATTGTGTGGAGGTCACCTTTTTGACTGGAAAATTACAATGTACAATTGACGGGTTTATAGGTTACATATAATTACAAGAAATAATAGCAATGAGAATAGCATATGGTTTGACACATGGACATTACACAATAACTACGCTAGATAATCTATGAAATCTAGACACATAGCCTGATTGCATAGTTTAGAATCTCATGAAATCTTGAATATTGCAAATTTTAACTGAAATAATGTATTGTGAAACATAAAAAGTGTATGGTGTAATAAAAGATGAACTAATTGTTCCAACAGAAAGTATGTAGAACACGAATTACGTAAATTTCGCTAGTAAATCGCAATGACAGGAACACTAAATATTTACCATATTAGGATTGCACACATTAACAAACAAATGTTAAACATTATTGAGTCTCCAAAAAAAATCTGAGAATGCCAATAGGTTAGATTAGGCTGTTCAAAAAGTATACATCCTACATTATGTTCTAGATGGTGAAAGAAAGGTTTAAAAACAACCATATACACTCACCACAGGATGTTTTAGTTTATTTTCATCTATCGAACATTTTAATAAACAACATCTGCAAAAATACTTTTACTCATTTAAGATACTCATAACCAAAAAATGTATATTGATTTATTTACTTAAAACAGAAGGTAATTCATGAATAAGGTTATAAATGGCATAGGAATAGTTTTCAAACTAATAATTAAAGCACCAACCTGAGAGTACAGTTGTAAAGAAAACATATTTATCTTGAGATTTAACCACTAATGTTATCCTCTAGCAAGAAAGCAAAATGTAATTTGTTTGGTTAAACAACGTTTTAAGACCAATTGGATCTGGATGCACAGAGTACAGATTAATCATAAGCTCTTGTCGCTTTTACGGTTTTACGCAGTTATAGTTGGCCATACCATCAATGTTACCACGCACGATGCAATTAATTAACGTTCTGACGTCCATGCAGCTATATGAATATATTCAACATGTAGTAGAGTGATTTCAATTGCCCCTGAAATTAAAAGCCAATATATTCGAACACATTATAGTAGGGTCTATTATAAATTTAAGGTTAGAGCGAAATTGGAAGTTTAAATTAAACACAAACAAAAATTAAAACTATTAATTAAAAATTGGTGATACTTTGGTATAAAATATGATATATATATTAACGAAAATGTACAAGGTAATATGAAAATGAGTAGAAATCCAAATTTAAAATTAATCACATTTTTATTTATATCAAAATTTTCGGTGTAATTTGGTGGTTAAGAAAGAAATCTGTACAATTAATATTTTCAAAAATAATTTGGAGGAATGGTTGTCTGGAAATAGAGATGCATTTGGTCTGCCGCCAATGCACAACAGTTATTTTTTAAATTATAGTGACAACTGTTAGGAATCCAAGGTAATTCCTAGAGTCGGGTTCTATGAAATGATTGGCAAACAATGGTTCAGTTCAAAATTTGCTTGTATAGATAATTTGGGTTTCTCTATAGTTAATTATTGACTTTGATGTATATAAATATGGACATGTAATACCAACCTCATTTATTACTTAAATATTCTAATCTTTTGATCCATGATTTTTCCCAATAATTATGACATGGATTACAAAAATTTACTAAATTGCTTTAAAATAGACAGTTGTAAGGAAAAATTGGCAAGGTGGGCAGGGAGTAATTGATGTCATTGTACTTGCGATAATAATTGATAAATAGATTCTGATGGTAACTTCAGGTGAATCCCTGCATCCCCTGAGATTAAACCACTTGCTGGACATACTTATTAATTATCTGCATTTATGCAACTAAATGATGTTAATTTATATTAACTGGTATCACACAAACTCCACCACTAGTTTCTCTAGGTATAGTGGAACAGCCCTAAGAAGGCAATTGTGCCCGGTGCTGGGCGGTAGAGAAGAGGTGGATTGTCGGAAAATAACACCGTTCCACAAACATTGACTTTGCCAGCTACCTGAGACTTGCCCTCCCCAAGAGAACCTAACGTTTACTTCGAGAATAGTACAGCGTTTTTACCCGATCTGCGAAGCGCTTTCTTAGGCCTGTTCCACTATGTAAACTGCTGTGCCCAGATTAGTTGTAGGCTAGTCACATAGTTATAGAGTTCTCAATCTCATAAACTAGCAGTTATTTCAGAGGTAATAATAGAAAATCGAGTTTGATTAATCGATTGTCTGATGGGACACAATTTATATATATATATATGCTCAAGGTTGAAGGGGCCCATATTGTAAATTATGATTACTGGTACCTACTGTATATACAGTATCTCTATAGACCAGCCAATGGTCTCTTCACATTTATATAGTAAAACAGGGTATTTCAATTCCTCTATTGTGGTACCAGAATTTGAGAATATTTCTATAATTACAATACTCTTCCCCTTCCCTACAATACCTGTCTGCTGCAGGATACTTTTAATGTTTGGGAAAGCAGTGAATTACCGACTTCACTTTCCACAGTTATAATTTATCCTTGGTTGAGTGGGTATTGACTATTATGTGAGAGTTTATTATATGTATAGTGGATTAATTTCCAGAAGGCCTACTGTATTTAATTTCTAGAAAAGTAGGCAAATGTCTTCTAAATGAAAACATTTTTGTCTTTAGATGTAAAGGTTAAAGTTGTATGCAAGTTAGAGAAATGTGTTTCGCACCACATTTTTTTTCGGGAAATTAATTGGCAAAGCTAAGGATTTTGATCTGAATGTTACCAATGACTAGTTAAAAAATGCTTGGCCTAGGATAACCAATGGTTTTTAGGAAGATAACAAATCCAATACAAACAAAGGAGGAAATTGTTACTTAAGAGAAAAATGTGCAGGCGAAAACATTTCAAATGTCTTATCCTATTAGTCTGTGACAATATGAATAGCAGTGAAAAACTTTCTGTTTAGTTATTGGGAAGTTCATAAAACCGAGATGTTTAAAAAAGATGAAATAACAAAGCATCATGGATGATTTTTCAACTTTTTGAGAAAATATTACTTTCATGGGATTATGAAGTAAAAAAACCAAATTTTATTGTTAGTGTACAGTCGCACATCAACATTCCTGGACTGAAACCATTAAAAATGTATTTTTTATCAACTAATATCACTAGAGTTGTTCTTCAACCAAGGATCAAAGTGTAATTCTATTACTGGAAGAATTTGTTGTTAAAACTTAATGAAGAAATGGATTCGAAGGAGCCGTGGAAAAAGGTTAGTTCAGCGACAATAAAAAATTCATTCAGAAATGTTACACTTTGAATGTGCCTTTAAAATATAAAAAAGACAATATCTCTCTCAATGAATGGATCAAACAAACAATTTGATGTGCCTCCTCTCTTCAAGAAACATTTAAATCTTTATATAAAGGCTCATGATGACCTTGTTATTTTGGTTGAATTAATGATTCAATTAGAGATAAGATAAGAAATCATAACAACAGAGAAGAAGATGAAGATGAAATAAAATCTAAGATTTTACCACCTTCAAATAAACAAGCACTGGATGTTATTCTGCTTGTCAATGTGTTGTTAATGAAAGCAACAGGTTCTGAATATTGAAAATAAAATTTTAGACATTTTCGTTAAATCAAAAATTAAACAATAAAAAATAACAAATAATTTTAATAAACAATAACAACTTTCTTAAAATACTGTATTGATAAAAATTAATGAGCTGTTTATAAGCAAATTTTTAATTATTTGAAATGAGAGTAATTGTGTTCAATTGTTTTAAATACCATAAGGGTTTTTTTAAATAGGTTAGGGGTTGATAAAATAGTGGCAGACAGATAACGGAATCTAACCGTGAGTTAAAGATTAGATAATAGCCGTGCCAATATAACGCGAAACTCCCCATAAGAAAAGAAAATGCATGTTTTTATATTTTTCTATAATCAAAACAAGCAGGCCTCCTGTAAGAGTACTAATATTTACTTGATCATTAATATTTCCTAATTGGTACTTTTTGAAACAGTTATTCTAAGGTGCAAGTATTTAAATTACCAGAATATTTTGTACACATAAATATAAGGACCTACATAACCTAAGTTCTGTTCTAAATTTGTATTATCAATAATAATTAATCAAACCTTCGAAATTTGGCCACTATGGTTTAACTGTGGTTTTAATTAATGGAAAATTACTAGATGTTACAATAGTAATAAATTACTCAGTCTGGTTTTCGTTAACATCTTTGTTAATTCTTGTTTTATGGAGACAAAGTTTAATTCTGTTGTTTTAGTTTATCTTTAAATTTGATCATTTTATGTTATTGTTTTATGGAGTCAACAAAGTTTCATTGGAATGTTTTTTTCAATCCAAACATATCATTACCTATTATATTATTTTATGGAATCAAACGAAGTTTCATTTTGTTACTATTTTCAATATAAATATTCTATAACCTATTTACAATAAACAACAAAAATCTATTATCCACAATATTCTAACATATCACCAAGATGTTGTTTTAATAACCAAGTTGTTTGTAGTGTCACAAGGTTTATGCATGAGTATCAACTAAAATGATATGGTGACATTAATTGGCTGTCATCTTGTTGGTGTGTTAGTTTATTGTGGGAATTAGTAAAGTGTTTCATTTATTGTTAATTGCTAATTTTCCACAAGTTTTGCCCAAATTTTAAAAATAATTTAAATCTATGATATTATATGTTAAATTTGATCATTAGAATAATTGCAGCAAGGAACTTTTTATTTTATTTTTTTTAATTATTTTTTTTAAATTAAAAATTTTTTTTCTAAATTTTTATTCCTCTCTCCTTTCTTTCTTTTTTTTTTGTATTCAAGACACAAAAACTAATAATACACCCTATGGTATTTGATTTGTTGTTTGACTATAATGGTTAGTAATCAAGTTCTAAAGGAACATTACAAAATAATCAAACACATAAATACAATTTTTTATAATTAATTTCTTGACTATTTAAACAAATACAATTTACTCAACTCTACAATGTACAAAAATTATGTAATTAAATATATAACAATTTTAAAATTATTTAAGAAGCATTATTTACGGAATAAAAACAAACAATTATAAATAATAATGCTTTGGATATTTAACATCAGAAGCATATGTAGGCGGTGTTTTAGCAGAGGTTTATCAATTATAACTGAACACATTTGAATTAAATTGTTTAAAGAACAAATGTGTTAACAAACGGAAACGTTAGTTTACATATTAAGTATTACCATATATAAAATGTATGCAACAAAATTTTTAAATTGTTGATTATTAAACAAATCACTATTTATTCAATGAAATTTCAAACTATAGAAATTACCTCTTATAAATAAATAAAAACAAGAGAAGAAAAAACAGAAAGAAAAAGTATAAAGTTAAAAAAAGTCATAATACTTGAGCAGATTTACTAAAGAGTTAACTGTTACAATTATTGACACTTTGGAATTAAAATTTTTAGAACTTAACAAGCATTCAAAATTTAGAATATGTCCCAGAAATAACTTTTATATCAACTTAGTTTTGCATTGAGTATTATATAACATAAAACGTTTAACATAAAATTGTACAAGCATCAGATTATTAAACAAAATACTTGAAAGTTAATGAACTTTTAAACTATAGAAATGTTATCTCACAAAGAAATAAAAGCAAAAGAAGAAAAAATGGAATGGAAAAATATGAAGTTCGAAAAGTCCTAAAATCCGAGTAGATCCATTAACAATTAGAACTGGTTGGCATTTAATTCACACTTTTCAACTACACAGTGTTCACTTCTGAAATACTTAATAATTGTTCAAAAATTAAATTCATCACACAATTAACAAAACAGACAATAAAAAAAGTTTAGTTTCATCTTTGAATCTTTTTTCTTCCAAAGATAAGATCCGCATCTGGAGCACCTTTAGGGTGGTGGTACTTATGTCTTCTTTCCCTATTTAGATTTACGATGGTGGGTCTTTGAATCTAAAACGAATTACAAACATTATGTTATGATTATAAATACATAGGCCTATATTTTAAGTAGAAAAAAATGTATGTTCCTTTAAAATATATGTTTAAAGAAAGCCATTTAAAGCAATATAATTATAATCATTACATTATAACATTATTTTAACCATTGAATGAAAGAAAAGACACAAATTTCTACAGCAAACACTTCATTGGTCACAAGATGGCATTTCAGTGACTAATTATCTTTAGTTGTTACATGTACACTAACTTTTGTAAGACTAAACTACAAGAGACATGGTGATAGCAACAGTAAATCAATGTACCCACACCTTTAAATCCAATGCCATCCCAATATATATCAATCAAATGCAACAATTACAAATAAAGCGTTTATTGTGAAAAATTGTTCATTTTTTTTTCCATTTAATAATTCCACACGTGTTGCACATTTCAAGTGGATTATAATTGAACAGTAAACATTATTCAGGTGTTGGTCAATAGATGTACATTCTTTGTTAATATATACACTATTTACAACAAATATTTCCAAATTTTGTTTGGTACATCAAATTGAAGGATTTTGGTGCCATTTAAACTATTCTAGGCACTATAAGAAGTAACTGATCTTTGTATTTTATTATTTTATTTTACATGATATATATTTGTATTACCAAAATAAAAATATTTAAGACAGTAAAGAAGGAAAAGGTGTTTAATAGCTTATTCAAGGAGAGAAAAAATAATAATATAATTAAAAAAAAATAAACCTCTAGAGAAGAGATTTTTATTAAATAAATAAATAATCCCATACATTTTAAACAAACAATTCAGAAGAATATGAAAGTCAAAATCACCTAATTTATACAATAAATAATACATATGTTTATCTCCAAAATAATTAGTAATGAAGATTGAGCTTCTTCTTAAGATGATAAATTTTAATACAAATTCTTAACTGTGTTTCAATAACAATATTAAAGTTGAGGTATTGGTATGGATAAACATTGTTATTAAAGCAAGTTTGAAAAACTAAACATGACTTATTAAATCAAGCGATTAAAATGAGAAGTAAAAGTTAACATCTATTGGATTAATAGTAACTTCGCATAACAATGTCAGTCTAACCGCTCCTTCAATTACATCTAACTTGGATTAACAGTTCCATCAAATAAAAAACAATCTTGAACTAACAGAGCTCCTTCAATTAAAACTGTCTTGGATCAAGAGATCCACCAACTAAAACAATCTTGGATTCCAGATCTACTACTTAAAGGTAACATGGACACAATGTTCTCACGACAGACTTGAATTAACACACGCTCCAACAGAAACTGTTTTGGAGAAACACAAACTCTAATTTAACTGTATGACACTCATTCAATTACAACAATATTGGATTAAAAGTTCCTTCAATTAAAACTGAAATTGACTAACAAACACTCCAATTCAAATGTTTTTGGACTAACAGCTCCTTGAATTAAAACCGTCTTGGATTAATAACGTCTCCAATTAAAATGGTCTTGGAAAACTAGCTCCTTAAAACCGACACGGATTAACTAACAAACCCTGCAAATAAAACTAATTTTGACTAACAGCTCCTTGAATTAAAACTTTCTGGAACTAACGGCTCCTTAGAATTAATACTAACTTGCACTAAAAACTCCTTCAATTATGACTGTATAGGACTTACAACTCCTTCAATTACAACAATATTGTATTGGATTACCAGTTCAATCAATTAAAACTGAAATAACCAACAACTCCAATTGAAACTGTCATGGACTAACAGCTCCGTCAATTAAATCTCTACTTTAATGTAATAGCAGATATTTCTTGTTGAAACTCCATATTCAAGGATAAAATAAAGCAAAAGCTTAAAGTTTCAAATATTTTAATAATATAAATGTGCTACAATTGTTTCGCCTTGCGGCATCATCGGGCAACTATGTACAGTAAACACTCTCTGATCCGGATCTCTGATATCCGGAAACTCCGATATCCGGCCGTCGTATGCCATCGTATAAAAAATAATAAAAATACAATTTTCTATACAAAAATAATATTTTCGGCCCAACAATAAAATAATAGTAGTGAACAATGTTTTTGAGCTGGGCACTGGGGCAGTAGTGCGGTTCGGATTCAACAACAAAAATAAATCATGACTCACTGCGAAGCTTTTCGAGCACTTGAACAGCTGATAGACTACGTGGAAGAACAAGAAGAATCCTCACCGGCCGATCTCCTTCTTTTTCGTAGATGGAGAGATATTACATCTAAGAAGTGTGTTCAACAAGCCAAGCAAGCTACCATTACATCTTTTTAAAATAAAAACTGACATGAGTACAAATTACTGTACTGTAATGAAAACTAACATTTATCGTACGTTCATCAAAATTTCACGTGTACAATCCTGTACGTATTTATTGTTTTATTTTTTAATCTTCATTTTTCGCTTGATATTTTTAGTTAACACTGTAGACCTAATTAATTGTTGTTTGTGTACTTTATGCTGAGCCTCATTCAGCTTAAAATAAATAGATTTTAAAACATAGCTATTGTAATATTTATTTAATTAACCTACCTTTTGTTGTTTCGGTACTTTTATTACCGGTTACCGTACCGGCAAACTACGGCGAATTACATAATAGTACAGTTAAAACGTACCGTCTATATATTACAGTAATTTGAAAAACCATAGTGATTTTTTAGAATAGTGTGGTAAAGCTACAATTTATCATAAGAGCAACGCGTTTTAGCGCTAAAAACGTAAATTTGCTACGTTTTGTTCACGTTTAAAACCACTTTAACTATATAAAAATAGCCACCCCGAGATCCGGATTTTTCGATATCCGGATCAGCCGGCGCCACATTAATCCGGATGAGAGAGTTTTTACTGTATATGAAAGCAGAAATTATGGGGCTGAAGAATGTAAAAAAAATACTAAAACCTGGTGCTGTCCCATGTGTGAAACTGTTGCCTTTAGAAAATAAAAACGAGAGTACATCAAAAAGAGAAACCAGAAGACAATTAAAGGAAAACAAACGGACTGTTTATACTGTGTTGTAAGCTGCAAACGAAAATGACGTTGCTAAAGACAGTTTGACAAATAATTATAAAGAGCAAGAAACAGCTTTAACTGATGTAGATTATAAGAATGAGTATTTACAATTAAAGGCTGTTTTTGAAAAGGAGAAAGAAGATTACGAAAAAACAATTTCCTCATTACAAACAGAAAATGGGCGTCTGGCACAAGAAAGAAATACGAGTGTTAACGAAGAAATTAAGAACATTCTCAAAGGTACGTTTTCTGAGACTCAAATTAATGTTTTACTAAATAACAAGAAAAAAATCAAAGTGTGGTCTAATGAAGATATCACAAAGGCTTTTACCATTAGGTACCTAAGTAAACAATGTTATATTTATCTGAGAAATGAACTAAAAATTCCTCTGCTGTGCTTAAGTACACTAAAAAATTGGGCATGTAAAATACACCTAAGAAGTGGAATACTTCAGGGAGTTCTAAGTCTTATGAAAGTAGCTGCACAAAGCATGACAACTTTAGAAAAAATAGTAGTATTGCAGTATGACGAAATGAAAGTAAAGTCCCTATACAAGTATGACCCAAAAACTGATAGAGTTTTAGGACCGCATTCTCAAATGCAAGTAGTGATGGCTAGAGGTCTTTTTTCTTCGTGGAAACAACCAATTTTTGTTGATTTTGATTATTCGATAACCAAGTCTCTTATAGAAGAACTAATCTCTAAGCTTCACGATATACAGTTCACAGTGAGAGCAATCGTGTCTGACTGTGGAGGTGGTAATGTTGGAATGTGGAACGCATTTAACGTGAGTCACGATAAAAGCTGGTTTTTTTTCACCTGTAACTCAAAAGAAAATCTATTTTCTTGCAGACGTCCCGCATCTTTTGAAGTTAGTAAGGAATTGGCTTATTGATGGAGGATTCACGTTGTCTGATGGTACAGTAATCTCTCCAAAGCCTCTTGAAGAGTTGGTTTTTGATGTAAAGGAAGTTGAAATTTCTTCATGCTACAAATTATCACTAAAACACATTCAATGTGAAAAATTTGAGCGCCAAAATGTACCATTTGCTGCTCAACTGATGTCTCATACGACGGTATGTGTGCTTCGCCGTATTCGAAATGCATTCGTATTGCATTTCCGCTTCCAATACAATGTTGGAGAAGAAAAAGTAAGATTAGCAACTACAGATTTTATTGAACAAACTAATGACTGGTTCGACGTTATGAACAGTAGGATTTCGACTACTAGTATAAATCTTAAAAGTCCGTATGGACTGAAGATGGAAGAGCAAAGACGTGTATTAACACGTTAACCGCCACGCCGACCCGATTGGGTCGGCACAGTTTCTGTGGGTAGAGCAATCTGCCGACACGATCAGGCCGGCATCTCAAATACGTCATTGTTGTTGTTTTGCTTGACTGCAACACTACAGCGCATTCTAGCGGGGACAAACCGTACTATTTGGACATTGCACATCCTATGTTTAAACACAGAACACTCGGTTCCCAGTTTAGATTTATTTTATAACTCTCTTTTCGCTGTTGAAAAATGCAAACTTTCGCGGTCCTATCGGGTCGGCACTTATTTTTTTAAAGATAAACCAACTCTAAGTTTTATGAAAACTGGTTTCAAGCTGTTAATATGTAAACAATTAATATAATGGTATACATTAGTTATTATAAAAGTGTTAGTAACATATTTTGGTTGATGTATTATACCAAATTAACTAAGGTATAATGCACGGCTGCCAACAAAGATCTGAAGCGGAAACAAGCCGTGGCCCGATCGGGTCGGCGCCTTCACTTTTAAGCGAACTTGCGACGAAAAATGAATGTGCCGGCCCGATCGGTCCAAAACTAATCTCCAATTTCTCTGCATGAATAATTGAAGAAAATGTAAATAAATAGCCTTTGTAACAACAAAAAATCGATATCAGCAACAATACACCAATAATTCAAGTTGGCACTACGGGATTTCGTAGGACCCTCTTATGGTGGCAGTTAATATGTTAATAAGAAAACCATACAACAGTTCCAGAAAGGTATCTTAATTTCAACTTGATCTGTAATAGAAATGTATGATGATTTGAAAGTAAATGATGGAATACAGTATGTTTTAACTGCAAAATTAAATCAAGACAGTTTGGAAAACTTGTTTTCATTAATAAGAGGGGGAGGTGGCATGAATGACCACCCAACACCCTTAGCAAGTTTATACAGTATGCGCATGATTGTGCTAGGAAAAAAACACAGGAAAAGTAAGAAGCAAAGTCAATACAGAGAACATAAGTGATGAGGAAAGTTTTGAGAGAATGTCGTGTACCCTGCAAAACAAAGACAGAGGCCAGGGTGCCTTGCGATGAAAAAAGACATTACTTTTTTTTTGTGCCCAAGAGAAATAGGGCAATAGTTCTGGTTTCCACTATGCACCACACCATTTAGACAGACGAAGAAAAAATGGGCCAGAAATAGCTTACTACAACGTAACAAAGTGTAGCGTAGATCTTCTAGATATGAAATGCGCCATTTACACTTCTAACAAGAGAACACATAGTTGGCACCTGGCCGTTTTCTATAGGTTGAGGAAGATACTAAGTATTAAAGCATACATTTTGTTTTAGAGCTACAGAGGAGCCTCTAATTTGACTTAATTTATTTATGTAAAGGAACTAGGGATAAACCTTATTCAACCCCAGATAAGAATTTGTATTTTACTTATTGTAATAATTAGTTGATAATTACATTACCTTATTTTGGAAATCATTCTGTGAAATATTTATGTAATAAGTTAGTTATGATTGCTTTCCTAATATTTTGTTCATAATATTAGAAAAGATATTGTTATGAATATTTATTTTTTATTTATTGTATAAATTAGTTAGTATATAGTTAATATCTTGACCATTTATGAAGTTCATAAACATTTTAAATAATTCAATATAATGAGAAATTTTACACAACACTGAGTCTTTCCTACAACCTAAATATAAATGATAATGATAACATGAATATAGATCAAGTAAAAGATAAAAATCATTCTGGTTTCACAGGCTGGTGTTTACCCTATTGTACTAAACAAAGATCTACACTTTAAAATGTTAAATATTTCTCGGACAAACAAATTAATATACTTTAGTTACAACTGTCTTGGACTTAAAGCTCCTTCAAAGTATAACTCCCTTGGATTAACAGCTTGTTCAAATAAATCGTTGTTGAATTGACGTCTTCAATGTTAGAACGAACAATCCCTTTATAAACCTGCCATGGATTAATTAATAGCTCTTTTAATTAAACCTGTCTTGAACTAATAGCACCTTCAAATAAAACAATTTTGGATTACAACCCCTTCAATTCAACTATCTTGAACTAACAATTCCTTCAATTAAACCTGTCATGGACTAACAGCCCCTTTAATTACAAATGCTTTGGAAAACCAGTTCCTTAAATTAAACCTGTCTTTGACTAACGACTCCATCAGCTACAGGACTAACAGTTGCTTCAATTAAACCTGTCATGGACTATTAGTTTCTGCAATTAAAATTAATTATATCTCAATAAAAATGGAATTTCTAGCTTTGGATACAAAATTTAAAATTTCAATTCTTGCATTTACAAATCAATCTAAAACTTTATTTTTAAGAAGTGTTCAGAATTCATATATTAGGATTAATAGATAATACTCATTCCTTTTCTGTTAGCCCTAGTATAATTTATTAAAATAAACAATAATTATATAAAAACTGCATCTAAAAACAAGTATTATTAGTATTGTTTGTATTACTTTTGTACACACAATTGCCCAATACCTTTTCAAAAATTAGGCAAGCAAAAGCATATTAAGCTTTGTGAAATAATTAGCAGACATCACCATGTTTTAAGCCAATTCAGTATTTATACTAATTAGCTAACACCACTTTATACATATACTAAAAAGTCTGAGAAGTTTAAAAAAAAGTTTGCATTCAGCGTTATTTTCAGTTCAAAGATGGTATATATATATAACAACTTTCACAAAATCATTTTGTTAAACTTAAGAGTAAAGTAATGATGTAGAAAACAATTTATTTATTTCTAGTAATTACCAGTATATCTGAGAGGGGTACTGCTAAAATAATTGTATATAAAATATTTTTACATCTAGAAAAGCAAAGTATGAATGTTAGATATTCAGAATGTGATTAATTATTTCAATAGATAGTAATAACAAGACTTTCAATGATTCTATTAAATAACATTTAGTTGTATAAATTTGTTGCATAAATGTCCACTCAAACTTAACTCATTTTATTTGAAATCCTAAGTCGTTTTTGAGAGTCTACTACTTTTTTCAGGTTACTTCATTAGCATAAGAATTGGATCAAGATATTAGTATTATTTGTGTACTATATTTTAAGAAATTAATAGAGGAGTTGGGTATAGGCTACGAAGAGACAAATCCTCTACCTTACTTACTTATTAAATTCTTTCGTTCGTTCGGGGTAAGTTAATTGACTAGGGAAAGGGCTTTTCTGCGTAAAAGCCAAAAGTAAGCTTACGTATGTCCGTAGCAAGTGGCACCCAAGAGCGTGAGGCTGCTTCCTAAACTAAATACCCAAAAAATCCAAGTCATAACTAGAGCCTTGACCGTCATAGTGGCACCCAAGAGCGTGGGGCTTCTACGTCGGAAAAAAGTCAATAACAAATACGTCCCTGAACGTCGCAACACACACACACACATACTCCCTCACCAACACGAACAACAAAACCAGTTTTTATTACTCCCATGCACATACACACACACATTATTAAGTTTATACTTTAAAATAGGGTTCAATATTGTCCATTTCAATTAAATGTTCTATTAATAACCGGGTTAATGTATGTATTTTTATAGCTTGGATGGATGAGATTGTTTAAAAATAATAATCACATTGTGTATACAGGTTGCTTCTATTTTCCAAATGAAGTTGTACAGGCAGAACATTTTTAGTTTAAGTAGTAAAAAAAAATTAATGTTAGACTTTTTTGAAGATATCTATTTTAAAGTACTGAGATACCATAAAAATAAGAAGTTGAGCTGTGATGCTCTAGAACTAAAACATATGGAAAATACTACTTTAAAACGTGTGTTAATTTAGCTGACTAAAAACATGAAAACTCCGTTTTAAGCTATAAAGGTGTTAGGACACCTAAAAAAATGTTGGTTCATGAGTTATCGAACAAAATGTTTATATGAACCCAGAACGTTGTCTTTGAAGGTTCAAACAAAAATTGGATCAATTTTACAAAATAAGTAATTTTGTACGTTTCACGTACAATCACACTTAATGCAAATTATTTGTCAGCATTTTCTAAGAATAAAAATAAATTTTTAGCATCTTATCTTTAAAATTATTTCAGTCTATTAATGTTGAAATAATAGACAACAAAATAAATAATTTTACAGCTTCCATAAAAAAAAAAGTCAAAGAAAAATAACTGCATGGTGGGAGGTTAAGAGTTAGACGAATTACTTTAAACTGGTTTAGCAGTTATTTAAGTTGTAGATACCAGTGTGATAGTACATTATTTATTTAAATAAATTATGTTTAGAGAACTGCAGATGATACTGGATTCCATTATATAGCCAAACATACTACAGCACTTATAAAGTGATACATAGAATAGAGTGAAGCTTACTGTGGACAGGTTGGGTTCAAGTTCAAAGACCATTTATTCACTTTTCTTTGAAATCTACAACTGAAATAAGTCAGAATGTTTATATAAATGTAAAAACTGTTTGTATGACACTTATGACATAACTTGTGGCAAATATTGTTTTAACTGAACAGATTAAAAACATAAAATATTTGAGGGGAGCTTTTGATGTGAATTGCAACTGGAAAACACATGCTCAAGGTTTAAAAAGTATTAAGTTTTATCTTTTCAAATACCCGTTCATTTCCGTCTTAAGATTGATCTATTTTTCTGTAGTGAATGATTTATGTTGATGGGGTGGAGTGTATTCAACTACAGTTAAGCCCATTGAAGTTACTAAAAAGGAATCTTAAGGCAGATATTCTGTATCTGAAGGACAGAAAATGTTTTCAACTTCTCAAAATTATTGGTAATCTTTCAGTTAGGCATCTATTTATTTACTGTATTTCAGTTAAATGCAGATTTTTTTGTTTACTCAAAACCTACATGTGATGCTTTTAAATTATCTTATTTTTAGAGTTTGATAAAATTCTTTAATATACTTCCATTTCACATTAGTTAGCAATATCTGTATATAATATATTTTTTTAAATATATGAAAAAAATAAATAAAAAGTTTAGATAGCTAGACAAATTATGCATGCACTGAATATGTCTTTTGCAAAGTTAGACTTATATAAATCTTTCAATGATAACCAAATGAGACCAATAAACAAATATACAAGATAAATACGGCACGCATAGTATGTACATACCAATAATTAGCTTTACACAACAAAATATCTAATATATTCTAAATTAAAACTAAAGAATCAATATAAAACCTAACCTAATATTTCATACTGTTTATGCAAACAAAAATTGTACCTTTTGTTTATGAACAAATAATATGGAAAATGGCCAAAATAAATAATAAAATAAACATCATTGAACATCAATAAACAAAACAAAACAAAAAACATATGTTTTTGCTGTTTTGTTTTATGAGGATATAGAAAAAAAAAACAAGTTTACCTGCATCGACAAGCACTGTACCTTTTTTCTACACTCTCGTTTTTCTTGAAAATACTCGCCCAGAAAGCTGAAGCAGAATCTTGATGATGTTGATGTCCAGATTTTCTCTTACACATTTTAGTAGGAGTAGGAAACTGAATAAATACTGACTTTAAAAATAACTTGGAAAACTGAACACATTTATAATATATTTCTTATGAGGGCACTCAGAAGATGAAAATTTACATCCACATTATTATTAAGCAATTATCCCCTTTTTCTTAAAAAAAAAAAAAAAAATCCACACAAGGGAATAATATATGTTATATATTTCTGTTAAATATTTATGTCTAAAATATGAACATCAAATTAACTATCAACTTTAATTAAATAATAATATACAGGGTCGTAGAAAAAGAATGTCAGGATTTACAAAATTATTATTCCACAGTGGTTTAATTTTAAAATTATTCAGTGTTAATATTTTTAGAAAGGTTTAATTTATTATTTTTTTTAAGTCTATAATACAGCCTCGTCAATGCCTTAGCAGGCGAAACCATTGGTTGGCTAGACTAATAAAAAGTGGATAGTACAAAATAAAAAATTGTGTTTTATTAGTTTTAATTTTCTTTATATACCTTAATAAATTTCCATAAGTGACTCTGTTGATGTCAACACTGTAGTTGATTTTATGGCTTGAATGCTTAACCCTAGAAGGGTACTGCTATCTTGTGGGGATTTATAGGTATATATATATATGCATAAATTTTACTCACTAGTTAATTATGTCAAATAAAACACAATAATTTTTTTAATTAAGAATTTTATTTTCTTTATTTTGTCAGAAAAAGAAATATATACTATATAGTAAAATTAAAGAATAATTCGTTAAAAAAATGTAAAATGCAAAATATGTAATTAAATATTTAAACTCTTTCAGTTTTCAAACACAATTACGGCATCTTTTTACTGCATGTTCACGGCAGATTGGTATACCACATTTGCAGTAAGTGGTTGTAAATCTTCTTTTTGAATAATTACAAAATTTACAATACTTTCTGGGTCCCTGTTGAACTTCTCCACCTATATTTTCTTCTTCGGGTGCGCCAACGATTTTGAAATGGATTGCTTCAATGTGTGATTCATATTTGCATTTTGTAGCCGTTTTCTTTGAAATTATTCTGTCAATTCTTTAAGCGGGAGCAGCATGAAATTCATTCTAGATTGAGGTTTTTGCCCAATTCTTGAACAAATTATGAGCATAAAATATATAAGCATTTATTGTTGCAATGTTCACCATGTTAAAAAAAAAGGCAAGAGACCATATTTTGGTTTTTCTCCCATGGTTCATATTACTACACATTTGATAAAAACTATCCACCCCTCCTTTTGTTTTGTTATACACGTGAATAATTTCCGGTTTATTTGTGGTCTTATGAATACTAACAGTATTCATGCTAGATGCCACTACAAGTTTTTTATTATTTCGCTTGTACGAAACTATTGTCAAATCCTCATGAAAAATAAATAGTGAAGTAGATGCGGCTCGGTTTTGAAATTTTATATCAGAAACTTCTGTAGGTAACTATGGCTTATTTTTTTTATTGTACCGACAGTAGTTATTTTGTATTCCTTTAGTAGACGCTGAACAAGAGGCAGACTGGTAAACCAATTGTCTATGGTCACATTACGATTACTGCCCTTTACATTTTTCTAAAAGTTCAACAACATAAAACTCACCAGTAGGCATAATAGATGGAACGCTTCCTTTTCCAAGGTAAACTTTGGCATCCAACATGTACTTTGTACCGCTATCACTTGACATGACAATTTAATTCCATACTTGTTGGGTTAGGAGGAAATGTACATCCTGAATGGACACCTCCCTCGAAATCCAACAAGCTGTTCGTCAATGGTTATGTAGCTTCCTGGCTTGTAATTAGCTCTACAATTTTTCAGAACTGTTTCCCAAATAGAAGAGATTGGAGCTAATTTGGTTACTTCTCGTTGAGCGGCTCGGGTTTCTTTATCATCAAATCTTAGGCAATTTAAAATAAATTTGAATCTCCTATCAGCTATGGTTGTTTTGTATCGTTCCCCAGAGTACGATGTAACAAACATGATATTTGTTGCCAAGTGGTTGTCTTTTAATGCAGCGGACAACACTAGTAAACCAAAAAAATGCTTCCAATTCTTCAATTTTCAGTTTTGACAATGTCGTGTGAGATTTGTCAGCATAATTCTCTCTCTGAACATCCATTTCTTTATCGGTACAGATCAAAATCTCTTCTAATATAACTTAAGTAAAAAAGTGTTTGAAGCAGCTCCTAGGACGCAACGAATTTGAAACATTTGTTGTTGGACCTGGTTTAATATGTATAATGTTTTTGAAGCTGTTTTTCTACCAGCAACAACAGAAGACTCTATAGTCCAAGTAAATATTTTATCTTTACTTATTAAAACGTCATTACTTACTGTTATGATTGGTGAAATTTATTCGTTATTTTTATCTAGTTCTTTTGAGGTTGTTTTATTCTTCGTAAGTTTGCTCACGGTTAGTTTTTTCTTTTTATACCTGCATTGCTACACCCTGGTATTTCATTTGGTTCCACACTAGTAATTTCAGATTGCTCTATATTTTGTATTATTTCCTCCTGGATTATTTCATCAGAAACTGGTAATTTGTTTTCTGGCAGCCATTCTGGATCATCATCGCTGTCAGAAAAATCAGCATCACCGTCAGAAAGTTCGCATTCAAGATTGTCTTCCACTTCTGAATCTAAATCAGAAAGTTCCTTCAGAATTTCTTCATCTGTTTACAGCGTTATCTCACCCATCTTTTTTAGTAGTAAAAAAGCCGAAAAATAACAATAAGTTAGTAAGAAAAACTATGTATAAAATAAATCTTATTTAATGACTACTACAATGATTGTTATTGTTAAATTTATGAATATTGTTTAAATGTTATTTATTTTATTTATTACAGAACAACCTCGTTAAGTCGCCCTTTTTAAGTTCGATCTCCGAGAAATCTCGTCCGGTTTGCAATAAATAAACATAAATATAAATTAATATAAAATATGCATTTTGGTAGCACTATTGCTTTATACGAGCGCATAATTGTAGCGTATTGCACGGTGATCATGTTTCCGCAGAGTTCACGCAACCGAGTTTGTTTGCCGTAACTGTAGCACTGCATGCCTGCATGGTGAGTCATTGTCACCCAGGTGATTGGTGCGCTTTGCCGGTTGCTCTACTTCTCAGTTCACTGTCGGACAGCTCAGTTACTGTTTGTATCTTGTTGGTGCCGTGTCATTTAGTTGAGTATTCTCTACAGTTTTAGTTTTGTTATTTTGTTTGTTCAAGTTTCTGTAGTTGTACACAATGGCAACGAAACGAAAAAAATATGGTTGTAACAATGGACAAACGACTTGAAGCATTAGGCCGAATTTGACAAAGGCGAGTCATTAAAATCAATTGCTGCTTTCTATGGCGTCGGAACTTCTACAGTGTCAGACTGGGAAAAAAAAATTTAGGTGAATTTTGTTTTAAAATTATTTCAAAAGACAGTTTGGATGATCGATGCAAAGCAAAGAAAGCTAAAAATGAAACATTGGATGATGCGTTATTTGTTTGGTTTTGTGCTGAAAGAGAACGAGGTTACCAGTATCAGGGCCCATTATCTATCAAAAAGCCCTCAGCTTGAATAATAAATTGCTAGACGGAGACCCAAATTTCACTGTCAGTCAAGGATGGCTGGATAGATGGAAAAAACAGCATGATATACACCAACTTACTGTGACTGTAGAAAGTTTATCTGGCAACATAATTCAAAAAATATTTTAAAGAGTTTGTGCAGAAAGAGAAATTGTCCCCAGAACAGATATATAATGCAGACGAAACCGGTTTATACTATCGAATGTTACCGAGCAAAACCCTGACCATGAAAATTGATGAATCAGCAAAAGGTTTTAAAAAAGCAAGGACCGCCTTATGATAATGGCTTGTAGTAATGCGTCAGGTACGCATAAATTCCCTCTCCTTTTAATAGGAAAATAAAACATCCCTGTGCAATGAAAAACGTGAATCGTGGGTCCTAACCTTTCATTTATAGATCCCAAAAAAGTGCGTCGATGGACAGTATGATTTTTAATGAATGGTTTTACGAGTGTATTGTTGCTGGCATGACGAAACATTTAAAGGAGCATGGTTTGCCAATCAATGTTTAGGCAGGTGGACGGTTGCTCAGATGTCGATATTAATGACATTGAATTTTGGTTGGAAGAAGATAATGACGGAGGTTACGGCACACTGATTGATGAGCAAATTGTTGTGACCAGTTCAAACAAAGACAACATAGATGAGGAAAACGCTGAAGAACCAGAAATCATCAGTCACGCAGAAGCAGCATCTCACTTGGATGAATTGATGGTGTTTTTTGAGCATCAGAACGAGACTACACCGGCCGAGCTTCTCATGTTGAAACTGATGCACGACCATGCGGTACGTAAACGTTACTCGAAGCTGACGTAACAGACACTTACAAGCTTATTCTCCAAAAAGTAGACATACCTGTACAGTCCACAGATGTGTTTGTTATTTTATTGTGATGAGTAAATATTTTTAAAGTGTTTTTCTCTGTAATAAAGGAAATTATTGTAAGTATGTTACAGTATGTATATTTTCATTATTTTGTGTGTGTTTTTTCTGCTCTTTCTCCGGCTAACACGGATTTTTGTTATGTCGGATCGGCCGCGGTCCCAGCTGTTCCGACTTAACGAGGTTGTACTGTATTTTATTTATTTATTAATTCATTTAAATAAAGTTGTTATAATAAAATAAGTTTTTTAAAGAAATTTTTTATGATGACATAAGTGACGCAGTCGGTAGGACTCTCCAAAAATGAGTGAAAATAATTATCTTAGATTTCAAAGGTTAAAGGAGACGAACACAACTTAATAACAGATATAATACTGTTTTTTATAATAGTGTTTTTTATAAGAAAAAAAACACTGAGCTTAGGTTAGTGAAGACAATTTTAAAAAAAATAATAGAATCAAAATAGTGTAGTGAATACAATGCAGTGAGCATAGAATTTTGGAATAAAATAATGAATTAAAATAAGACCTTTTGTAAAAATATTTTTTCCAAAAAATACATTATTTTGCAAAATATTAGCTTCTACTTTATTAGTTATTACATATTTATTAGATTATTTAAACTTTGATAATTCAAATTAACGACAGCAGTCTTAAAAAGAAATGAAAAAAAGTAATGCTAAAAGGTATTTATGCATAAAAATTACTCACCAACAATAAGGCGTTGATAGCTACTTGTACATAAAATGTATGCATACAGTTGAAGAGGAGTTCACAATAATTGATGTGGACACTATAACTCACTACACACACACAGACACTTGGATAGGTGGCTTGATCACCAAGTGGAGGAAGCACTCCTAGCAGTTCATAGGTCAGTGTTGCCAATCGGCCGAGAGACAACTAAAAATATACCTTATATGCGTAAAAATTACTCACAGTACCCTTCTAGGGTTAATAATGTCTGGCATTGTAACTGTAATAGCATAAGTGATCCATTCTCTTAGATGTACCAAATCACAAATCTTATCATTGAACACATTATTTTTTATGTAATTCCTGAATAAAAGTCTACTGAAGTAAGATCTAGGCTTCTAGGTCAAAGGATATGCCCACTTCTACCAAGCCAACCATCACATACTATACGTTTAAAATGGTGGCATTTCATACTGCATAAACATAACATAGGTCCAACTTTCTATTTCAATCTGGAAGGATAGATAATGGCTTAACATATCTAGATAAATGTTCCCAGCATTTTTTTTCTACTAAAGAGTAACCAGCCTATATCTCTATCGTGAAGTAACCCATCACACATTAACAGATTATATTGGGTTGCACAGTTCTTCAAATTCTACAATTGTGATGGTTAACACACCTGTTGATATGAAAAGTGGCTTCATTTGCGAACAACAGGCTTAAGTAATTCAGGTTGTTATCGATATCATTTAACATGACACTCTAAATCAACACATTACAGGTGATGTCTAATTTTAACTTTTGTCTCAGTTCAATTTTATAGGCATGCCAGCGCAAACTTTTTTGGAGGACAATTTGGATTGTAGTGTGTAGTAATTGTAACTTCAAATACTGAAAAGCAATACATTTTTTAGTATACAATATAAACAAATGCATATGAGATCCTCGCCTAAAGTTTTTGGCCACCTAGAGATTTTTGTTTGTTTATATTTTCAGTAACATGGAATTGATTAAACCATTGGTGGATAGTTTATCATCATGTGTACATTGTTCAAGATAAATTTGTTGAACTCACACAACTTAATTTTATTTCATATACCAAAAAACACATGGTGCTTTTTGTTGCATTTTAACACTAAAATCATTCCAATATATTAAACTGATGATTTTATAAAATCCCAGTATTATTTTCGATGATACTGTATTTGATTCAGAGCAGCTGTTATATATCAAGCAATAAATATACTGTCTGATGATACAAGAATGAATGCAACGTATGAGGGGTGAAGAGGGAACTGCGCATATGCTGATCGCATTTAGACTACTAGACTAGTAAATATATTAAGTCCCTTTAACAACTACCGTACTAATCGGTTAGAAAATATCAGGCTGGGATATTCCACAGCTGTAAGTGGTTAAGCGTAAGTGTAGGCTATGTATGATTTCAGTATAGATAGTTATTAATTAATTTTCCTTGGAAGCGGGAAGTCTTTGTAAAGTTTTGAAGGAAATAGGTTTCAGATGGAAAAAATTCGGACTATTTATCGTGTCAAACCATTGAGTCAATGTTATTAAATAGAGTAGTAGTGAGAAGTTCAGTATCAACTAAAATATTTGTTAATCCTCTGCATTTCTTGCGTGTTCAGTCTTACCGCAGCAGTACTGTACTTATTTTTACTACAACCAATTTAATTCAACATGACATCATTTTGAAGGAGAGGTCTTAAATCACCAGTTGTGTACAAATTCGTAAAATGAAAGAGACTTGTTTCAATTAGAAGAGTCAACAGTTCAAAGATACTCATATGTCAACAATAGAGGAAGACAGCCTTTGATATATCATCTTGTGAAAATAATGCTTTTAATGTGGAACTGAGTGTAATTACTTTGTTTATGAACTGAACACAAGTGTTTCTCAATACACGGATTGCTTTATGATTTTAAAGCTACTCTTCATTTCATATTAATATTTTCTGTGTTTGGATCTACATATGAAGTCTAGATTTTCATAACATTGGCGTATATCATGGAATAGAATGTTATAAAAGTCGGGCTTATTACTGATCCATGTGGAATGCCATTATCTTATTGCGACCTTTCAATTTGTGTCCACTGAATAAAACACTATTAAAAGATTTTCCAAAATACAAATAAGGTATTACAACATCTTGTCTCTTATACCCATGTTCATACACTGCGAAGTGTTGAGTGTGTTAATTTGTTGAACACAAATTGAAAATAATGTATGGCCACCACTATTGATTCTTTCTTGTCAAAGAAACGGGTCTTTGAAGGACTCTATTTTTGCAGAGTTCTTTCCCGGTTTCAGTAGAGATTCATGTTGCTGTTTTCCAAGTTTGTGGAATGTCCTCAGTTTTTCAGATTAAATTAAACATTTGAAAAGTTCTTTTCCAGTAGGTTTGTTAGGGCAGTACTTTAATGTGACATTGAGAATGTCGTCTTCGGCCGGGAACAAGGAGCCTCTAATATAATTCTCATGGAGATAGTCTTCTCTCATACCTATATTTGCTAACTCATCTACTTTCTTGTTCTCTTCCATTCAAAAATGGCACAGAGTCCATACCAAACTCAGTTTTTCCTTCCTGCTAATATTTTGAGCATCCATTTGCACTAATCCATAAACAAGGGTCCCGCTTTAACAAAACCTTTCGAGTTTTCAAGACCGCCTGAGTAAATCATCATCTCACCAATTCCACTTTCCTCGAGTACATTTATCAATGCATACTGTATGATTGCATACACTTCTGATCGTAAGACTGTAGAGTACTTTCCTAAACAGATGGACTCTACACACTTGCTCCAGTGGCTTCCTTGCCATAAAGCCTGGAACCATCTACATCATCATAGATGCCAGATCATTGTTTCCCATTTATAAATGTGTCCACTCATGTAGTAAATTCTTTTCTCTGTGATAACTGACCTGAATTGGTTAGCCTTAAGTACCCGGTCATAGCCTTCTTCTTCATCAAAATATCCACCTTTGGCATGTGCCGGTCTTGAGCTTAGGCTTTAGCAAGACCGACACAGCGTAAGAAATGAGGAGAAAATTAGAAGGGGGCGGCGCTTTCTGTTGGCTACCAAACAAACTAACAGCGCTGGTTATAAGCAGAAATTTTGTCTTATTCCGGATGAGATTAGATAAGGAATGGGTGAAGCGGACCAGACTGGATCTTATGGCACAATGAGTAGTCTTGGCAGAGGAATGAGAAGTCTGAGTAAAGGGGTTTAGATATTTCATTAAAATGTTTAAGTTAATTAAATTGTTTAAAAAAGGTTTGACCATCATAGTGGTATTATGTTAACGCACGGTTTACTTTCTTTCTAAGAAGGTTGTTACAAGATGTTGCCACCTCATGCAAAATGGTGAGTCAGCTATTTTTAAAATGTACTACTGTAATTTAGATATATTGTTTTTACTATGTGAGCATATATTTGCAATAATTTATGAAATTTTTGTGATAATGAAAATTAATTGTCAATATTGTTAAAGCTAGGATATGTAAAATTGGGTTAATTAAAATAAAGAGAAAATAACTAGTCGATGCAACACAAGGCACTGTGCTATCAAGCCTTAGCATGCAAGAGAAAGTCTATGTTAAATGGTTTTTCTTTTGAAGTTTCATTTTATTTTATAAATAAAACATACTAGTTATAATAACCAATTATTTTGTTCAATCAAATGGGGAAGATATTGGTTTTCTTTTAATAAAAATTTTTATAGACCTAATCTATGTGATTGGAGTGAATTTTATCTTTGTAAAGGGGCACTAACATGTTTTATACAGAGTGACCACATGTTGTGCTGAATAAGGAAATATGTTTCCTATATTTTTATTTAAAAGCTGTTATGCAAACGCTAACTTAATCAAAAAAAAACAAAAAAAAAACAAGTTAATTAAAAGTTAAAATTGATGTATTAATTTTTAAAGATTTTTGTGTGAAAGAATTTTGTAAAAAAAAAAAAGAAGAATTTAAGGAAAACTAGCCTTTACATTTGCTTATGAATTGCTATTTTGAAAACAACTTGTGTGATTTTAAGAAGTTTTGAACAATTATATTATTACCGGTTGAACTGTTGTAAACAGGGGTTCAACGTTTCGGCTGTAAAGTAGATTTCAACTATGCAGGGGTTTTGGTACACCTCTGAGCTCTACCAGACTTACACTAATGGATCATTACAATATGGTCGCAGTTTTGACAAGCCAGGAGCCATTCGCCTTTCTAGCTTTTAACGCTACAGCAGTTAAGCTAAGGGGTGAGGTTTTCGCAATCTCACCCATATTTGGCTTTAAATCTTTGTATTGGTATGGTAACCAGTGGATACTTGAACCAGGTGACAATTTCCTTTTCTTTTAACTAATTAAGGAAGCAGACAGTTGTTTGTGTTAGAACTGAAGTATAGTGGCATCATTGACTCAAGATAAGTTGAAGTGTGTTTTTTTTTTTTTTAATATAAAGAAGTTTGTTCCTCTTGTATATCACACTTAGAGATTAAAACTTTTTATTTAGAGTTTGTAAAAGTCAGATGTGACTTTACCTTTTGGGGCTTTTGGTTTTTGTTATAATTTTTACTTTATCTGGTAAATGTGCAACTGGTCGAAGTTTATAATTTTTTAAAAATTGAAGTAGATAAAATGCAGATATGTTTTAATTAGTTTTAATGCAATAATAATAATAAGATCTGATTTCTCTTTGTTTTGCTACTGATAGTTTCTTGGCATACTTCTGATAAATGGACCAGTCGCCAGTTTTTTAATTTTTTTAATTATTATGCTCTAGTAAAATTTTGCAAATGTATATGTATGTATATGAACTATGTGTGTTTTGTATAATAAGTATCATTTTAGTTTTGTTTTATGTACAGGCATGTCTGATAAGTTTAAAAAAAAAAAAAAATTTGTGATATTAAGCGTCTGTTGTCTTTTTTGTAAAACTAAAGTAAACAGTGCATTATCAACATCGATTTTCATTGGTTCTCAACCCCCATGTCATACTCAGTAATTGGATTTTCGTTTAACACTCCTCCTCTTCTTTTATGATTGTTTCTGTTTGTCTTTTTTAATTAAATAAGTGCTGTTTCCCTCCTAAAAGGAGTGAGGTGGGACTTATGGGCACAGGCAGGTGTGAATATAATAGCTTCTGTTGTAAATACACATGTCAAATAGCCAATTGTTACTAGAGTTTAATAAATTTGAAGTCAGTAGACACGGGTTTAATTAATAAAGCAAGAAAGAAAGTAGGTTTGCACAACTTGCTAAGTAATTTTTGAAATTGGATTAATAAAAATCAGAAATTACATATATTATTCCCAACAGACACTAAGTAAAATACACCACCAATTTATAAGATATAGCAGTAAAAGTGGACAACAAATTATCTTCTTTTGAGTTTGAGGCATAAGAAATACATTATAATGAAAAACTTCAGATTCTTCATGCATGATGCCACTCTACTTACAAAAAAACAACAACACATATAAAATATTAGTGACAGGTTATGAAGTAGGACAATGAAACAAAAAATATATTAATACAAAACAATAATTGACAGAATGAAAAGTGATTAAATGTGCATAAACTTAAAATAAATCAAACAACTGTTAGAAAATAATTCATTTTGTTAATTTAATATGGTGCACAATCATTTTCCAGACACACTAGACAGTTTTTCAAGTAAATTCACCAAAATGTCAGAAAGATTTATATACATAATTTTTCAAAAAAAAGTATGCGTATACTGAAATGAGTTTATCATTTAACAATCACTGTATTCCAAGACCAATAGGGGTTAAATCATTATTGTATACTAATACATAATAAGGGTTATACCAGGGTTCAATTAATTAAGGCACATATCTAGTTTATGCAATCTGGACTTGTGTACCATCAAATGTTGTGTAGATTATAGCATAGTTCCTGTCATTGGATTTTCCATGCATTTACCTACTCTGCCACCTTCATTAGTATGACAGACAAAAAGTAAAAATTTGCAACAAAAAATTCTTAAATCCCAAAATTTAAATCAGTGGAAATGTTCAGTAGATTTGAAAATAGCAGTAATACATCAAATAATTTACTATTATTATTATTAAAGAAAATTATAAATTAATACATTATGTGACTATGACACAATCTCTGCCCTCATAAAGAAAAAAGGTCCTAACTCCAATTTTCATGAAATTCGACTTAGTGGTATATTATGAATTGGGCATCACACTACAACATAATTTCATGGGGAAAAGCCCTAAATCCATTTTTGATGGTTAATTGAAGAAAGAAAGATCTATATGACAGTTTGTACATAATACCCAAAATCCATCTTGTTTTTAAGTTAGGGTGTTTTAATTTCTTGTATGTAATTAACACAGATAGTTGATAATTTATTCTACATCCTGTTTTGAGAGGCCTTGTATATTTTATGATGACCATTTCATATAAAAATATATTGATATTTCAAACTTAGTAGGTCAACTCCATTAACTCTTTGAAAAAAATTTTATTTACAATATTTACACTGTTATATTAACAATTATACGAGGGTGGTGAAAAGTCCCGGTAAGGGTTAATATTTTTTTATATATTTTTTATAATTTGGTACACTGTTACTGGGCATAAAACACTATTTTCTCTCTCGCTTAGTGACATAGTGACAAAAAAAAATTCGGCTAAATATCGATGTACAGTTAACAACTACACTCATCAAGACCTCTGAAAGGCAACTGGCGACAAATGTATTCCTGACATGGGTAAAACCCTAATGTGTTGTTATTGTTGTACTAATGGGCAAAGTTCAACTGATAAGGGAAAACAAACAATCTCTGAGATCTTTCGTTTAAACATTCCAATGTTAAAGTAGGAATATCAACCTGTTGAATTTGCAAAAATTTACTCTTCTAGGTAATAAATTACTAAACCGATTCAAGACTTTTCAGCATCTCAAAATTTAAAATTCAAGCCATCTTTGAATGGCTGCCATTTCCGGCTCGGTTGTCCGTTTGAAGTCGGATTTGTGGCATTGTACTCTGCTAATAAAGACCTTTAATTTGATGTACAACTCAACCTATGCTCTCGTTAAAGATTTTCTTCCGACTCCTTGTGGGCCGTCCCTCATTAGAGGTTAAGGGTCAAGTAGAACTCTAAAAAATAGCTTTATAGCTCCAATACTGATTTCTGGGCGTTTGTTTTGAAACCTGTACCGAGTAAACATGTTCCAGCTATCTTTAACACTCAACGCCATAGTAACTTTCATAAACTTTAAAACGCCGCCATTTTGTTAGGGTGAACCTTTTGAAGTCGGATTTGCAGCATTGTATTCTACTAAATTAGACCTTTAATTTGATGTACAACTCAACCCACGCTCTCATTTAAGATTTTCTTCTGACTCCTTGTGGGCCGCCCCCTGAAGTGGTAGCGGCTCATTGAAATTGTGGTAAAATAGTGTTTTATGCCCAGTAACAATGTACCAAGTTATATAGTTCCATCTGTAACGATTAAAAAAATATTAACCCGTTCCGGGAATTTTCACCACCCTTGTATATATTCTTTATTTTAGGTATAATAGTGACAAGCAAATCTGTTGTTGTTTGTTAACACTTATACGAAAATAAAATTTACAAAATGGGTGATTTCTAATTTATTAATATAATATATATATACATTTCTAGCCCTATACCTACATTTATAAATAAATAAATATATATTGTAACGGAAAAGTGCTGGCTAGGGTCAGTGAACGGCAAGTCATCAATTTGACAGGAAATAAAAGAGTTGACAGCTCATGGACAAGCCCATACTTCAAAAAAAAACAAAAAAAAACTGAAGGGTTTAAAGGCAAGGAACTCATTTAAAGATACGTTAGAGAAAGCAGAGGTCAACCGACAGAGTTTAAACCTTTAGTTGCTACTCGACCCAATTTCGGGCCGAGTCTTGACGCATGGTTTAGTCTAACGACCGGAAAACACGTATTTTGCAATTCAATATTTCGCCCACTTAGAATCGTCCTATCGCAATAAATAAAACACTGTACGGTTACTTTCTGTACAGTTACTTTCTGTAACCGTACCCTAAATCAAGTAATACCAACTTGTAGAATGAAATCTCCTCTACAACTTACTGTAAAGATCGGTTACAAAATATCGATTGAATAATCAATTATCTTATTTAGTAAAATGCACTGAATGCCAAGTGAAATTTGTTCCGTTAGGTTACAACTTTGGTCAAGTAGAAATATCTCGCGATCTATGACACATAGAACAATTTGTAAACCACAGATGGAAACAGAAAGATGTGATCTACAGAACAGTGTTTTGGTCGATCTGTTTGACAGAAAAATAGATTTGTGATCATATGAGAAAAAATGGCGTCGCTTTTACTAAAACCGCACAGTTCAAATCTTTGATTTTACGCATAAAAAATATGCAAACTTTACCAATTTTTTAAAATATTATTTATAACTTTTGTGGTATTTTTTTTTGCATGATTATGCATCTACGGACCATTAGCTTTCCAACAGTATTTTATTTATTACGATAGGACGATTCTAAGTGGGCGAAATGTTGAATTGAAAAATATGTGTTTTCCGGTCGTTAGAATAAACCATGCATCGCCGAACGACCTCATTTGTGGTCGTCTAGCGAATAGAGGGTTAATCGTAATCGGTAAACCATGAATCGTCTCATCTCTAAATCAGTAGTGATTACCAATCTTAAATGATTTTAAATTGAGGACAGATTGACTGTTATAACTCTGTTTTTCTCATCACATTATATACTTTAAAAATACGTGAACATTATTACCCCTGAAGAGAAATATAGAAATCCAATAAAACCTATATGAATAAATTTGAGGTCTCTATTAAATGACTAGACTATGTTTCTACCACTTAGAGAAAAAGAGTCAGAACTGATTATGAGCTCTAAGGACATGTCTGAGCCTCAATGACAAAGTTGATGTTTGAAGATATTTTAATTTTGCTAGTTCGTCTATAGGCACAATGTGGGGGGAAAACTGTTTTGGCAAAAAGGGAGTATAAACTTTCCAATAAATACAGCATTTTACAAAATAAAATCTGAATTTTTCATTGAAAAAAGAACAGGAAAATAAAGAGGCGGACGTAAGAACGTTGACCTGAATGTTACCAACTACTGATTAAAAAATGTGTGGTATAGAATAAGCAATAGTTACAAGGAAGACAACATATTCATTGCAAACAAAGCAGGACTATTTTTAAAATTGCTACCTGATAAAACTTTCAAATGTAAAGAAGAAAATCATCTCAAACGTCCTTTGTTAGTTATTAGAAGTCTGCAAAATCAAGGTGTTAAAAATATTTTAGTAAAATATGATAATAATAAAGAATTGTGGATGACTTCTAAACTTTTTAAGGAAGAAATTCTGTTTGTTACAAAAGGAATGGTAAAACGTTAGGCTGATGACAATACAAAGTTCATTCCAATATGCTAGTTTTGTCTTACATCTCAAAGGGAATAAGCCTTCAAATAATAAAGAAGAACACAACATCCCTTCTAGTGCCAAACAATTTGATATGCCACCCTCTCTTTAAGAAACACATTTGAATCATTATTGTAGTGGCCAACAACGACCTTGTTACTTCAGCTGAATTAAGTTATGGTGCAATAATAACAAATCATATCAACACTGAAGATAAAAAAGAATCCAAGATTGTAGTACCTCAAATAAACAAGCATTGAATGCTATGTGTGATGTCAATATGTACTTACATTGTCAAGGTGTAGATGAAAGTTTACAGCAACAAAAATTAATTAAACAATAAAAAATAACAAATTATTTTAATAAAAAAATAATAATTTTCTTAAATTACTGTAATGGTTAAAATGAATGAACTATTTATATTAAAATTTGTAATTGTCAATTTTTGTTATTTGGGACTATAATGTGTTGACTTAATTTTGAATTGTTTCAATTGTTTTATATACATAATATGAATAGTTTTTTTTTTCCCTTATGTCATTGAATATAATAAATAATATTTATAAACAATATTTTATTGAAAAGTGAAAAAATGGACAAAGAGAAAGAAGAATTTTGAATTTTTCAGAAGCTGGTATCCGTATTTTAACAGTACTGTATGTTTTAACAGTTTCTTAAACTGCCTCATTACTTGAAATTAATATTAAATAAATATATGTTAAAATAAAACAAATACATGTTTTAAACACATTTTTATTGAGCTCTCTCTACAGTGGCAAAAATTCTTGGTCCCTTTCATGCCGGTACGTAAAATCATAAATTCAATTATTAGAGAGTGTGTGTGTGTGTGTGTGTATATATATATATATAATTATAAGTGTTTAAAGCGTAAAACAGATGCTTGAGACATTACAAACATAGCGTTAGGATAGGTTAGCTTGTTTTATTTACATATTAAAAATATAATGAATATTAAAATTTGTAAAGGCAATCTTAAGATTTTCATATTTGTACTGGCGGCATTTTCATACTGTGTACTTCACACACTGTGTTCAGATATCTTTTTGATTGTTTAAATATTGTTTTTGACTTGAACAAATATGAGTGGTGGTATCTCAAAATTAAAGTCATAATGCCAACAAGAGTTCCTATGTACCATCAAACTCAGCTTTAATAATGGATGCAAAATTACTGGCCATAAACACAGGTTATCTGCAACTGGAAAAGAGGCAAATCTGCAACTTGACTGTCACAAAAGCTTGAACAAAATTAAACCGGAGGAATATTCATTCTTTTAAAATTCAGTAGTTGAGGGAGCTGTTAACCATACTTTGGAAGAAAGGAAAATGTATAGTATTTCAATTGCCTCCGGCCGGGAAAACGAGAAGGCTGATGTGATAGTTAGAGGCAGCTAATATGGGCCCAACACAAATTCACACTGCCTAGATTTAAGAATGCCATAGCACGTTTGATACATGTGGAATTAACAGAACTTTGAAGAATAGGAGCTACGGTCAGTTGGCTGTTTCAAATGCAACTTAAACCTGTCATCTCGAGAGTCACTGTTACCTTCAAGGCTAGATCTAAAATCGGTCATATCATTGCTGGACAGTATCGCTATTGCCTCCACATTCTGCCAGTGGAAGACGTGCTGGATTACATACTCTCTGCGAGAGAATTTTTGAAAGCCTTGGTCAGAGTGGAAGGAGAACTGAACATTATTTTGAAAACAAAAGTAAATGGGGGCACTTGTAGCGGCAGCATACTACAGAGGGTAAGTACTGGATGGCCACAACAAAAAGTGACATCATATAAAGTTTCATTACAGAGCAATCAAAATAAGAACCACTAATTAACCAATGAACAGAATAATTTCTAGTTATGACAATGAAAGTTGATACAGTTAAGTTTGCATGTCCCTCAACCTGGATGGAGTAAAGATGTTAACTCATGCATAAAGTAATTGTATCACACCATTATGTTTAATTAATTAACTATAAAATAATATATGAATTATTTTCATTGCAAAATCAAACAAAATGCCTATGCAAAAAACACCAAGCTGTAAGCGTCTTTGCTTATCAAATTATCATATACCTGTGCAAGTTGATCCTGATAATCTTCTTCTTCCAAACGGTCATTGATATCTAATGTAAGTTGTTTCACTCGTTCTTTCTCCATTCGCTCAGCCTCAAGAAAATAAATATATTTAATACAACAGTATAACTGGACTTTAAAAATGTGTCATGGTAGACATAATGTCTTAAGATTAGGTATTAATTGAACAAACATTCCTCAAAAAGAGGTACTATTTAATAAAAATCTAGTTACAGCCACTGATTTTTTTAAAACCATTTTTATGATAGAACCAAATACTCTAACCTTTGAGACATTTGAGAATTTTAGTGTTCATCATCACTCCAAATGGAGAGGGTGTCAAACTGTTGTGTGCTGGAATAATGTTAACTTTGAAAGCTGAACAACATGTAAATTTGAAATTTGTAATAAAATTTAACAAAATTTAACCTTTGGCTATATTGAAAGAGAAAACATTAGAATTGTGATGCATATAAATAAAGAAGAGTTAATTAATAAACACACCTTGTATACAAAACACTGAAAAATGTCCCATGTATGCAAATTTGTCATTATTCTTTTCATATTAATTTACTTATGCTAAAATCATAAAAAATATTAAAATTAGTTAATACAGCAGAACCTCTGTTAACCGGCCTCGGATCAACCGGTCCTCGGATTAACCGGCCTATTTCGTAGTGTACTGGTTCGATGAGAGTTTCCAAAAATAAATTGTAATTGAAACACCAAAGCGACGGCAAGTCAAACGACTTTGTCAATAGCGGTAATGGATACAGATATAGAGTTTCACCTAATGGGGAAAAAAATATAAAATAAAAAAATGAATGTCAATAGCAATATCCCATTGTCGGCTGCGTAAAAACACCGCGGCACCAAAGCGGCGGCAAGTCAAACGACTTTATCAATAGCGGTATCCCATTGTCGGCGGCATAAAAACACCGCGGCACTGGCACCCGTCGGTATAGCAGACATACACTGGTAAAAACGTTTGATGGGCCGCTTTTTTTCCACGAATCAATTTAGTATACATTATGGAAAATATAACACTTCTTTTCATTGTTCTTCTTGTCTTTGACTGGTTATGATCTTCGTACAGTATATACAGTAAATAAAAATGAGCGAGTTACGAAAATGGAAACGTGTGTTGGTTTCGTTTGAGACACGGTTATATGTGTTTTAAAAATACTTGACAGGGAATCTGTAAAAAAGCTTTGTGACGAGTTTAACGGGCAACCAGCCCGGGTGTCAGTCCCGACTAAACCGGTTAAGAGGGGTTCTACTGTAATGTCATAAAAACAACTATTGAACAATTTCAGAGGTGATCTACTGCCCAAAATGGTTTATTTCAACTCGGACTATTTATGAAATGCTATGTTTACTGCAGGCCTAGCACCAATCATTTTTAAAAAAAGTTACCATCAATGTCATTTATTCTTAGTGTTTGTTATCTCACTCATTTAGTTTCAATTATACATAGATTTTAATTGATTGTTATAGAGTAAAATCTTTCTGTCGCTATTTATATCTGCCAACAAAAATTTCTGAGTACCATTAGATCATTTTTGTTTAAAATGAATACCTAGGATCATTTTGGCTACTAATTGTGCAGATAAAATATAATATTCAATTCAAAATTTGGCGGTACCTGCCAAAAAGTAAAACAGATCTCTTAGATTTGCTGACCAGCTGCTTTTCTTTCCTTGCCCTAGATTTTCAACAAAGGATTTTTGTTCTGCACATACAAGCCTCTTCCGAGAGTTTTTTTTTAACGATTCTAATGCATGTGTAGTGTAGGCTTAAAGTACAATTTTTTTATAATTGCTCCGATTTGAATAATTTGTTCACTCAAATGTAAGAAAATAATGTTTTTATATTTGTAATTCTGTGCAAAATTTGGTAGCCATAAAAATATGTATCATTTAAAAGATAAAGGATTCCATATAGCCTCTTGATGATCATTATCATTATTGGTTTACAGTTCATCAATTTCTAATTTCTTACTGAGCAAAGTCAGTCTCATAATATCTTAGTTCTAGCTGAAAGTATTCAATATCATGTAGACTATATATACTAGCATCAAACTGGGAATGCAGCGAACGAAGGGTCGTTTCACTCACACAAGGGC
Organism: Aphrophora alni; assembly: GCA_963513935.1. Taxonomy (NCBI): domain Eukaryota; kingdom Metazoa; phylum Arthropoda; class Insecta; order Hemiptera; family Aphrophoridae; genus Aphrophora; species Aphrophora alni. The sequence continues at coordinate 12,247,419 of OY740765.1, read as the reverse complement.
AGTGGATTAGGGTGTCCGGTGACCTACTATGAGCCACCCGTATGAGTCATCTACTAGGCTTCACTTTATAAAACTTTAATTTATTTTATTTTATATTTGAAAATAAAATCTACAATTTTTTTTTTATTCTACACATAATTGCAAGAAAATGAGACCAAACCACATATAATTTACTGAATTATACCCCAAACTCAACAATGTTTGCTACAAAATGAGTGACTGTATGATGAACCATAAGAGTGAATCACTATATCTCTTCCAATTTTACAATGACTTATGAATTTTTTACTGATTTCAACATTATTCTCTGTATTACTGTTGCTTAGATGAGCAAATGTTAAATTTACAAAAAAATAAACACAGCTTATCACAATGTAAAAATAATAAAGTACAAATTATGTTTTATACTATTATTATTATTATATTGTGCTCCTTTGTTTCATAAAAATCGAAAAGTACATATTTTTCAATAAAGATATACGGCAGTGTTGTTTATTCACACTTATTAGTCATCATACTGTCATTCATTTTGTAGCAAACATTGTTCATTTTGGACTCTATTAAAGTAAATTATACATCGTTTGGTCTCATTTTTCTTGTAATGAAGTGTATAATAAAAATATATAACAGATTTTATTTTAAAATATCAAACTAAACAAATGAAAGTTTGATCAAGTGAAGAACAGTAGGTAACTCATGCGGGTGGCCCACGGCAGCTACCGGCCAGTCTTAATACTCTGCGCGCCTGTGTGTGATGGGGCATACATTAGATTGAGGTGACCCTTCGTTCAGCCGCATTCTCTGTTTGATAATAGTATAGTATCCCTTGCATCAGACTAAACACTTAATTCTAAGTTATCATCTACGCATTGTCCCATTTGAAATTCAAACTTTCTTTTGCCATACCAGTGTATAAGAAAAAGAAAATTTTTAAAAATAGTTAGATATTGACTAACAACAATTTTATAAAACAAAACAATCATGTCTAAGTTAGTCATGGTTTACACTAAATAGCAAAACAGCTGTAACAGGGTGTCTACTAGTTTCCAAAAATAAAAATCACTGACTTTTTGGGGTGAAAATTAAAAAATCTATGACCTTTTAGTGGCAAACTTTACAATAAAACCCGAATAGTATTGCTTGAGTTTAATTTTCCGCAGGTTGCATTGATTACATACAATTTTAAGGTAGGCTACTACATAATTATATCATTTGATATTCGTTCTTTCTAACTTAGATAGGCCCTAACTGCATGCAACATGCTGTAAAACCATAGCTATGAACAACATAGCTTATTAATCAGTAATAACAAATAATCTTTTTAAAACATATCTTTTGGGAAAAAATAGTTTATATACAAAGCGTTCATTCTGTAAAACTTCTAAAATTACATATAACTACTTATTTTTTAAAAGTGTGAGTTTCTCACCAATTTCCATTAATTCTAGAGATTTCTCTTTATAAAGCCGGTTTATAAAGAAATCTGTCATGGTCAAGGTGACATCTGTGTCTAATCGGTGGATTTGGATGTGAATTCCAACCTAAAATCTATAGAAACTGTTGACATTGGATTCAGAGCAAGAGCTGCATTAAAAAATGTAAATGAAATTGATTCACAAAAATTTAGATTATACTGCAAAAAGATTCTTTTAGCTATGTTTAAAAAACTAATTGAAAAAATCCCTTTACATAATCCAAACATAGTGACAAATGAGACACTACGAGAAGGTAGAATTAAGTTTGTCATTTAAGAATTTGTTTCACATAATCAGCTTACACCAGCCGAGGGAGATTTAGTTAAAAGAAGCTACTTAAGATTCTGTGAAAATAACTATGTCAAAGAAAAGCTAAAATAGTTCAACTGGAAGAAAGACAGGTTGGATACCTTATTTGGAGATATTTTTCCTTGCTTAAAAAATGAAGAAATTAAAAACAAACCAGAAACGTTCTTAAAAAAGTACTTGTGTGGTATCATGGTAACACGGCTGTTGAAAGGAGTTTTTCATTCAATAAAAACTTTTTGGTGGAAAACTTGGAGGGAAAACCCTCAATAGCCCAAAGACACCTTCATGATCACATTTATTCCCTGCCAGGTTAGTAACTTATTTAAAAGTTGAGGCCTAATACTATTGCTGTTCAATAAGTAATTGAACTGCCTACCTATTGTAGTTCTAAACACATTTTTCAGAGGATATTACATCTCTAGAAGTAAATAGAAAAATGGTTGTTGAGTTCCAAAATGCTTCTTCAAGAAGAAAAGAAGATTTAAAAGCAAAAAAAAAACTCTGAAGAAGTAGAACTTCAAGCAAAAAAGAGAGCTGCAGCAGAGATTAGAGACTTACAAGTAAAAAGACAAAAACTGTTTGTCACCAAAACTGTCAGTTCCGGAATCATAGTCCCTATTTTTGATAAAATATTATATATTTAAATACGACTTAAACTTGCTTCACTTTTCCAATCAACCTTTATATGATGGCAGTCAAAGTTCATTTTTGTGTTATGTTAATTAATTGTTCTTGAACTGTAATATTTGTTTTATTTTTGATTTTGCATACAGGTTTGGGTCATTAAGCTATACATTTCAATGGCCATATTTAGTTTTTTTTACAGATAACTTACTAAACTGCAGCATTTTTGGAGTGATGGCGACCAATAAATTTTGGTTAGGTGATTAGAAGTTACACTTGTGATTTTTCACACGGGTATGGGTCATTAATCTTCACATTTCACTAGCTGATTTTTTTCCTCCCCCAATAACTCACGAACTGGTATTTTTGGAGTGTTGGTGACTAAGAAATCACCTGATGATTTGTATATGGAAGTACCCTGTACAGTAAACTAGCCTATGTTGTAGAGTTTATTAAATATCTTTTCAAATTTTTATTTGAAAAGTACACCATAAATAGCAAGGAAAGGAAAGCAACTGGTCAGAAAACGAGTGTCAATTATTTGGCTCCAAATATTTAAGATTTCATAACTGTTTTTGATTAAGAATTTTCATTAAAATAAATGTGGTGATGATGATTTTGAATACAAAGCGTGTTTCCTTAATATTATAACCTATTAATGGTAGCTTTAAAAGAACAATTCTTTTAAAATACAAATATTTACTTTTTCTTGAGATCGCAAATTAAGAGCTAGTTCAGAATCTGTAGGAACGGTCAAATTCTTATATTGTTGCTTGTTGCCTTTTCTCATCATGAGTGTAAAGTTCACTGCTGTTTCATTCTGTTCTGGTTCCATTAATTGTTCTGTAAAATAAGATTAATTTAATTTTAATCCAAACAAGACCATTGAAACACTATGAATATCTCTGTCACACAGTTTATTATACCATAACAATTCAATCATTTCAACGTTAGAACTATCATTCCGAGTAGGCTTATGTTGTTAACAATGATATAGTGGAGTCTGAGAGAAGTCACGTTGTGTGAAACATTAAAACATCTCGGTTCTCTTCTTTGTTTAATCGGGGTGACTACTGGAATTCTCATTTTCCTTCCACAATTTCCTAGCTGTTCTTTATACTTGTATATTGTATAGCATAAAGGTTTTCATATCATTATTTCTTATCAAGGTGAGCGTGTGACTGTCTCCACTACTTTTGACCAGCTGGAAGCTCCGGCTGGCTGGAGACCGCGTACACTTAGCCGAATCTTGTCAGGATGGGCCAAGGAGTCGGGTTAGGACGCTAATGAACGCACGCAACCAGTGAAATTAAATATTATATTTATTATATGCCGAATTACAAAACAGAAATTGATTATAATTTAAGAGAAAGACATAACGGTAAGACTAAGCCTTAAAAGTGGCCGAAAGCATACCGATGAATTTAATAGCACGTGGCCGAAAAATGGACTGACCTCGTCCCGTGGCGGTCTTCCGTCAAGCGGCTCTCGGACAAGACTCGCGCCAGCCTAATTGTGGCTCGCTAGCTCAAGACCTCCACTCCTCGTCTCTCCCCTCCCCTTCTTCTATGTCATATTGCACTGCTCATCAAAATCGCAAGTGCAATTCATATTTTAATAATTAAAATCCCTTTTCATTATATTCTAATTTATTATTATTAGGATTTTGGTTTGGTGGGCTCCTTGGCTGGGCCACAAGCGCAAAAACATCTGTAATGCCGGCAACAGACCAAAAGATCTGTAATGCTGTTCCACCATTTACCAAAAGTTCACACGAAAATATTAAAATAAATAAAGTTAAAATGTTGATAACGCAAAAAATTTTCATAATTTATATTTCATGATTAATTTTAATTCATTAATTTTACTGTATAGCCTAAAAGATTTCGTAGTATTATTTCTTATCAAGATGAGGATACTACATCGGTACTGCTAGCAACAGACCGCAGTTCCACAATTTACAAAAAGTTCGGACAAGAAAATTAAAATAAATAAATAATATTTTTATTATGATTAATAATTTCGATTATTATGGTTAATTTTAATACAGTTATTTTACTGTATAGTGTAAAAGTTTTCACTAAACGCAAATAAATAAAAAATTAATCTATGGATTAACATATTTTCACATATATTATTCAATAGTATGTTGCATATCTATGTCATTTGAAAAATACATTTAGTGTATTGTCTACGTTATAATTTATTTTTGAATGTCCATCTATGAGTAACATATGTGTGTATAAATCTATAATAAAAGAAATATTTATTAACTGAAAATCCAGACTTCTCACACTTGTATTACTATAGAAAAAATTAAAGCCAGCTTCACCACTTTCCATAGTTTAGTGAATGTACTTGTTGTACATGAAGGTCAAATAAAATTCACCTAATCTCATTTCTGATTGTAATTTATCTTGAAAGGTCTCAAAAACCAATCAAAGTTTACTTTGAGAGGACCAGTAGCTTCACAGCAAAACAGAAAGTATTGGTGTTTAGCTTCTTCAGCTACATCTTATGTTATTCTGTTTCTTTCAAGTAAAAAACTTCAAGTAACGAGTAAATTTTAGTCTTTCCAAGTTCTGGCTGCTTGCTTACAATGGTTGGATCAAAAGAAGTTAGCTCTCTTACAGCTTCTTTTTTAAACTTTCTCAACAGTTTTGATCAGGATTGTCAGACATTCTTTCCTAAATCTTATGACATCTAATACAGACACACGTTTGAAAGTTTTTAACAGTTTTGCGGTTTGAAACCCAATGACAAAATTTTACTTTAAGAACGTTCTCAGGGTTAGTGAGATAAATAGAACTTACTTCCAATGTCTACAGATTCAAAGGGATTCACAATTAAACAATATGCCATTAACTCAATTAAACTAGAATAAAGCTAGAGAACAAGAGGTGAAATCTTTTCGAGAATGGTTTACATTTAGAAGCTATGACTTTAAAAAGACAATTATTAGCACATCAAAAAATTGTCATTAGTATGCTCATGAATTGATTTACATATATGGTTTGCTGTGGACATGTTTTGCTTTATTAATATACTTAGTTATATCATACAATATTTTTAATGCACTGTCAATACACTTTACATTTTCAAGTCATTTTGTACAGCAGTATTTTAAACGAAAAATAGTACTTCCTGTCATTAATGTAAACTCTGCATGTCTAGCTGGTGTGTCGTTTAATATGTAATATAAATCCCAGAGAAAATTTTTCAAATTTGCTTTGTAAAGAGATTCATCAAGACAAAACAATATCTTGACAATACTTTAAACTATCTTTTAGCTTTTTGTGATGTCCGCATCACATGGGACTTAAGTTTGATAAGTTGCCTACCTTGGAGTATTAGGCGTTCCAACCGCCTTTTGATAAAAAAACGGTATCCTCACCATCGGGATCGAAGTTCTAAGCTCATATAGAATGGCAAGACACAGTGTGCATTCAGCAATCAACAAGGAAGTGCGTAACCACACGTGGATCGTAATTTTCCCAATAGGCCTACCTCCACCCAAAATGAATGACTAGGATCTTTTTGGGAGAGGTCGCAAGACCTCTTCGGAGTTTGGGCCCCTCGCACAAATCTAAAATATTTTTAATGTGGATTAGTTTAACCAAAACGGTTGAATAGGCCCATGATGTTTTGAGCTTAAGAAATAATCTAAATGATATCTTTAAAAGTTAGAGCTTAGGTTAATTGATAGACTCGTCTAAAATGTCTTGTCAGGTAAGAAAAAATCAATGGCTGGGGAGCATAAATTTGCATATGGGAGGGGGGGGGTCAATAGTCAGAGAATCACGGTCATGGCCTTGTATATTTCAATTTAGAGAAGGGTTAAATGCGACTCTCACAAATGGGCACCCATGGTTATGGGGATAAATCCATGGTTAATTTATATAAGAACATTTTGTTTCACTTAGTACAAACTTTGAAGCAATTACACTTACTTTAAACATCATTTGAAAGGATGGTCCATAGAATTCTCACACCATAACAAAAATAACACCCCAAGGAAATTTGCAATGACATGCTATAGGAACTTGATGCCGACCCAAACCTTTCTCAGAAAATCATCACTTATTTATTATACCCGGATCTTCTAGTATAATCTCCGGTACAAAACGATATTCAATGCACTGGAAAACACTGTCATCACTAAGAATGAAAAAAAAAACTCATTAAAAAAAAACAAGTTCAAAATCAAAGTCATGGTCATTATGATTTGTTATGTCAAGGGTGTAATTTTGGAATAATGGGTTCCAAAAGGCACTACGCTAAACCAACATTATTATAAGCATGTTTTTACAAAGCTGAGAGAAAGAGTTAAAAAAGAAAAATTCATCAAGAACTGTAGAAAAATTGTTTCATTCATCATCAAGACAATATGATTGCTCACACAGCATAGTGTGTAAGTGTGAATGAGGATTATATTGATGGGGAGAAACATTAGAAATGTGATATATATTTCTTTATTGTCTACCTAATTTAAATTAAAAAATATTCTTTAGAAAAATTGACTTTTTTTAAAAACTCATTAGGCCTATATATTTTTAACATTTAAATTTCTAAACATTTTTTGTAAAATAATTTTTTTGAATATTATTTTTCTGTAAAATACCTACAATTTTACTCAATCATTAATTTACCGTAAGTCTTTTTGTTGCTGTTTTTAATATGAATTGGAACTGAGATATCAACTTGCTGGGGTTTGACACTTTCTTTCATTCTTTCTTGTATGTTATCAGAAACCATTTTTTCGAAAGCATTCTGAAAATCTTCATCATCCTGACTATAAGAGCTGTCATTCTGAAAAAGAATGAATGCCTAAAATTAACATTATAAGTGCAACTACATTTACAATTTGTCTATTTTTAAAACAGATTAATATTTATGCAAATGTTAAAAATAACTTATAAAATAACAACACTTTTAAATACTTACAGCTCATAGAATCACAAAAATATTGTCAAATGTAACCATTACTAAAATAAAATATACATTTTTGTATGACTTTTATAATAGCATTCATTGGTTAACATTTTTGTTTTTGAGAATTACTCCCCAACCTAAATTTTGTTTTAATTGTGATTTAGTATATTAGTTTTTAAAACACAGCTTACACGGCTAATTTTTAAAGTAAAAAAATATGCAAATTGTAGCTCTTTTCTAGCACCCATACTCTGACGTGAGAAAAAAAATCCTTGCAGTTACAGTCAATTTGTGGTTAAAGTTAGAAATTAAAAAAAAAAATTAATTATATTACGAAATAAAAAAAAAAATTTAATTTAGTTAAAGGGTGAAATTAAGTAGTACAAATGAATAAATAAATATGTACGGGTGCTTCAAAAATGGATTTCACAACTTCGTAAATTCATATAAATTTATTCAGACTACTTACAGAGCTGGTTTTGATGTCATTTTGTAGCAAAAGACATTAAGTTTTTTATCTTATAGTTAGTTAAGTTCAGTGTGAGTTCCAATGGTCATTTTGCAGACTTCCCACTTGAAGTCGATTTCCTGCCAAACCTGTAGCAGCATGTCAGATATAATTTCTTCAACTGCGTAGAGTCTTGCTTTGAACTAAGCGAGAAATGCCAGTAGGGGTGATTTATATATTTTATCCTTGATAAATCCTCAGAAGTAATAAATCGAGAGGTGTCAGATGGGGTGAGTGGATTAGGTGACCATGCAATCAGCCCACCATGATCCATCCACGTACCTGAAAAGCGGTTATTAAGGAAATCCCGGACCTTAGTGAGGTAGTGTGGTGGTGCGCCATTCTGCTGGAAGTGTATGCGGCTTTCTTGGTTATTTTCATCAATCTATTGAAAAGTTTTCCAGCATATTTAGGTAGACTATTTCACTGATGATTTTCTCTTGAAAAAGAAAGAGAATTTTGCTCTCGTTTAAAACATAAAAGATGTTAACTTTTGGGCTAACACGAACATTGTTAAGGATTGTCATGGATTATCACTGCTCCAAATCTGATAGTTTTGTGTATTCACTTTACCACTGACATAAAAAGTTGACACATTACTTAAGATTATGTTTGCAATGAAATTGTATTCGTCATTCAATCGATGTAACATTTCTGGACAAAACTCCTTACAAGCAATCCTATCAGTATGCTTTAGTACTTGTACCATTGTTAATCTATATGGGTTGAGATGCAAATGTTTTCTAAACACACGCAAAACCATTGCACATGTAATTACCAGCTCGCTATAAAGCATGCAGGGTTGATTTTGTAGGACTGTTAGTAAAGTTTAGCCTCTCTTGCTCTACAACATTGTCAGGCATAATGATTTCTTATGGCTTACTGAACACCCGGTTTCAACAAAACACTTATGTCGCTCATAAATGATAGGTCTACTGGGAGGATCTATGCCATACTCATTACAAAAATTCCGTTGCACAATGTCAGACAATTTGATTCTTAGAACCAAAACACGCTGAAAGTGTGCTCTGGACCAGTAAAGGCAGTCATCTTGGTTAAAGCTGTCACTAGTGCTTGTGGTGGTGTTATTCGGTACTATTCATTACGTGCTATAAAATGACACTAAAACCAGCTCTGTAAGTAGTCCGAATAAATTTAAATAAACTTACAAAGTTGTGAAGTCTTTTTTTGAAGCACCCTGAATACAATGAGAAATGTTACAGAATTTTTATGCTTTACAAAAATTAAGCTCAATAATTTTTAATTGATTTGTATTTTTCGTGTAATTATTGGGAAGTTAAACGGAATGTAGTGTTGCAAAATGTAACAAAGGCAAATTTCACTTTTGGGAACTGTAGGTAGGTAAATAAATAGCATCATCGTAAATGTAAAAAATAGAGTGCTTCAGTGTGTTGATGAATACGGAGAATATCCCATACTAAAACTTCAAGATAGGACCCTAGGTAAAAAGACACACACAGAGAGAGAATCAATTTTATGGCTATTTAGCCCCTTTTACTGAATCCATAGAGAGAGGGGGGAGGGGGCAGAGAGACACTTTTAACATGAGAAAGATGATTGAGCTCAGGTTTTAAATATAATGATAGCAACAAGTATATAGTTGATATAAGAGATAACTTTGTGGTCTTTCATTTTGTCTCCAAAATACATCTCTTTTTGTATGGTAGTGTTTAACAAATAAATCAACATTTAAAAATTAATATTTTATAATATATTTATAACATGAGTTTTTTCAAATATTTCAAGTTGGTTATCTTACAAATATATTATCAAATGGCAAGTTGAAAAAAAAAAAAAAAAAAAAAAAAAAAAAACAGTTATTTTTGACATGGCTGTAACATTATTATTTGTTGTAAAATTATAAGTAAATGACATGTTTTATAGCTATAAATGTTTAACAAAAACTTCTCCACTAATTCCCCTCAATATTATACATACTTTCAATAACAATGTGGTATGTTAGGTTTAATGTTTGTGATTAAAATTTCATTTTCCTTCAAAAATCCACAATCCCGATTTAGTTAAAATTAAAAGTATCTGTACTTCTCACAGAATGGTACCCAATGAATTCAAATAAAAGTAAATTTACCAGAGTTAGAAACGTTACAGCATGTTGTTGGTCTAATCCATTATGTTTGTACATGCTTTAAGAAAATCTAAAAACGTTATTAAATAAAATACCAGTGGTGGAGCACCATGTTTGCTGATCGAAAACATTTGGTCTCTGACTTTCAGGGATTTAAGAATTTCAGTAACAAGTTCATTGTTAAGGAGTTGGTAATTTTATCTACAGAAGAAGTAGTTTATGAAATGCATCATTAGTCATTTGGTGACATCAAACAGAAATTTGGGGACCTTTTATTAAGCAACAAAATATTGCACATTTAAACATAAAAGGGTTACCACAAATTATTAGAAATATATATATTTTTAAATTAATCATGTCTTATTAAATATCTTATTAATATTAAGTAGGATAGGTGAAGTAAGCCCCTTTAAAATATAACCACAAAGTTTCTGTTCTGGCATATTGTTATCTAATCGTTCACATAAAAACTCAATATCCATCCAATACTTGCTGATAGCCTCCCCTAGCAACTGAACTCTGATATTCAACTGTAATAATAACATTTATTTCTCTTGCACGGCCTTAGAAGACGGCACTACATCCAAATTCAGCTTGCTGAAGTGAATTTAGTACGAACTCCGGCAAATATTAAGGTCAATATTTTGTCGTTATCACCATAAAGAAGAATTTTAGAAGAATTAATGGGACCAGGAGAATAAAAGAAGAAAGAAGGACTTCTGAAGATTCACTAGAGGAAGACATCACTGGGCGAATTCTTCAGGGACCACAATCATCCAAAGTCTGAGGGAGAAAAGACCAGCTCTACTCAATTTAAAAAAGTACCACATAAATCAAGAATTTCAATATAAAAAATCTTTCAAAACTTTAAAAAAATTTTAAATTCAAAATTTTAATAAAATCGGGAATAATTAACATAATAAAAGGAAATAAGTGAAAAGAAATAATTAATTAAATTAAAGTCATTGTCATTATAAAAAAAATTTCAAATCTATTTAAAGAAAACAGATTGGTCAAATATAAGAGTAGAATTTCAAAATTTCATAATTATTAAAATAGGATTTATATTGTTTAGAATTTAAGTATTATAGGATAAGTATAGAACTAAGTGTGTGTCAGATTGTTTATGGAAATAACGTTTAAATCTCATATGTTAGAATACATCAACTCATGCAAGTTGTAATGATTTTAAATTATTAAAGTCAAGTAGTATTCAACATTCCAGTTTAAAATTTGTTTCAAAATTAATAAATCTGTTATTTGTGCAAACTTGTTCTATATTCTTAAAATATCCTTATTCAGTGAATTTCAAAATTTGGAAAAAGAAATTAAGTGCTCTAAAACCAAATTTAAAGTTAAAGTAAAGTAAAATTTTGATTTGATGAGATAACAAGAGCTCCAAAAGGCACACCTTTGAGATAGAGTCTAGAATCTAAGAATCTAAGAAACATAAGTAAAGGTAAGATAGATATAGAGAATTAGAATTATTTTGTCACAATTTTTTAGAATAAGAATTTTCAAAATATTTGTACTACTTGTATAAAATAGAGTACGGTATTTTAAAAAATTGATAGAGGAGTTAGGGTATAGGCTACGAAGAGACAAATCCTCTACCTTACTCGCTTATTAAATTCTTACGTTCGTTCGGGGTAAGTTAGCGCCCAGAAAAGGGGCTTCTTCTAAAAGCAATTAATTCGTAAAAATAAAAATAAATTTACACTTACGACCGTCAGGCGGAAGTGGCACCCAAGAACGTGGGGTTTCTCCGCTTAAAATAAAAAAATTAGACTTACTCCCGTAAGGCGTAACACACACAGTTTAGATTTTGTATGGATAGGAAATACAGATGGAAAATGGTCCTTGGTATTACCTAGTAGTAAACAAATAAAACATAAAAACACTAAAGTTCTGAAATATTTCATAAACACCATTAACTTTCTCAATCAGTAGAGTATAAAAAGAAGACAGGGGTTTAAAAATCTTAAATGTAAAGATAGGTCATGTGGCACATCATTGTAAAGCTTACTAAAAGACAAAGTAAATGGCACAAATCAGAGCTTATTATCTTGCTCAGTTTTAAACTAATGAACAATCAAAATTCTGACAAATGGTATTTTTTGTCCCGACTAACCAGAGTCGGGAGAAGCCAAGAGTCCAGAGTCAGACATGGTGTTAATATCAATCTGTCTCATATTAATTTTGGTTTTAAAACCTTTTTCCATATTTATATCAAAGGATGGTTAAATAATTGGGATCATGGCATTCAGGGTTGTAAGCATGGGACAATCTCCAACCAGTAATTAATAAAAAATAATTAAACATTCAATTAATAATAAAGAGATACTAATAATAGAAATAATAAGCATTGTATAATAGAAATAAGTAATTGTAAAGTGTAATAGAACAATCTTCAAATCAACATAAGAGTAGCCTAATGATTACTAATAGACAGTTTAAAACAATGCAAGTTAAAATATAATTTCAAACTGTGCACGTCAGATAACCAACAGACGTTGCAGAAGTCCGTTCTGGCAGGAAATGAAACCCTGGAGAGATTTCCCATAAGCCTCAGCGTTAGCTTTGCCAAGCAACAAGAAGCATGCCTTAAGTTAGTCTTTGTCAGGATTCAGCATCGAGCAGTCGCGTTATGAGACGACTGTGCAGATTCACCTTCAACACGAACATGGAGGATTTCTAGTGTTTGTGACGTTGAACCAAACTTAAATATATGGACTGGTAATTCGTGAGTAAAGTGGAACACTTTAAAACTTAGTAATCATGATATAAACTAAATTAAAAGGAATGGTGAAGAACTCTAATTTTTGAACTCTAATGTTTGATTCTTATATTTCATAATAATGAATTTTAGTTTTTAGTAATTCTTCTGTGGAGAAACATGATAAAGTTGTTGTTTCTGAATAGAATAAAAGGGAGATTTCTTGTTTTTCTAAATATGTCTGGCTAGTTTATTTGTGTTAACCATGTGCCATGTTGTAGGAGTAACTGCTAAGTACGATTAAGATTGATACCTTGCCCTTCAGGTGAAATAATAATAAATTTAATGTTAAGTTTGTAAGAACGCAGACTTACAAACCAAAGTCACTTAATTTAATTGAAAAACAAAGGATTAAGAAGGCTTCTCTTACAAATATGACGCCCGAACAAAGGGTTAGTTCATAAAACTATAATTTCAACTCGCTTCTCTTACAGGGTTTTATTGGAGACCCAATCGCCATGGGTCTATCCATGGTATTACCAGGGCTATCCAGAAAATAACAGACATTTTGAAATAAACCAGTAACAAAGTGGAAAAAAAAAAAAATTTTAAAATATACGTTTTGAAGGTAAACTCTTAAGCTATTTTTCTACATAATCGCCATATAAATTAAGGAATTTATCATAACGCTGTACAAGCTTTTCAATGCCCTCTTTGTAGAAATCTGCTGCCTGCGAGTTCAACCACTGGTTTACACCGGCATGGAGTTCAGTGTCAGTGTCAAAGCGTTGCGTAGCGAGCCATGTCTTCATCACTGGGAACAGATGGTAATCGCTCGGCTCCAAATCCGGGCTGTATGGCGGATGATTGAAAACTTCCCATCCAAAACCGTCCAAGAGCTCTTGGGTACGCTTGGCCGTGTGTGGAAGGGCGTTGTCGTGGAAAAACAAAACTTTTCCGCTAAGTTTTCCCCGACGCTTGTTTTGTATCGCGTGTCTTAATTTTTGGAGTGTTTCACAATACCTCTCTGAATTGATTGTTTGGCCACGCAAACCTTATCACACCACGCACTTTACAACTGGCGGGATTTCCAATCACAGCGCTCATTTTAAAACTTCACTGTATAAAAAAATACAATAGGAACGAGATGCTCTAGCTACCACGGCTGGTTGCGTACTGAGTGTAGAAACATTCTGACGCCAAGATGGTGGCGCTAGCCCCGCCAGGACAAAACGTCTGTTACTTTCTGGATTGCCCACATATTATTACCTTTAATTAGATGAGTTTAAGAATGAGTTTCACCCAAAGTTAGCTCTGTTCTTAATTTGTGTTGTATGAATGATTAATTAGTAGCCTAATTCATTTAAATTTATTAATGTATTATAAATTAAATTAATCTCTTCAAAGCTGAGAATCCTAATTGTGTATGAAGTGAGTGTTTTAGGCCTCAAAATAGACTTTGGTCAAGGTAGTACTATTCCAAAATGTTCACCGTAGGATAAGGCTAAATGTAACTATGATGTCTCAAATGGTCAGCAACCATTACACATTTAACAGTCTTTTTTAAAAAAAAACAGTGGTTAAATCAAAACTGAAAAAGGATTAAGTTAGGATAGTATATCTCAAAAACAGTAAAACTTTTTTGTTTTGACTCCATCACTGTATTTAAACAATATTTTACATAACCAAATTTTACTGAATGGGACTCCTCACCCAAGGTGACGTTGTTTAGTTGAATCTCTGCATGAGCCAAGGTAAAACATTTCCAAATCATGGATAATAGGTGCAGACATTTGCGATCAATGTTAGGAAATAATTGATTGTCCTTACCTTGGATATTTTTTGATTAAAAGATATGACCTATACAATACATCCATCTCTTGTGGTTTTTAGTTTATTATTAGGTCAAATTTGTTTGCGGCTACAACTCAAAGTGGAGCTGTGGATTTATTTATCTGTTTCACATTAAATCAAGATTACGAGCAATTTAAACCTAATTTAGAGAATTTGTACACAATGTTAATAATTTAGCTAACGCATTGTAATCCGAATACGGTATCAAGTTTGAATGTTAGTTTTATTTTTGGCTCACCATCTGTTGGACCATTATATCTTATCCTTGTTAGCACCTTAAGGTGGGAAGGGTTTAGACACCAGTAAGTTGAGACACTAGAGACATTACACATGTAAACAAAATAATGCTGTTACTTACCTGAACATCTGAAAATTCGTCAGAATCTTCAGGATCATAATCAGTCAATTCTTTTAAGCTGTCAGTTTTTGTACTATTGCTACGATCTGTTACAAAAAGAGAAGAAAACAATTATCAAAACATTGCTAAACATATTTTAATGTTACAAACAAACTTAATAATTACTAAGTGCTTGTAGAATCAAGAATTAAGCAAGGATAATAAATATATTAACTTATTATAAAATAAATATCCTAAGGATTGTTTTGAGCTTCTTAAATAGAACGAGTAGTTGAGCTTGCTCAAAATAACTTCATGTGCAATTTATTTATTTATTTTGACTAACAGCGTGTGAGATTTCAAAAGAAAAAAAAACTCATATACCATCTCGATTTTAGCGAGAACAGATTTTTCTCTGATATATTTTTTTTTTTCTGATTGGGCTAAAAATATTCAAATTTTAAACTATAGTTTTTTATTTTATTTGCATAATTCCATTGTAATTAAGTATGTATCAATGACAAAGTTTATTCATACATTTCTGAATGTGTTCCACCATTTAAATTGATTAAAATGTCAAATTCTCTTAAGCACCAACAGGATACATTCCATATGTACTACATGTGCGCCACATACACTATAATAATTCTTAAATTTGTTATTTTTATAAAATATTTCTAGATTTTATTTATTGATTAGAAGATGCATTTTATTGTACAATTTGTTAGCTAATTAATATAAAAACAACAGAAATAGTTCCTAGGAGACAAATAATCATGCACCTTGTCCAGAATTGTAAAAGAATACAGATGGTAAGATAGAAAAATATGGTATGTTATAGTCATAGTCGCTACAAAAACAAGCAATGCATCCTCACCACACTTCATTCCTCGCCCCCCCTTACCAGCCTCATCATAGTAATAGCTTTGAAGGAAGCTTGTGTGGTCATCTTCACAGCACGTCCTAAACTATAAACTACATATCTCATAACAAACACACGGACGTGTCGATATCAATAATTATAGTGAAAAATTTTGCCTCTAAAACAAAAATTATTCTTGTACAGCTATAATTTTGACCAAAGATATATGTAACTAGGGACAGTGTTTGACAACCCCAAAAACTAAAGAAAACTGTGTATTATAAATAATAATAAAAAAGATTAACATTACAGCTGCCATTTTGAAATTTTAATTGATATAAATTAGTAATTGTATTAATTTGGATGACTTTTATCTCTATGTTTGGCCTACTAATATTGTATAGTTATTACATTTAATGTATGTTAACAATCTTTAACAATGAAAAATAAATAACTCCTATTTAAACTGTTATAACTGTTATTTTCAATATTAAACATTTGATTAAATAAGCCTAGCCCTACACAAGGAATAGAAGATCTCATGAATAATGTTTACCTGTTTTCACGACTTATACGCATACCACATACAGAACTTTCAACTACGAAAGTTGTTATAAGAACAAGACGAGTGCATATTTGGTTTGGGTCTAGTTTATGTATCTAGACCCAATTTATGTCTCTAGGACAATTCCATTAGCTTATTTTTCAATATTATTCTAACATAAATTATATTTATTTTATTTTTTTTAAAGTATACCACAATTTAAGAAAACTTCAGTTCATCAGTAATTTGGAAATTACAACAGCAACACGATGGTTTGCCAGGGTTCATTTTATTTTACATATTTCTTATTTTAGAGAAAAGTTATGTAATACAGCATTACATAGACATTGAGTTTTTAAGGGAAATATCCATTTGAGATGCATCGGCCCAAAAAATTTGTTGCTGGAGCTGGAATGATGTCTGTCTGTTTTCTGTGTTCTTGAGCTCAAATAAGTGGAACAATTTTTATCAGCTGGTATGTGAACATATTTTGGTCATACCTTGTGGGCTTTTTTTTAAATAGTTTTTTAAAACGTTTTGAAGTAGCTGCAATAAGACCTAAACTAAAAATTCTCAAAATCTAAAAATACTAAACTCCATGGTGCAACAGCTCATGAAGAGCTTAAGCCTGGATGGATTTTCAGTTTGGTAATGTGTGGTTAGCACATTCAAATTTCAGTCACTGTTGTTCTACATTTCTCAACAAGAGTTCATTAACAACTGTAACTTCCCAATTTTCATCATCATGTATTGGTTTTAGTTTAATATATTTAAATTGAAGAAAATAATTTCATATTTATCAAACACTTAAAATTCCTTGAACCAACATTACCCATTGTAATTAGAAATTAACTAAAAACAAAACATGTTGATGTAAACAGGATGACCAAAAATGTATGTGGGAAATGATAAAGCAAAAGAATTATGATTACAAGTTGTGAAAAATTATAATTCATCACAAAGATAATTGAAATTAGGATAACTGAAAAAAGTTAGCAAAGGGTAAAATTACTAAATGTAAACAGGAAGAAACATTATAAGTCAAAATCATCCTCCATACTTTCTTCATCAAAATTCAATCTCTGTAATACCAGTTAACTAAAAATTATAAAATAACTCTTTTGGTTTACCTCTATCAACAAGTCTTAAGCAAGAGGCCACCCTTGGACTATCTCCTTCTCCCATCATCATTAAATCTGGAGAAGTGCAAGGTCCCCTTTCTTCATCTATTTCTGTCAACAAAACATCATATACGCATATTTTATAAAGATATTTTCAGGAATGCAAATTAAACATTATACGTATTGCAAAGAACGGTACGATATGAAGTTTCCATCATATTAATTTACCTATAGAATAACACTTTTAGGCATCATTTGTAGTACAGTAAGTTGCACTTACGACCTGTGATAGGCGTAGCCTACAATTGATTTTGTAATAGTTTTGACTTATTACTACGGGCTATGCCCATTGATGTCAATAGGAATGATGGTTAAAAACAGTACTGAATGAACATTTATGTATGATTTTTTTTAAACTGCTTCATAGCATAGAGTAAGTGAGCCATTTGGTTTGTTTATAGACTCTGAAAAAAGAGTAACAATGTTTACAATGGAAAACAAGATAAAGCACACAGAGATGTATTTCATCATTATATTAAGCTTTTGATAAAACAAATGTAAACGAATTTGAAATGAAAATGAAAAATCTTTATTATTTCTTCCATTATAAAATACAAAATACAATACCACATTTTACATCTGCATAGGATAGAAATAATAACCACTTAGGTTATTTACCTGTGAAGGTGGATTTAATATTCTTAAGGATCAATATAGTTTCAATGAGTATTGGAAGGCAGCGAACCAGCCAAATAATAATATAATAAACACACAAAACAAAATAACAAAGCACTAAAACAGATGATTAACTCTTCTGAATTACACTTCATTCACTTTACTTTCTATACAACATAATACTAACATTTCTAATTAATAGTATTGAAAAAATAATCAACATTTTCTATCTCTAGTAAATACTCCCACAAACTCTTGGCAAATTGAACTCTGTTACAAGAAGATTTTATGTTTAAAGGCAGACAGTTAAAAAATTTTGGTGCCAGAAATATATAAAACTTTTTAAAATGTGACAAGTTAGGCATGGGGATAGTTCTGTCAAATCTGTTTCTTATTGCGCCTATTCTATTTTTCCTGCCTGTATTACCATTTCCACTTCTATCAAAAAACATACGCAAAACCTTAAACACATATAAACTCCTGAGAGGTAGAATTTTTAAACATTTAAAAAGAGGTGCTGTATGTTCTATTCTTTTCTTGTGCATAATTAATCTTATAAAAGCTTTTTGAATAGTTATTAATGGCCTTAAATTCGTAGTGTACGCCCCTCCCCACACTATTAACCCATATTCTATATTTGAGTTTACTATTGCATAATATACTGTTCTGAGAAGTTGTTTATTACATACAAAGGATAACATATAAACAACTCTAATGCGCTTAATTAATTTATTTTTCAAGTAATTAATTTGACTTTTCCAATTAATTTTTGCATCAACATATAGTCCCAAATACTTAATTTCCTTAACCTGTTCAATTTCTGAGCAACTGCATTTTGAATTAGAACAACTTATTTTGTGGTATTTTAATGGACTATTAAAAGCGACTGGCCTAGTCAAATTAAATAAAATATATTTGGTTTTAGGGCTCATTATCATGAAATTGTTAGTAAACCACCATCGTAGAGCCCTAATGTCAGACTGCATATTCAACTGTAAATCGTTAAGTGTATCAGCTTTATAATACAATGCCGTGTCATCGGCAAAGGAAACTAATTTCCCTCGAAAACGTCCATTACATAAAGTATTTACATATATTAAAAATAGTGGGCCAGAGAGAACTGAACCTTTTTTAAACTAATTTTCATCGCATTAAACAAATATGACCATTTCCATTACCTGGTTTGAAGTGTTGTACAAATATTTGATTAAGAATGAAATACACAGTGTATTTATTAAATAATGAAACTGTGATTCCACCTCTTAGAGCAAACAGTGAGAAATGATAATGAGCTCTCACATTTTTAAAGTATCTCAACCTGTAAAACACACTTAACTGAACAGACAAGAGTGTTAATGTTTGTTTTACAGGTTGAGATACTTTAAAAATCTGAGAGCTCATTATCATTTCTCACTGCTAAATAAAATAGAAAAAAATACCAACGGAATGTTTTCAAATGCTTATTGAAGCTTACTCTCATGTACGTGTGTTTGAGTAGTAGCACAAGAGATTCAGTGAAGGACGTCAGAACATGGAAGATGATAAACGCTCAGGATGACTTTTCACATCAAAATCAAAGAAAATACAGATCAAATTGGATAGACTATTCAAGAAACCGCAGACTCAGTGACCAAATGATAGCTGAAGTCATGAACATTGACAAATATACTGCATGGAAAATTTTGATTGAGGATCTCAACATGAGAAAATTTTATGCAAAGATTGTTCCTCGGGTTCTCACACTTGAGCAAAAAGAACACAGGTAGGACATTTGTGTTGACATGCAGGAACTTGATGCTGACCCCAATATTTCAAAAATCATTACTTGTGACAAAATCAGGATCTTCCAGTATGATCTTGAGATAGAACAACAATTGATGTACTTTAAAACATCGTCATCACTAAGAATGAAAAAAGAAACTTGTCGAGGCAAGTCCAAATTCAAATCCATGTTCATCTTGATTTTTTATCTCAAAGGATTAGTAACCTTGGAAGAATGGGTTTCAGAAGGCATTTTTAAAGAAATTTTGACATAGTTGAAAGAGTCAGAAAAATTACCATAACCTGATTGGGACAATGCATTGCCCACACAGCACTTACTGGGAAGCTCTTTTTTGTTGACAAACATATTATGGAAACATACTCCATAATTGACAGATTTGGCACCACGTGACTTTCTTCTTTTCCATAAATTGAAATATGTGTTTAAAGCAACACATTTTGAGTCAGTTGTTGCAGTAAAGAAGAAAATGACAGATGTGTTAAAACAGTTGACAGAAATTAATCTGCTCTATGTCTTCGACCTGTCAAAAACAAAAATGTATCGGTGTATAAGTGTGAATGGTGACTATACTGAAGTGGGCAAGCATTGGATTTGTAATAATATAAATAAAGGTGAGTTATTATATCAGTTTTGTTATTTAATAAACATACTCTGTATAACCTCATTACAGTAAAACTTCAATTACCAGACACCTTTTAATTGTCAAGATGAGCAAAAAGTTACTATTTTTCTTCCCCCCCCCCCACATGCTAACGTAGAGTGATTGTTCACAACCATATTCCAGTAGCAAAAAATCTATTTTAAATTGTAGTGTCTATGTATTTATTTTGCTGAAACGGATAATAAACTTAAGCGTTTATATTAGAATTTTCTTAAAAACTCATTTATTAAACGTTTACACCATAAAAGTATTACACCAATTTAGTATTGGGAGAACTACATTTAACGACACAAAATGTAAAATTATTTGTTGTATACACTCCAGAGTATCAAAATTAGTCTAAAAAATGAAAACAATTTATCTAGGGTACTAATTATTTACACTAATATATTCAGGTATATAAATAAATATCGAATGCTATAAAATATTTAAACTATACCAATCTTGGATATAAATGTCAGTTTGAATGAAAAATATGCTAAATGAAAAATAATGGTTTACCTTCCCCTGAACTCAAGTCCCAGTCGTCATTGAAGTTTTCGTGACTTCCTTCCAGTATAGTTTCAAGTCCTCCATCGTGATCACCCTAAAAAACAAATTACCTTGATCATTTAATAGTAGTAACACATTTTAAACAACATACAGAATCATTATATAGTCCTAGTCTCTCACTGATTTTGTTAACAATATGAATAAAAAACCCAAACTTTTGGGAATCTTAGTTTGGATATAGATTATACTTTTTGGTAAAATATTAAGAGGAAAAGAAAATCCTAGCTGGAGTTCCACAGGAAGTGTTCTGAGACTTGAGAAATGATCCCGGCAGCACGGACACTTCGTTCATTGTCGAAAGGCTAATCGCTTCGAGACGAGCGTTGCCTCCGTGGTCTGTTGGCTGAACCCGGCAGCACGGATTTCCCCATTCGTTGTCTGAAGGCTGATACCTCCAGGACAAACATTCCAACCTCCAAGTGGTTTGTCGTCTGATCCCAACAGCACTCTACCTTATTCGTTGTATGAGGGCTGATCCCCTTGGGACGAACTCTTTTTTAACTCCTACCCCGTCCTACTGAATACACATATTGTCGAAGTCCATCTGATACCTAAACGTTAGTACCTCTATCCTCAGTCTAAACCAAAAATCCCAGCTCCGACAGTAGTAAAAATATATTTACGAGAAATGTTACAAAATTTTTATGCTCAACAAAAATGTTTCTTAACAATTTCAAAATGATTTTGTATTTTTCTGGTAGTTACCAAAAAACTAAATGAAACGTAGTGAAGCAAAATGTAGTACGGGTAAATTTCAGCTTAGATATCTGTAGGTAGGTAAAGAATTGCAGAAGCTTCAGTGTGTTGAACAAAACGGAGAATATTCCATACTAAAACTTTAAGATAAGACCATAGGTAAATACACCTGAAAGACTGTATAGAACAGTTGATTGAAAGAGAGAGAGTGAGAGGGGCAGAACGACGTTTTTAACATGACAAAAATGATTGTACTCAGTTTAGTGCAGTTTTTAATATAACAATACCAAGAAATATAACAACTATGTAGTTTTTATTTTGTCTCATATTGTACCTTAACATTTATATAATAAAATCAATATTTGATAATCATATTGATGACATGAATTTTTTAAATATATTTCTAGTTGGTGTATATCTTACAAAAAAAGTTTTAACTGTTGTGTTTTAAGAAAAATTGTGGTTAATTTTGTAATGACTGTAGCATTTTTATTTATTTATATAACATATTTTAAAGCTAATAATATTTAACAAACAATGCTCTATTAATACCCATTTACATTGGTACATAATTTCAATAAAAATATTGTATTTTACTTTGCAATGTAACAATAACCCATGGTAATTTTACTTTATTAGAAGGAATTGAAAAATTGTTCCAGTCTCAATAGAAAAGAGTGAAAACATTAAATTAATGATATCATTTATATCTGGTGTTAGAGTGTTGTCTCTGTAAATATGCTACCTCACTCCCCCCCCCCCCCCCGACTTTTCATACCTGGGAGAAAGATAAGCTCACTTTATGCATATTCTATGTTTTCTCCTGTTCCTTTCCAAAAGGAAATGATGCAATATGTTTTTCTTTACATTTTTTGCTTCAAAATAAACAATTTTCATCAAATAAATAAACTACAATATATTCAAGAAATAATTATATTGTTCAATTTGAAGATTACATTAATAGTCATCATTATACTCACAATAAACAGTATTCTTACCCTCCCCCTCATCAATAGAAAGTATTTTACTATAAAAAATATACAATTAAAATTTTAGTCCGATATCTTTTACAATTATTGTTTAGGCTCTGCAGGAGTGAAATGAAATAATCGAATGGACACCAACGCAACATCAGGGCACGGGATTTATGAATTACTAGTACCATTGCGCGATGGCCGTTGCACAATATAGTCCTGGTTTCATTTCCAAGGGTGGGAAAACTCTAAGTAGACATTAGGCTAGACTACTACTACGCATGCGTGTAAATCAACCAACTCTGCCGTTCTTATAAGTTGACATCCTTTCTTGAAGTGCTGTTTGTTTATATTTTCAATTCACTACATATTCCGTGCTTTTGACCTTCAACTCACATTTGCTTAGTTTACACACTATCCTATCTACACTAGACAGCTCTGGGCTTGGAGCATCTTTGCATTGTAGATTTTGTTGACTTCAAGTAACTTATACATCCGAATATCAAAAATTGATAAACACACTATGAATATTATATTTTTTAAATAATTATTTCGTTCTTCTTCCACTTTATGATACCAGTTTTAACACTGTAGCCAATATTGTAGAAATATTGAACTATGTCTGGTGTTCAATTTTTAAAATTGTTAATACTTGGAATTAATTATGATGTATTTTATTTGTGACATGACAAAGGTTAGGTATGCATCTAAATAAATTGAGCTTTTGAGAGAGAAATATTTAAATAGTGATAAATACATTTCACACTTGAAAATATAAAAGAAAGAAGTGTGAAAGAATAATAAGGTGCAAATATTGTTATTGACAATAAATAATAATAACAACATATATATTATAAAAATCATTAGACAAACTTCGGCTTCTCCCATCCGTAAAACCAAATAAAAACCAACAAAAACAAATCCTCACCAAAAATTACAGTTAGGTAGTTATCAATGAAAATAAAAATGAATAAGAACTATGAACGATGGCTATGGAAAAAATAGTTATATATTTCAATAATCTTGCTTCACTTGTACCATATACATATTATCTGTAAACCGTATTTGCTAAACATCAAGGTTTTAATGACAGCGGCTAAGATTGATTTTTTTTTGTCAATTATTCCTGAAATGTACTACTATTTTTTACTTACTATTTACCACACAGATTTGGGTTATTATTCTTCACATGGCAATAACATCTGAACAAAATCTGTGGATCCATGATTGATTATTGATTTTTTGATAACTCACGAAACTATATTTTGGAAAGATGGCAACTCCTACGATTTGTTTGATCTCTTAGAGGCTACACATTCCCAAAATGTTTAGAAGAAAATCTTTGATTTGATTATGAGAAAATCGTGATTTTAAGTTTTTCTTATGGCAGTTACTCCTTAAGTTTGAGTTATGAACAAAATAATAATAAAAATTCTGAGATAATACAAAAATATGGCCTAATAACAAATTTGATTAAATTCTGTCCACGCGTTTGATCTGTAGAACTTACAACAGACAGACAATATTCTAAAAGCCATCTTTTTGGACTCAGAGGACCGCAAAAGAGATTCGAAAACAAAACTAGACTTCGATTTTTTGACCCATCGCATAACACTCTATATACTACGTACATGTAAAAAAGTAGAAGCTGTATAGCAACGAGTTCCTGATAACGACATCAGGTTTCATTTTCGTATTTTTTAAAACTATGGACAGTCATTTTGAGATATGACCGGCGTTTTTTGATAATTTGTTTATTCGTTTTGTAAATTTGATTAAATAAGCTGTTCTTGGCTTATCGTGGGAGGGAGTGTAGCGTTTCGTTACCCATTTAGCTAGGTGAATCCAAATCACTCTACTATGCGTAAGTTTTATTTGCCTATCAGCAATATAATATCAAATTTTATGTGGGACTTTCACATGTATTTTGCAAAACAAAAATATATATTTTTTTATCGGATTCTAGGTATAACATATACCAGACCTCCAAAAATAAGATAGCGGAGAAACATTGCTATATTTTGACTCAACCGATTTTTAATCAAACTTATTTCTAATTTACTAACCTCTTTTATTTAGGATTTATACTGACCCTCAAATATAAGATGGCCAACTATTTCAACATTTTTGTTTTACAACTCATTTTAATCATATTATTTTCTATATGTTTTTGTTACGCTGATTTAAAATTTACCAATAATATTTTATTGCAATTTTTAACTTCGTGATCAAAATCTTGGAATATTATACACACCCAAAAAATGGGATAACAAATATTTGTTTTGTTTTTTCAATAAAACAATATTTCGATAAAACTGATTTGTAATATGAATTTTACGTTTTTGGTCTTAAATTGATAAACATATTCTACAAATATCCGTCTCCAATAATACCTGCCCATAAAAACAAATAAAAACTTCTAAAATATCAATCTTTTTGGGGTCTAAGCCTTTTTTTTATTTATAGTGATGTTGAATACGTAATTTATGACTCTGGAAATAATTTACTAACATATTTGAAATTGGAATAATACCAGTTTCATAAAAACCAAATTAAATCAATGATGCTACGTCTAAGTGGGCTTCTTATTAAATGATATAAAAAATATTTTATTTGTCTCTTATTTTTAATTCTCTCCTGTTCTTCTACAATATAATGTGGTTCTCTGATGGACATGTTTCTCCTGCGTCTCGTGTCAATAGTTTCAGGCAATAAACAGGTTGTGTAGAATTTTGATAACTTTTCGACCATTTCTGTTTTCCAATAATCGTCATTAATATATATATATATATATATATATATATATATATATATATATATATATTTTATCTTCATTCCGTGCTTAGAGTCTACAATACAAATTGGCACTAGTTTCTCTCTGCACTATGGAGTTGCCATTCAACTTGATAGTAGTAAAATTTCTTTTTAATAATTATAAAGGCATCACTCATTTGCTGCCACAAACTACCAACAATTCCTTTTTTATGACTTATTATTTCTTCTGAACTGATGATTTTTTCTTCTTTTTAACATTATTTCAGAATATATGAATGTGTATTTTAAGGAGAGTAAGCTTTCAAAGTTGGGTGATGCAAATTATTTGGCAAAATCTTTTTGCTTTGCACAAAATTGATTTGGAAAGGCGATGGTTACAACGGGAGAAGTAAAAAACAAAGGTTTCTTATTAGCGTGATTACTACTGTTTCAGAAACAACGGAAAACTCAAATTTAGTGGGAAAACATAATTCCAAAATAACAAGTGAACAGTTGTCCAACCACCTATAGAAGCTGTTAAATCTATTGGTGAACCGACACTTGAGCAGAATAAAATTCATTTTGGATCGAATCACCTCTATGGTTTCCTCAATGGTTCCAGGTGTTTGATCCCCATGCATGGCAATGAGTTTTAAAACTTCCCAACAAAAGAAATGGGGGGAGATAACTGTCTAATCAGATTGAGAAATTTGACTTCGACAAACCTATAATTAGGTGACGGGTACACACAGCAAACTGTAATTTTGTATGGAGTAGTAACTTTTATTGCTACTGCTTGCAATGAAGTTATAAGGTTCACAGTAGTTACCACTCCATCCTTAGCTATGTCTGCAGTCATAATCAATCAAAAAAAAAAAAAAAAAAACTGCACCTCATTCAAACTAAATTAGTAAGGATGATGGAGGTGAGTCTTTAGCAGGCAAATAAATAAGGAGGATGTATCACAAACAAGAACCTAAGATCTTCAATGTGACTTCTCCATTGTATCACACTGTTTAAATTTAGATTTTTGGCTGTATTTATGATCTAGGAAGCTTTGAATGGATTGTAATAAGAATTAATTAGTCAGCAATTAAAATGTATTTGGACTAGGCTTCCAAGTGCTGGGCTTAAGTTATCAGCAGGTGATATAATTTTTATTTTATTACACCAAGGTTAACTCCATAGTATCCTCAACAACAGACACATCAGGGGCTGAGGAATGAGACGACCCCTGAGGTGATTTTGGGAGAGGTTTCTTAGTCCCCACTCAAAGGGATCGAGAGAGAGAAGCTCTACGTTAATCAATTTCGAAGGTTCAGACTTGGAAGCCAACGATTTTGTTGTTGATTTTTATGTCAGAGGATAAGTACTAGCCCTCTGTTTATGCCTTTTGTTCATTTGCATATATTTGTAAAATAATTCAAATAAAACATCACTCTAATAATTGTCTGTTTAGCAAATCTTATTTGATATGTGTAAAGCATTTGGATACTGTAGAATCATAAATGAATTTAAGAATAATATTAGACTTTAATAAAAGTGGGAGAAACATATAGAAGAACTGTTAAAGAAATTAAGAATTATTTTGTAATAAATTCAACTCCTTAAGAAAGTACATACCCTACCAACATACAACACTTGATTTACTCTGCTTTATGTGAGTATATAATGAGACAAGGCTAGTGAGCTCGGGTTAATGCTTCATTTACTAATATTAAAAAAAAAAAAAAAATGGAAATTTTAAAGAAAAATATTAGAACAATTTACTTAGAAATAAAAGAAAACATAAAAAAAAAGAAATATTTCATTTTGCACAATTTTTACTTGTGAGAAAGAAAACTATTTTTTATTACAGACCACTTTCTTAAAAATAATTCGAAATTGGGTTCATACTCGTATTTATTTAGACAGATATTTTATGTAAGCCAATGTTTAAAAATATATAAGGTGCAAAAACTTGAAAAGTATGTGTACCAAAGATGTTAAATTGTTTACCAGATGATTTTTATAAGGGTAAGTCTATAATTGTTTAAAAATAAAGCAAAAGAAATAATCTGATTTATTCTGTGTTCTATGATGGATTGTGTGTGTGATTCCAAAGAATGAATATATGCTAGTATGTGTAATGTACGTTTTTATTTATTATTCAATTGATTTTTTATAAACCTATTTTTACTAGTTTTAGTTATTTTTTGAATATATAATAATTGATCAATTGATCAATTATTTATTTTATGGAATGGTAATTGATAAAGTGTTTGTAATATTTAAAGTTTTAAAATTAATATTCTGTCTAATTTAAAATTAATATCTATTAAAACTAGTTCTGATATTTAATATTATTTTATTTATATTAAGTATTGTTATATTAATTTTTTTATTATATTTAAGGTTATTTGATTTTATGTGTAACTTAAGGAATAACTAGTGAGAGACCTTTCCATATTTCTTCTGTATTGCTACTTTTTTACTTTTTGATAGATAATTGATATTTATAAGAAAGAACCTGTTGAGATATAAGCTACAGACAAGCCTATTAGTGACATCTGTAATTAAATTATTATGCAATATTATTAATTGAATGTAAAAATGGGTTACATAATTTTTTTTTTAAATCTCTCTCTCTCTCTCACACACACACACACACACACACACACACACACACACACACACACACATATATATTGATTTTTATTTTAATGCTTATACATTTTTTATACCAGCTAGTATTATAATTAAATAATATTTCAAAATATACAACCTAGACTGGGAAACGGACCCAGGACTTTTGGTTTCACGCACCAATGCTCTACCAAGTTGGTGCGTAAAGCCAAAGGTCCTGGGTTTGATTCCCAGTCTAGGTTGTATATTTTTCACTTGAAATATTATTTAATATATATAAAATTGGTTAGATTTTATATGGACAGGAGACAGGTCTACCTTGGAAAGTGGTCTGTGGTATTACCTAATTGTACACAAGTAAGAAAACACACACAAAAAACACTAAAATTCTGAAATATTTCGTAAACACTGTTCAGAACTTTAGTGTTTTTTGTGTGTGTTTTTTTACTTGTGTACTATTAGGTAATACCAAGGACCACTTTCCAAGGTAAGCCTGTCTCCTTTCCATACAAAATCTAACCAATCTAATAGGCTAAGTACCCTAATATATATATATATATATATATATATATATATATATATATATATATATATATATATATATGTTTTGTGTATTATTCAATTGTTGTAGATCTTTTATATTGTGTATATTATGTTATACAATACAATAAGGAATAACATTAGTGTGACAGCGAAGAGTAAATTAAATAAACAAGTAATATTCAAAGCTCTCCAAGGAAAAACTGAATTTTAATTACCTGTCCAATATGTTGGCCAATTTTTGCCATAAATTTAACCTGCAAGTCAGAAACAGCAGCTTTTGTTTCATCAAAACTTGTCCATAGCTTAATAGTAGGGCGAAGTACCATTATTGTATCTCTGAATAAGTAATCTATGCTCACAGGAAATGGGAAATCTGCATTCCAGATTGGATCGCTGTATTTATACCAAAAGTAATTCTAAAATAAAAGAAGAGAGTGTACATTATTAATTACATGAAGATGTGTTTTGAAAATTCTACGTTTATTAGGTCTAGCAGACCATGGTTTCGGTAGTTACTGCATTGACGAGGCTTATACTTTGAGCTCTGTATAAGCCAAATGCTACAACTGGCGAAACCATGGTCGGCTAGAGCTAATAAATGTAGAATTTACAAAAGAATTTGTATGTGTTTATTTGAATAACATAGAATTCTATCAAGTACTGACAGGTCATTAGTAAAAACAAGATATGTAATATTATTTACTATGTGAAAGCTATATATGATCAATAATATCTAATTGACATTATGTGGCTAAAATTTAATAAAATGCAAAAGATTTGCAGTATATTTTTTTATGCAAAGTAATATGTTTAGCTAACAGATATTTTGAAAATTGTTCACAAAATTAACAATATTTATAAAATAAAACATGATGTAAACAAGTCGTACAAACTATTTTTCCTGTTGTTTAAAGGCAAAAAACCTCTCGGTCATCATCACCTCATACAACAAGAAGATAAAATAAAGAGAACCCTAACCCTTGAATACTCTAACAGCATCAGGGTCGGGGAAAAAAAAGATTGGTCAAGAGAGACTGGATAGGAAAGATGAAAGAGATGAATCTAACCCAATATAAACCATGTAAACAGAATATATAATGCTGCACACTGGTATATAGATGATCACTATCATTTAACAGAACATTGATTGTATAATTGTTTTTGGTATTTTTTATCATGAATATTTTGTTTACCCTAAAATATATTTATTTATCGAGAAAATTAATCATTACAGTAGAACCCCTCAAACTCGACCCCCTCAAACTCGACATTCCGTCAAACTCGACAGGGCCAGTGACAAGGAGCATGGGATTTCCAAGGTCATTCACTGCATTGTTTTACGCCATGTGCGCCTGCCAGATGCCCTGAGGTTGAGGCTTGTTACTTTTGTTTATACAGCTGTGAGGGATGCTCCTTTGTCTAGCCACTTTCTAATCCTACTGTATAGTAGAGTCCAAAGTTAAAGATAAAGGGTCCAGGTAGACCAGGACAGCCCTAAACATTTGTTGTCAAAACATTCATATTGTTGTGAACCCAAGCGCCTAACCACCCGGATGCTAACGGTCATTAGCACCGATTCCATTAAAGTAAGCGGCAAGTCTTTTGTCATAACAATTCAACGGAGCGTCGTAGAACTATGATTCAAGTTTTGTAATAAAGGTCTTAACCAGGTGAGAAAAATAATCCGACTCTTAATTATATGCGATCAGCAGTTCAATTTATAGCATTTGTATTGGACTGTGTTTGGTATGGACATTCTTTTTCTTCGGCAACTTCGAGATGAAGCTGCCAGACGTCCAGTCGAAAATGAAAAACAAAGATCAATCAAAAGTTTTTTCAATTTTTTTTTTTTATATAAAATTGTTTAAATCTTTAAAAATATTTAATGGACTGTCTGTTTTTTACTGTAGACTTTACTGTAAATTTTATTACAGCATATTAGGATAGGTCTTTTTAGTTTACTAAACCTATTGTACAAGGCCAACACTTTTTAAATCTCATTTGACCGATCGATAAATTTATTTTTAATGTGTGATTGAACACACTATTTTTTTGTTGTCAGGCAGGGACTTTTTGCAATAAACGTTTAATCATTGATAATCAATAAATGTACAGTTATTTAAAATAATTTTGAGTATTTGTTGCAAACCTAACCATTAAATACCAAAGTTCCCTAAAACTCGACAACCCCCAAACTCGACAACCTTAAAGTCCACATTGTGTCGAGTTTGAGGGGTTCTACTGTAATTATATATATATGAAAAAAGAACAAGTTTTTACAAATTTCTGATGAATTGAAAGTTTGTTTGTTTTGTTTCAATGCCGAAATGTTGACCTCCGGTATATCGGAAATTTTCCTCATACTCCGATAACAATTTAGCACAAAAATAATTCTAATTTATTAAAAAATTACCTGGAAATAAATGATGAAGTAATCAAGTCTGGTTTTACTGAGACCATGGTTAAAGAACTGGCCACAAGTTTCGAGCAGAACACAAACTAAGCGAATACGGAAAAGGTTCTCCGGTGGATCTATCGGAGAAGGAAATTCATGGTCCATTGTAACACCGAAAGATATTAATGAATACAACACCTAAAAGAAAAATACACTATTAAATGATAAAAGACAAACACATATCAATACATATAATTAATTAATGAAAAGCATCTGTTAAAAAAACAGTTTGTTTAACAATAGGGTTTTTTGAAAGTAGTAAATAGTGTTAATAACCCTTTGCAAGTCATTGTTGATGTCTTACAACTTGTTCAGCACGGCTTACTATGACTAATTGACACATCTCTCAGCTCGTAGCTAGAGAATAAATAGTGTTTATTAACACTTTGTAAGTCATTGTTGATGTCTTACAGCATGTTCAGCACTGCTTACTATGACTAAATGACCCATCTCTCATCTTGTAACTAGAGAGTAAATAGTGTTTATTAACCCTTTGCAAGTCATTGTTGATGTCTTACAGCATATACAGCATTGCTTACTATGACTAAATGAGCCATCTCTCAGCTCGTAGCTATAGAGTAGTAAATAGTATCTATAAACAATTTAGTTCAATAAAAATATCTCTAAATTACTCTCACTAAAAACAAATAAAAAATTTTGGAGTATAGAAAAATGATGTAAAGCTGCTTCAAATACTTTCTTTTTATGAAATAAATGAATCTCGGAGTTCTCCGAAGAGTCACTTTGTAAGTGGACGAGTAAAAGGGTTAAAAAATCTTAAAGTATAAATTTTCCAAAAAAAAAAAAAAAATGTTATAGATAACTTTTAAAGACCATAAAATTCCTTACATTTTGGTTTTATACTGTGGTTAAAACTGACAAGTTACACCCTTTAAAAGTAATGCTGAAATTCCGCCATGTTGTAAGTTGTACATGATTTGGTTGTTTATACCTTGAGATCAATTTCAATTTAATACATCAGAAAATTCCAAAAATACCAATTTTACATAATTCAAGTTCCTTCATTTGAGTTCTTACTATTTGCTCTATGACGAAAATTGACCAAGTTATATTTGAATAAGAAAAAACAAAAACATACGACCAAAATAAAACCAATTAATTCATGAAAAACCGCATTACTTGGCTCAAAAATAAATTGAACCTTACTTTTTATAATATTATTCCATACAAATTCGCATATTTCTTGTTATTTTATAGTTGTTAATATACTAAAAGAATCATTAAAAAATCAGTATTTTGTAATAAAATTCCATATATTTTGTATATCTATCTATATTCAAAATGTAAAAGAAAAAATCATTTCAGTGATAAAAATCTGACTTTTTAACTTCAAAATTATGTAAAATATGTTTGATTTAAATGATTAGAACTACGCCAGTGGCATTTTCTATATTAATTAAAATATTACAATTTTGGAACTTACAATAAATCAATTTTTCACCCTTTTCATTTCATTAGATTTTTAACACTATTCTTGTTTGTTTTTTGAAACAGGTCAGACAAACATTCACACCCATTAATAAGCGTATTTTTGAACAAAAGAAGATTGTAATACAGAAGAACTCTAATTTAAAAAGTGTGGGAATATGTTGTAAAAAAATACCATATTGATTGGGATAATGTAGGCATTATTTATAAGAAATAAGTTTGGAGGAAAAGATGTTTAATAGAGTCTGCTTTTATGACTGTTGACTAAAATCCCATTTCAAACCCTAGTATTGAATTTAAACCATGACCGCAAAGCAAAGCTTTGTGTTGGGATTAGCTGCTTAGGGACTGTACCATTAATATAAAAAAAATAAGTAATTTATTTCCAATAGTAGTTGTATTGTCCACTGTCAATACTTCACTGGGGTACAAGGTTTTATCAGTGGAGTTTATTTATAGGAACTATTGCTAATAAACACAAGTTGTAAAATTTACTGCAATTTATTAATTTGTTTCACTTTGAAATGACACTTATTCAAAATACACAACCCACACGTAAAAATAAAAATAAAAGAAACAACTTCAGTCACTTTTTAAGGGATCTTCGAAGAATCGAGAACTTGTGCATGTTCACGTGAACCCTGTGTAAAATAAAATTAAAAAATACTTAATTCAAATACAATAATTCTTTTACGATTTATACCTGAAATTATAATAATCAACAATAAAACAGAAAAGTAAAATGATTATCGAATTCAACCTACTTCAAAACTAATGAAGGTCAACACAAAGCAGGAGGAGGCTTCCGCCCAGCATGACATCGGTCGATATAAACCCCAAAGAAAACGCGTTACCTACCCCCACCTCGGGGGATCCCCCAAACAAGTTATTGAACCAGATAAAATCCGTCATTTTACTTTAGCGCATTAACAAAATGAAAAGAAATTTATTTTAAAATTATTGAAGTTGTAGGCCCACATGGTACAGGACTATAATTATTTAATTAGACTTTATGTTCTTTGGGTGATCCGTGGTCGACAATATTCCCATTATTCCACGTCCCAGCTTGGCAAGCCACATACTGCTCCTATATTGCGGGTTTGTCTCACCTGACCAGCCATTTTTGATGTATTCTAATTTATTATTTTATTTTCTAATATGTAAGTTTTTACTGAACTCATAAGTCCACAGGAAATGACTTCTGTTGACCAATGCTCAGGTCTAAACTGCCTATCAGGTCTTTTTTCCAGGAAACAAATAACACAATGTTTTCATACTTGGGTCTATGTTAACACTTAGACTTCTATGTTAAGTCTTTCCAATAGGTTTTTAATTCTCTCCAAACATTATAATTTATATGGCCAAAAAATATCTGTTTTGATTAGACATAATTTGTGAACCAAACCGAGATCAAATCTCTATTTTTAGAAAGATAGAACATACATTTTTCACTGGATATAAATATAAACAATCCCATATCCTGCCTACTCCATAATCTCTATTAAATACTCCCTTGTCCTGTACTGCTCTATAGACCTTTCTTTATTGTTTTTAAGGATCAATTTAACTGCGGTTTTATTTTAATCCAAATTGATACATAGTAAAGGTTTCACAATATTATGTATCAATTGGATTATATCTTGTAGTAATATTCACAAATATTGCGAGAGCGGTACCGGAGTGGAATAATGCCTGGGAAAGAGGAAGGTTTTAGTCGGTAGGCCATTCGGAGAGTCCGACTCATAAGTCCCGTTGGGACGATTGCATAATAGCATTTTGCCAAACCTCTATAAAAAAATAAATAAATAATAATAATAATTCACAAATAAATCAACTCATTTTGTGTTATTAGAGAATGCAACAGCAATACCTTTAGGAATAAATATAAATTTTACATTTTAACTAAATAATTACTATTAGTTAGAACAACTGTCTATTGTAATCTGATTTTCTAGAAATGTGTAACAATAGTTTTACAGATAAAAATTGTCTGCGAGATGCGATTAGAGATTCTACAAAATTATACGATTTGATCTGATTCTACTTTAAAATCTATGATTCAACAACCCTTCAAACCTTTAAATATCCCTTTAAACAACCTTAGGAACTAAGATATAACACTGACCTTAAAAATATCACTGCTTTCCACCATACGATAATTGTACAGTTCCCCGAGATACTTAACCATAGCAACTCGTCTTTGGTTCATTTTCAGTAAATTAAGTTCCATACCAAGTCGAATATCTTCTAAGACACCATCAATCACTTGAGCACCAACAAATTCCTATAAATGATATTTATAAATAGATTTTACATTAAAGATTAATGGAACAATTATTATATTTTTATAGTTATAGCCCTGCCCCCCTCCCCCACATTCTATTTTTGTTAATAATTGGAATAACAAATCCAATATTTTCTGGTATAATAATAACTTTGTCAACCCGCCTTTTAGGAGGGAGCTGTGGGGTACAACTCAAATATCTTAAATGGTAAGGGGAAGGGAGGTTGCATGATAAATCATTTTAAAGGTCCTTAATCAGTAGATAAAAGTGGAGAAGAAAAAACCCTTAAACAATCCAATAAGTTTTGGGCAGTTAAAGACAAAAAACAATGGATTATTCATATAAAAAACTGATCAGTTGTTAACAAACTAATAACTGTGATTTAATATTCCTTTTAAAGAGAGGAAGACATTCTAAAATGATCAATTTTAATTGTAATGCTTAGTTTAATTTTTGTAAGAAAGAGAAAAATCTACGTAGTACTTACACATTAAATATTGTAGATAATTAATTAATGATTGAGCCATGCCATATTTGATTTCTGTATGTATTGGATGCTCATGATCAGAATATACAATCATGCATTAATTACGGTTGAACTTCAAATGTAACATTAGACAAAATAAAATGCTGTAAGAAAAGTATTAAATCATAATAATTTGTTTGTTTAAAACCACTCTTGTTTTATATTAAAAATGAGGTTGTAGAGCTTTGTTTTAACACGTTAACGGCCCGACACCATGTTGGTGGGAAAGGTAATCCGTTGGGCCAATCGGGCTGACAATTGGTTATCAGCAGCGTTTCCCATTTTCTTCGCTGTGTGGCAGCAGATGCTTCCTAGTAGGAATTAGATGAAATAAGTTATCTTGTTGATAACCAGGCTAAACAGAGATTATTACTTTTGTTTATTTACATTGCCGATGTGAGTACAATAAACAGCCAAATCAGGTGATAAATTGTCAGCCCAATTTTTTTTTCTCTGTATTACAAAACTTTTAATGTATGATCTATGTTTAATTACTTGGTCTTGTAAATAATTAAATTAAATTATATAATTACTAATAGTTAAATAGTCAATTTTTATAATTTAACTTCATGTTTTGTTTTTTAAATGGCATTTTGACCTGAATATGACATGTAAATATTTTATTATAAAAATATATACTTTTTAAATTTTAAAATTATTATTACATTTAATCATTAGTTTTTTTAATAAGTATACATGTTCATTAAGATTGACCTAATTTGTTTATACAAAATAGATCCTTGATTAACAAAAATAAGGCTTTTTGAAATGAAACGCAATATATTTAAAAAATATAGTTTATTGAGATGAAAACAATTTTATATAATAGCCTAATATGATAAAGTTCAGAAAAAAAAAATCTTTTTACAATGAGAGATTAATATATGGCATTATGTTGGAATAAATGTAGGCTACATACTTATTTGTGAGTATTTTTGAAACAGTACTTGCAAAGGCTTCTCAGGACACTTTTCGCTTAACGTTGTGACTCACTCTAAGTTCTTGGCTTTAGATCGTCCTTCAGTTGTAACTACTCTTTGATAACACAGTTTGCTGAATCTTCTCACTCTTCTTTTGTTTTTGTCTTCACCTGTGAATGTGGTTGACTCAGAGAGGTAATGATGACCTGTTTTGTTGACAGTTTCGATTCGCTCATCTTCTAGGCCGAGAAGTTCTTAAACAGTCTGTTCTTTGAAGCTATGTTTTCCTTGTAGGCCAGCCAAGAGTTTACTACTGGTGTGCCTAGTAGTAATTCCTCTGCAACTTTATGGCACCAACGCATAAATGTTTCCAACAGATGTGTTCTACAAGGCTATCTGATGTGACAGGTCGATCAAATCCATTTTGGCTTTGTTCTAATCAACCACGGCAAGTGATTTCAAAATTGGTTCACCATTTCGTATGGTTTTTCCTGTGTCTAAAAACGCAACAGGATGTTTAGTGGACATTATCTTCACTTTTCTTTTGTCCATCCACCTTGTGTAAACAATGCCGTTAGTACGGTCTGGACAGATACTAACCTCTAAATAATAATAAGATCGGCCTGACAGGTAAATTTAGCATGAAAAAATCAGTGAAAATAAGCCTGTCAGGAGATTAGATTGACACTTCCCCCTCCACTTTTGGCCAATTGTTTACCTTAGAAATATTTCCCACTTGACTAAGTAACATGTATTAAATAAGATTTCGTCAAAATATCCAAAAAATGAAATTGTCAAAATTTTGTTCTCCTTTGAAAATTGGTGTGGCAGTTAACGTGTTAAACTCTGACTGTCCACTGTTTTGTATTGACTCAATGGTATTACATTTTCAGCAATTTCTCTACTTATCAACACACCTTTAAAATGATGTATTACACTCCTCCTTACCATTTCAAATATTTGAGTTGACTCCTCTATAACTCTTGTGTTTGAAACATTAGGGGTACAATTGAGACATATTTAATAAAATAACTAAGAGCCTTTTTCAGACAATTGAATTTTTTTTACTATTGGCAGCTACCCTCAAATTTTCTATTCAGGCTTACTAGGAATGAGACGATTCAGGGTTTACCGATTATGATTATTTTTAATAATCAGCAATTATCCATTACGATTATTGACGATTGGTGCTAATTAAATAATGCCCATTGTTTGTTTTGTAGAATGACAAATAAAGTAAGGATAATTAGTGTAGTAATTTATCATAGACTACATTGTCAAATTAACTCAACTTATTCAGTTAAACTATCATTAAACTGAATAAAGCACCAATCTTGATTTTGTTTAATTTTTATATAATAAAAACCATAACAGATAGAAAGATTTGGAAAGCACAGACCGAAAGAGAAAGATGTAATCTATAGAACAGTGTTATGTTAGATCTGTTTGACAGATATATCGATTTGGGAATATTAGACAAAAATGACGTAATTTTTGTTTACAACTTGTCAGCTCAAACCTTTGACATTATGTATCAAAAATATGCAAACTTTACCAATTTTTGGAATATTATTTATAACGTTTTGTGTTTTATTGTTTTGCATGATTATAAATCTACGGAACATTAGCTTTCCAACACTATTTTATTTATTGCAGTAGGACGATTGTAAATGGGCGAAATGTTAAATTTCAAATACGTGTTTTTGGGTCGATGAACTAATCAAGCATCACACATCGACCCCGGCCTGGGTCGATCGCCAGATAGAGGCTTAACAATATTCTGATATTATATATAATTTACAAATCTATTAATGAATTTTTGTCATGTTAATTGAATTTTATTTCGTAGAAAGAAACACATAGCTATATTATGCATATTTGCTAATGCAAAGAAACAATTTCATTAACCATTATTCATAGCTATCATAATGATAGTATAGAGTAACCGGATATGCTTGAATAACTATTTATTATCTTTGACTTACCGCCAGCAATCCTTGATTAATTCTACCAGATTGACTACCATACGCACATAACCAATGCATAGTATACTATGTAGTGTCGGCGCGGTGACATTAATGAAAAAGAAAATATTGTGTTTCTTGTGCGTGAATGTTATGTGTATACTTGTATTTTGTGTTGAATATTTTAACTAAGTGTTATCACCCGACGATGGACGATAATGTCCGAAACACGTGTAGTGAATGAAATGTATGACAATATAAACTAAAAAAAGAATTAATCAAGGATTGCTGGCGGTAAGTCAAAGATAATAAATAATATTCATAGCTAGTTTAACCTGCCCTCTTCCTCCCTTACTGTATCCTCTCCTCTTCTAGTATCAGAATTGTTTCTTTTAAAGTAAAGTTTAATTCCCAGTGGATGTGAATTATTTATTATTTACAGAATAGCTAAATCAAATTGGGTGATTTTATACATAAATCTGAGTGAGAGCGGAAAATATGTTAAAATTGGCTACACAATATTTGATCAAAAATTGGTAAAATATTGAAAAGTGGGGAATAACAAGATGTTTGGCTTCCAGTTTGACAATCCTCAATTATTTTCAATTTAAAAAGAAAAATCAGTTTCTACAGTTATTTAATTAATTGTTTTTACAAATCATGATCAAATAACTGTCATCAGAATTGTATTATAAAGTTGGTCATAAGCTGTACCTAAGTTTTTCTACTACAGGAAACTGTTAAATGGGTATAAATTGTAAATGGAAAGTGCTAAAGTGTACCTGAAAATAAATAAATATAAACACCACTTCAAGGCCAACTAGTTCTGCCACCTCACTTTTCCAACTAGGCTTAATCCTGGTCATTATGTCACACTTTTTGAAATGATAACAACTTGCCGTCCATCTTTTAACGATAATACAAACATGTATAAACATACGCATGCCACATAATTTTATATAAAATTATAAATCAATCAATAATTTTACTCTTTGAGAATATTTAAAAAATAAAATAAAGCATGTGTGTGTGTGTGTGTGTTTGTGTGTGTGTGTGTGTGTGTGTGTGTGTTTGTGTGTGTGACACATCAAAAGATAGACAACAGTATTCTGTCACTTAAAGTGAAAGAGTATAACCTAGTAAACATGATGAGAGAGAAACTGGCATTAACTTAATTACAGTTGTATTTAAAGGAATTAACTCCTGTGCATATGCAATAGAATTATCAAGTTATATAAGCTAAAAATCACAGAACCACTTACTATTTTTGTTGTATTCAACCTTATTTTTGTATAGTTAAAACCATAAACATAAATTATGATAGTTATTTTATTATCGACTAAAATACATCTTCCTATGCCAACATTACCATGATAACCTATTTGACTTAATT
The DNA here is from genome assembly GCA_963513935.1 of Aphrophora alni. NCBI lineage: Eukaryota > Metazoa > Arthropoda > Insecta > Hemiptera > Aphrophoridae > Aphrophora > Aphrophora alni. Next base: position 12,207,775 of record OY740765.1, on the reverse strand, counting down.
TTTTTAATAAGGTGATGATGGCCGAAACATTTTTTCACCTTTAAAGGGGAAAAAAAATTATTTCTGGTGAGTTCTAATCATTAAGGCCGAATTGGTACGAAAAGTATAAATCGGTGATTAATCGTAATCACCGATTATTGTAATTATCATGATTACGATTAATCATAAGCTAATCCTCTCATTCCTAATGCTTACAATACAAAATACTCCTTCACACAATTTTGACTAGTCTGTTGAAACATATGATTTACGAGTGTATGTATTACAGATTTTTTTTAAAGTCAATTTTGTGGGGGAAAATACAGCCTAAGATATAAATGTATACATAGGTTAACTGGTACTTACGTGATAATCAACAAGGCCAGCAAGCAGGTTTGCCAATGATCTGATATGATAGTACTTGACATTAAAAGCATTAGTTAGACATTTGATGGTATAGGCTGCAATTTGATTATCATCCCAATTCAACCTTAGAAACAAATTTATTAAACTTTTTTTATTAAACATAATATATATAAACTTGTTTTATCAGTATTTTTTAACATATAGTATAGTATTATTTATAACATATTTTACCTAAGTCGTTCCGTAGAATTCTCTAGATTTTGTCTATATGTATTACTGCATCAATGCGACAGCAGTACATGTTGTTATTATCCACAATATTATTTCATCACAATTATTAAATTTATAACAAAAATTAACAGAAAAACATTTTACATGGATACATATAAACATCACACACAACATATTATTTCATGTGTAGCTTGCTACCATGCCGTGGCAGAGTTTGGATCTGAACTGAAATTACTTTTGAGTTGCCTTATCTCTTTTACTCTCCTCTGTCAATATAGTATAAAGTCATATCAGATTCTATATTAATTTGCTCATTACCTTTGTACCATTCGTAGGGGAAAATCTTTAACAAAACGCTTTTGGAACCAAAGGAATGGTAATGTCAAGTGAAGAGATTTAGTAATTTCGATTGCCCGGTAATTTATTTAACTTCTTTTAAATTTAGCAGTATTTGAGTTAACCATTTACAAAAAAATTAACACATAACATTAGTTTGCTGTTAAAAAGAAACAATTTGTAATGAAACAATTGATTATTTATCTATACTTATATATATATATATATATATATATATATTTCAATTAATAATTTGACTTTATAATAACTAGAAATAAAAGGAATTGCTATTCGTTTTTCTTTCAAAAGGTTATTTAAATTTATACTCTTAAAATTTACTGACAAGCTAAAGTTTAGTTATAATTGAAAACAGATTTTAAAATTTTACATTTATAAATAGAACACATATTTTAACATAGTTAAGTCAATGAAATTAAAACGGTAACTTTCCTTTACCTGGTTCAAGAGTTGTCGAAAGCGTTGAAGACGAGCCATGAAGTATGAAGATGAATTTTTTTTAATTTAGAGAAAGAAAACTGCTCACATTTTAGTAAAGCAACTGAGATGACACTTTCTAAACTATTTTATCACATGGATAGATGAGCATGATGACTGTGAAGCAAAACGGTAATTTTTTAGACAAACTTTTAAGGGTATCCATCACTATTAATCCTAGATAAGAACTACCGTTATCTCTCTGAGTACCGTTACAAGGTTACTACAAGTCACCTGACACTGCTTTCGGAGTTGCACGCTAGAGTACAGCACCTCCCGACAGTAACTTCAAGAAATAAAACTACATAGGTCGGCACACCTTGTTACTATTAAGATGTTTTTCTTTATTTATATGGAGATTTTTCCTAACATTCATATCATACATTTTTTATTTCTTCAAAATTTCCATCTTCTTGTCAATTGTATAAAAGTGTGTCCTGAATTAAGAACATGACATGTGAAGTTTCATTTTTGTGGTTGGTCCAATTTTACATCGACTACCTGCTGCTTATACCGCTTTGTAAAGTTAACAGTCTGTCCTACATAAACCATATTGCAAGATTCGCACATAGTTTTATATATGCCAGGGTTGTTATATAAATCCTTCTTTTATCAATATTGGAATTTATTAGACTTCTAAACAGTCATTGGTTTTATATGCTATTTGGACATTACATCTGTCTTTAAACAGTTTTGCAATTCTATAAGTTTCACATCCAATATCATGAAACAATATATATATATATATATATATATATATATATATATATTTTCTTTTCTGCACAATTAAAACTAATTATTAATTTCATGTTATTACACGATTGTGGTTGATTTTTTAATTTTAACTTTTTATCCTTAAGAGAAGGTTGTCTATCATGCCTTCTTGGTATCCATTGGAAATTCCCACATGTTTTATATAAGTTATTTATTTATTGCGATTTTTTTCTATAAGAGAAGTTGTAAAGCACAGTTAAGCACTGCTTTATACACTGAAAATTTATAGTTTATCAGATGATTCAAACATTTTTGTATGGTAGTATCAACAGTGATTGGTTTTTAATATATATATATATATATATATATTAAACTCTAAAGTTTAATTATTTCTACTTATTACAATGTTTAGATAGTTAAATGTACCATTTGTTTCTTTTTCAGATGTAAATTCAATGTTAACGTGTAAAACAATCAATTCAGTGATAGAACTAGCATTTTGGGGGGTGGCATTCATTTGGTTTTATTTGAAAACAGTTTTTGAAAATTTTGATGAAATTTTTAGAGCCTATTTTTAGAAAATCAGAATTTTGTGTTTTTTACTAATGGCAGTCTCTAGATATGGACGAAATATGTACTCGTACAAATTTGATCAGTCCACTAGTTTGAGCTGTACAACATTGCACAGATCACAAAAATCATTCTAAAAACTACTTTTTAGGCTGACGAGACTTAAAAATGGACATATCTGTGAAAAATGCCACATCGATTTTTTGTTTCATCAAATAAATTGATCCAATGATTCCAACTTCACTTAAAAAATAAAGATGTATTCTATTCCATTTATTCACAATTCACACTTACTCATTATGCAAAATACATATTCATTAACACATATGTGGACTAAAAACACTACTTGAAAATGACGTGTAGATGACGCATAAAGGGCCTAAAAGTGTTAAATATAATTCAAATTGTCAGACAGAGAGAAAATACTACATACAATATAATAAAATGATAAAGTGAAAAGATGTTCGAGTTCAAAAGAAATTTGTAATACTTACTCTCGTATAAGGTTGAGCACATATTCATCTGCATCAGGTTTCATTAAATCTTGATAGAGTAAATTCCGAATAAATTGATGTAAAATTGGGCGATCCTTAATTTTGGATAAAGAATTTTCTGGTGGATTTACATAGTAAAAAGCATTCTCTATCATTGTGACATATCGAGAGTCTAAAGCCATTACTGCCTTCTTACGCATCATTTGTTCCTGAAAATACCAGTAAATATAAAAACTATTATAAATATTTACTATTATTATGACTATACTTCTTGAATAAGCCCAGGTATTTTGGTCAGTACCATCAATTAATATAATGCACTGTTTAATCTATGTTAAAAAGAATATACACTTTTTTTAAACTAATCCACAGTTATGAGACTAGACTGGGACTTAATCTAAGAAATAGTAATTGTTGTTGTCAAAAATGACAATAAAGAATTTCAGATAAGATTTGTTACAGCCTTCCTGATGATATAAAGCAATCAAATTTAAAAACTTTTAAAATAAAAACAAAGAGGGCATTGATAGGGAAGGCCATTTTACAGTGTCACTGAGTTTAACTTTAATGTAATAGCAGATATTTCTTGTTGAAACTCCATATTCAAGGATAAAATAAAGCACAAGCTTAAAGTTTCAAATATTTAATAGTATAAATGAGCTACAATTGTTTCGCCTTGCGCTGATGATGCCTGATGATTGTGCTTTATTTTATCACTGAGTTTATTGATTTTGTTCATTCGATTAGATATAGACACAGAAGGATAAAAAACTCCTAATAATTATATTTTATAATATATTATATGGGTTTTACTATTTTTGTGTGTTGTTATTGTATTATTTGTTTATCATGTTTTCTTTTATAGTTTATCAATTGTTGACTAATGGTTCAGTATTTATTACCTGCTTTAGTTTAATTGTTATTTTTATTAATTAACTAAGGACTTTAATATGTTCTACCACAACCCTAGAGGCGGAGCATGTTAATTTTCTTCGTTTGTTTAAAAATTAATAAAAAATATTATTTTTATACAAAACCAAACTTATAAGACATCATTTTTCTCAGAAAGATGCATAGAATTCATCTATGTAATAAAATAATTTTTTTTTTAAACGGTTTTGGAGTAAGTATGTTAGATGTCAAAAATGAAGTTAACATTTTTCAGAAAAACCTGTATCATCCAAAATCAATAACTTACCACCTTTTTCTAAGATATTCAAAAGTTTTGTGTAATATTTGTGAATATATTTAGGAAAAAAATAAAATAAATTTGTTACATTTTCAAAATTTAAAAAAATATTTTACGACAAAAGGTAAAATGATCATTTTTTTTTTTTCAAAAATTTACCAAAAATAATAATATATATTTTATATACAACTTCTATATATCATTATATTCAGAAAGGTGCATAGAATTTAGGTGTGTAGTGACAAAAAATGTTAGATGTAAAACATTTGGAGTTTTTTGGTCAAATACCAAAAAATCGGAGAGTAACGGAGAGAATAATTTCACAGAAATGGTAATGTACACCATACAAATAGATTTTTTGGAATTATTTAAACGATTACTAGAGATTTGTAATATATTTGTGAATATATTTAGGGGAAAAAAATAAAAATTTGTTACATTTTCAAAATAAAAATAACGTTTTCCCCTAAAAAGGTAACTTTATCAAGTGAGGTTAGGTTTGAAACATCGACAATTTAGGCGTAATTAGTAACTTTCTAAAGCTAGGCCTAAGACAAAATCACTAGATTTCACTAAAACAATAAACTTTACAAAGAATAATACACATATTCACTTGTATAATCAAATAAAACACTCAATATAAGAAAATTTGCATATAGGCCTATGTTTACAACATACCTCTCTAGGTTATCCCATAAACCATTCACAAACTAGAAATTCACTCAAAAACATAAACTTTAGAAATAAAAACACATATATTGTAACTTGTATACACAATGTATATACAATTTGTATACACAAACCTTCAAAATAACAGAAATATGTAATCCCAAAACAAAGCGCCACGCCCTTTCTGTGCTACACACTCGCCTAAAAATGGCTATGTTCGGACTTGAAATCAGGAGACAGAGAATAACAAAACCCTATATCAAGTGCTACCAACTTGTAGAATGAAATTTCCTCTACAACATACTATAAAGTTCGATTACAAAAAATCGATTACCTTATTAGAAACAGTAATCGATAATCTTATTTAGTAAACTGCACCGAATGCCAAGTGAATTTCGTTCCGTTAGGTTACTGCTTTCGTCAAGTACAAACAGTGGCGGCTTACTCATAAGGACTCTCGGACGCCGCCCCCCCCCAATGATAATATTATTTTAATAATGTAAATACCTATATGTATTTAATTCTGTGGAGATAAATGAATTATGAATTGCCGCTATGGATTTCAACATCATTTGTAGCGAAAGTTTTACAATATAAAATATTTGACGAATGTATTCTGGAGTTCGGACGGTGGCCAGAGCGTCCCAGTTTCATTGCATTTAGTCATATGGGGCAAGCAGCAGACAGAGCTGAGGGTGCCGTGACGTCATTTACACAGCGTGTAATGGGCTTCTAGGGCAGAGTCCGAAGCTGCGCGCGCAGACATCAGTCAGTGAAGCCACCATAAATTAGATGTTCCGCATTACTAAAAACCTTGTTTTCAATGGGCAAAATAAGTTGGCGCAACTGTTCTAAATAGTGTCTTGCCACTCACACAAGTTGTTTGTTTATGTTTTTAAGTTTAACTCTTTGTGATTGTGAATGTTAAGTGAATGATAACATGCCTTCCCTTACGTGTATAAAATAAAACAGAGCCCTCCCATTGCCCTTAACCATCGGCCGCTACTGAATACAAATATCTTTCGATCTATGAGTCACAGATCAATTTGTAAACGACGGTTAGAAAGAGAAACATGTGATCTATAGAACAGTGTTTTGGTCGACTTATTTGACAGAAAAATAGATTTGTAATCATATGGGGAAAAATGGTGTCGCTTTTACTAAAAACCGCACAGTTCAAATCTATGATTTTACGCATCAAAAATATGCGAACTTCACCAATTTTTGGAATATTATTTATAACGTTTTGTGGTATTTTTTTTTGCATGATTATGCATCTATGGAACATTAGCTTTCCAACGGTATTTTATTTATTGCGATAGGACGATTCTAAGTGGGCGTAATGTTGAATTGCAAAATACGTGTTTTCCGGTCGATAGACTACGTCTAAATTGCAAATCGACCCGCTAGCGGATCAGTTAACCGTTGGAGGGTTAACTATTGCTGTGTTTTGTCCATTTGTTGTAATTTATTAGGTTAAAAGAGCTTACTAGGACTAGGTTATGACGAAGCTTCGTTATAAGTTCGTTATAGTTTGATTGGTGTAGCTCGTGTATCACTGAAGAGGACGACCTTGTCGTTGAAATGCGTCTGATACTTAGGCTATTTTTTGTGAGAATTGTGTTCTGTGTGTTTGTTATACTGTATTGTGGGCCTAGTAAAAAGTTGCATCTGAGAATACTATGGCCACAAAGTGGTAAATATAAATATTATTGAAATCAGACTAAGGCATATATATGTCAGCAAAAAGTATTTTAAGCAACTACGTGTTCAGTTAAGAGACTTTGTGAAATGATGTAACATATCTACACGATTTTTTATTAAAAGTATGCGATTATACGTAGTTCATATAATAATGTTCAATCTGGCCTAACAGTTTTAAAACCACAATAGAGAAGAATTATAAGTTTTGGAGTTCCAAAAACCTCCTAAAATTGAAAAGTAAAAGAATACTGACAACATAAAATTGTTTCACGATTCATTCAAAATTGTAAACCCAGTAGAAAACAGCTTGGACCTCTTTCTATGGAAGACTTATAATCAGCTGAATTCAGAATAATTCTTTCAGTACAAAACGTTCATTTTGCAGAAGACATCCACCTCTTACATACGAATAAAATCTGTACCATAAAAGTGCAATGTCTTCAACCCTTTTTGGATCAAATCAATTAATCAGAGTTGGAGAAAGACTCAAATATGGACCCATTTGCTACAACACTAAACATTCAATTTAACTATCTAAAGACATTCATAAAACTCAATTAATAATAAATTCTTACCACATGACCAATTTACATTGTGGATCACAACTCTTACAATCTTTAATAACACAAAATTATTGGATTCTATCGGCAAGAAGTATATACGCACATGTATTTTCAAATGTATCATTTGTTTTAAAGCCAAACCTTCCAACAAATTTCCATTTATGGAAAACTTGCTTTTGGAAAGAATAATACCATCTAAACTATTCCTTAAAATAGGTATTGACTTTGCTGGCCCATTTTTTGTGAAAATTCACATGTTACGGTTTGCTAAAATTGTCAAGGTATATTTATGCATTTTTGTTTATTTTTCAACAAAAGCAGTCCATTTAGAAGTTGTAATTGGGTTTAAGTTCAGATGCTTTCTTAAACATTTCCACTTGATTCAATTCTCACCGAGGATTATGTTCTGACATAAAACTGTGATTGTAAAACTAACTTCACGGGCGCTGCTACGAAATTAAATCAGATTTACTCTACGCTTTTGAAAACTTCTAATTTCAAAGACAAGGTTACAAAATTATTTTCAGAACAAATAATCTAATTTCATTTTTTAGCTCCAGGCGCTCCATATCAAAGGAAGTTTATGGGAAAGTGCTGTAAAAAGTGCAAAACGTCATTTAACACACATAATAGAACAAAAACTTATTCTCATGGACTTCCTCACTTTTACCACTAGAGTGGAAGCTATCCTACATTCATGTCCGCTTGTACCTTTATCTAATGAGCCATCAGAATTAAATGCTTTAACTCTCTGTCATTTTCTAACTGGACAAGCACTGGTAACACTGGCACTGCTAATTGCCTGAAGAAAATTTAGTAAAGATTTTGCAAAATGTATTAAAACATTGGCAACAGATCTTATACCTTCACTCAAAGTACCTACATATTCTACAAGAAAAATTCAAATGAGCTTTGTCCACTGAATATTTAAAAGTAGGCAATCTAGTCCTCATTCATGATCACCAATCACAACCACTAGCTTTATCCATGTGTATAATCGTTACCACTCACAATGGCAAGGAAGGCATATGAGTGGTTACTATAAGCACCACAAATGGAGTAATATCACAACCTTCAGTCAAAGTTTTCAAATTCCCACTTGAACATCCACAATAATTTCTTCCTGTCAACGTCTCACCTCTAAACTCTTTAAAATTACATCTCAAACTTTGTCTCATCTAAATTTAACTCTTTCTCTACAAACCTTGGCCTCTACCTTTCATCCCATTTCACGGATGGCCTATCCTCATTCTTCTCTCAGAATTTCTCCTTTTCATGGAACCTCCTTCTTATTTGGACTTCAGAACAACTTCGGAATTTATAATTTTGAAACACTGCTTCAAGGGCGCTGATATGTTTATTAAAGACCTATTCATCGATCCTTAATGCACAACCTTCCATACAGTTTCCCGCCATTGCTAGATACACTCTCTACTCTTAGCTAATTATCAGTTGCAATGACTGGTACAAATTCCATTTGGAATGACTAATTAACTAAGAATTCCATCCATGCAGTATTTTTGTTTAACATGCAGGGTTTCAACCTTCGAATCAGATTCCTGCATTCTTTTCTGCAGCTATACCCAAGCCAACCCTGGTGGGCCAATATTTCCCGCGCTCTGAGTTTGCCCCCGGCAGGTAGGGTATGCTTAGAAGCCAATCCAAAAGAATGTTACGGAAAAGTAATCAGATGCTATTACAAGCTTTCTTGCTTGCTGCTCGCTATACATGTATGAACCACGCTCATAAGCTAATCTTACGTTCACCTGATATAATAGATTAAATTGTATGCTCTTGAACAATAGTGATAATTAAGTGAAAGTATTCTATAATATGTATATATGTATGGATTAGTTTGTTTTTGAACTTAATATGGTGACTGTGAGTGTTCTAACTAGAACAAAAATGAAAATATCGTATCATCAGTTTGTACCAATCAACTGCTCTGCATCTTTATGAGAGTCAATGACACAAGAAAATAAATAACGCTTATTATTTTTAAGACATAAATGTTGGTGTTCATGTATTACATGATGTATTTTCACTTGATTAATTGAAATTGTTAATTATGTCTAATTAACTGGTCATCCATTATTATTAAATTCTAAATTCAAATAACAATATTATTTTAGAATTGTTGATTACCTAAACAATATTAAAAGCAACAAGAATTACTGAAACAAAATAAAGTTAAGCTATTGTATTAAACTCATTATTTAATAGACACACTTCGTATATATAGTCAGTATAAATCAGGGATTTAAACTGTTCTTAAATTAAATTAAAACAATACATATTATAAGCTTACCAAATATATCTTTGTTCTTTGATGAGTGTCAGAGTTGCGAAAGAAAAATCTACCACATGACTCAAGGAGGTTACATGCCATCTCAATGTGATGATGAGTGAAGTCGTGCAGTAATACTTTCAAACAATAGAGTCCTTCAATCTTTGAATACAGTTTAAACTTTACAAGTTCTCCAATGTAACGAATTACTTTTATTTTAGATTCAATGTTTATTTGATCCTGAAACAATAAGTAAATTTATTAGTTTGTTACAGGGACAGATTTCTATCTTAACTTGGATGCAAATATATACGTATTGTTAGGATTTAGGATATTTATTATAAATTTAGAAAATATTTTATTAACAATTAATAGTCAAATGTTTGCACCAGTTAAATCTTCAATATCAGATGTGTGGGTTAGTTATTGGGAAAGAATTGAAAAAGTGTTGCAACTGCTTAGCTTGCAGGTCATTAGTTATGACACGGATAGTGAAGCTCTATATAAACATCTAGTGACCTAGAAAGGAGAGGATTGGCATCCGAGATGTCAGCGGGGATGGGGGAGACACTGCTGGTCAGCAGAGAGACATGGCCCAGGAACATACTTGCAAAGGAGACTCACTGACAGTTTATAGAGAGATTAACGGTCTATATTGAAAATGTGAGTAAATTCATGTGTTTAGAAAACAATGAGTTATTAAATTCAATAATTTGCCATTACTTTGGATTGCAGGTTTAAAGGTCTGATTAAGACAGATTACGTTTTACATTGTAATTTATAGGATTAAATATTAGATAAGGATATAATATGTCAAGCTGACATAGAATTATTTAAAGACCTAAAGTAATTGTAACAACTATAAGGGAATAAAGAATAAATTAATATTAACAATCTGAACCACCGAATTTGTTATTTTATTTCAACCCGTAGAAAATGAATATAGGAGAAAACCTAGTATTCATAACACAATTCCACTTAATAATATTAAAATATCAATCTAATAGTTGGTGAATTAATGGTTAGGGCAAGTTACAGGAGCAGTCTTCTACTGAAGAATAATCATCATTATGACTATCGTCAGCAGCATAGAAGTTAACAAGGACATTATTGTTTACCCAAAAGAGTGGATTTGTGAAGCATCAAGTTTGAATTCATCTGTAATTGACGTTAAACAAACTACAAAGGTTCGCAGAAGGACAACAAACTCTAGATATCTTAGATATTGTAATACCTTTACAATAAATACTTTTGAAAAAAGAAGAGAAAAAAAAAAGTAAACTCAATTTAGTAATCCATACACTTAAAATAAACATTGTAGATATAAATTTATTTGTTAGATTCTTTTTGTCCTCTAATAAAAATACAGTATTATTTTTTATTTATTATATAAAAAAAGTATGTCATATTCTTGGCAAAGCAAACAATGATCTGTATAACCAAATATGTATATTTTATACTGAATTTATAATATATTGACTGAATCAAGAAAAATTAACCCAAGAAATGAATGTGTTCTCGCTAACGAGATAAAGACGATATAAGGTTTTTTCTCAATACAACTCTTGATTTTCAAGGTCACCCGTATCCTTAATGACTAACGAGAAAGTTAGTGTGTTAAAATATATGTTGTAAAATTAGTTAAAATAAATTCAAAGTTGACAATTTTTTTTTTTGAAAATAAAGTAACAAGAATAAGTTTTGAAAAGAGAGAAGTTTAAAATTGTGTCAACAGTAAATTATTTGAAATATAACCTAAAATCAATTTCAGGTATTCAACTAAACGGAGGACAAGTTTGTTTAGAAATAATATGTGTAAAAATAAAGAAAAAAAGCAGAAATAGGTAAGGATCAAAATTGTTTAAACTTGGAGAATAAGATTAAACAAATGTCAAATTTTTCCAAACTGTCAGGATTTTTTATGTGACACACCCGAGCGTATACATTTCACTCTATCTCAAAACACACATCATTTTCATGTGTACATACATGTATTATTACATACATTACATACATCCAAGCCTACTAGTTTAGATTTTGAATGGATAGGAGACACAGGCTTACCTTGGAAAGTAGTCCTCAGTATTACCAATTAGTATACAAGAAAACACACACAAAAACACTAAAGTTCTGAAATTGTGCGTTTCAATTTCACAAAAACACTAAAGTTGTGTTTTCTTACGCGTGTTACGTGTGTAATATTAGGTAATACCAAGGACCACTTTCCAAAGTAAGCCTGTGTCTCCTATCCATATAAAATATAAACTAATAAGCTATGTACTCTATTAAACTCTAACTTATATATATGTGTGTGTATCGGCCTTAATTCTTTTTACAACAATTTTTTAAATTCTATATTAAAGTAAAATATAAAATGTATTGTTAGATATAAGATTAGTTAAGAATATTGTATTAGTAAGATGTTAACTTTTAAGTTATTTAGAATGACGAGAGGCACTTGTTAACGGCTTATTATTAGAAAGTAGGTTTAGCCCCTTTACTTTGCATAAATACGGGGGTTGGGCGACCTTGTCATTAAAACACGTTTGATTAAGTAAATGTAATTTTTGTGAGATCTTGTGTTCGAGTTTTATTCTATCCACTTTTGAACTGATGACTTCTTCCACAATAAACTCCTTAGTTCAATTATTGTAGGGTAAATGAGATCATAGTAGTAATGAAATCCCTTAAAGTGCTGACACTTCCATAAAATTTTAGGTTTCTTAATATACAAATTCCTAAACATAATTTGTTACATATGCTCTTAATCTGGTTAAATTATTATAGATAATCAGACTTAATAATAACTCTGCTGATATGCCTCCTCAATATGACTGTCATCTAACATGAGGGATGGGCCAGAAATCCTATTTACATGTTTAGTCTAAAATACATCAAACTAAAAAATTAACGGATATATTATTTTCAGTAAATAACTGACTTTTAATATTACAATATTACCTCCAAGAATTTCAGAGCTTTAGATATGATGATGCACTAATTATAAAATGAACAATTAATTTTATTATAATATTTGTATAAATGGGAAAAAAAATTAAAACAAACACCTGATTTTGGCCATTTAAGTAAGGATAAATAACATTTCATTATATTAGTAAACAATATTTTACTGGATATATTATTTGTATATGGTAAATTATATTTTTAATGGTAGTTATAGATTAATTTTATTACATCTGATGGAAACTTACCTTCTTCCGAATATGGTATTTGAAGTCATATTTTAGGAGAGATCCCAAGTCTTGAGCCACTTCTGGCATAATAGGATTTAAGATTGCCACAAGACGGGAATAAAATGGTAGGAGATCTAGTCGTGTCCGGGACACTCCAAACAATACCCTGCGTACATTGGAGTTTACTAACTTCAAACTTAGTTATAATTAAAATATAGTAAACAAATTACAAACTAAATAAAAACAATGTTAGAAGTTCTTCAAGATATTAATACTTGATAATAGAAAACAATTTTGTTTTTATATGGGGGCATGACATAATTTAACAGTAACTGGTTATATTCGAAAAACAAGCTATTTATCTTTAAAACTTGTATACTAAACTTGAACTTAATATACAATAATATTTCAAGTGAAAAATATACGACCTAGACTGGGAATCGAACCCAGAACCTTTGGCTTTACGCGCCAATGCTCTACCAACTGAGCTATCCTAGTCGCTTCCCAGCACAGAGCGTAGACTTCTCACTTGACTTTACGTATAATTGCTGCAATTTTGAGTTTCCAAATTTATTACCTCGCATATGCGACATTGAAATTAATTTATACTCATTTTTCAGCCCTTACACATGTATTTATTGTTTTTTTTCACTTGAAATATTATTGTATATTCAATACTTGCTAGTAAAAACGATTAAGCAGAAAAATCAAATAATTAAAAAATCAATTGAACTTAATATAATTACAAATAAACTTGTCCTATTAATATCTGATAAATCTATTAAAATCCGATCTGACAAATAAATATAAATAGTGACAGCATCCCTACTTGTGTAAATACCACATACTTGACCAACTTCCTCCTGTGGTGTTTAGTGTTGTGACTCATAAGAAATTCAATTGCAGCATTGTCGATCATCTCTCTGTTTACACAATTAGATAAATGATTGAAGAAAGCATCAAGGAGGATCCTTGAACTTACATTAATGTTGCTATCAACATCTTCTGTATCTGTTAACAAATCATTTAACAAAATTGATAAAGGATGCATTTGAAAACTGATAACATTTGTTTAATGTTACAAAGATATAACAAAATATGAGTGTATGACATTCTTGTAAACAAAATGAACAAAATATGAAAGTATGACATTCTTGTGAAAAAAATGAACAAAACATGAGTGTATGACATTCTTGTGAAAAAAATGAACAAAACATGAGTGTATGACATTCTTGTAAATAAAATTAACAAAATATGAATGTATGACATTCTTGTGAAAAAAATGAACAAAACATGAGTGTATGACATTCTTGTGAACAAAATTAACAAAATATGAAAGTATGACATTCTTGTGAAAAAAATGAACAAAACATGAGTGTTTAGTATATCTACAGTTTAAATTTCCAGTCCAATATTATTTTTATGAAACCGTTTGAACCGGAAGTCTGAGATCTCCAGCTGTTTTGGAGTATCCTTTGTCTCATATCAGGCAGTCCAAGTTTCAACCTCAAACAGGTAGCCTAACGGTGTTTCTTCATCCGCAGATACATTTCCGCATTTAAGTTTTCTTTTTTTATACGCATTTCGGCCAAGAATTGAATTAATAGTGACTCAGAAACAATTGTCATGTTTAGTTAGTAAGAACTCAAGTGTTTTTTGTTATGTGTTTATGATTTAAAATTGTACTTAGTTTTGTGCGTTTAGAGCAGCTGTTCTCGCGTGTGCACACAGGCATTCTTAACGACAGGACATTACCAAGAAAGGAACGCCGCCTCTACAAGGTACTGTGACATTAGATTTAACTAAACATGACAGCAAATTAATCAAAACCATTTTATTAGTTGGTAAGAATTTCAAAATGTCAATTAACCTTTTCATGTATTTTTCAATTCTATCGACTTCCCAATCTAAATTAAATTACTGAACCATCCGCTTTTACCACAGTCGTTAAACCAACCGCAATATCAAACAATGAGTGTATGACATTCTTGTAAACAAAATTAACAAAATATGAAAGTATGACATTCTTGTGAAAAAAATGAACAAAACATGAGTGTATGACATTCTTGTAAACAAAATTAACAAAATATGAAAGTATGACATTCTTGTGAAAAAAATGAACAAAACATGAGTGTATGACATTCTTGTAAATAAAATTAATAAAATATGAAAGTATAACATTCTTGTGAAAAAATGAACATATATCCCTGCACATATTGATATAATTTGAGTTTGATTTAATTTATTAAATGCCATTGACTAATCAAATAACAAGTAAAACCAATGAAACTACTGAACTGTAATATAGAATGTTCTAAGGAAACAGATATCTAAGCAGTTTGATTCTGATAGTATCAGAAAAGAAATTCTAGTCTACAAACATTTAATCCCCTTTTCAATTTCTCTGCTTTCCCTGTATATATTGATAGTTTTTTGTGATCCTAAACTGCCATTGGATAACAAAAACCGATACTACAAGTTCTCCAAACCCACTATTCCTTCCCCCTGCCTCTCCTCATATTAGGATTGAGGTTTGATAAAATCTAATTCCAATAATAATCTTGCTTAACACATAAATATTGAATCCCTAAGGAGCGGTAGGCATGGGCTACTTTCATGAAAGCATCACATTTTAATTAAAATAATTTATGAATAATAGTTTTTATTAGACTATGGTTAATATTGTTGATGTAAACATTATAGATTTAGAGAGAGAAACCATACGAATAAAAGACATAAATATAACAAAGTGTGTGCAAGTATAGGTACCTTTTCAAGACGCAGTATAGCTTTGCGTATTATAGCTAATTTTTATTGCTTAAGCAGTTACATAAATTTTTCAATTCACAATTTTTTTAATTTATAAATTTTAAAAAACTTTACTCCTTTCTTTTTTTACTTATTTCATGTGATGATAAAGTGGAAATATACAAAAAATTTAGCAAATTTTTTTAATATATTAATTTCAACCTATATTTTTTAAAATAAAACCAAATACAAAGACTATCTTTATGTGTGAAGACGTAGGCAGAACTTGAAAATCGGTTTTAACCATCAGTATTTTGTGTTTCGATAACATAGTACCAGTTAATTCCAATTCTACGTAATGAGTATCGACTCAGCCTTACATAAAACAACCATTTTACCTTCAGCATCAATTGGAGGCCCTTCATCATCTTTTCGGCATTCATCTTCCAATTCTTCCATTTTCAAATCTTCATCCAGTTTATCTTCGGACATCTAAATTAAAACAAATTAATTTTAACAAAACATAACACACATATATACAATACAACAAGAGGTGATGTTTTCTGGGTTTTCTTTACTAGCATCAAAGCTTACTTTGCATTTAATCAATCTCAGATTAATTTTAAAGTATCGTTTATTACATGTCAACAAAATATTTATTAAAATCTATGAATAAATTTTGATGTGTTCTGAAACTAGTGTATCTTTTTCGCAATGTGTCATAAATAAATAAAAAGTCACCATACTTACTGTAGAAAAAAATAGATATATTGAATTAGTTGCAATTTTTTAAAATGAAGTTTTGTCTTAACTTAGGAAGTTTCACGATCCAAGGTCATAAACAAAATTTTATTTTTTAAATTTTTTTTTCAATATTAGCTGGATCTATTTAATAAATTTAGTGCTTCTTTATTCTTTCAAATGCCTTGAATACATGGCTGAAAATTCTATAACTTCCGAGAGCTACCATCTCCTAAACAGTTGCATATTTTTAAAAAGTAGCAAGAATAAAATATGACTTTATACGGAAACCCTGTAATAAAAAATAGTGTTTACATTTGAAAACTTGAACTTGAATCCTCTGAAGGACCTTTTTAGGCTGGAAAAATTGGGGTATACTCGTACTACAGGATATTTTGAAGTTTGGCAGCCTTTATGATTAAAAATGACCATAGTGTAGTGTTGTACAAGTACCCTATTGCGCATGCTCAACATTCTACTACTATGACACACAAACATTTGTCATTCACTGTTACATCAAAACAGTGAATGATATTCACCACATTATATTATGAAATACCAGTGTACGCTAGCTCATGAAGAAGTTACATTGTTTTTATTTGTATCAGGCATTATTTTATTTACCAACCAATTTTTCTAAAAATGTCAAAGGGTTCACTATAAGAGGTCTTAAAGTTCACTATAACAGTAACAACACTTGTTAAATGAATACAAACTAAAGGCTTATCATAAAGAAAGGTCACATTTTTCAACATTTGTGTAATTTATTTCTCATCAAACCAAATAAAATTACTTAAGACTGTATGAGATAGCCTATTCTACAAAAAAAAAAAAAAAAAAAAAAAAAAAAACATGAAAATCATAATTCTATAATTGTCTAATTAATTACAGAAGTAATAATAAAACATAAATAGAAAATAATAGGCCGGTGATATAACATATTAAACGCATGAAGTTGTTGTAATGTAAAATATCCCTGTTTTGTTTTGTTGTAGCTGATAGACCAGCTAGAACAATTCTTAAATAAATGATAGAACAACACAAATCCTACCACTTCCTTTTTTGGTGAACCTCGTCAAGTTCATTCTTCAACGGAATAACTTTCAATTCCAAGGCAAAAACCTTTTACAAATAAAAGGAACAGCAATGGGTACCAGAATGGCAAACCTTTACATGGGAGAATTGGAGGAAACTTTTCTTAGGCAGCAACTACTTCAACCTTAGTGTTGGTACAGATACATTGATGATATCTTTTTAATTTGGACATCAGGGCAGTTAAGCCTAGATCACTTCTTAGAAAGTTTTTCAAAATATTCTATTCTAAATTTCACCTGAACTATGTCTAGATCACAAATTACCTTTCTGGACGTCAATATAAAACTAAAGGATGCAAAATACAAACTGAGATCCATGTTAAACCAACAAACCACTTACAATAATTCCACTTCGACAGCAGCCATCCTATGAATACTAAATGAGCCATTCCCTATAGCCAGGCAATCAGAGCCAAAAAATATTTGTTCCGAGGAAGTGAAACTACACGAATTTAACAAAAATATGACATTGCATTTGTAAAAAGGGGTTATCCTGAGAAACTGATTAGGAATCAAATTCCTTTCGCACAAAGCACAGAATCATATCCAAGAAAAAAAAACTAGTCCATCTCTCTGGATGGACTAATTATCACCCAGGCCTACAGAGATTAAACAACATACTGAATGAAGGCTTAAAAATTCTACAAGCTTCCAACCATAACAAGAATCTTCTCACAGAACCTCCCAGAGTCTTGTTCAAACAGCCCAGAAATCTGAAACACATTTGTGTTCACCCCAAGCTTCCAGAACTCAACACACCTAAACAACCTAACCTTCCTCACGGTTTTTTCCATGTAAGAGAGCAAGATGCAAAATACATCTTCCCTCCAACAACTTCAATAGTTCCTTCAGTAAAAAATAATTTTTAATTAAAGGACATCATACATGTACAACAAAAAATTTTATATACCAACTACAGTACAAGTTTTGCCCAGCTCAATATATTGGTCTAACCACAGGCAACCTAAGCACCACGATTAATGGCCACAGACATGATGTAAAAATCATATAGAGAAACCCACTGCAGAACATGCAGCGATCCACAACATTGTCACTTTTGATGACTGCTTCACGACAAAAATTATAAAATCACTCCCTCCAGAATGTAACCCTCTCAGAACTAAGAAGATGGAAACTGTCACATCAATTGGTCACAAAATCTAAACAACCCCCTAACCTTAATCGTAGATAAATCATCTATTATCCTTTTTCCTCTCCCAACAGGCTTAAAAAAAATCGTCTGTGATTCAACACTCAGCAGATACATCCTAGATTAAAACAATTCAGTCTTCTTTTTATACTTTCTACAGATTGGAAAGTGAATAGTGTTTACGAAATATTTCAGAACTTTAGTTGTATTTGTGTGTATGTGTTTCATTTATGTATTAGATAATACCAACAACTACCACTTTCCAAGGTAAGCCTGTATCTCCTATCCATACAAAATGTAAACTACATATAAGGGTTTGGCGAAACTCAGAATGTATCGGATTGGATCAGATCTTGATAGATATCTGATTTCATTTTGTACCACCACATTATTTCAGATTAACACAGATAGAATATTTTTCTTGCTTTATAATATTTGTGTATAATTTACACCCATGGTAGTGAAAATGTAAGCAAAGCAATAACAAAGATTTTAGTCTAAAATCCAAGTCCAGGTATGTAATAGTCATGTACTTTGTGTTTATTTTGAAACAATCTTGCACATCAAAAACAAATGATGATTGGCCTTAAAATGTTTATAGAGATGCATCCTACAAAACAAGAAATTAACATATTTTCAACATGACTCCTTTAAATAAAAAATATTTGAAGATAGATCAAGCTATATAGAGATAAAATTTAGTAATATTCTACCAATAACCAAAATAAATTTAAAACATTATTAAAGTCATACTTTACGAAAAATGAACTGTTAAATGAACTGATTAAGATTATTATAAACCCTATAAGCCTAAGCTCGAGTCTAGCTTGGAGTATTGTGCAACACGTAGGTGACCCAACCCTGATAATATCTCAGGGATCTCTATTTAATTCCATATTATTATGCAATCGGTGTATTTTATCTTTCGGTTTCTCCCAACTATTCAAAAGTGTCATTGATTCAGTTCCAGTCGTCTCAATTGTAAGGTGACATTCCTGTGTGGAAACTAAACATACAAAACTATAAAGTTGTCTGTTGCCAACTATACGCCGTGTTTACATGAAATGCATGTCTGTGTCTATATTGTTATTTTGATCATTTTTACAGATTTCTGTGTTTTTGTTTTGTAATTACTGTATTTTTGATTTTAGTTATATGTATATTTTTTGTAAGTGTATTTGTTTTTATTTTTCTGAAATGGTTGATATTAATTGTGATCCTAAACATTATAACTGATTCGTAAAATGATGTCTAGCAGTGATTCTTGTGATAATGATTTTGATATAGTTTTACTGAAGAACAAGATAAGCCTTGATAAATTTATTATAGCAATTGGAAAGGCTATAGAGAAAAAAAGTGGGAGTCTCGCTCAAGAAACCATTCCACAATCTGTAAAAACCAACAAACAGAACATCATTTCACGTAAAAAATTCCGTCAGCATAAGAAATAAACATAGCCAAAAAGGATGTGTAAAGTCTGCAGTGAAAAAACAAAAGCAACAACTCAGAAATCGGGAAAGAAAGAAACCAACTTGGTGGTGTCCTCACTGTTTAGTAGCATTTTGTTTAAACTTTATCTCACTAAAGCTATCTACTCATAGAATATCACAATTTTTATTTTCTTCAATTTCTATTTCATTTTTACGACTTCATCATTTTTATATGTACATATGATAATTGTATATATCAAAATAAACGGTATTTTCTACTGTTTCTGGTGATATATAACTTGGGAGGTGTCCATAATATAAAAGTTACAAAAAATTTTTTGCAAAAAATAAAAAATGGCCAGGTTTCCATGACTACACGGAGTAATAATGGTTAGGCTTTAAAAAGTGTTAACAGGTATTTTTGTATGTTAGACTTATCTACCTGTTTTCTTGTCTTGTCTTTCGCATATATATATATATATATTTATTTTATTGTTAATTTCCTTGTAGATCTAAAGAAACAATATAGCAATATTTAAAGCAATAAAATGAAATATGTAGAGGAAAGGAATGTTTGTACACGAGAGGAACAAAAAACCATAATCATTTAATAGAAATTTATATATTTAGAATAAAGACAAAAATATCAATCCATTATTATTTAACAATTTAAAATAAATCTTTCGATCCATTCTTTTTTCTATAAACAATTTACTCTTACACTAACTATACATATGACTCAAACTTATCAACATTTAAGTCAAATAGCGCCAATAAGTAAAATTTGTTGTTTTAATTCTTTTAAGAAGTTTGTGTAAAAACATAATGAGATTATAACTTCAGTTTACATTTAAATATTTAAAATATCACAAGCTTTGTGCTTAACTGGGCTTAAAAAAAAGAAAGAAGATTAATTAACTGATGTTAAAATTTGTTCATATTAATTCTCGTAAATTGTGTGTTTCACTTACCACTGGCACCTGTGGTAGTGTTTCCTTCGGAAATTTAATATTTGGTAAGAACTCTTTTAAGTTAGGAAAATCTTGATAGAAACGTTGTGTCTCCTCATCTTCCCATAGATTAGAAGAAGATATTCCCTCTTCACCTTCACTGTTGGCAATCGGTTCCTGACTCCGACTGGGTTCTGGAACAGATATTGATTAAATTTTTGTTGTCTATGACTGTACCTAAAACACCTTATTTTAAATTGTTTTGGTAAAAACATTTGACAAAATTTAATTTAAATATATTAATTAAATATGTATGGACTGAGCCTGACCAAGTACTCTAGATACAGATCCTCTTACTTCCAATTCTTGAAACCAGTTCTGATACTAGAAGGGAGGGCCTGGGGAGGAAGAAATACGGCTGGAAAGAGAAGAAAATATCATTGTTCCTGAAGGTTATTTGGATGGGGGGGGAGGAATGGAAAGACAGCGGGAATGAAGTGATATTTTGAATGACAGGCAATAAAATTGTGTCCTACAATAACATGACAAATTGATACATATCTATGATGATCTATACATTATAACGAATAGTGTGATAAATGTTATATTTACAAAACTTATTGAAAATATAAATTTGTAAATTGTATGAATATTACAATAATTATAAAACTAAAAACCACCGGCAAAGTTAAAAATAAATTTTAAGTTCATAATTATTGATTTTAAAATGTTTCAAATGCGGGAGTTACATAGAATAAAGAAATTCACTTTGAAGTCGTTATGATTATTTTATTATTTTGTAAATAGGAAAATTGTTTACGAAGACAGAAAAGGACTATTGTCCATGATAATATTAGCACAGATAATATAGCATGTTGGAATAAATATATAGCCTGTAGGTAGGACATCGTTGACAATATTGTCTGTTACTATGTCTTACAAGTTTAAGTTTCTCTCCCTTAATTCTCTTTATCTATTAAACAATAAACTGCAATAACTGTAGACCTTTCCTTGTCTCTTCCTAATTGAAGGGGAGGGGGAGATTGGTAACGTCAACAAACCTGTTTTTCATAGGAGGGTTGTAGACAGTCTCTTACTTAAATCAAATAAATTTGTAATTTTTATTGTGTCTGTAATTCACCATTCAAGCTGATTACTCCCCCCCCCCCCCAATTATATGGTGTTGGATTTTTGTAGTATCAAATGATCATGCAGTTATGAAGAAAAATATATAATTTTCTTATCATATCAGAATCATATTAAAGTTTTATATCAGAATCAGTTACTAACTGTGAAAAATAAAAAATGAAGCTAAATCTACAAACATCATAAGGTTGTAGCAATTAATTTAATTAAGAGCAATGTATATATATATATATATATATAAACAAATTTAACTGTGACCCTGGATTGGCTAAATATGTAATGCAACCACTATTAAGCTGGTAACTCCAATGAAGACCTATTTAATATTTTATAACACAGAGGGTTCAACAAAAGTTTCTCAGTTGTTGAATGTATTTTCTGTATTTTCCAGATAAAAAATTAAAATAGCTATCTAATTTCTCCTATTCAAACATTTAAAAAATATATATTTTTATGAGTTCACTGTCTGATACTAAACAATTTTGCAAGAAAGCAAAATGTTAATAAATTGGTAATGTGCCAATAAGAAGATAAATAATGTGGACAGATATACAAGAAACACGTTTAACGCCAACAAGTTCCTCCCCACTTTAACATTAGGCTGGCTCCATTTGGCTGTTTTCTGACGATTTTTATAATTCTTTGGGTTATACAAGATCTGTTGCTTGTTTAAATGTATTTCTTAAATGGAATTATAAAATCAAAGAGACAATAAAATATAAGAATAAGGTTTGATACAGAAGAAAGAACGTATACATTCATGTTTAAAATAAAATTCTCAATCATTAAATTTAATTATTTCAGCGTAAAGTATGATTAGTATTAAAATTAAAATCTTTCAAGTGTCAAATACGAATGACGAGGCAAAGGCATGGTGGAAAACTCAAGTATTGGTTTTTAACATCAGCGCTGTTATTATATAATGGCAGTTTTGGAAAATTAACTAATCATAAAAACTATCAATATACTGCAGGAAGCAGAAAGAAGGAGGAGGAGGAGGGAAGTATTCTATCCAAACCTGCTTCTATGTCTGTATCCTTATACCAGTTTCTATTCTAATATGGTAGTTTTATTCGCAATATCTAGTATTAAGAATAAATTAAGTTTTAGAAAATAATTTCTTACAATAATGATTGAGCAAGAGAGAGAGAGAGAGAGAGAGAGAGAGAGAGAGAGAGAGAGAGAGAGAGAGAGAGAGAGAGAGAGAGAGAGAGAGAGAGAGAGAGAGAGAGAGAGAGAGAGAGAGAGAGAGAGAGAGAGAGAGAGAGAGAGAGAGAGAGAGAGAGAGTTTGAGAATGTAAGATGTCTATGTATGTGAACACAAAGAGAGAAATTGTGTAAATCCAGATTAGGCCTGCTGGTCTACTCAAGGTGGATCAATTGAGTGTGAACGGTCTCTTTTTAATCAAGAGATTATGAATAAAACAAAGTCTAAAATCAAATTCAGTTATTAACCCTCGTCACGTCGAACGACCCATCCATCGGTCGTTCATCGACCATAAAACACGTATTTTGCAATTCAACATTTCGCCCACTTAGAATCGTCCTATCGCAATAAATAAAATAACGTTGGAAAGCTAATGTTACATAGATGCATAATCATGCAAAAAAAAATCACAAAACGCTATAAATAATATTTTAAAAAATGGTAAAGTTTGCATATTTTTATGCGTAAAATCAATGATTTGAACATGACGTAGATTTGAACAGGTTGTAAGTAGAAATGGCGCCATTTTATTCTCAGATGTTCACAAATCTATTTTTCTGTCAAACAGGTCGACCAAAACACTGTTCTGTAGATCACATCTTTCTCTTTCGATCTGTGCTTTACAAATTTTTCAATCTGTCATAGATCGCGAGATATATCTATTTTACCAAAGTAGTAACCAAACCGAACGAATCTCATTTTTATTTCGGTGCCGTTTACTAAATAAGATAATCGATTATTCAATCGATATTTTGTAATCAATCTTTACAATATGTTGTAGAGAAGATTTCATTATATCTGTTGGTAGAACTTGCTATGTCCTAGAGTTTCATATAGGTTATTGTTTCTTACTTGGAAGTTAGCGATGTTTGTGTACTAAAATGACATGTGAAAAGCGTAGTGGTATGTGACTCGGGATTATATTTATGTTATTCTGAAGGTTTGTTTTATTTATTTATTATAAATTGTGTATACAAATTACAATATCTGTATTATTGTTTGTAGAATTTATTGTTTTGAGTGAATGTTATTGTCAGACATCAAATATTGAGGCTGCCTAGAGATAGAGGTTATGTTATATTCGGGTCTTCCTTTATAGCAAATTTCCATGTGTTTACATATAAAAATAACTTTGTCTAATGAAAATTTTATAAATTGATTATGTTTTTACCAAAATGTATGCAAAACGTTTATAAATTTATATAGGCCTATCTATAAATAGAGATAGGTTATGATATATCTGGTCTGACTTTTTTAGCAAATTTTTATTTGTTTATATATAAAAATAATTTTGTCTAATGAAAATTTTATAAATTGATTGTTTTTACCAAAATGTATGCAAAATGTTTATAAATTTATATAGGCCTATCTATAAATTTTTATTTTTTATTGGTTTATATACCTATTTCTGTGGAATTTTGCCTCGGTTACAGGGTAATTTTGTTGATTCCGTACATAATAACTCCAAAATGTTTCCATCTAAAATTTTTGCATTACACACATAAAATCTATGTATTTTTGTGAGAACATAGGTAATAAAAACTTGGGTTTTGAATAATAATTATATTTTTGGTGAATTTTTGAAAATAGTTAGCAAATATTCACTTTTTACGTAAAAATGAACCATGTCTAATGAAAATTTTATAAATTGATTTTCTTTTTAGCAACTTTTATCCACAAATATATTACAAATCTGTAGTAATACTGGAAAATATATATATTTTTAAATTTGTATGGAGTACATTACCATTTCTGTGAAATTCTTACCTCCGTTACTTTCCGATTTTTTGCTATTTTACATAATAACTCCAAATTTTTTACATCTAACATTTTTTTTTCACAACACAGCTAAATTCTATGCACCTTTCTGAATATAATGATATATAGAAGTTGTGCTTTCCATAAATATTACCATTTTTGGTGAATTTGTGAAAATAAGCTGACCAATTTCCCTTTTTTCGTAAAACAATTTTTTTTTTTTGAAAATGTAACAATTTTTTTTCTTTTTTCTAAATATATTCATAAATATTATACAAAACTTTTGTATACCTTGAAAAAAGGTGGTAAGCTATTGATTTTGGATGATATAGGTTTTTCTGGAAAATGTTAACTTAATTTTTTGACATCTAACATACTTACTCCAAAACAGTTTGATTTTTTTTCCATAGATAAATTCTATGCATCTTTCTGAGAAAAATGGTATCCTATAAGTTAGGTTTTGTATACAAATAATATATTTTATTAATTTTTAAACAAACGAAGAAAATTAACATTGACAGTTCTAGGGTTAAATATTCTAAATTGGGGGAAACAATAAATTCTTATACATATAAGAAATATAATATACATAACAAATTCATTATCGTAGTTGATATATGTAGTTTTTGTAACAGTTTAAGCTCAGCTGTGTCATTTAATATCTTTTTTCTCTAAACTAGAAGTAAGAGATCAATATAAATTTTTAGCATAGATATTTATTGTTCCAATGCTACTGAAATCCAATACCAAGTATTGAGTATTAGCATAGCCCTAGTTCAAACAATGTAAATACAGTACTGTAAAAGGATATAGCAATTAATGTTAATTTTATTGTAGTGAAACATCTTTATGCATGGTAAAGTGAATTAGATACATGCGGTTGAAAGTCTAATGAAACGCTCCCCTCACTCGCATTTCTCTGTAGTCTTTTTTAATTCCCCCACCATACATACTTGTCTCGAAAACCTGTTTTCGTCTGTTAGTTAAGACAAATTGCTGCATTCATAGTTACATTTCTTAATACCATATACTAATTATTGATAATAAACTTCTATTTATTATATTATTTGGTGCATATTAAATACATATACCATATTTATGTTTGTACTCATAATAGGGTAGTAAAATTGAACCATACTACACTATAGTCTGTATGAAGTAACCTGTCTTCTGACCCTCCGTCTGCCTGGGACAAGCCCGAGCCATTCACCGGCACTCTGCGACACCCGCAGTTGTTTTCCTAATTAGTCACCTTTTAGCTTCCCAATTAGCTTAAGTAACTTTTTACCCTAATCATAATTTCCGAAATTTTATCAAAAACTTGAGAAGTACATAAAAAAATAAGATCAACCATACCAAACAAGGGCAAATTTGATAAAAAACAAACAATATAGAGGTAATAAGAAATATAGAGGTAGTCTGTTTAAAGCTTGTAATAATAAAGTTGGTTTTCTGTAACAATATGACAATGAAATTACATTATATATTACAAAAATAATAAATATTAATTATATACATTAACTACTGTATTACAAAGTTATAGGCATAATACAAATAATATTTTACAAACTGTTATAAGAATATTCTAGACTATAGATTATGTTTGTTTTATATTAATATAGGGCCAGGGTAGTTTTCATTAGTGCAGTTTGTTGATTCCAGCGAGGGGCCATCTCGTACCATGAATCTGCAAGTAAAGAAGGGCTATATAACATGCCAATTAAATTTAATAGTTCATATTTTTTTGAGAAAAAAATCAATCATAAAAATGTCTCGATTAAGTTAAAAAAAATAGGACAAGGTATCCCATCTTTTAGAATTTTATTACTTATTATTTATTACTTGATTGTTAATACGTTAATATTTGTACCATGCCTTTTGGGGTGGTTCCAAAAGTGTATGGATCTATATAGTAGATTAAATGGTGGTAAGTAAATGGTGATTGAATAGTAAGGTAATTTGCCCTTGTTTAGTATGGTTGATCTTATTTTTTTATGTCCTTCTCAAATTTTTGATAAAATTTCGGAAATTATGATTTGGGTAAAAAAGTTAATTAAGCTAGTGGGGAAGCTAAAAGGTGACTAATTAGGAAAACAGCTGCAGGTGTCGCAGAGTGCTGGTGAATGGCTCGGGCTTCTCCCAGGTAGACGGAGGGTCAGGAGACAGGTTACTTCATACAGACTGTAATGTGTAGGGAGAACTAGAGGAGTTGGTATTTACCAAAATTTCAACAATAGCTTTGTCTGTATTTCAAATATGTATATTAATTTAGGTAGAACATATACAGTTTCTGTAAATAGCACATTGTCAGTCAGAAAGATTTATGCTAGTCAGTGTGTTCTAGATATGATGACTGTCATGATTGCTATATACTGTGTCCAAAAAGTCTTAGTTTTAGTATTTTGGTGTTAAATAATATCTCAGGAATTGAGGAAGAAAAATCAACTAAATTATAGTGTTTGAATGAGTACAATAAAATCTACACTTTTAAGTGTTCACAACCTTTTCACCCTCCTCTAGGAGATGGCGCTAGGAGCTTGAACGTTTGAATCTGAAATGTACACCCACAGAGTTGTACCTCATTTTACAGGTCTTGAAGAAGAAAAAAATTCCTACCCAAACTGGAGATCTCTGTCTAAACAGTTTTCAGGTAGTAAAGGAATGGAAAATGTTTTGAAAATAATTTTAACAAATCAACTTAGCCTATTGTTCTTTTTTTAACTAAGTTATTTGATAAGAAATTATTTTAAACATTTTGTTTTTCAGGTATTCAACAATTTTCATTTCAATTTGTGCTGTTCTGAGTAAACTAACATTTAAGCCGTGTATTAAAAGTTTGTTCATTTTTGTTTCTTCCGTTATTTTCTTCCCCTCCACCAGGGTTTGATCAAGTGAAAACAAAGTTGAAATAATATACTTATATGGACAACCTATTCAGAATTATAATGAAGCCTGCAGTCTTGTCAATGTTCAAGGCTTCAGCTATCATTCGAACACCAAGTCTATGGTCTTCCAACAGTACGGCTATTTTTTCTACAGTTCTTGAAGTGGAAGGTGGTCAAAGACATTCATCATCATCCATGTTCTGACAACGTCACTAAATATTTTGTCCCACACAAACATATATAAAGTCTTCCCTATAAGCCTCAGTAAGCATTTGAAATCATTGTTTATATAATTTTACTGAAAATTTCAAAATCGATGTTGCTCAACTTTTAACTTAATATTATTCAGGCATATAGCAACAAACACAACTGCATTAAACGATGACTCACAATCATCTAAACAACAAAGCGATGATGTGATGTTTTTCATCTAGATTCATACAGTCCAAGGTCCCTGCCAAAGAGCTCACTGCTTTCTCTAAGAAGTAGAAACACAGGCTCATTACTTAATAGACAGACCTTGAATGTTTAAAAAAAATTAATAGTTAAATCTGAAAAAAATGTTATTATATTTTCAATAAAACAGAATGATACTTCTTTCGTGTAATAAAATTCAACAACCAAGGAAAAATTATTTTAAATGGTATTTACTTGTATTTCCCTTAGACTCAACAATAACTTGTCAATCTTAACCGACTTAAATGAAACTAGTAAATATCTGAATTAAACCAATCCACAGCCTGAGTAAGTTAACACAACATGCACAAAAATATGAATACATATTTATAATTCTTCCTCACTTGACAAAAAAGTTTCACTAAATTGAATGAAACTTGATACAGACATCCAATTAAACAACCTTAGCCTGAGATTGTTGGAGCAAAGGTATACATGCAACACACGTAAAATGTTCACACAAAAAATGATTATAGAAATACTCAACCCTACAAATATGTTTCTACTCATGACAAAAACTAAATCTTGCTATCTATCTAATTTTTTTTTCACAAAACATTTCAAAACTCTACGGTTTCCATTTTAGTGTTTTCTTTTGCTTGACCATAAATTGTGTAAATTTCAATTGATTTAAATACAACTTGACACCAAGTTTCCAATGCACAAGTTAAAATTTTTGGGTAGCACAATTGGACTATAAGTAGCCTGTGCATACGAGGTGTGGCTACAAAATAACCAGACCTTGGCAACAGCGAGCATAGTGTGACACTAATCTGTCCTCTCTCTCATCTCCACGGCAGTTTAAATACATACGAACAACAGTTTAGTAGCGAGAACAAAAACTCGAACACAAGATTTCACAAAAACTACGTTTATTCAATCAAACCTGTTTCAACTACAAAGTCGCCATCCTCAGTGATACATGAGCAACAATAACAAAACTATAACTAAACCAGCAAAACTAGGGGGCGTGGCCTAAACCTACTTTCTTATGTTAAGGCGTTAACAAGTGCCTAGCGTCAATCTAAATAACTTAACTTTAAGCTATTTAGATTGATGCTAGGCACTTGTTAACGCCTTAATATTAGGACGTATGTTTAAGCCACGCCCCCTTTAGTTTTGTATAAATATGGGGGTTGACGCAGTGCTGGTTTAGTTATTGTAGCTCATGTATCACTGAGGATGGCAACTTTTTCGTTGAAACATGTTTGATTGAATAAACGTAATTTTTGTGAGATCTTGTGTTCGAGTTTTTGTTCTACATAATATTATCTCACAAGTCAAGCTTAATATTTATTTACCAGTCTTCTTACTTTACAGCCACACCTAGTACACTGAAGTTTATATATACATATATATATATATATATATATATATATATATATATATATATATATATATATAACAAATTAGTATTAAGATAATCAACACAAACAAATCTTATATTTTTTCAAGAAAAATTAAGACCTTTTTTAAACAAAAACTCAACCATTTACCCAGAAAAAAATATTTAAGGATTTATTCTTTATAAATAAATTTAGTTCTCTCATACTTGTTGTATTTAAACATTTTTTTTAGTTAGTAGAGGCACTGATAGTTTTTTGGATTAAAATCAGGAAACAAATAATTTGCTATGTTTGCGGAAACTCATTATCCAAGCAGGACTAACAAGGATATCACACTACTTAAAATATTAATAAAACAAGAAAATCTTAGAAATATACAAACTAAAAAAAAAGCAAGAGGGAAATCTACACACTGGTTTAATAATAACCATGCTTGATCATCTCCAAACGAACATGAAAGATAAAACACTGAAAAGAAAGAGTACCTCGGAAACTGCTAAGATCATCAGCAAAACAATTTGAAGTTGTTTGCTCATTTCTTTTGGCCAGACCTGTACTAGAACAATACAAATGTTAAACGTGTGTTAGCTATTTCTCTAAGTGAGTTTTAATAAATTGTAAACATATTGTAGAATGTCAGACAAACCATGGTTGGAATACA
Source organism: Aphrophora alni (assembly GCA_963513935.1). NCBI lineage: Eukaryota > Metazoa > Arthropoda > Insecta > Hemiptera > Aphrophoridae > Aphrophora > Aphrophora alni. The sequence continues at coordinate 12,177,412 of OY740765.1, read as the reverse complement.
AATGCTAAAATTGTTTCAACAAAATGTTATAGAAACATAAGACAGATGTCAAATGAAAGAACAAGTAACAATGTTATTTTCTCTTTCGTGCAGTGGGGCATTGGCTAGAAGGAAAGACAACGACAACAGTTGACATATAGGGTGCTGCTCTTGCATTGGATCATGTGATTTAAGGAAACCTTCAGTTTTCTTCACGGGATCCACAACAGTAACAAACAACTAATATGTTGGAACTGTTTGCAATGCCCCAAAATTCTCCCCTCTCTGCTGTATGACATAACTCATCTTTATAGTAGATATGGACACCTCTCTCTCAAAATCTCAGAAACATTTATTTGAAATTATGTCAAGTATTGTATCCATTAACCAACAAGTTTACCATGCAACTATACATAATCTAACATTCCACAATTCTAACGACACAGGATTGTTCATTAATATTTAGCAAGGCCTTTGACTCTGTGAATTAATATAATAATGTCTTTATTAACTAAATTAATTTACAATTCAGGGAAAAAATTTTAATATATGTACAAATAGTTAAATACAGTCAATACTCCTGGCCAAATGACTCGGTTTACTACAATATTTTATTAACTAAATTGTGGAAGACTGGTATGAAGGAATTATTATAAAATGGTTAGCGGTATTATTATTTAAGTGGTAGAAATAAATGCGATAGAATTAGAATAAAGTACAAGTTCTATATTGCCTATAACATGTGGAGTTCAGGAGGGCTCAGTATTTGGTCTGATATGTTTATTATTTATATAAAGAAATTATGTTTAGAGAATATTTGAGACGAAGTAACTTATGCAGATGATACTGCATTGTATTATACAGGCAAAAATGCTACACTACTAATGAGTGACATGCAGAATGATCTTAACAGATTGAAGCTATGGTTTACTGTGAACAGATTGGTTTTTCAGTTTAAAGACAAAATTATTCACATTACCTTAAACTCTAAGAGTGAATGTTTACTTTAAATGTAAAAGGACGGTTTGTATGCTACTTTTATTATAACTTGTGACAAATGTGTTTTAATTGACCAAGTTAAAAACAATGTATTTTGGGGGGGGGGTGGTTATTAATAAGAATTGAAGCTCAAAAGCTCATTTTAAATCTTTAAAGATTTTTTAGGGGAAAAAACCATCACAATTGTCATCATAAAAGGAGCAGAAAATACTTTTCAAAGTAAAATTAACTAATAAAACTATAAACATAAAATTTGAACAAAATTAATAATATTAAAACTAGTTAAAAATCATAAAGTTTAATATACAACAACATTACATAGCATGCTACAAGGCTGTAAAGAAACGCTGCAACAAGATTACAAATATATAAACTATGATAAAATACAACAATTAAAATATTACAGGGCTGTAAAAGGATCCTTGGAGTTACTGAAGATAAAATTCTTATAAAATTTAATAAACAATAAAAATAAAAATTTCAGAACTTTAAAGAGGCCCTGAAACAATGAAATCGAGATATTTTAAATTTAATCAAACATTTTCAAACAACGCAAAAAAGAACAATACCCAATCGAGGAGCTCAGCATTATCCCCCAACCCAAGAGCAGACAGTATCTTTGACTTCCTCAGTTTATTGGACACAATTAATGCACTTTCTTGCAATCCTGATCATGCAATAAATATTTAATTACTGCTACAAAGTGAGATACCATAACGAGCTGCGTAACTGGCATCTGACTTGTAGCTTCCTTTGCTGTTTCATCTGCTTTTGTGTTTGCCGTAATACCACAATGCCCAGGTGCCCAAAAAATAATACTCCAACAGTACAATGTATGGTACAAAAATATCCTTAACCAAGGGGATCTCAGAATACATACTCTTGATAGCCTGCAAAGAACTTTTGAAATTAGAACACAAAAGACAGTAATGAAAACCAGACGGTACGGTATTAAGACCTTTCAAAATAGCAGAGTTTGGTAGTAAAAACACCGCCCGGATGAGCAATATGCACAACCTATTTTATTGTCCATTTTAGAACCACCATTGAAAATAAATTTACTAGATAGATTAGTTATATATCTGAACTCCTGACAGCACACTACATCAGGACTGTTTTACTTAATGAATCTGTAAGAGAAAAATCAAATTGTGGCATTTCAAACATGGATTAAAAAACATGAAGTATACTTATTACATTAGAGTAAGTACAAGTCCAAAATTGTAGAGGATCCTTAGATTTTTAATGCCAAATGAGGCAGTCTTTAAAGATTTATATGTATTTGGCTTTGCATAAGTTGGATCTATTGTAATACATTTGTACATTACCCGTATTTAGATCGATCTACAGTGGAAGCCCTCTTAACCAGCCCTGGATAAACTGCTAAAGTGCAGACAACGTAGTATATTGATAAATCTGTCCCTAGCCAAATTTTTTCAAAAACATTTAAAATTGAATAGCCATTATCTCTTCCAATAGTCTTGCAGTCTATTCAAACGAATGGTGTCCATATGTAAAAGCAAGCCAATAAAAATCTTTAGCACCGGAATGGTTAAATATTTCCATTTAATTATTCGTGATTTTGGAGTTAGAGATGGCTTGAAAAAGACTTCAAATGCATATTCATTTGTTCGCCTACAAATTTCATTGAGAAAAAACTACATCTAACAAAATTGAACAAGTCAATTGTATTTCCTTCGCCTGGAGTTAGGCACTAACAACGATCAATTCTTGTGAATTGAATAAGCCTCATGCCCAAAGTGGTTGTGGTCCATGTTGGAGTCTCAGTATATGTGTCAGGATTTTCATTATCACTAGCCAAAACGTTTTCAGTGTCGTCATCTGAATCATCATCCACTACACTTGAACAGGATCGTTTTCTTAATCGACATCACTCTCCGGATATCGATAATGTTGTACTTCAACACCAGTCAGTAGTCCAGACGGTCCAGGCATAGAAGTCTCTATTATCAATACAAATAATATATAACTACACAAAAATACTAGTTCAAAGTTTCACTGTAAGTAAAAGTACACGTTGCATATAGGAGTCACTGTTGGACCCGCCACTTAGGCAAAAAACAAGAACTAACTGCTCTGCCAAGTACGCACAGATCTAAAGAAGAATGCGACAAAAATTCAACCTTCTATCTCAAGGGACTGTGCCACACTAGGGCTTACAACAAAACAAGTCCCAGCGGTGGACCCGCGGTGTGTTAACAGATTGGAAACTATTGGGAACTCTTTTGAAAATTCTTTTTTATAATTTAATAATATATTAATAAAAACCTTAATTCGTAGTATTTTAACAACAAAAATATTAAAACTTAGAATATTTTTGAGAAAGTGAACAGTGTTTATGAAATATTTCAGAACATTAGTTGTTTTGTGTGCATTTTCTTACTTGTGTACTATTAGGTAATACCAAGGAACACTTTCCAAGGTAAGTCTGCGTCTCCTATCCATAGAAAATCTAATCTAATTGGCTATGTGCCCTATTAAACTCTAACTATAAGTTGTGAACACTTGAAATTAGATAATGAAAACACAATACATTCTTGGTAGCCCAACAGAGAAATCTTCATAATAAACAGACAAAACAGAAGTTTCATGTCCATAACTTTACAGACCAATGCAAATTGAGAAAGCCATACGTAATCATAAGAACTAAAATGAATTGGACCTACTATCTTCGAGGATTAAAGGAAGTTGTTCATCCAATGCTTCAGCAAAGCTGTTGGTTGCATTCGTTAGCTTTTGTAATGAAGCTGCCAGAATTTCTCCTCTTTCTTTTCTCTCGGAGCTAAGTTCTCCTTTGGTTTGTAGGATACGTCGGTTTTGACGCTCAAAAGCTTGAAACTCAGCATGTTCCTGTAAAAAAATATATATTTAACCCTAGACATAGCATCCAGTTTATCTGTAATAACAGTCTGTGTTTCTGTTCAAAAAAACATACTAAACAGTATAAAAAGCAGTCAGTTTATCATATACTGATGGTCTGTGTTTGTGTAAGACAGCCATACAATATAAATTACATAACAATCATGAAACACAACTTATATATATATATATATATATATATATATATATATATATTTCTCCCGGCACTCTCAGAGCTCATTCTCCAAGTGAAAACAAAGGAAAAAGTTCTTAAAAACATATCTCGGGAAGTGATTTGTTTTTCAGGTATCTATCATTTTTTTATTACAAAAAACATAAATTTGGTAATGGATAAGATACTGAGTTCAGATTTTGTAATTTAACGGTTTATATGTGTACCAAAAACAATGACGTTATTTCAAATATTTTCAAAATGGCGCCCGTTTAAAATTTCTATCATCACATATCTTGAAAACCATTAACTTAACAAAAAATGTACAAGAGATAAAATAATTTCGTATTTTAATAACAAACGAAATGATTTACATTTTTTTTTTTTTTTTTTTGTAGCTCAAAAGATCTACTTTTTTCTGTTGACATCGAAAAAAAATATTACTAAAGGTTTTTAAACTAATGGTTATACAAACACACTGACAATCTATTGAAAGGAAACACTTTGATCATTTATTATATACAGTAGACGCTCTTTTAATCGGTATGTTTGGGACCACGGCCATGCCGAATAACCGATTTTGTAGGATAATCAATCATATTAGTTTTTAAAGGGGATACCTAAGAAAATTAACTATATAACCCAAATGAACGAAACGCATATTTGACATGACAAGGTTATGAAGAAAAACACAGAGTACAAAATGCTGAACATTCTTTTAATTGAATATAAAGTAATGTATGTATAAAAGTGCTAAATGACGAAAAAATTAATTGTACATTACAGTTTGTAAATAAAATCAAATCCAAATCAAATCAAATATCATATGTACTGTACATTATGTTTAGTTAAGGTTGTACACAGTATGTACTGTAAACTGGTCTTACGAACGAAAATAAACATGTGTGTTAAAAAAAGTCTCTGATGTCACATTGCTTTCGTGATTCGGATTTCTTCTTTAAAAACTCGTTTCAGATTAAACACAAATTTATAAGTTCTGTGGAGTTGTAGCTTTTATTGGATTCAGCAAATGTTATAAATGTATTTAATGCATCAGTAGCTTCTTTCCACGAGACTTTAGGTGCACGAGACTGTGCTGACAGTTATATCACAGTACTGCACTGTACAATACTGTTGTATAGTATCGCGTAAGACACAGACAAATACTGGATGACTAAGAAAACTACGTGCACGGCCCACCGCATTGACGGGAAATGTCAGTCGAGGCCTGTGAGCCAACCGAACATAAACGGAAAAAACCGACTGTGAGTGGTTCGGCTGATGCCGGTTAGTAGAATGTGCCGGTTGTTAGAATGCCAGATAAAAGAGCATCTACTGTAATGGTTATTTATTCAAAATTTATTTTAGTAATGTACGATGGAAAACATTTATGAAAATTTTTTAATTAAATATTGTGATATTTGAAGAGAATAAAATTAGTTAACAAAGGGATTTAATTTGTAATTAGTTATATTGTTAATTATTAGTTATTGTTTATTATTAACATCATTATTACTGTTTTAGGTCGTTATTGGATGTATTCTGCAGGAAAAACAAAATAGAACAAAAATTTGGATGGCACATTTTACTACGTTTTATTGCTAAAGCGATTTTTCCGTTATTGCAACTTTGAATGCTTATAGCTTAAAATCGACGGTATTTATTGAAAAATGGCTTTCACCATCGTTTTTCTGTAATTTTTAAAAAGAAATTCAATGTTTGGTTCCAAGATGGCAGAAAAAATATCAAAACAGTTGTTGTTTTTTATTTAACTATCTAGATCCTTATTTGTCTCTACTTTTAATTACCTCTTAGTTTTGCAGTATAAAGCTGTTTTCACACTTAAAAATCACATTGTATATATCATATTTAAGTGTAAAAATTTGTTTCACAGCCTGAATTTTATTAAATTTAATAGCAGTTTACATACATTGGATATGTACTTTTTATTATAACATTTTATACATTTCATATTTGTATTTTTATTTGTTTTTCTCACACATTTGACTATCTAAAAGATTTAAAAATGAATAATATAAGCAAAACTTCAGCATTTGGACCCGAAGCTTATTTTAAACGTCTCCTCAAAAAAACGTTTATTTCAATTTCTTTTCTTCTATCATAAACTAAATATTAATGTGTATATATTATCAAATTGTTAAATAAAAACCTTTTAATTTATTTGCAGGCGAGATTTTCAATTTCCGACAATTATAAAGCAGATATTAAAATCTGCATAAAAATTGTTTAAATACGTAGTAAAAAGGAAGTTTTTATATCTAAAAAAGAATGGTTTAATATTGTAGAGTGTGTGTCTGCATTATTTTCTTGCCTATGTGAGATTGTGATCTTCAACAAAAAGTAGGCTTACATATTGTAAACATTTTTGTAAAGGTACGAAAATGCCAGTTCATTATTAAAAACAAATGATTTACACTGTTCCACTTGTCATAAGTACTAGCAATAATAATTTTTTTTTTTTTTTTTACCTAGCACTGAATGACAGAGTACATCCTCTATCTTAAATATCTTATACTATCCTCTCATATTGTAAATCTGTTCAACTATTTTAGAACAGATCTATGAAAATTATTTAGATAACAAACGGATAGAAAGACGGACAACTGATTTTAATTTTAAACAAACCTACTAGTTGGTTTTAATTAAAGTACCAAGTTTCACTAAAATTGGTTCACGAGTTATTGAGTTAAACGAGTTAAAAAAAGTAAACTTACAGAATCATCTTATTGTACATCTGTAATATTCAAGTATTCAAAATGAACAAAAATATTTATACCAGATAGCGTCTATAATTTCTGGAACACATGTATCCACACAACATTAATTGTAAGTATACATTTAATTTTACATATATTAAAAATATAATACCCATCTCCATGTTATAGTTTGAACTTAAAAAATAGTACAGTACTTACCAATAGTTGAGTTCGGGCTATCCTGAGGGATGCTAGCTGTATCTACACCTTTTTCCATGTAGTGTTAGTTTTGATTCCATCCCTTTCAGGCCTTTCTTTTCCCACCCTGTAGCTATTAGAGTATTCGAGGACTTGAGATTTTTTATTTTACCTTCTTTTCTTACATTTTCTTTTGTTGTTTAAAGGCATAAACCTTTCAGTTATTATCACTTTATTAAAAAAAAAAAAAAAAAAAAAAAAGGGGGAAGATAATAATCTAAAATAAAGACCACCAACCGTCGAATACTGTAATAGTGTCAGGATTGTACAAAGAAGAAGAGAGACCAGATAGAAAAGATGAAAGAGAGGGATCTTAACCCAAGACTTCTTTAAAAAATATGTAGATTCAGCTAAGAACCCTAGGATTTGAAAAACACCTAGTCGCTATTAGATAATAAATTAGTGATCAGCATTGACTCAGATTGTTTTGTTTGCATGATTTAAAACAAATCTTTCTTATGTATCCACATGTCTCTTGATTTATCAAAACTTAACCAATGAACTAGCAGCCTATCACCTTTTACACATACAACTTTCTCAATTAAATACTAATTACTAAACTTTGTTTTACTGAATTTATCTTGATAAAATCAACCCTTTAATATTTGTCCTGTTTCATTTTTTTAGTGTGAAGGTTACAGGGACTGTTGGTTCTATTTTATGTATAATATATATTTCATTTGAGCAGTTTGGCAAATAACCTTTAGTAAATGGTTTTTTAAACCAGCTTATTCTAACTTTATCGCCTTCACGTGTCACTTTATTGTTTCTATTTTTAATCATAGTTCATTGTTTATGCTAGCTTGAATGGGTTTCATACCGATTGTTCTATGTTGAGTGCTATTGTATTTTTTAATTACTATGGGAAGTATATCCAACCACTTATAATGACCTTGTTCAGTAAAAGCTCGCCACATTTTTCATTTTAATGTTCTGCTCAACCTTTCAAATATGGAAGTTTTTTTATTCGAATATGTAGAGTAATGATTTATATTATATTTTGAAAATATAGATTTAATCCTCTAATTATAAAATCGGTTTGCACATGCCTCATTTTATGTGCGTTTAAGATACGTTTTAATGCCTTTTCTTTTTCAGAACTATATTTAGATTTTATTGGAACAGCTAAAACCAAACTTACTAAAACAATTTATTACAACCAACATATATTTGTAACCTTTATTAATTCTATCAAACGGAATCATTTCTACAAGGTTGGCTTGATAAATGTCATTCAAACCTTTGATTTCAACATATCGAGATGAAAAACAATATATATACACATATAAATTATTTCCTAGATTTGCAATAAATACAATCTTTGCTCTTAACAAAGTTACATGAAATGACACCTTAAATTAATGTCTCTAATTTCCACCAAGCTAGTAAAATATGAGCATTAATATAAGCACAAAATTTTGAATTACTATGTTCATCAAATTGACAAGGTTACATTATTACAAAATAGTTTTTTCCAGAATCTGAAATATTGGTGAAAAGATACAGAAATCACACCAGTTATCACAAGACAAAATTTATCACCATAAATGTAACTATGAATAAACACAAAACCGACTATTGAAATATCAAAATCATCTATGAAAACAACAAACTTACTGAAACATTCCAGACACATCATCTTAGATTGATCTTCGTATGAAAACCCAAGTATTATAACATGATTTATATAGTTTTAAATTCAACTCTCTCTGGATAGTTCATTAATATAAGAAAATCTTTTCGAGTTATGTTATCGAAATCAATTTTAGAATAATCATAATTATTGTTTATATCACATTTCAAATTGAACCATACGTTCTTACAAATCGATCTCAAATGTTTTTTCACTGTCACTGGTATTTCAAAGTCATCAATGTCTCCCACTATTTTAACCTGAGCTCACACTTGTCTCAAACACAATTCAAATAAACTCATTGGCTTTGTTATTGTGATAAGATAGTCATATCCCCATTCTCCTAATACTAGACTATTTTTTCTATTGATGAAGACATAATGTCCAATTTGGATACAAGTTTTTGAACCGATCTATTATTTCAGTGAATGATGTTTTTGAACACTTAATCCCAAAAATAACGTTCTTTTAATTGATAATTGCTCTAATAATGGTCTTGTTGACAAAATAAATGATACTAAATAAAGTAATTAAATCAAATATAATCATTCTTTCAATTGATAATTGTTCAAATAATGATCTTGTCGGCAAAATAAATGATAATAAATAAAGTAATTAAATCAAATATAATCGTTCTTTTAATGGGTAATTACTCAAATAGTGACCATAAGGAAGTATATCACAAATGGGAGGTTAAAGGTTAAGGTTTCGCCAGAACCGGCTATGAAAAGTTGAGTTTTGACGATTCGGCTTTCTGAAAAGTATGAGGTATAGTTTTCTAAACCACTACAAAACATACTTCTGAAAAGTACAAGGTATAGTTTAGTTTTCTGAAACACTACAACTCCTCCTCTTTCTCAAGTACTACGATTCTATAACATTTTTTATGGCTCATTTTATATACAGGTTAATTACCCGTTGTTTTATTAACGACCCTATTGCTCTCTTAATTACTCTATTGTTCTCTTAATTACTATTAATGATATAAATATCTTAATTACCCATTGTTCTCTTAATTACACATTATTCCAATACGACAACAACCATTAAAACAGCAATTAACCCTATTTTATTACTCATTAAAGCCTTAATTGCCCCATTAAAAGGCCTATTTCATTGCCCAGATGGCCATTATGAGGGGTGAAAACACATTAAGGGGTGTGAAAAAAGGTATTAAATGCTGTAAAAAACAATTAAAAGATGTGAAAAGCAATTAAAAGGTGTGAAATACAATTAAAAGGTGTCAAAAAACTATTAAGGCTACGTAAGCAAACTTGAGAACATACACATGTGATACCAAGCGTCAAAAGCCAAAGTCTATAACAAATAGTTATTCATTTCAAAATTTATATTGATATATAATAAATATTTATTAATGGTATGGCAATGACTTTTACAATTGCCATAGGTTTGAAATACCTGATGATCCTTGATCAGTAAAATCATACAGAAAGACTACGACAATTCCGATGGAGGCGGAATAGACGAGAATCCGTCAGAAAGGTATTGTTTTTGAAGAAAATACATTCGAATAGTACTATGTTCATATATATATATATGGTACAGGATGAACAGTGAACAATGTGTTAAAAAGATCTGGGTGATATTACACTTCATTTGCACAAAATTGACCATAATCCTACCTCGCTTAGTTTAATTATAAAAGAAAATTTGAGAAGAAAGCTAAATAATGTATAGAAATCCTGAGAAACTTAATGTCCTTATGAACTATGGTATTAGGAGTGAGAAAGAAGGCGAGAGAGTCTATTAGGCACAATGGGCGACAATTTGAAAAGTACATAAACAATATGTGAACTGTTAAAATACAAAATACCTTTTTACAAAATAAAAGTATACAATTATTGTTATAAAATACAATTCACCTTTTTTTTTAAATGTTCTAGAGACTAGTTACCAACCTACAACCAAAAATATTATAAGTTACAATTGTTGAGTGTCAATTAGAGAACCAAAATTAAAAATACCTTCATATATAATCATGAATTTTGACTTTCTGTATGCAATAATTCTATGAATGAGAATGTAAATTAGCAATTCATTTATACCATTGGAAAGCTTATGAAAAGTGGTACCGTAGTTTTTGTGAAATTTGAACAGGGTGTAGTAGTCATTTGTTTGTAAAACAAATTTGAATTTTAACAAAGATTTTTAACATTCACCATTTCATGTTTAGGGGCTTGTACATAATGCATTTTCTCAGTTTCAAAAAATGATGTCTGTCTTATAAAAAAAATTGAGAAAATGGAACTGAAAGTTTACAAAAAAAAAAAGCGGGAAAAATATATATTTTTCAAAATGGAACAAAGTGTTAGAAATTAGTTTTATCTAATACTTAACAACTATTATTAACAAAAGCTAGATAGGATGGGCTTGTTGTGGTCAAGTTTGTTGCAAACGAAGTGTACTATTACCCTGAATTTTTTAGCACATTGTTCACCATTCACCTTGTATATATAAATCTATTACATACCAATTTATTCATAACATTCTAATGAGTATTTCTACATAATTTAAATATGTTTTTCTAATTAAAATTTCTAAGTTTATGATTATAAGGTTTTACTGTGATTACTATATTCATATTTATATACAAAAAAAAAAAAAAAAAAAAAAAAATCAGGAGATACAAAATTTTATCCAGAATCCAAAATATATGGTTAATATAATTTATTTATATAAAAACATGTCTAGCATACAGTTATTGAATTAGTATAATTCAACCTACATTTGTAATTAAAGTTTGTACAAATTTGTATATGAAATTTATTATACTAGCTCATTAATGAACTTGAATCTACATCTGACAATCAATGTTTCTACGAATTTGCATATGAAATTTAAATTCACTATCTTTAGTACACTTAATCCTACATTTGACAATCAATCTTTGTACAGATTAGAGTGTGGTGAAATATTTAAAGAGGGCAGTCAAAATTGGCATTTATCATTAGGTTTGTGTAAGATATAATGCACAGTTTTCTGTAGATATTGTGTAATACAGTAATAATTACAACAAGAGATGAATACATACAATAATTTCTGAGCTTGTAAATAATCTTCTTACCTTTCGCAAATGTTTACAAAGTGATGTATAATAATCTTTAAGAAGACATCTCACATTTTTTTGTTTCTCAGGTGGCAAGGCTGTACTACGAGGAACTGGTATATTATATTCGTCTGAAAGCACTCGAATAGACTGAGGAATAAGACCTGTTGGAAATGGACTAATGTAATCAATGTTGTTATAATTTACACTTTACAAAATGAAAATTTTAATTGTACAAGTACTTCTGTTTAACTTTTGAAAATAATTAATTAAATTCCAAGAAACTCAATTCAATATATTTTCAAAATAAGTAGAGGTGTTTGAGCCCAGGTTTTTAAATTCAAGCCAAACCTTGAGTAAATCGAGCCAAGTTCTAGCTTTTGCCAATAAATAAATAATGAGCTTTACTTATGAGATAATATTAGATTAAAAAAACTCGAATACAAGATCTCCCAAATATTATGTTTATTTAATCAAACACGTTTCAACTACTAGTTTTGTTATTGTAGCTAAAGTATCACTGGGGATGTGACTTTGACATTGAAACGCGTTTCATTAAATAAACGTATTTTTTGTGAAATCTTGTGTTCAGTTTTTTTTTTTTTTTTTTTTAGCTTTTACCAAGCTTGAGCTTTTTACAACCTCATGCTTTTTAATAAGCTCAAACTTTTATCGAGTTCTAACTTCAATGGAGCCTTTAAAGAGTTTAAATTTTTATCGAGCCTTTACAACAAGCTCAAGCAGTTATCGAGCTTGAGTTTTTTTTTAACTTATGCAAAATTTTGTCTGAAATATAATCAGTATAATCTTGAGTTTTTATTTTGGAATGGCCAATATGGAGAAGCCAGTGAAGAAGGAAAGGCGAAGTAAAGGTCGTAAGGCGAGTGATGAAACTATCTTGAGGATGCGCAGTGGCAAAGAGAAAGTTTGCGCATGCGCGGGACAGCTGCTAGGGGCAACAACCCTCTCAGTTGGCTTTGGTCTCCATAAGTGATGTTTGTGTTGCGGCCTTTCTAAAAACATTGCATTGTACTTTTAGTGGTGTGTAGCTGTTTCCTCCAGAAATGTCTGGGCCGTCATCGTCACATAAAACGCCCGCAAATAAGTCTGTTGAGAGGAAAGTGATCCACAGCCAGAGCAGGAAGATTATTTATAACATTTATAGTTTCATGAAGAAAGAAAATAAAAGCTTAAGCGAAAAATCTTTACAGACTAATGTGGCTGCTGCTTGTGGTGTATCTTTTAGTAGTCTTCATAGAATCATCAATGAGTGTAATAGGACATCTGTTTTATTTCATTACATCACGATGACTTATTACTTCTGATTTAACATTTATTCTGTTCAATAATGCTTATTTTATAAAAATCTTTACCTAAAGCCCTAAAAATTAATAATTTTATTAAGCATACAGTTTTGTATTCTTATATGAATATAAAAAACAATTAAGTTTCACTTGAACAGTTTTGAAAAAATGACATGAATTGCAGTCATAATAATCAGTATGTAGTAATCTTAATAGACAACTGGATAATAAACGTAATATATTCCTACTGTTTTACTGTAGGTTACTCTTTCTAGAAACTTAAATCAGTTCTTATATTTTTTAACATTTTAAACACCGGCAGACCACTTGTAACTCTGTTACTACGGGGAAATAACATGAAACAGAACCATAACAACTCTGTTTGTAAGTATTGTTTGTTAGTTTTAGTATAGTTTTGAATAGGAACATTTCTAAATTTAGGTACTTACAAATCAGTAAAACTACAGTATAACTAAACACTGAACTTTCCAGAAGAGTCATTAGGATTTTATTAAATCTAAAAATTAAAAGGTTTTAATGATAGATAATCAGGAAAATCGTACATTCAAACTGTATAGACTCGAAAATATTGTATATTGGGAAAATATTATCTAAATCATTGATCATATATTTGGTAGCCAATGTATCCGCTATAACTCAGATTTATAAAATCACTTAGTTTTATTTAGTTATTTTGTAAATAATATATAACTCACATAGACTAGGAATAACACTAACTTAAAATTTTTTTGAAAATAATTGTATGTTATGTATAATCGTTTAAATAATCAATGAACTAACAACACAATGAAAACATAATGAGCACACACACGTATATTTACCAATAAAGGTATTTGTTTGTACCTTCAAAAAGATAGACTTACTAGTAATGACATTTCTAATAATTTAAAGTTAATAACCTGAGTTATGAAAAACTACGATTATTTAACAGCGAGAACTGTGCGAAAGGGAGATGGTGTGGCGGTGAGAAAATCTCTAATCCTGTCTCCGAGTGTACATGAAGTTAGGAAAAAATCGCCTGCCAGGAAATATCACCAAATAATATAGTTGATCCTGCTTTCTTTCTTGATTTTTGATCCAAAGGGTATAACATTCAAAAACATTAAATTATTTAAAGTCCTACACTTTATAAATATCTCTGCATAAAGCTTATATAAATGTATGTAGTCTTATGTTTTAAAATTAAAGACAATCTAGTAAAACTGAACCACTGAGTAGATTGAAAATAAAGAACCCAAGTCTAATAAAAGGAACTTCCTAACAGTAACCAGCGAGTAAAAACATGTTGAATAATTTTTTTAACATCAATATCATGCAATTTTTGAAAATGAATTAAACGCTCCTTCTTTTTTGAACTCTTTTGAAGATAATAATAAATGTCTATAATGAAATTTTCAGCGTTAATCGGTAAATCACCAGCTCCCTTTTCAGCAGCTAAATTTATTAAATGGCATAAACAACCCATTACAATTAAATTTTCAATTTCATCTTTTTAAAACTTAGCTACACCACTTTTTGTGCCTATCATTACCGGAGCATTATCAGTTCTAAACGCATTGAGGTTGTTTTCACATTTTCAATTTTTATTTATTTAGAAGAAGTTCAGAAATTCTATGTCCTGTAGCAACACCATTACAATCAGGTACAGACAATAAACCAAATTTAATTTGCAAGACCTCTGTGTCTAAATAAGTATCCACAATGGGGTAAACTTTTGCATCATTCTAGTTGCTACCGCCTGTAGAAATGCAAAATAACATTTTTTTAATAACACTTCAAATTGTATCATCATTTTAAAACAATATTTCCCGAATTATAGCAGTTGTTTTGTTCGAGCAGAAGTATATTTTGTAGCATTTTCATTATCAGGAAACATTTTTCGAAAAAGTGCTACTGGTATTTATTGTTAAAAGCCAAATTGTGTTAAAATACGGAAAAATTTATTGCAAATCAGAACACTGGAGATTGCTTACAAAATACGAAGTCTCCTTCCTAAATACGGAGAACTGGTTAATCTGAGATTGTAAAAAACATGGGGAATGATCATCATCGCATTCCACTATATTTTACACCAAGGGAACCATCGTGAAAAAACTATTCATGTGATGAAAGCAATGTTTAAAGTAAGGGGATTTTCTTAGTTTCAGAGGACTTACTCACCGTCAGTTCCAAGAATTACTGTCACAATTAGACACACAGTATGATGATGTTCTTTATTTTACAAAGTTTGTTGGTGAAATGTAGGAAAAATGCTGAAAAGAGAGTATGGCCTGCGTCAAAAGATAATTAATTTTGTTTAAAGCTGTGATGGAAATGTGGTATTAGACTTTGAGGGAAATGAATGGGCGTGTATCTTTCTTAGTTGACATAACTCCACATCTAAAAAAGCTTCAAGGGAAAAATAATATGATACACAACCTGTATTAATTAAAAAAATTGTTTGAGGTGAGACTGACTTTTTGTCAGTCACAGCTGACATCAAGGCTAATGACACAGTTTTACAACAAGTTCTGAAGAATGAATTAACTTCACTAAATACCCATTCATTATATAATTCATTCATATAATACGAGGAACAAAATGAAAAAAAATTAAAATACTATAGACTACAGAAATCTTCGAATTGTCATTTGTCAGTGGGGTTAAAAGCTCACAAGATAGTCACAATTTTGATTCTATCCCAAGTGAAAAATGTTTGAAAACGTTTTATGCTTAGCTTGTCAAAAACACCTTTTATTCATTATAAGAATTTTATAGACTTATGAATGGTGATATTTAAATTTTAATTTGAATGTTTAAAAAATGTGCGGATGTTGACGTTTGAGATTAGTTTATTTATAGTTTAATGTGCACATTTTTTTTTTAAATCTGATGCTTGTTTAATATTAATGTTGACAATGTCTATTGTATTACATGTACTTAATGACAATATAAGTCTAATGACTTATATATATATATATATATATATATATATATATATATATATATATATATATATAATTAGTCTCATCTCCCAAAGAGATTGCAGACCATCAATACGTTGGCATGATCTGCCGAACCCAATTGGAACTGTTCAAAATTCTGTTTTACTTGCCTGCATAATCTTCCCCACAATGTTTGCAGAAGCTCAAAATAATACTAATGTTATTATGCTCTTCTTTGTCCATTGTTGTCAAGATGGTTAGGACATTGCCAAGTAAGGGCAAAGCTTCTTTGTATGGAAATATTCCTGATGCCACCAGGTCTCCATAAAAACGAAGGTCCACACGCAGTTTACTAGGGTTCAGAATCTAAATCAGATTACATGTAACATTAAGTAACTTATATTGATCAAATTGAAAATTATTCAATATTTAATAAACCATTACACAATGCTGAAAGTTTATGTTGAAAGTTATAACAGTTGTTGTTATTTATATAAATCAAAAGATTGAACTTAACTTATGTTCCTTCACTTAAATTGTAAGGTTTAATTAAGAGCAGAGGTAGGTTAGACACAGAAGATAAGGGGTTCTACATTTGTATTTAAATATTTCAAGACATCATTTAAAAGCATTAAATCACTTCAATAACCTTCTGTCATATAATGCAGACCTGTAAAACCAAAAAAGCATAATATTACTTCCACTTACAATGACCCATATTTCTATTTCTTCAATTTCAGGTTTGTATGAGAATATTTACTTGGCCACTCGGATCGTTCAAGATCAAAATTTCAAGTCACTATTGTTCAAGATCAAAATTTCAAGTCACTATTGTTCAAAATCAAAATTTCAAGTCATTATTATTCAAGATCAAAATTTCAAGTCACTATTGTTCAAAATCAAAATTTCAAGTCACTATTATTCAAGATCAAAATTTCAAGTCACTATTATTCAAGATAAAAATTTCAAGTCACTATTGTTCAAAATCAAAATTTCAAGTCACTATTATTCAAAATCAAAATTTCTCTGTCCCACTCAATATTCTTCATACTAGCGTCTTACCTATCTTATAGAACTTTGCATAGGGACACTAGGTCTGCTCTCGGGTGTACTACAGGGCTTGGTTGTTAGTCCTATACTGTAAAATATATTCATGTGTTACCTATGACACTCACCTACCATCACTGTTGCAACATTCCTCTTGTGTAGTTATGACCCCAACAAAGCAAGTAGCTGACTACAAAAACAGTTAAATAAAAAAAAATGTCCGGGTAATAAAGTGGGGTATAAGAGCAGTACTTCTAAATCACACCACATAAACCTTTACATATTGAAAATGTGAATGGCCTACTTTAAAATTTAGTGAAGATACTCTTCCACAATCCATGCAAGAAAGATATCTGGGATTCCACTTTGATCATACATAGCCTGACATAGAAATAGTTAAGATCAAGAGAAATAATCAACAATGGATTTAAAAATCTCCTATGGCTCCTGAATAAACAATCTGCTCCATCACTCAACAACAAGTTGTTGGTGTATTGCTCTATTATAAAAACAATTTGGAACTATGACATCCAATTATAGCCCCCTGCAAGTAAATAGAACATCAGATATCTGCAAATGGTACAAAATAACATATTTAAGAATAGTAATTTCTAAAGTCTCTTGGTACAACAAAGAAATTTATGAATATCTGGATAAACCAACCATTCTGGAAGGAATCGAATGATATAGGAAAAAACAGAAAGTGTGCCTATCAATGCGTACTAACCCTTCTAACAATATGTTGCTGATATATCAGAAGACTGAGGCAGGCATATGAGCTGATTAAGAGAAACTGACATCATTTTGAAATGTTTGAGCATTTGTACTGATTAAGAGAAACTGGCATCATTCTAAAATGCTCGGACATTTGTACTTATTAACAGAAACAGGCATCATTCTGAAATGTTCGGCCATTTGTACTGATTAAGAGAAACTGGCATCATTCTGAAATGTTCGGCCATTTGTACTGATTAAGAGAAACTGGCATCATTCTAAAATGCTTGGGCATTTGTATTGATTAACAGAAACTGTCATCATTCTGAAATGCTCGGGCATTTGTACTGATTAAGATAAACTGGCATCATTCTGAAATGCTACCTTTTTTCAAAATATATCTAATTATAGTTTTAAGACTGATCATGGATAAAAGTTTTTTTTTAAACAAATTTCAATTGAATTCAACATTTCATTAATGAATTTAGAACTTGTTTGAGCCTATCTTCAAGTTTAATTTGTTGCTTGTGCTCAAGTTTATACATATTCAACCCTAGATGCTTATGTAAGATATTTTGAATAGTGGTCACAAACGCTTCAAACTTCAACGTGCAGTTGATTTTTTCAGACACATGATTGTTTAAACCTTTCAACTGTCTCGTTAGATGTTCATAGCTGTCCCAGATATTTAAGTCTTATCACACTAGCAGTCTCTTCAAACTGTTTAAACCAACGAGTGATACATTTCGAAAAAGGGGGGTATTTTTTACCTTGAAAGTTGGTTAAACAGTTAATTATAACAATTTTAACTCTGTATACAATAGCAACAACTGAGCCACTGAATTTTATGTAGTATCATCACCATCTTAATACCAACTGGCTAGTTGACAAACCAACTACTATTGTCCATTATACTACTAACTGATGCCAATTTTTGTTGTTGCTGTTCAAAGCCAAAAAACCTCTCGGTCATCATCGCTTTATAAAAAAAGAAAAATCTTTACATTCAAAGGTGATTATGAACCATAATAATTATCTATAAGAATTTCCGGTAATTATATAGCAGAACTGCCTCACTTCAAAATCAATTTTTAAAGGTTTTATTCGTCAAATAAATGTTGGAAAAATATTTTACTATCGAAAAAAAGTGTCGGAAAGATGATTACATAATACAATAATACAATTACACAAGTAGTTTTTTCGTGAAAAAATTAACTCTGTGTTATCTTTCATACTCATGACATTCACTTCAATAAACGTACGGAAGGTTTGGCCAGGTGGTTATATATATATATATATAGCAACCTGGCCAAACCTTTCGTGACATATAATAATACAGCCCTACATATGCGTACACTGAAGCACATACGCAGACAATTGAACGTCAATGGAGGGAAGTGTGAGGAAATGTGCCGCGATATGGAAATTCAAAACAACATTTCCATGGCCATATAGCCGAATTTATGTTTAAAAGAAAGTACAATGAGTATAATACTCGTTTTCATCATTTATGGCGAATTACGAGTGAAATACATTTAAATTCAATAAATTCCTCTTTTACTGAATTTGCAGCAGAATTTGACTCTGATTAAGATTTTCTTGTGTAATTATATTATGTAATCATCTTTCCGACACTTTTTTTTGATAATAAAATATTTTTCCAACATTTATTTGACGAATAAAACCCATAAAAATTGATTTTGAAGTGAGGCAGCTCTGCTATATAATTACCGAATTTCCAAATTGATGGGAAGTGAGAGAGTCTAAATATTATGTTGAAATGAATTATCAGGAACACCAAACATTATCTGGCAAGTTACTTTAATATTTTTACTTGTCTTTGCAGAAGAATTGGTTTAAGCAATAAAAAAAAAAAAAGTATCTTTCAAAGCTAGCTCTTAGCAAAATTTATTTTTTATAATAAATTATAGTTAATTTTTTTAATTGATATGATGTGATTTCCATCTATGTATATAAAATTATCAACAAAATATAATTCACCCACATGTATATAGTTTATACACTTTTGTATTGAGATCGATTTTTTATTGATATCAATCAAGGTTCATTTACTTTTTTTTGCCAATTACTTTCAAACTGAATTTTAAAATAAATTTAAATCACATAATTTGATTTGAGTTCTTCATGTTGATAATTTATAAGTACTGTATTTTATTGAATTTTCCTTGCAGAAATAGTTTTGAAAAATTCAGCTTATAATTATGGCACAATTTGGAATAGACAAGCCAATAAAATATGTGACAACTCCCAGACAAACCATCGGGTCAGAACAGTGTTATCAGAAAATTAACATCGTTAAATGCTGAGACATATGTTGTAAAACACCTACGTTGGAATGTAATGGTTTCCAAAATGTTTCATAACGATAGACTAAAAATTAAAGTGTGGTCAGACACCTTTGTGGAAGAATACCGGTGTCACAATGGGTATTCAACCACACATAATTCTATCAAAGAGAATGGTGCAGAATGTCGGTCACAAGCAAGTAATAATTTTGTAGGTGTGTGTATTCATAATTGATGCAACTGAAACTTTATAAGCCATATAATGTGAGAACAATTTATTATTTATACGAAAACATGTACAAGACATAGTTAGCGTTTATAAAAACCTTTTTTGTTTTCAGACCAATATGAAGCGACATATTTACGAAAAACAGATTTTTTTTACCATCGATTATGAATAACTTTTGTAGGTGACACCTAGGTATCGACGGGGATCTACTGACACATTATTTTAAATAACAAAAATGAAGGTCTATACAAAACTTCAACTAAATGCTAATTTATGTGGAGGAAAACGTTAACATGACTAATAACTCTGATCATGAATGCATTAAATACCATCTCACTCTAGTACTCTTACCTTTTCATCTTTTTTCAATGCCAAAGTTTTTACCCAATGCTCTAATAATACTTTGGAAAATTCGTTATACGTGCAGTGCATTTCAGAGCACATCAACACTGCAGAAGGAACATCTGTAAGTTTTAACTTAGCATCAACCAAAGCTGAAGCCACTTCACTTATATATTTTGATAGATTTAATAACGTCATATCTCTCAATAAACCTTCTAATTGTTGACCAGTGAAGTTACGCTGAAACATAAAACATCTTCATTAGAGTATAATACAACATCATTAATACACTATGAATTTTTGCAAAGCGTAACATTGCACTTGATATGAGTCCAGTAGGTGGGGGGACTTGCATGAAGGTTCCAGAATATTTGCTGAAATCTCTCTTTTGATAAAACACTTTGAAAAATTGTTGACAATCAACCCAGTCGTTAGTAAAATAATAATTAATTTCTGGTTTTTTATGAATTGCTATATTGATTAAAACACCAAGGAAGGCTTTAAACTCAGTAAGAGTGAAATTTCTCCAGGACCACCACACTGATTTCTTTGGTAAAGGAGTATTTGCTTTAATTTTTTCAGCAGCATATCTATTAGTTTCTTTTACTATCTCTTCTAATAAATTATCAGTAAAAAATAACTGAAAAAAAAATCAATTTCTGATTGGGGATTTTGTCCTGGTGGTGGTTTAAAATCATTGTAATTTGACCAATTAAATCTATGTAAACTTAAATCACCTTCTTTCCAATCCCTCCAGCCGGTTCCATCACACTCATTGTCTTCTGCTGTTTTTTCATAATCTCCATCTTCTTCACTTTCAATTGAATCTTTGTTCTTTTCACTATTTATTAAAATATCTAATTCACCAATTAAATCAATTCACCAAAATTTGAACAATTTGTAAATGGAATATTTTGAATGTATAGGAAAATATATTTAAATGACCTGTAAATGCTGTTGAGCAAGTCATATATTTTAGGTTTCTGAAATTCTATGGTCCCTGATATCCAGAAATGAGTGTAAAAGCTAGTAATATTTCTTCGATGGAATCACTCAACTTTCTGGGAATAAAAATAGACACCCATGTCAGCTGGAGGCATCTTGTAGAATTATGGTGTCAAAAATTAAATGGTGCTTGTTATGCTATTCCAAGTCTCAGATTTGGTGACTAAAGCTATCCACAAATGTATTACCACTCCATATAATAGCAGAAGACAAAAGATCACTCCAAACATACTACAAAATGTGTTGCAAGGTTTTTATCATAGATTAACATACTGTCAAGCTCTAAAAGGGAAGCAAATTGAACAGTTATTGTAGTTTTACTGAGGTCCAAAAATGACATCCCATATGTTTTGAGCATGTACTTCGAGTGACTTTTTATAAGCAGGGTAAGTAAAATCAATAATTAATACAGTTCTATTTGAAAATTCCACAAAAAAAATCACATTTGTTAATTTTTGGATCATCCTTTATAATATGAAATTGCACTTTTATTCCACTTTATTAATTTATGTACTACACTTTTCAGTTGATATGTTAGTATAATTGATATTCTATTAATTTGTGTACTGTAATTAAGAAATAAGTAGGCTTACTTTTGCTTTTTAGAACACCCTGTACTGGATATGTAATTTTCAATACATCTTGGTTTACTTTACATCACAAAAACCTCCCTGTAGATAGCTCAGATTTAAGAGCTTTAAAATGAGAGGAGAAGAACATTTCTTTATCTAAAGCAGTTCTTGAAATATTAAACTGTTTCCATATTTTGTAGACATAATGTATACAAAAGTATCAAAATGGTGTTAAAACACTAACAAACAACATCACTTTAAATTATCAGTAGAATACTATTACTTTTATATAAACGGTGTCAGTTTAGTAAGTAGACACCCTATATAATTTTCTTTGTATTGATTATATGAACCTGCAGTGTGCAGTATTTATATTTTGAATACGTGGGACACCTATTTGACTGCTGTTATCTAGTGCCCCCCTTTCCAAAAGTGGGGTAAGTAAAATTTTTTAAATGGTAAAGGGTCTCGAGTGACACCTCATTTTAAAGATATATTGAAAAGAAGATGATTGGCAAAAATAAAGTTAAAAAAAAATCTCACCTTGTTTAGAAATGGCAGCAAAAAACATACCAAATGAAACAAATGAGGTTGTACAACAGACAGTGTTCTAAGTAATTTTTTTTTTAATTCCCGTTTTTGATGATAACTTCAATTAAACCGCACAAAATTTGCATGAATCATGATATTTGGAGGTGGAGGGTTGAAAAATTATTTAAAGAAAAGTGGGTCTAGCAACACCTCATTTTAAAGATATATTCAAAAGAAAATTATTGGCAGCTGACTAAGCATTATTGAAAGCTTTCTTGAAGCTTACACAAGTAAATACCTGAAATTGTTATCATTCAACCATTGTACTGTTATCTCTTTGGTTTTTCCAAGTATATGATGAGAAAGTTCAATTAGACTGGAAACTACCCAGTCACTAGAAATACTTTGTTGGTGTCTTTGTAACGTGTACTTCAGTTGTGCTTTATTTTCACATCATTAACGATCTTTAAAAAAACATGTTAAAATAAAATTTACAATTGAAGAAAGAGTGGAGTTAATTTTATTACACAGGGAGAGAGGAAGATCAGCACGAGCAACTGCCAATAGTTTTAATTAAGTAAGGAAGTTTCTTCGAAATGGAAGTGTTGAGGATGAGAAAAAGTCTGGTCATCCTAAAGTTGATGAGTTAACCAAAATTGGAAAATTTGGGTGAAATTGCCAGAAATCCCATGCAGTAAGGTAGGGAAATTGTTTGCAGAAACAATATAAGCTGTTGCAATGTTTTCAAAACTCATAAACGTTACAAGTTTCATCCAAACAAAGTCATCCTTGTACAAGAGTTAAGAGACGATGATTATGACAAATTCAATTTTATGAAGTCATATCAGAAAGGATAAACAATAGAACCTGTTCTACAAACGACAATCTGATCTCAGATGAAACTAGATTTATGTTAAATTGTACTGTGAACAGACACAACATGCGCTATTGGGCTCAGGAAAACTCACATTGGTTTCGAGAAGAACACACAGAACATCCTTTAAAACTGAATGTATAGGCTGGAATACGAGGGAACACCATCAAAGGACCCTTTTTCATTGGCGGTAATCTTACTGGTGAAAGATACTTGCAGCTTTTGCAAAATGAAGTTATCCCTGCTCTAGAAAATTTGATTGAAAATCTAGTGGGCAATGATGGGGACTATTTATAAAATGAAAGAATATTTTTCCAGCAAGATGGTGCTCCACCTCATTTTTCATTAATAGTCCGCAACTTCTTGAATCAGCAATTCCTCGACAGTTGGCTAGGTCGAAGGGGTTCAATCGAATGGCCAACCAGGTCACCTGATTTAAAAACCATTGGATTTTTTTTTCTTTGGGGACACTTAAAGTCAGTTATTTGTACTACTAAACCAATTTCCTACAGGAGTTACAAGAAATAATTCAAAATGAATGTAGAAGAATAAGTCCTGAAATTCTGACTACTGAAATTCTGAAAGTGACGGAAGTAAAGGAAGATTATGAAGCTAGTCTTTATCATTGTATGGAATCAAATGGAGGCCATTTCAAGCGGTATTTTATTTTGTATTTAATTACTCGTTCCTAATTCGTTTTGTTTATTACTACATTTTACTAAATGTAATTTCTAACAATACTAATTCTGAGTCTAAGACTTGTTATTAAAAACTAATAAAAAACGGGAAAAATAGATATTACATTTAGAAAATGTTTGTCATTACCATAGCCTTTGCACCACATAACTATAAGTACCTTACAATACACTAAAGCACATAAAAAAATATCGGCTGGGTTTGAATTTTGTTGTTATTGAAACAATAATTTCTAATTTGATATATATTTTACCGCCATTTCTAAACGAGGCATAAATTTTAACTCTATTTTCACCAATCACCTTCTTTTCAATATATCTTTAAAATGAGGTGTCTCTCGACCCCCTTTACCATTTAAAAATTTTACTTACCCCACTTTTGCTCCCTTTGGAAAGGGGGGCACTAGATAACAACAGTCTAATAGGTGTCCATCACATTCAAAATATAAATGTCACACACCGCAGATTCATATAAAGAAAATACAAAGAATATTATAATGTGTGTCTATTTACTAAACTGACACTCTGTATACATAAATTTCAAATTTAATTTAAAACACTTATATATAACAGCATTTTACATTATTAGTAGGATACTGTTACTTTTATACATACACAAATAACAAAATGATATTAAAAACACTATACACAACATCACTTTAAATAATCAATAAAATATTGTTACTTTTATATACAGTATTACCCCCCGAGTTACACGATGGGTGGGACTGGACAAAAGTGTGTTAGTTGCTATAAGGTAATAAAATAAGAAAAAAATGGCTCTATTATTTACATTTTTAACATCCAGAATGAAACACACATTTGGTTTGTTTACTCTTTATGCCAATGATAGTGTAAACCCGCAAAGTCCAATCTCTCTGGGATCTCTCGAAGAAATGGTATATCTGGTCAATGATTGTTGGTCTCCCTATCGCTATTGTCGTTGGCCTCAAACAGTGGTTCGACACTGTCAGTCTCTTAGATATTGATTGAACAACCTAACCGGTCCCTTCAACATCGATTGACTCCATTTCTATGTTAGGTAGGCTTTTGTGGTTTCTTTTCTTTGTGTTGAGCAGACTGCTTGCTAGTCAGCGAATGAAACTCTTTTTGAATTCTTTCACAATAATGTTCTACTTTATGTACAGCAACCAAGACTTTCTCTAAGTCTTGGGACTTAGATTAAAAACTAATTTTTTTTATATTAACATAATTCCTAACAATATTAATCCTATTTTGATTTCTGAAAGAAAACTGTTGTTTAGTGTTGATAATCCATGTGTATTGTTAATATTAAATGTGTATCATTTCTTGTCTATAATTGATATCTCTCACCACTCCTCTACAACACTTCCGTCTCCAAAACTTCTAGTCTCAGTATTGAGTACCTCTTCTTCTCGACCAACCGCTGCTTTCCGACATTATTCTTTCCACTGTGTAAGACACTATCATTATTCTTATTTAGTCCCTTCCAAAAATAGTCTATTATTTAATAAACTATACAAAAGTTAAGTAATAAAAATGCTCTTATAGATACATTATTTGAGTTAAAATCTAATACACATACTGATGTTTGGGAATTTGATACTTGAGCGTTAAGCACAATTAATATAGGAATTATAAATTTCTCAAATCATAATACTAGTCGGGACACAAAAAGAAGGAAAGGAGTGAAAAGTATCGGTACTTTTACTATCCAATGGCAGTTTAAGAAATTAACCAATCACAAATAATTTCTATTTGTAGGAGAAGCAGGGAAAAGGAGGGGGAGTATCTTTTTTTAGATCAACAATTTTTTGTACCAATACTATTGTCATCCAAACTACTTTGATGTCCGTTTCCTTATACCAGGTTATATTACAATACGGTAGTTTCATTGACTAATACTAGTTACTTGCATTACTAATTGCAGTTAAACCAAGGAAAGTGGGTAGTACTCAAGTACTGTATTGATTTTTAGGATCAGCACTATGGTATTGGCTAAGTCTTACTACCTGATTTCGTTAGCTTTGTAGTTGTCTTCTATGACTAGTAAAGCTGTGGTGACATGTAAATAAATGGCACAAGATAGTTTGTAAGTTCACAAAACTAGCTTGTTTAACATAATAAACAAAAATTATGATGTTTGGTTACAGTTTTACCTGCGCACATTTGAGATTTATACTTCAAAACTAGGAATATGAAATGTTTGGAAGTTAATTAAACACTGATCTAAATACACTACAACGGAAATTCGTTGTATGGGATTATATTTTGGTCAAAAAAAATCAAAATCTAATCCTAATACAAGGTTTGGCTAATTTGTAAGCGACTTTGCTGTTAACCACGAGTCGGTGAAACTGACCTATGACCCGGTCTAAAGTCAACTTTCGCCTACCCGTTATGAGAGTAAAATCGTATGTCGGTAGATTTTGAATAAAAAATCTGTATTTAATGAATTTTGTAAATATGAAATAATACTGTTATAGCATGTGTAATTGTAGTACAAGTTGTACGCAATACAGATCAGTTACGGTTGTTTCATAAAAATTAACACATGCTGCAGTAAATTTGAATGAAGAATCGAAAAAATTTCAAAATTATTCAAAAATAAAAAATCTTGGTATTTTTGAGAATAAAAACGAATTCTAAGAATAAAATATTCTTAGTGAAATTTTGAAAAATGTAATACATAAGAAGTTAGGTGAAATGATAAAGATTAAAAATTGCATAAAACAGAAATAAAAGTAAATTTTGATAAAGGGTTGTAAAGAAATAATTTATAAGACAAAGGTTTACAAGTAAATAAAGAAAAAATTTAAAAATTAATAAAAAATAAAAAGTTATAGTTTTCACACCTTTTTGGGGTCAGGGATAAAGTAAAAGAGTTAAAATTTGGTAAACCTGGTTAGATTTAAGTATTTAACAAGATATGTAAGTCTCAGGGTAATCAGTATATATTAACCCCCCCCCCCCCCCAAATGAAGAAGTGTGAAAACAAGTGTGAAAAACCCAGGATCTGAAAAGAGGATTGTCACAGCGGCTGTTAAGTTTGTTACACAAGAAGAACAATTTAATGAAGTTTCAGAACTGTAAAGTGAAAAGTGTGAGAATTCAAAATCGTAAATCACACTAAAAATTGTGTAACGAATTACAGGTGAACGGGCGGGCCGATAATCACCACGCGAACTTCTCGCGAAAGCTCAGATCAAGACCTACAAGATGCTGGTGATTAAAACACAAAAGAGTCATAAGTTAACCCAATAAATTAACATTTAAGAAAAACAATAGCGAATTGTACAGTTGCAAGTCGAAATTTGTAGAGGCTGAAACGTCATAGTTTCATGACGTCGAATGGGGCGGAGCAAGAGGTACCAACTAGTTTACGATTAAATAGAAAAGGATAATTACTACAAATTAATTAAAATAATGGGATTTAAGGACTTGGACCATAGCAAACCAACCATAGATAAGCAGATATAACAATAGAAGATGAAATTTACCAATAAACTTCGTATAAAAGGTGAAAAAAGGAAATATCATATTATCCCTGTGAGGGAAATAAATTGGTACGAGAATATCGTATTTTTTGGCTATAAATATAGCTGTAGGCGACTTGGTCGCTCTCTCTTAAAAAATCAAGATTCAAATACTACGGGGTGACTATGCCCGAGTGCACTCTGTTCTTAAAAATTATTGAAAAAGTATAAAAGTGTTACTATGCCCAAAGTTATGGTGCTCAAATTTTTGAAAAAGCTTAAAATGGTTCAAAATTAATTTCAACAAAGTAAAATTGTTTCGAAAGGAAGTGATAAGTGAAATGGCAAATTAATCAGTTTACAGCAAGTTCATAAAAAGTGGAAAAAGTTTACATCCAGTGTCAGTCCAGATCAACACGTCACTAGAACTTCGCTTAAACTCCATGGATCTTTAAATCATCTTCTACGATCAACGGACACCAGACAACAACATCTTCCCTTATCCAGGATTATCCAGGAACCAGGATCTTCTAGACGGCAGTCAAGGTATCCCTTTTTATTTGCAAGGCAAAGTTGGCCGAAAATTAAATTAAATTCAACTGATTTTCCTGGGGTATAGATTTAAGATGTTTAGTCAAATTTTGTAAATTGATATAAATTTATTTGTGAATATTTTTCTTTTATAATAACTGTAAACTTAATAAATCAAACCTGAACGACTAATTAAATTATTAAACTTGGTAATTAGCGTTCAGGAATTAAATAGAGGAAGTTTATTAATAATAAAATCTTAATAATATAACTTTCCTCAAAATATAAATCTGCCAATCTGCAACCTAATTAAAGTAATCTATGAAATAATAATTTGTAATATAAAATGTTTTCTTTTTTATGTAATATGAATTGATAAAATGTCAGAAACTTTTGTTTGTTGTTAATAATTTGATTTTGTTTAAAAAATTTTAGAAGATTGAATTTTGTTTTGAAAAAGCAGATTTAATAAATTATTTTATTCTTGTCAGAATTAACAATCATGTGTTTTGTAATTTAGATTATCCACACTACCTGTGTTAAATTAGAAATTATTGAGGGAATCAACATAAAATATATTGTGTAACAGAGGTATTCTTCAGAACACACTCCTTGGGGATTAATAAAAATAAAATTAAAGTCGTGCTTTCCCTGAGAAATAATTAAAGTAAATTTAGTACTGGAAGTAGTTGAATAAATAGGGGGGTACCAACAGTTTAGGGAAACTTCAACTGTTGAAGGGTTAATCAATCCAGGCCAGACAAAAAAAAAAAGCCAAAACTTCCAGTGGATTGATTGATACATTCTCTATCTCTCGGGAACGAATCCTGGATAAAAAATTCCAGGATTTGAGACTTGCCTGTTTGTTAAAGAAATCAGGGGGAACGTACAGTCTAACTCAAAAACAACAATTTGAGTTTTTTCGTTGTAACACTTTGTACATATCCTTGAAACTGGATTTAAAAAAATGAATTTAATTTTTCTTTAAGAAAGCGTGAAACGTGAGAAATGACTAAGTTGGAGAGATATTTGAAAAAAACGATAATAATTGTCAAACGAGTATTGAACATATGAGTCGAGTCGCAAAAAAGTTGCTACAAGAATGGCTGAATGCACTGGAGTCCCATACACAACTCAAAAAAGAGAGATTCGTAATAGAACATCAGTGGAAATAATTTCAAACACCAGAATCCCGAACACAAGTACAATTTGCTTGCTTTTAACACCAACAGATATGAAGAAGCTAATTTTCAGCTACATTTTCATAGGTTCCATTTTAGTACCGTAAAATAACATAAGTGTCCCGACTAATAAAATTATTTTTCTGACCATGGAATGTAACTGACTCTATCGGGTAAGCCTTTTATTAAAGCAACTTGGTGTTTTTAAAACATGCGTAGACAACACCTATTGCTTGAGTTTTTCCCCGATTGTTTTATGAATGACTTCATTTCACAATTTTCCCTATTTTCTTAAGTAGTAAACATCCTGATTAACATATAACCATTATACAATATAAAACACTAAATTGTGTATCAAGTCTTTTAGTTTGCTTACCAGCTTCCGAACAAACGCTGTATTTTTCTTAAGGCTTGAATCCAATTTTGCGATTGTGGCCTCGTCTGGTTTTTGAGTCGTCTGATTTTTATTCTTCAACATCATTTTAGAAGTAATCCTTGCCTCCGCGTCTTTTATATAGTCCATTAGAAGTTCCTAATTGTATAAGTACAAAACAAAAAAGTACTTTTTAAAATACTGCAACAAAACCCTTACACAAACAAGCTCACACACAATCAAATACACATACATACAACTAAGAAAAAGTAATGTGAAAATAAACTACCTATAGAATTTCATGCATGTTTATCACATCTGCCCTATTTTTGCATGTAAAATGGGCAAATATGTGATTTTTTTTTTTTTAACTCTCACTAAAATATCTGAAATATTGTATTTTTACAATCATCTGAATCTTAATTATGCAAGGTAGGTAAAGAAGCTGTACATCAAATGAAAAGATTTGCAATTTTTTTTATTTAGAATTTTATCATATCGTTTATGGCTTCAATATAAGGCAAAAAACTCCCTATTTGATCAGTGTTTATAGATTTCTTTGTAGTAAAAAATAAATAATGTTTATAAAAGTTAACAGCAAACCTACCCTTTCCTAATGCCTACTGCTTTTGTTGGACTTAACTTTTTCACTCTTTTTTTCAGAATTTGATACTTGATAGAGATAGATCCAACTCAATAAGAATATTGGTTGTCAAACAATTAAGTATATACTTTATATTGGTTTCCTGCATTTTTATAAATTATTGTTTTACTTTCTACCACAAAGATGTCTAAAATCAATTGTAAATATGGTATTTTAGACTTGTTAAAATTTTTAGTTTTACAAGACTTTTCATTTGATATATCTTAATATATACTTGTAAATTAAACATTTTTAGTCATGGGTATTTGAATTTTACAAAAATTAGAGTTGGGGATTTTTAATAATAATTGAAAAAACTGCAAATGTGATATGGAATTAACTTTGATGGTGTATGAATAAAGTTTTGATATTTTAAACTGTAATATTTATGTTAAGTATATTACAAAAAATTTAAAAAAATAATAATATGAAAAATAAAATGACAAAGCACACATTTTTAAAAACAATATACACATAAATAAATATATTCGTACATTATACTACTGTACTGAATAGGAGACAGCATATTCATGATTCTATAAAAAGGTTAATACAGCTTATTCATTTGTTAATGGATAAAGATAGAATTTTTGTTGTTATTGTTTAGAGGTGATAAACCTCGCAATCATCGCCTTAAAAATAAGAAAGAAAAAGAACAAAGTAGAAACCCCTAGCCATTGACAATTCTAATAGCGTCAGACTCAGAAGAGAGCAAGAGTTGGTCAAGACAGACCTGTAAGAAAAAATGAAAGAGAAGGAGAAAGACTAGATGAAGAAAGGTGTAGATTCAGCTAGGTATCTCGAGATTGACACAAACCCATACTCACTATAGGTGGTAAGCCCGGAGAATGTGTATTAGTCAAAGGAAACTACAAACCCAGTCTCAAAAGATTATTCCAATACAAAAATGGCAACAAATCAAAATCTAAAATGTGTTATATAGTGCCACTTTTTTACTCATGATTAAAAATTTGTATAAAACAAAAGTAAGGTTACTACTTATGAAAAGAAATCTTATTATATACGAGGTGTATCTATTAAATACTGTGTTGTCACCACTTAGAGGAAGCAGTAAGAACTAACTAAGTTTTTTGGCAGAGACCTTAGACATGTCTGAACCTCTATGACAAACATCAACACTCTTAATGCCTATGTTGATTGTGAATCATCGTGGTAGTGCAGTTGTATTATCTGTTGTCCCGAATAATGCTAAGTTTATTGTTAATTAGTTAACATACCTTAATGTCAAAAGTAGTTCATGGTAATTCTGCGCAATTACTTGGTCAACCCCAAATTTTTTCATATTTTACTACGGTCATAAGGATGTTCTCAGAAAGCAAGAAACATATAATTTAAGGCCCGCAAGGCCATCTGCCGAGCGATAAGAAGGTTCAAAGTCCACGCGATAACAGTGGCTTGCGGGAGACGCGCGGAAGGCCAGTTGTGACAGTACCGTTATATAATTATATATAATGACAGGTTTGGCCAGGTAGCTATATATATAGGCCTATATATATAGCTACCTGGCCAAACCTGTCATTATAGGCCTTCCGCGCGTCTCCCCATCGTACAGAGCGATAAGAAGGTTCAAAGTCTACGCGATAATAGTGGCTTGCGGGAGACGCACGGAAGGCCAGTTGTGACAGTACCGTTATATAATTATATATAATGACAGGTTTGGCCAGGTAGCTATATATATAGGCCTATGTATATAGCTACCTGGCCAAACCTGTCATTATAGGCCTTCCTTGCGTCTCCCGCAAGCCACTGTTATCGCGTGGACTTTGAACCTTCTTATCGCTCGGCAACCTGTACGATGGCCTTGCGGGCCTTGAATTATATGTTTCTTGCTTTCTGAGAACATCCTTATGACCGTAGTAAAATATGAAAAAGTTTGGGGTTGACCAAGTAATTGCGCAGAATTACCTAGTTCATTATTCTTAATAGTAGCTACAACTGTTTCGCCTCAACATAAGACATCATCAGGCTTAGCACACGTAAACAAACTAAAAATACGTTCACAATACAAAACTTGTTTGTATATAAAAACACACACACACAAAATAGTAAACTGGGTTGGTTCTTGTTTTATTGTAAAAATTTACAATAAAACAAGAACCAACCCGGTTAAAAAATTTTACAATAAAACAAGAACCAACCCGGTTAAAAAATTTTACAATAAAACAAGAACCAACCCGGTTAAAAAATTTTACAATAAAACAAGAACCAACCCGGTTTACTATTTTGTGTGTGTGTGTATGTGTTTTTATATACAAACAAGTTTTGTGTTGTGAACGTATTTTTAGTTTGTTTACGTGTGCTAAGCCTGATGATGCCTTATGTTGAGGCGAAACAGCTGTAGCTACTATTAAGAATAATGAACTACTTTTGACATTAAGGTATGTTAACTAATTAATTATATCAGTAGTTCAGAAGGCAATATGGAAATAACTAAGTTTATTAGTTGACCAAATATTAATTTGAATTTTTTTTTAAATTGAACAAAACACTAATGGAAAAAGCTTTTCATTGCAAGCCTAAAGTCAAGCTTTTTTTTATGTTAAGGGCGTAAGTTTGGAAGAATGAGTTCCAGAAGGGAAAATAGTAAACCAGTATTATAAAGAAGTTTTGAAAAAGCTCAGAAAAGGCATCAGAAAGAAAAGACAACCAGAACTGTGAGGAAAAGGTTTCATTCTTCATCGCTCACACACCCCTTTCTGTGAAACAGAATTTGGCCAAAAAACACATTACTACACTGGAACATTCTCCATAGCCTATTCACCAGATTTGGCCACATGACTTTTTTCTTTTCCTTAAAATGAAATTTCTGCTTGAAGGAACTCATTTTGAGTTAATTGATCCAGTAAAGAAGAAAACGGCAGGTGTGTCCAGCAACGGCAGAACTGATCCATGCCTTTCCATCAGTGGAAAACAAGACTTACATTGATGCGCAAGTACAAATGGCACTTATTTGAAGGGAACAAGCATTAGAATTGTGATATGTATAAATAAAAGTGAGCTCTTATATCAGTCGTGTTATTTAATAGACACACCTCGTACATTCCAGTGTTTTCAGTCTTGCATAGGTATATACAAATAACACTGTCGAGGAAATTTGTTACCAAGCTCTACTATGGGTATTGTTGAAATAACATGATACTAACAACAAAAATGAAGAAGTTACGCCAGAAAAATAACAGGATGTACAAAAACTAAAAATAAACTTCTTAGACCTAAATTTTGTCATATTTTCTCCAATTAAATTAAAATAAATATCTGCACAGGCAAAGTGAATAACAGATTTCTGGGAGATGCAACCAAAGCTAGTAATAACTATACAAGAGCTTTATCTCGTAATTATTTCTTTTTTAATTACCTTTTTTTTGTCATAATCAGTGCCTTTGACTTCAACATCGTTTATAGGATCTACAATCATATCAACTTCATTAGTATTCAAAGCCTCAGTCACTGCTACTGAAGTCACTGCTACTGATTCATTAGATTTATTAATATCACAACTTTTGTCATCAATCAATCCAATAGTAGAGAGATCAGGAATTTCAATATTTACTCCAATGTCTTCCTGATTAGGTTCACTGTTTGAACTCATATCTGGAGGCTCATTTTCCGCCATCTCACTACTCATCTTCTTTTATTTCTTGATTTTCCTTCAAAATATAAACATTAAATTATAATTTTAGTAAAAATAAATTCATTTTTAGTAAGAATAAATCATCCTATTAACTACAAAAAAAAACATTCTTTTTAACCCTAGAGCTAGCAAACAAATGTCACTAGATGACTTTCAAAACATTGATTAGTGTCAATATATATATTTCTATGACTCAATATTGATGGGATTTAGTTTAATTATAAACCTAAAATCAATACTTTCATTTCAACCATACAAAATTATCAATTCGGTCGATGAAGCAACTGAAATTCATGTGACAAGAGGTGCTGTCACAGCTGGCATATTTTCTATTGCTTTGTAACTGATATTTACTTCTTGGTAGTGTATAACAACCTCACAATAATGTCTATGAGTTTTTATTGTTTGTAATTTTAGCATTTTATATTTTTTAAATATTTTTAGTGTATTAGTTAATTTTAAAGTTTTGTTTGTTCGGTGATAAAATAAAAGGTGTTCTGTTGTTTAGAAAACTGTGTAAAGTTTTGGTTTTTACAAAGTAATAAATGTTGAGCTAATTTCACAAGTTGCCAAAGATAAGTGGTCTTTCTGCACCTAGAAATATATATCTAAGCAATTTTTATTGCCAAAAATAATGGGAACAAAATTCTTTTTCTAAGAGTTTTATAGGGTACCTAAAACAACATATAAATTGGTGAATACAAAAAGTTTGTGCTATTTTAACCAAATAAGTTTTTTTTTAATAAGTTAAGTTGTGGAAAACTTTTTGAAAAACAAAAAATAGTGATTTTCCTTATAACTTTGTCATAAACTGATATAAAAATCAAAATTAATACTTTTTTTGTAGCGAATAATATTCTCCATTGACATGAATAGTTGCTACTTTTAAAAAAAACTTTAAACCAAACCTGAAAATTTTGACAAAATACAAAAGTTCAGTGTGGTTTTTAAACCCAAATAACTGTTTACAAAACTAAACAATTGAACTGGAAATTTGAGTAACTATAGGTAATCGTGTCCTTAAAAAAAAAGTAAAATGAAAGAATTTAATAAATATTGAATAAAAATGCATAACCTCAAAAAGGTTGCAAGAAAATCACAATTGTTAGATCACACTACAAATTTAATCAAATACTGCTCAAATTGTATGTAGTGTTTTATTCTTTCAAGATCCAAAGAGAAAATATTTTGTTTTAAGTTTTTCAACCTATTTATATTAATTTGAAAATGTAAACAAAATTTGGAACCGCTGTCAGCTATAATTTTTTAAAAAATAGGATACCTTTTTGTGTTCTATACCGTATATATATTTTTTTTTAAACAAAGATTTGGAGTTTAATTTTATTACAATTTGATCCGAACCGGAATAAATAACCATTTCCGGAAAAATGTATAAACTTTTCTAATTAAAAAATGTCTCAAAATAATTGATAAAGGTTTTTTTTTTTTTTTTTTTAAGAATTGTAAAAAGTTATTAAATTAAATTTTCTACTGCAGATGCACCAGTAATAGAGGGGGATAGAAACTGGATTACTGCTACAACTGGCATGGTGTTTGAATGTAGGCACATAAGCATCGACAACTCATATTCTATAGGTCTTAAGTTATTAAATACTTCCCAAAAAATATCAATAGATATGAAAGTTCATTCAAAGAGACTGAAAGGTGATGAGATACAAAAATATTTTGAATAATTAAATTTGAAAAAAGTTAACAAAATATTTTCTTTTACACTCATAAAAGAAGAGATTAGAACCTATAATTTGCACTTTAAAAATCCAGTTGTGTTTATTATAATACCATTAGGTACACTTTGATGACAGTTGTCATCCTCAAAGCTAACCTAATACAGCTAAACTAGCACAGACTAAACATAAACTTAAAGGTAAGTGCTAAGTAGCCCCCCTTTCCACTCTTAACTGGTCCTATGGCCTTATGGAATATCTGGATAGTGACTAAGCACACGGTATAATAATTTGCACCTGTTATTTTAAAAAGGAGATAGTCTATTGTGTTACAAATTAAATTAGAATCAAGATTTACCAAAATAATTATAAATACATTTATCTTTTGTAATCAGCTGACTAAAATTACGGTAACAAATTGAATTAGAACTAAGATTTATCAAAGTAACTAGAAATGTCTTCATCTTAATTCATCAGCTGACTGGAAAAATGTGATCACCAATTAAATTACAGTCAATCTTTACCAAACTAATTGAAAATGAGTTTATGTTTTATATAATGAGTAATCAATTATTTTTATTACCTTTATAGTTCCGTCATGTGACTTTGTGTTTGTCTTATTACAAAGACGCGTTTCGGAGTCGTAGCTCCATCTTCAGTAATTTCACTCCGTAGAGGTTGTTAAAACATTAAACATAACAAAAACATTAACACTAAACACACAAATATATACACATATACGTTGATTTTAACATTTTCTTACATGCGCACGGTTTTATGTTTCGCGAACTACTGGCATCACGGTGAGGCCAAGGTTATCAGATTATGGGTTGGTCATATCAGTTATTTATATCTCATTGCCGTCTCAAATAATGCGTTTGATTGGAACGATAACACTCGTATACAAACTTTGAATCTAACCTGACACCTCTCCACATCATTAAAAAAGGACCAATGATGAATGCCATTGAAGAATATGAAATTTACAAAGCATTTAAACAATCACCAAACGATATTCTCAATGAAAAGTTATCGTTCCAATCAAACGCATTATTTGAGACGGCAATGAGATATAAATAACTGATATGACGAACCCATAATCTGATAACCTTGGCCTCACCGTGATGCCAGTAGTTCGCAAAACATGAAACCGTGCGCATGTAAGAAAATGTTAAAATCAACGTATACGTGTATATATTTGTGTGTTTAGTGTTAATGTTTTTGTTATGTTTAATGTTTTAACGACCTCTACGGAGTGAAATTACTGAAGATGGAGCTACGACTCCGAAACGAGTCTTTGTAACAAGACAAACACAAAGTCACATGA
This sequence comes from Aphrophora alni, assembly GCA_963513935.1. Lineage (NCBI taxonomy): Eukaryota > Metazoa > Arthropoda > Insecta > Hemiptera > Aphrophoridae > Aphrophora > Aphrophora alni. The sequence goes on along the minus strand of OY740765.1, from coordinate 12,140,293 downwards.
CGGAACTATAAAGGTAATAAAAATAATTTATTACTCATTATATTATATAAAGTGACTTGGACACCAAACAATGAACATTATGTTTTATGCTTCAATTGACTAAATGCTAAGTATAAATAAAATTAGAAGCTAGATTTAAAATTTAAATTTTTGAGCTCATGATGGTTTTAAACTGAATAATTTCATGGGTCTATTTGAATATGTAACATAAACTGGAATAACAACCTATTGGCAGAATATTTGGTAACAAAAAATGTAGATTAGATTAGTGGTAGCAAGAATCACCATGAATATGTTAGGTTACATAATTACAAAAGTTGTAGGTCTAAGGAAAAGGGAAAAGAAAAAACCACTGCACATGCGCAATACAATATTTATTGTTCTAATTTATTTTGTTGAAATCATTGTACAATTATTATTATATACGAATAACAGGTCATAATTAATCATGTTATTTTAGGAAGTTGACTTTGAGACAAAATTATCTTGTATATTATATAGTTTATCAACATGATATTACTGTTGATAGAGTTGTAATACATATGACTAATGTAACTTTATTTACTCATCTGCAGATATTCATAATTAAGGTTATAAACTTCAATTATTGTGGTATCAAAACTTAAAATAAGACAACATGGAACTTGGCGGCCAGCCTACACTTAAAATACATGATTTTTTTTTTTTTTTTTTTTTTTAATGGTTACAACTCTATCTACCAATTGTTTCTATTGGATATTTATCTTTAGACATCGTAGATTTAAAAAAAAAAAAAAAAATTCAACAACAAGATACTATTATACTATACAACAAGAAATTGTGTTTTTTTCAGAAACACTTAAGAAAGCTTCACAAGAAATTTAATTTTATTTAACATTTCATTTACTTTTTCAACTCAATTTTATAGTTTTCATTATTAAAAATTACAGATACTTGCAAAATAACATGTGTGAAAGTTATTGAAAAAATATATTTATTTTTAAATATTTTTTACATCTTGTGCGTAATATAATATTTTTCTTATATGATGTTTATAAAAACTCTGTGTGAGCTATTGTGGTGTATATTTGAGTGATTTATGACGTACATAGAGGAGATTTGGAAATTGAATCTGTTTTCTTTCTTGTTCTTCTTGCATTTCCTCATAAAAAGATAAAGTCTTCACGGTAATAGACTTCAAAAGCTTAACGGAACTTTATTTTTGGTATTGGTGAATTTAGTAGGTAAGACAACTGTAAACAAACGTTATGTCATAAGTCATTCTTTGATTGTAATACTAATTAGTCAGCATAACAAGGTTACACAAGGAATGCTGACTAAAGACTTCTACAATGTGTGTAGCATGAACGCTGACACATAGAATTTCATATGACAGTTAGAAGCTCTGTAACCTATTAAATATTTCCAAATACATGATTATGTCACTTTAATACTTTGAATACATGTTGCCTTGATGAATTTCACATTGACTGAAATCAAGAATTTAATCAAAGTAAAAGTTTGGAAGGAGTTAGGCTTAGAAGATTAGGAACACTTATGTTTGCATCCGGTTAATACAACTAGCAATAGATTTGGGTATGAACCAGGCTAGTTTTATCCAAAATTATGACAATTGTATCATACAAGAACATGAGCCATTACATGAAAAATGTAACTTTCAAGAAGAAGAATAATTACAATAAAGTAGAATTCTGTGGAAACAAAAATAATAATAAAACGGAAGAGAATTCAGTACGAGTTTTTATCCAGGTGGTCACAATGGTAAAATTGTAACTTTAGCAAATGAGTAGAATAATGTCAATAAAATCATGTATTTCACAATGTATTTTGGAGAATGTGGCTTTGACGGTTTTCGGGAAACGGTTCCTATTGGTGTTGCAAATGAAACAACAGACAGATGTAAATGGCCTTGCTGACACTGCATTAGACTGCTAGTGCGACAATTACTTGGACATCCGACATATCTACAATAAAACAATTACGAAAATACTACAAATGAATTGGGAATTATAGAAACATATTTAACGTAAGAATTTTAACATATATTGTAGGGTTTTAGATGCAAGAGATTATTGTTTACATATAAAGGGATCAATTAGAAATAATTTTCTATATGTTATAAAAACAAATTTTACACTGTTTAAATACAATGTATTTATTTCAAAAAAGGTATTAGTTAAGTCCAATTTTAAATGGGTTGATTAGTAAAGTAAAAAATAGTGAGAATTTTAAAATTTTAGTTAAGTAAACTGTTTAAATTGTATATTACTTGTAAAATCCAGAGCAATTCCAATGTGGGAACTTTTTTTTATACAAAATTTCAATAACCTTGTTGAGAGTGAAAAAAAATAATAATACACATAGCGTTTGCTCAGTTCCAACAAACACTATGGATCAGAAACAGGTAATTTTGAACAAAAATTTATTTTTGAACAAGTTTCTACAGAATAACAAGTATGACGAGGAGTGAAGGCACCACAGCTGTTAGAACAGAACAGACAATATATAGTGCAAGGTGGTTTCTGGGCACGATTGAGCAACAACAACAAGAGCAGAGTTCCAAATGGCCATTATCAGCATTGGCGACATTTCACAGTAGTTTTAGTCATAAAATCTAGCCTAAGTCTTATAATTATGTACTTAGTAATTAGGTTGAATGTATCATTATGATCTTGTTCTTCGGGTTTTGACCGCGTCAATATTGTCTGCACGTTGAGTACAGCCTTGAGAATGGACATCTCACTTGACATTTGTTAAGCCTTGAGAATGGACATCTGTAAAGTGCCCGAAACATCGGCTGTACTCAACGTGCAGACAATATTGACGCGGTCGAAACCCGAAGAACAAGATCATAATGATGTTTGTGACCGTGGAAGTCTATCGTTCACAATCAGGTTGAATGTAGTAGTAGGTTATGTAATACGAACATAAAAACAAAAATTACCTTCAATTTTAAATTAAATTAAAACGAATTAAATATCATGACCAAATATCAGAACAGCGATTTAAAGGCGGGATGTTGTTAGGATTTACGGTTAATTTAGGATTTAGGGTTAGTTTAGGATTTAAAGCTAAGTTAAGTTAGTATGTAATAGATAAATATTATAAGTCCACTTGATATACACCAGAGTATAAACAATCAATATGACAGAGTACAAAAAGTTAGGTAATTGCTTGGTTTGCAACCTACTAATGCATCACACATGAACAAGAGTACATAAGCCAAGGTTGGTAGAAAATCGAGGTCAGAAGCAGCAAAGAGGTATTGACGATCAGTGGTCGGCGGCAGGAGTTGGCACAGGCAGTTTAGAGTCGTCCAACTCCAGAGAAAAAGAAAGTTCATAAGAATTTTTTTTTTTTCATGCTTTTATTCAGTAATAAAAATAACAATATTTACTGATTCTTTGTAATAAATGGCCTTATTTCTATATATACAGATACACTTTCAAAAGTCCCTTACCACACTTGGGAATAAACAAAATAACAAAAAACAAAAAATTTTCAAAAAAAACAAAAGACAGAATTCCGGACCTAGAGAGTTCAGGAATTTATGAAATCAAATGTAACGATTGTGACAAGGTTTATCTTGGCCAAACAAAGAGAAGAATCACGACTAGGTTTAAAGAACATTTGTCCCATTTAAAATACGACAGACCAGAAAAATCTAGTATAGCGGAACATCTATTAGAAACTAACCATAACACAGACCTTAAAAATTTTAAATTGTTAAAAAAAGTGCCTTCCAATAAATTATTAAATAGCTATGAAAGCATATTAATTGCTAAGACTGAAAATTCAAAATTATTAAATTCTGACAAAGGCCCTATTCCTAATTCATGCTTGTTCTCTTTGTTTAAACCAAGATAGACCTTTTAGGTTGTTAAGTAATAGATTTCTTAGAATAGTTTTTTATAATTTATGTGAAAGTAATTATTTGTATTTATCATTAATATTCTGGTTTACTATATTAATAGAATTTTTTTGCATAATTCTTATAATTCATGTAAAAGTTTATTTTGTATCTATTATTAAAGATTAACCTTTATAACGATCTCAAACGATCACAATGGATAAATAATTAATTATGCCTAGTATCAAATATTAAAATAATAATAATCGATAAAAAAAGTTAATATTAATAAATAATTGTAAGAATGAGTAAATTTAGACAAAACACATGTTAACAAGCAAACAATACCGACATAGCAGCTGCAAAGTTAAGTTTGGAAGATAACGGTACTAATTGACGAACGTGACAAGGACAAGGAAAAGAAAACATTCTGTTTTCTTTGAGGGAAGAAGGTTCGCCGACATAAATAAAAAAAGGCACAAACATAACGGAGTTTTGCTACTCAAGGCAGCTGCGTGTCATAAACTGGGAACCAAGAAAAAATGAGAAAGTAAATACCTAACGGTATCTCCGAGGGCGAAGTCAACGCACGTAAAAAAAAGTAACGATTTTAGAAAGTTTAGATGTCCAATCAGAAGAGACCTGAGTTTCAAAAAATGAGATTTTGACCAATAAGCGAGTAAGACGCTGAACTTGGAAATCTGGAGAGGTTAAATCCCACGGGAAGAAGCGTCAGTCTAAAACTGGTGTTGAGAGCGTGTAGGTCTTGGCTTACAGCTGGGAATCAGAGTATGAGAGTAAGGAGGTGTTAAGAGTTAAACTGAGAACCTGAGGGTTTAATTCAAAGTCGTCGAGTAACTTAAAGGCAGAGTCGCCACAAAATTTAGTAGTTTTTTTTGTAGTTTTTTAGTAATCATAATTAGAGTCAAAGAGTATTAAAGTTATAAAGGAAGAGGAGAGAAACATCGTGTCGAAATCAATAGTTAGTTTGAGAACGAGTAAGGAGACCAAACAGAGTTTAGCGGACGTAACACCAGAGATTCACCATCCGTCAATGAACCAGGAATTGCAGCATCCGACCTCCCAGGATAAGGATACTTGTGTTTAGTGCGTCGTTAGTGATTGTGTTGTGTACAAGTGCCAAAATAGGGGACGAGGAGTAACTGTTTGATAAGTACCAAAATTTATAATTAATAATCATTAGAATCTAGTATTTCACTTTGATGAGTCATAAAAGTTCCCATGCCCGAGATAAGAGTCAAGTTTTTTATAATTTAAATTAAAGAAAAGTAATTGAGCTAGCCGGCAAAATAAAAGTAATTTGAAAATAATATAATTAAATTAAAGAAAATTGTTTTTGTAATAGATTTGATATAAAATTAATAAGAACATTAAGACAAGATCTGTAGAGACATTCGTAGAGTTTTTTTATGTAAATTGAGTAATAAATTAAGATTTTAAAATTGTCATCCATTAAATATTGTGTATTAGCATAAATTAGTTTTAAAGAATGAAAGTGTGAGAGAATGAAGTAGTCTTAAGATTGAAATGAATAATTAATTAAATTGATTCTTGTTATTTAAATAATTATCTGAAAATAAATCCAGAAGATGGTTAAAAAGTAGAAAATTGTTTTGTGGAATTAATTTAATTCAACCATCCTAGTTTTTCAAAATAATTAAAACAAAATAATTTAAAAGTAAATAAATAAATTATATATAACAAACTTCCTGTATGTTATACCTTTTTATGTTGTTAAGTTATGGAATGATTTAATATGTTAATAGAATTTGTAACATAGCTTGTATTATTCGTATTCTTGTTTAATATGTTAAGATAATAGATTAGCATAGTTTTTATTCATGTATCATTAAAAAATTTGTATCTACTATTATTATTCTAGTTAATATGTTAAGATAATTAGTTTAGGGATGATTATATTGTAAACTTTAAAACATCTTTGTATGTTAGAGGATTGGGCCTTCCCCACTCCAGGTAACAGTACAGGTGTTTGAACTGTCAACCCTATTGTTGATAGGTCAATGCACCAGAGGAGTAGGGTAGGGAAACTGGTCACTTTAGTTGTAAATAGTTTTAATTTAGTCTTTGTTAAGATTCCCTCTGAAGATGACAACTTTGTTGTTGTAATAGCTATACGGGTCTAATAGGAATAAACATTTTACTTTTGACAAAAATTTTTTGTTATTTTGTTTATTCCCAAGTGTGGTAAGGGACTTTTTAAAGTGTATCTGTATATATTGTCCACAGTGCTCTGGTCTTTGTTTATTATTTCTATATGTTAAAATAAAAACAATGTCAACCATTAAACCCTTTTTAGTCTGTCACATAAATAATATTACGCTCTTAGTTATTGTCCTGTTTTATTCTATTTTCTGTTATAATATTACTTCGGGGAATACAATGCATTATTTTGATAGTTTTTATACACAAGTTCCCTAGTTCACCATGACTCCAAGACAGCGCTAGCAGTACATAGTCTGTATCATGTCTCATGTGTGGTTACGGTATCAAATGTCACGTTTATATATCTTGTGTTATTTTTTAACAGTTACATTATGTTAAAGTTGTTTGTTCGTATTTGTAAAACTTTTGTTGTTGTTTTAGAATACAAGTTTATTGTAATATTATAGTTCTATTCAATTTTCATAATTTCTTTGACTGTGTGTGTTATAAAATAATATTGCACAGCTTTCAGACGAACCTCGTTCAGATAGTGACAGTGATAACGACTTTTTTCATAAACGATTTGTAAGATAATGATTATGAAATAATTGTGCCAGATGATGAAAATTCACCAGCTTCATAAGCTTTCATACAATCACATGGTAAATTTTTCCTTGTTGTTTGAAGGAAAAAACCTCTCGGTCATCATCACCTTATAAAAAAAAAAAAAAAAGGAAAAAAGAGTATAAAATAAAGACAAGTACACCTCAAATACTAATAGCATCAGGGTCAGAAGAGAACAAGAGTTGTACAAGGGAGACCTCAGAGGAGAGATTAAAACAACGGATCTAACCAAAAACTACATTAAGAAAGCTGTAGATTCGCTAGAGCCCCTTCGGTCCGCCTAGAGTATGTGGCAAACAAATAGTAGAATAGTTAGACTAACATGACTATTCATGTGAATCTACAACATTTAGTGGCAAACCAGGAATAAATTTTCAAGATGATGCAACAGATGCATATATTCTCTATTCAAATTATTCGCAACTAATGAACTAACTGATGAGATAGTTACACAAATAATTTAAATACTGAATAATTTGTAAAAGATAAAACTTTGAAATCTTTTATCCATTTTAATAACTGGAAATCCGCAAACAAAGATGAAATATTTACACTTACGCTATCGGTATAGAAGTATACATATTACTAAGAATTATTTGAAAATCAGAAATTGTTGGATCCTTTGTACTTAACTCAGGGATTTAGTTTCCTTATACCACTGAGAAGGTTAAAACTCCTTTTATATTTCCTTCATTTTGTAAATATAACGAAAAGCCTGTTCCAGAAACAAACAAAAACTATGTAAAACAAAACTTATACTTTTAATCATCTAAATCGATTTTCTGCTGTTTTCACTCTTGAGGTCGTTGTGATAGATGAATTCTTATTACTTTGGAAAGAAAGATAGAGTTTTATGCATTTTACATGGATAAAACGTGCTATAAGCTAGCTTCGGTAAAAAATCTATGTCTTGTTAGAATTAAAAACTGAATATATTTATAAGCTAAGCTTATTGTTTATGTTGGTATGAAACTTAAATAAATCAGAATCTGATGGAGTCATACATCCAATGTTATATTTACAATCATGAATGATATACTAGATAAGGGTTACTGTGTCTATACTGATAATTTTTACTGCAGACCAGAACTTGTCCTTGATGGAACGTTACACTGATTACCACAGCTAGAATAGAAAAAAACATACCTTAAAAATTTAGTTAAAATTGAATTACAAAAAAATTAATTAAAGGCACTACTTGGGGGGGGGGAACGGAAAAATAATGCTAATAAACAGAAAGATAAGAGGTGTAAACAATGCATAAAATGAATTTCTCTGTGGTAAAAAGAAAGGGAAAGGAAGCAATGGTGCCAACAGTAGTAAATGGCTACAATGTTTTTTATGGACACAGAGAGGATAGAGTTGACCAAATGCTGAATGCTTAATTGAAAGAAAATAACAGAAAGTATAGGCCTAGTACAAAAACCAATTACGGTGTGTATCTTTTGAATACGTGAATTTTCAAAACACAAGTTGTACTAAGGTGTGTTGGAAAGTCTAACTCACTTCAATTTAGTGAGGCCCTAATTGAAAATATTGTTGAATGGCATGATTCATAAAAAAACAAAGAAAGGAAGACCTCTTAATATTGATATTCTTAAACTCTGCGAAAAACATTTCCCAAAGTATGTTCCTAAAATAAAAAGAATGCTACACAAAGAAGTGTAGTATGTGAGCAGAAATAAAGGAGAGAGACGCGGTATCAGTATAAAGAGTGTGATATTGTACTATACATCGCTTCATGCTTCAAAATTTTACACACAACTACAAACCTGAACATATAAAATATTCTGTATATATTGTGTAAATAGTTCCTTTAAATTTTTCTTAGTTAGTAAAGTGTTTTGTCTAATTACTAACTTTTCAAATAGATTATTTACAAACATTCTGACATTTCGAATGATGCTTACAAAGTTCCAATATTAAGGTGTTGATTTTTTTACCTCTTAAAATAATTAAACTACATATTTCATTAGAATAGTTTATGTATATGATCAAAAAAATGTTACTAGAAATAATATTACGATAATTTCAAAATATTATAAACTATGTACCGGTAATTTACCAAAAAAATATACAGAAATAGGTGTTATGTACTCTATGAATGCTATATGTCTGTTGCATATAACAGCTAAGCCAGATGTAGATAGCTATAACATATAATATTGTTAATAATAAAAAGGTAATTCTGAAAAAAACACATTTTCTGTAGCCTAGAATCTTGTTGAAATAATTTAATTTGAAATCTACTAATGTCGAAAATTAAATACATTTCAACAAAAACAATTGTAACATCTAAAAGAAAAAATTTAATTTACTTTTTACCATGTATTTTAGATGTATCTCTGCCATCAAGTATTCACCTTACATACCAACTTTGTATAATGAATTAAAAGGGATAGCCTATTAATGCCATTTAGTTTTTTCTTGACCTGTTAAATATAGGCCTATATGTACATATAAATCACTAGAGCACTGTGGTGATTGTATATGAACAAGGAAAAACCCCAAACCAAAAAATTATTTTGTGGTTTGGGGTTTTTCCTTGTTCCTATATGTACAGTTCAAACAAATTAGGTAATGCGCAAGTGTTTTACGTGTTCATCTAATTTTAGGTTTAGATATTACCACAATAAGTGAGATTTATAACCTTAATTATGTATATCTGCAAATAAGCAAGTAAAGGTTCTTTGGTCTTATGTAACTTATTGCATCTTCATCAACAGTAGTAATTGAAAAACTACATACAGTACAACCTCGTTTATCCAGACTAATTGGGACCGGAAGTGATCCGGTTAATCAAAAATCCGGATAATCCAAAATTATAGAAAGATAAATAAAACAAAATATAAAATGATAACTTACCATTTATAAGTCATGAAAAAACACAATATTTACACAGTCATTCAATTTACACAATACACGAAATTACACAATGTACTGTAAATGACGAAAAACATTTTATTTACACACCTGAAATATTTACACATGCTTTTAATTTACACAGGGTTTAGTTGTTATTTGCAAAAAAGTCATTTATCTTCCTCTGTTTTAATTTGGTGTGACGTTTCAATGCGGCCCTGTCTATACGATTCAATGTGTCTAACTTTTGGGCCATTGTAAGCACATTACGTTTTCGTTTCGTCGCCATTTCCATGCACAAACGCTAACACACGAATATAAATAAATAGCAGGAACAACGCTCCCCTCTAAATACTATGCCGATTCTCATTCACGTCCTCGATACTCCTGACTGGGGATTTGATGTGCCAACTGCCACAAAAAAATAACTGGGGTTCCCAAAGCTGGCGACACCGCTTTAAGATGTGACAAAATGTTCACATTTACTGATTTACACCCTTGAGTCTTAGTAACCCGACAACAATAAAGTTGTAAAAAGGACATGATGGTTTATGATGCGTTGTAAACATGCACCTGGTTTGTATTTATTTCACAGTTGTACATTTTCTTTAAGGACCGTTACAGGCATCGTCATTGTATTACACTTTCTAAAATATCAGGCATTCTTTATTTTTTTCCCGGTTTTTTTTAAAAATCCCTGACTTTTCCAGAAAATTCAAATTCCCTGACTTTTCCCGGTTTTCCCGATTTTCCCGGTCGCTAGACACCCTATAATACTATTAACCGTATCCGATCAAAAATGTAAAGAAACTAAACACGGCACAGCACGATATGGTAATGATGTATTCCGGTCGCTAGCACGTAATAGACTACCCGCCGGCATAGACAATAGACAAGGTCATTGTCATGCCGCATCGGGGTAGGGGGATGGTGACGCAGAGGTCATTGCTCCTCCACTTTCTCTTCCCAGTGCATCAACAACCCGCCCTAATACCTCGAGGCGACACTGTAGTGTTGAGGAAATCATGTTTTTATCAACATTAATATAATAGCAGATATTTCTTGTTGAAACTCCATATTCAAGGATAAAATAAAGCAAAAGCTTAAAGTTTCAAAACATTATAAATATTATTTAAAATATTATTCAAAATAAAGTAATTATTAAAATATTTTGAAACTTTAAGCTTTATTTTATCCTTGATTAAATTTTTTATTTTTTGTTCCGGATCGGTCCGGATAATCCGGACATCCGGTTGAATGAGGTCCGGATAAACGAGGTAGTACTGTACTGTTAAAGACAATTTTGCCTCAAGTTCAACTTCCTAAAATAAGAAGATTAATGCCCCTGTATGAATTATGACCTGTTTATTCATACATAACAATAATTCAACGAAATAAATTGGAACAATAAACATCGTATTATGCATGTATTGTGGTTTTTTTTTCCGTTTTGTCTTAGACTTACAATTTTTGTAACAACCTAACATAACCTCTTCCAGGTGATTCTTGCTACCACTAATCTAATCTACATTTTTGCTTACCATATGGTTTTATTTCATATGGCAACTTTTAGATTTCAGTCCATAAGTCCTCTGGCATCCCAATACAATTTGGACACATTCTTCAATCTTCTCTGATTCACATCGTACATAACAAATACAACATCATAACATATGAAACAAATTAATCTTTCAGAACATTATAAAATATTGTAATACTGTATAGAGTAAAGAATTAGTCACATAGCAAGAATTACTGACCGCAGACTATGGTGGCTGGAATATGAAAAAATCATGGTAAAATGTAAGTTTTGTTTATTTATTTTTAATATTTAGAATTCTTTCCGCCAATCATGTTTTCTTAATTTTGACTACTAAATCGCAACGACAGATACACTACATATTTACGGGGGGAAATAAATTATTGTTAAGAAGCTAGGTATGATGTAGTAAACGAATTGTAATAAAATGGTAAATGTGCATTTAGGATCCTGTAGCAATTTAATATTGAAATTTAATGAAATTGTATTGTAGGCTACATACCTTAATTTGAAATAATTGGATTGATCCTTTAGTTGGGAGGACACTTTTCAAGTGTCAAAATCCAATATTTCTGTAAAAAATAAGCAATTTCCAAGTTTGGATTCGATGTTCAGAATATGCAATGAGCCTATGCGTCTGTGTTCATAAGTTAAGTATAAGTAACATAATAGTGTGTCCTTAGATGCATGCACATTAACTGTCTTCTAACAGGTAAATATTATTATGCTGTATGATTTCAGAATCATGTGAACTAGGTCTCGGCATGTCAATAAGTATATACAGCGTAGTAATATTAACCTGTGAAATGTATTGTAATGCGCATGTACCCTACAAGTCATTTCACTATGTATAATCTATGAAACCTAGATGCATATAGCTATTGTGTAAGTTAGAAAATTTTGAATATTGCTTATCTTTAACTGAAATAATGTATTGTGGAACATAAAAAGTGATAATAAAGGCATAATAACTACCTAGGATGATCTAATTATTCCAACAGAAGGTATGTAGAACACGAATTGCATAAATTTTTGTAGTAAATCACAACGACAGGAACACAACATATTTACCTATATTAAATGTTGAACTTCACTTATGAGAAAAATTAAACAGTATAACAAACACACAGAACACAATCTTTCAAAAAATATGCCTAAGTATCAGACGCGTTTCAATGACAAGGTCGTCCTCTTCAGTGATACACGAGCTACAACAATCAAACTATAACTGATTTGATTGGTCAAACTAGTTATAGTTTGATTGGTGTAGCTCGTGTATCACTGAAGAAGACGACCTTGTCGTTGAAACGCGTCTGATACTTAGGCGTATTTTTTGTGAGAATTGTATTCTGTATGTTTGTTATACTGTATATTTACCTATATATATACCTAATATTGACCTAATAAAGGAATAAAAGATCTGGAAAGGTATATATATATACCCAGACTGGTAGTTTCTTTACTAAGTCTGGTTAAGTACCCATATATATAGGCTATATATTTATCTAACCAGACTTATTTGGGGGGATGAACATAAAAATCGAGTGATGAGTTACTCACCAGCCACCATCGTTCCATACGAATTAATGTAGACCTCAATTAATGTCCTAACCTCATAAGCCTAGGATTTCATTTTTTTTTTTTTTATTTTAGACAGAATTAATGGATTTTGATACTTCTAAAGGATCCTCCCAGCTAAAGGATGATCCAAATGCTTAAAAATGAGGAGTGTACAATACGAATTCATTAAACTTCACTACTAAATTATGATTTTTTTTTTTCATTATTTTTGTACTAGGCTACATACCTGTTTCATAAGAACTCTGAGCAAAAATGTTTTCACTTCGAAATTTACATACTTCAATGACGTATTTATGGGTTAAGTTTACATTGCAAACACAATGATTCGACTGATCATCGAAGTCAAGCAACATTGAGCATTGTTATTATATGGATGGGTGATAGTTTTTTTATCATGTGTAGATAGGATTAGTGTTGTTCAAACCATTGAACACTCAACATGAAGTGAGATGTGTGAATATATCTAGCTACCTTACTTGACCTTGTAGGGTAAAAACAATATCCGGTCACCGAAATCAAGCAACATTGAGCATGGTTAGTACAGTACTTGGATGCAAGACTGCACGGGAACACTATGTAAAAAATTTCAATTGGGATTATTGTGGTCATATGTAGGTCTAATTATGCATAGGTCAAGTAAGGTGGCTATATATATTCACACATCTCACACTAGATGTTGAGTGTTCAATATACCTTTAAACCTACCTTACTTGACCTTGCAAGGTAAAAACAATTCCCCTACAAACCTATATTAACATGTAATTTACTTAATGGACCTTAACCTAGAAAACTTGAAATTGTTTTTTTCCATGAAAAACATTTTTTCTCACAAAAAATGTTACTATTCTTATAAAGACAGGTATGTAGTACAAAAAAAACGAAAAAAATATATATATATCAAAATTGGGGCCCACAGTCAACAATTGCAAATCAATTTATTTTCAAGTAGAGATATCAAACTGAACAGATTAATTTCCAAATAGACATTGGCAAGCTAAACAAAACACCTTTCATCAATACCTTATTTAACAGTTTATAATAGTTCCAGTGCACAATAAACAATATCTCTTTTAAGATTAAGACTAATACACAAATGTCCTTTCTAAACTTCGATAACGGCTTGATATTCCAAAACAAACAAAATTTTAAAGATGTAAAAGTCTAAAAGAGCAAATTCCAAAACCTAAACCAAAGATTATAACCAAACAAAGGTAACATCATGATGTAGAATGTAACCATAGATCATTTAACTAATCTAGTCACAGTTACCGATTATCTTTTTAAGTGTTTAGACATACAGTGATTTATACTGTATTATTTAAGATCACACAAGTTTTTTCGTGATTGTTATACTCCTTTATTGTATTTCTGTGTTCTAATGTAGATTATAACTTATAGTGATAATCTGTATCTCTATACAGTATATCCTTACTTTTATTCTCAATAAAAAATTTTAAAGTTAAAATTTAAAGTGTATTTGTGAACGGCTGAACTTGATTGTATTTTAGTTCTGGCCATGGCTATGACTTTGTCTCCAGAAATAGAAACAGAAATGCAGTTCAGTATATTCTCGATATTAGTTTTGATGAAAACAATACTAACACTAGTGTGAACCAGGTGAAGTACCTAGGTATTGTGTTGGATAAAAGGCTCACCTGGAACCCACAGATAGAACGGGTAGTAACCAGAGCCAAGTGTCTTATGTTTGCGTGTTCTTATGTTTGCATGTAAGAGGGCTGTTGGTAAACAATGGGGTCCTCAACCCAAGGTGGTGATGTGGATATACACCATGATCATTAGACCACTAATCTCCTACGCTGCGGTGGTTTGGTGGACTAAGACGTTACAAGGTGGGGTTGGAAGTAGAATGGATGATCTCCAAATGGTGGCCTGTTTGGCAATCACGGGGGCCATGGTGTCTACACCAACGGTTACCTTGAATGCTCTACTGGATCTCCCTCCCCTAATGGTCTATATTCAGGGAAAGGCCAGGATGAGTGCATACAGACTACAGCAAACGGGTTGCTGGAGAAAGAGGTGGCCTGCAATCGGTCACTGCAGGATAAATCAAGTGGTCAACAAGGAAGTGTTAGAGATGCCCTCAGATCACATGATACCTAATGTTTCATTAGACAAGCCTTTCAAGACGAAGATCTTCTCTAGGGAAGAATGGGAGTCTGGAGGGAGGTTATATAACGAGCAGGATATAGTCTGGTTCACAGATGGCTCGAAAACGGAGATGGGTACGGGCGGTGGCATAAATGGGCTCAACCCAGAGAGTTCCATCGTACTGCGCCTAGGTAAGCGTGCTACTGTTTTCCAAGCAGAAGTAGGTGCTATCTCTGAATGTATCAAGGAGAATCAAAGAATGAAATATATAGGTAAGAACATTCTGATCTTCACAGATAGTCAAGCTGCTATTAAGGCACTAAACACGACTAGAGTAAAGTCGAAGCAGGTATGGGACTGTATCTCATCATTGATAAAGCTTAGCCAGATGAACACGGTCACTGTGGGCTGGGTTTCCTGGCCACTCAAGTATTGATGGTAATGAGAGCAGATGAATTAGCCAGGTCAGGTTTCGAATCCCCTTTCGTGGGCCCGGAACCGGTGTTCGGGATCTCCTACGGACATGCCAGGGCAGCGGTTGAAACGTGGATACGGGAGGGGATGAATAGGGCCTGGACGAATTCAACCACTAGTAGACTTGCTAAAAGGTTGTTTAGACCAAGCAAGAAACTGGCTGAACAACTCATCTCTCTCAGAAGGGATAACATGAGGTGGGTGGTTAGGCTCTTAACGAGCCACTGTCACCTCAGAAAACACCTACACAGGATAGGGATTGCTGCAGATAATACTTGCAGGAAATGTGGTTTGGCTGAAGAGTCCGCAGAACACATTCTTTTAGAGTGTGAGACGTTAGGACGAGCCAGGCTATACTCTCTAGGCCCGCCGGGGAAAGAGATGGAAACCATCCTAGATAACCCTATTGGTAGTATCTGTTCCTTCATAAGGATGACGGGTATCACTAGTTGGGTGTAGGAAGGAAATTGGGGCGGCAAAAGATCTGCAGGTCGACGCCGGTGAGGCCTCTGATGGAGGCTTTCACAGCCCAAAACGGAAAAAAAAACACTTGTGTAATAATAGATGATAAAAGAAAACATGAAGAAACAATAAGCCCTCCAAGTAGGCATGAGAGTAGTTTTCGGGTAGAAAATGTTTATTCTGAACAATTACCTGTTTTAAAAATACCTAAAAACATAAAGGTATACCGGGAGTCAAACAAAGTCCCTTATGAAGCCTTACAATTAGGAAATGGATATAAAATCCACTACAATAAATTACGTAAAATTATCGAAGCTTCTATAGAAGGCGTAAAATATATCGGGAAAAGGGTTCCGCCCTATCTATCTCTGCAACTCTCCAACAGCTGCGAATAATTTACTTACAAACCTACAACTAAATAATTACCAAATATTCATTCCATCACACAGGGAAGAAACTACAGATCTAATCTTGATTGAAAATGACGTAGTGGTGTCAGAAATAGTAAATGATGGATACAGTACTGTGGAAATTCTCGCGGCTGATAGAATTCTTTAAAAAAAAAAAAAAAGAAGAAAAAAGTCAATTATATGACAAATGCAGTAAAAGTGTATTATTTGGATGGTACCTATATTCCTAAGGAAATTATATTAAACTATGTAAGAATCCTAGTTAGACATTATATTGCTCCTGTATTGCAATGCTTCTCTTGTTTTCCATATGGGCACAGTGCTCCATCATAAAAAGAAAGACGTGTAGAGTCTATGGGAAAAAACTTCCATGAACAATGTTCAAAAACTCCAATGTGTGTACATTGTGAGGGAAATCACTAATGAAACAGTAAATCATGTTCAGAATTCGAGAGTAAACATTAATTAAAACAAGAACGAATTTGTTTAGGAGGCAAATTTTGTTTAACGAGGAACGAGTTTGTTTAACGATACTTCACAGCAGCCCAATTATTTCCAATCACATACAAAACAGTCATAAAAATAAAAATAGATTAAGATTAAAACCTTTGTGGAAATGCCAGGTACTCCATTAGACGTATATAGTTACAAAGAGTCGCCTAAAATTAAAAAAATATATGTCCCTTCAGCGCAGTCATACATATGGATTAACCCGTGAAACGACACTAAATATTAAATAATTATATATTATCTTCGGATTACACAATCCTATTAAATGTATACGCTGCCGATCTAAAACATGCATACAGTGATCAATTTAATTTTCTTCAAATACTGTTTACAGCGATGCTTTTGTTTTGTATAAAATTTCTCAAGACAGACCTTTCACAGTAGGTCAATCGGTAGATTCGCCATTAATCACTCCATTTTCCTTATAGGAATTAGAGTCTGCTATGTCGTCAGGACGGGATTCTGCTCCTGGCCTGGGCAGCATAGTTTATTCTATGATTAAACATCTCCCAATTTCGGGGAAGCTGACTCTCCTGAACTATACAATCGTATATTCGAAGAGCAATGTTTTTT
This sequence comes from Aphrophora alni, assembly GCA_963513935.1. Classification (NCBI taxonomy): domain Eukaryota; kingdom Metazoa; phylum Arthropoda; class Insecta; order Hemiptera; family Aphrophoridae; genus Aphrophora; species Aphrophora alni. The sequence continues at coordinate 12,123,114 of OY740765.1, read as the reverse complement.
CTCGATTAATTAATCGATTAGTAATAATAATTGACAATGATGTGTTTAAAATTAGAAGTGGCAGTGTTTTGTTTAAGGGCTAGATGAATATCCCAAGATATAATAATATAGGCATAAGAATAAAAATAAAAAAATAAAAATGATCATAAAAACAAAAAATAAACAATTTTTGTACTAGTAGGAGTAGGACTGTATTTTGATATTTATTTTTTAAACAAGTGTAAAACTTTTGTAATTGTCAAAGAAGTGTTGAAGTACAGAAATGTGTTGTGTTGAAAAAAGAACCTCTTTAAAATTAAATTTGTTTGTTTTATGTTTACTTGGTAGTTGTAAAATATGGTTTTGTACAATTTTGGCATGTGCTTGTTGTTCATTAGTTTCAAGCAACTCAACAGATTTCTTTAGGTACAAAGGTCCTGAGTTTATAAGGGCTTCTCATGAATTCTTGCAAAATAATAGTTTCAGTAGTTCATACAGCATGAAAAGTGAAATAAGTTCAGGGTTAAAAATGTTGGCCAAAAAGTTTTCTCAGAGATTAAAAGAAATTAGTGAAATAGAACTTGGAGTTTCACATATTGAAGTAAGTTTAATCATTTAAGCATTCAATTATATATATTCGCAAAAGTGCATGTACAGTTGATACCATGATGCGATTTAATATAGAGATATCGTGAAATTGTGTTTTACATACCTCATTATTAAACAATTGGATCAGGAAAACATTATTTATTCTTAAGAAGTAAGTTATGTAGTAGCTGATAAAAAAAAAAATCTGGAAAATAAGGCGCAACCTTAAAGTAAACATTTACCAACCTAGATACATAGTCTCATCATGTATTCTGATCATTGAATGCAAACTTTTAAATTGCTTATTTTGGACAGAAATAATGGATTTTCATACTTCAAAATGGTCTTCCCTGCTTGAGGATGATCCAATTGTTTCATAATGACATATGTAAAACACAATTTCATAAAATTTATATATTAAATCGCATTGTTGTATCAACTGGACATTTACCATTACAAATGCCTATTAGTTACTTCTGATATAGGCTAAGCCTATAAAAAATAGGTTGTAGGCCTAGGTTAAAAGTTGAAAACAGCATATTTAAAAAGGGATAAATTTGCATTGATATTATCCAAGCGATTTTAGTAGGAAAGTTTTAGCAATTCGCCTTCCAAATAGTGTTTTTTTTCCATTATTTCGATACTCCTTTATTTCACAAGTGTTTTTTTATCTTTCACAATTCACTATTTACTTAACAATCATCGAAATTGAGCAATTTTAAACATTTTCAATCTAATAACCATATTGAATTCACTCATGGGGCACTTCCGCACTAATTAAGTTCTACAGGTTGATATTACTACGCTTCTATGATTTACGATTCATAACGACTAGGTCTCTGAAGGATTGTATATATATTTACCTTATCAGACCTAGTAAAAGAACTACTGGTCAAATAAGGTAAATATATATACATGGTTATTCACATAAGGTTCTGAGCTGATTCCACCAGCAAAAATAATGAAAAAAGTTCATATAAACATGGGTTCGAAAAGCTATGCAATTACAAAGCTATGCAAGATTCGTTACAAAACTTGGAAAAAACTTGCTTTTGACTGGCGGTCTTCAAGACTATCCTGTATTGATGTCAAAGTTATAGTACTGGATGTGGCTATAAATTGTATACAATTTAGCAAGAATAATCTTGAAGAGTTGAATAAAAGTATGAAATATCAAGTATTACATAGGTTGCCAGACATTCAAAAGGAAGTTTTAAAGGAAATTCGTTCTAAAGGTCTTTTCGAGATGAAATGTCAATAGATGTTGGAATTATTTTAAAGGGTCAACCTGTGATCATACCACCAACTGTGAAAAGCCTGATATTTGAGAAATTGCATGAAGGACATCTACAAATTGAGAAAACAAAATTAATATGTGTATTGGATTGATGTGATTGAAGATATTGAGAAAACTGTAAAAGCATGTGATAGCCTACTGGCCAAACTTACCTAAACAGTAATTCCAAAGTAAGGAAACTCTCATTCCTTTTGATATTCATACACGATCTTGGAAAACTATCGTAATTGATTATTTTATTTTGGTGGACAACTTTTACTTGACTGATTATTATTCAAAATTTTCATTTATCAAAAAATTGTCTGAACCTTGTACTCTAACAGATATTCTCAGACCATGGAATTCCTGACTTTATTAGAAGTGTAAATGGTAGGCTACACATTTTTATATCTGATTTTTTGTAAATTTACACTAGATTAGGGAATATAAATTATTACCAGCCGCTTATACTATCCAAAATCAAATGGATTTATTGAAAGACAAATAATCATATTAATAACAAAAGTATACTAAAAGCAACCTACACATCTCTTATTCCAAGTACATCATAACTACATTACAATATACGAATGAGAGATAATCTTTTTAACCATACAATTAATTTATATCTCGAATTAGATAGGATTTACAGCAGTGTTTTTCAGAAGTAATTAACACTGAAATATAACTAAAAAAGCAACTTGTCAATCTTCCTTCACTACGAAATGACAAAAGGTGAGACTACAAGATCATAAAACTTGGAGGTTACTAGCAACTATCATTCATTGTTCATGTTGAAGAACCTAGATCTTATATAGTACAAATTGCAAATATTGCAATATTTAGAAGAAATAATAATGTCCACTTACATGATATGTGTAGGGAAAGTACAACAAGAAGAGTATGTTTTGAAGATGAAATGCAAGTAATCATATTACAAGATATAACAATATGAGTTGAACAAAGTGTTCTTCTAAATATGAGAAGTGAAAAAGCCTGTAAAACTAAATTTATGAGATTTAATTTATTTACTTATGTAATGATGTATTTATTTATTTAAATGATTTAAGAAAAAGACGGTTAGCCTATATTGTAAAATACTTGAAAATGTGATAGGTTTCATTGTTGCAAACAATAGTATTATCTTCATGTTGTGAATGACAAATATATATATTAAGTTATAGTCAATTTGTTTATTCAATAAGTTTTATTGGTGAATTATTATTACCATGCTTATTAAAAACATAACACTAATAAAGGGTGTTTAACAATGAGCTTGTCCTTCAATTTAACATAGCCTACTGGATTCTGTTTTTATTTGTCTAATCTATTGTAATTGATTTATTTCAATAGTCAGGGAGCTAACAATAAGGTGATATATATATATATATATATATATATCGTGTATTCTCTTTGCTTATAATAATATGTTTATTAAAACAAAATTTAACTAAAACTTGTATGGTTCATCTATTAATAATTTAAAAAAAAATATTTTATTTGGATTTTTTATTTTAAGAATATTACAACTATCTTCTTTAATAAGATGTTCTTACTTAAAAAAACAACATATACCTGAAATATGATTTATTATTTTTTTAAAGGAACTAATAAGACCAGTAGAAAATGATCCTGCTGACTTGGATGAACTAGGCTTAATACATGTCAAAAGAGTAAGTTTCAAAAATTTAGTTTATTAAGTAAAATTAGAAAGCCAAGATAAAAACAACACAACATAAAATTGATTTTTATGTAGTATATATGTAACATTAACCCTTAGAACCTAAGAACGGTCATTCGGCTATGTTGAAGCCTATGTCACTCTCCAGAGCCATTTTACTAGATCTAATTAAAGAAACACCTTAATTTTTTTAAAGTGAATATTACACCGAGCAATATACAAATCACAATGATTTGTATACCGTTGTAAAGGTAATATTAGCAAATTTGGGTAAAAAGTTTGTCTTATCGATCTTGAGTAAAAGCTTATATTTTTGTGATATTTTTGAAATTAGGCCTACTTTTTTTGGTACAATCTTTTATCCTAATAGATATTTTCAAAATATTTATATTTTATTACATTTTTGTTTTTTCAAAACTTAATTGTAACTTTTTGTAGCCTATATCTAGTATAAACATTAAAAAATATATATTTTACATACAGTACATTGTTTTTTTTTTTGATGAGGTGCTGCACACAGTAACTTTTTTAATTCTTGATATTCTGAACTTGAAATATTTTTGGCCCTACTCAAACAATTTTTATTTTTTCGTAGATGAATTTTAAGCTTCTTTAAAAAATATGATAAACAATATAAATTTTAGGTAAGAAATCTAATTTTATAATTTACACAAAACAAGTGGGCCCACATTTTTGGTAATTTGTATTATATTCATGAAAATATATTGTATCGTATTTTGTATTGTATTGTATTGTATTATATTTTATTTTATTTGTCTTTTAGAACAGTATATAGTTGTGTAAGACATGTCCAAAGATAAAGAAATAAAAAGGAAAAAAAATCACGAAACATTTATTAATAATAAAAATATTAAAAATTATCATCATAAATAAATTTTAACAATGCACAAACAACACTAAAACTATTAACATCATTGTCACAAAAAAAAAAAATCTTAACACATTCATGTCTGTACCCAGCCACAAAAATACCTCAAGAGTACTTTTGGCTGATAAACTCTTCCACTCAGTCAAAGGATCTGGACAACAAATATCGTCTTAGACTTAAATGTGTTGTAGTTTTGAATGTTTTTAAAGTTGTCTCTTTATTAATGCTACACCTGCTTGTTTGTATGTATAGCTTTTTGTGCTTACTGAACCTGTATTAGCTTAACCGTAAGTAACTTCTGAATATGCCGAAGGATGCGTGTCTAAGGGGGAGCTTAGACTCCAGTATGCGGACTCCGGATACCAGGCGACCTCCGGTTTCAATTAAGCCTTACCACATATGCGGGCTCTGTGTGGTGGACCTTTTATAACCCTGCATTACTCGTGGGATCTCTATGAAGAACCACAAAAAAAAAAAAAAATAAAATAAATTTAAACAAACAACGGCAGGGTACCAGCCACCAGCTGGAAGCTCAGCCGCAAACCCAGGATCAGTAGCGGCCCCAGAGCACGCGGGACTGATCCAAAATCAAGAAAAACCAACACCTCCTGACTCCTGACGGGGGCCCGCCAATGAGCAGGGCTCGAAGTCTGGGGATATGGAGGTGGAAAAGGGGGAGGAAAATCTTGGCCCAGAGCTAGAAGAAGTACTCCTCCCTGTTAACCTTGGTACCCAGAGCAACACGGATGGGCTGACGGACGCTACTCAGCAGTTAGTCAAGCTTAGAGTGACGCAAAGGAAGCCAAGAATGACTAAGAAGGAGAGGAAACTGGCCGCTAAGAAAAAGTTCGGCCTGGAGTACGATCCTAAAATTTTCATTCAAAAAAAAAAAAAAAAAAAAAAAAAGGAACATTGGTGCTGCTCAGACAGCTGCCAATGCTCCAAACACAATGGAGGGAGGACAGAAGCGCAGCAGGACTGAAGCCTCTACTCCCCCTTCCACTGAAACCCAGAGGAAGAGACCCAAACAGTCTGGTGAGCACGGTGCATCGACATCGGCGCAACCCAGTACCTCGTTTGGGGAAGCTCTAGCCTCTACTAAAATGGCAGTTGTGCCCAAAGATTCCCCGAAGACAAGCTCTCCGGGGAACAGGGCAGGACCGTCCAAAAGGCCATCATGGCAAAATTTGAGTGCCTGGAAGACGGGTCATATCCAGTCTTTTCAGGCTCTTTTTATGGAGAAAGGAGCACTAATTATCTCGTGCTCTAATCTCAGCAGCAAATCCTGGCTGTCAAGCTAGACATGCTACAGCTTAAAAGAGTTGTAGGACTCATCACTGGACATGGCCAGTTCAGGAAACATCTTGCAACAGTGGAGTCTGCAAGACACGTCATTTTCGATTGCGGGATGCTGGAACGCAGAGGGAGGGAGCTCTTTGGTATCCAGCAACCTGGAGATGAAGAGGATACGTACCTGGTGGAAAAAAATCCTGAACCTCGTTCGAGGAACAGGGTTCTAACCTTCCAGGAACGGCACACAGGGGGCACAATAAGCCAATGGTTGACGTGCAGGGAATCCTTCTTAAAGTAGTATTCCACCCCATTTTAAATCAAATCAAATCAAATCAAACTTCTGAATCGGGTACCCATAATCATATACGTCCATATTCAGAGTAGTATGGCATTTGTATTTAATGTACAGTATTACAGTGGAAATTCAATGCTGCTATTTTACTAACTGATTCTTTTTTAGTAAATGAATTTATTTCGAGTTTAATTTATAAAATCGAGCAACCAAATTACGCAGTTGAGCTTGCTGTTTACAAAGATTACGTCTATGTATAAAACTGAGACTCTATTTTACGAATCTCTGTTATGTTAATACTGTTAAGTAAGTCTACATACAAAATATTTGTTCTCGATTATTTCATGTAGCCATATTCTGTATAATTTAACTACAAATATATGTATGTATTCAAATTTAAAGTAATAAAGAAACCAAAATGTAAAATATATTTAATTCCCATTATTGAAATAACTAAAACGTTTATATAAATGCCAACACTTAACGTGAAAGCAATTTATGCCAAACAAACCAAAATGTAAAATTTAATTCCCATTATTAAAAAAAAAGAAGAAATTATATAAATCCCAAGACTTAACATGAAAAGAATTTATGTCCAATCTGTACTTTTTAATATTCTTCAAAATATGATACAGAGTGGAAAATAAGTCCTGCATTCTTTATAATTTTTTAATGGTGATAAATAAAGACTTAATACTTTCATTGGTCAGTTACTGTACCTTTTTGTTAGGTTAGCAAAAAATCTGACCCTCTATTTTGAGGAAAGAGAGAGAAGGTAACTCCAAAATTTTAAATGCAAATCCTACTTTGTGACATCTCATTTTAAAGGTTTCATGACATTTATTGATACAATGTTATTCTCATGATTACAAAAAGAAGCAAAAGTAGCACCAGTAGGTCACAGACTCAATTACAGAGATGCTATTATGTAAAAAATAGTATCATATCCTAATCCTAAAGAAATATATATTTTATATACATTCTCACATTATATACATTTACATACATTCACGGAAATCATTGACACCACTTTCATATTAGTATGTGAACTTCATTTACAAAATTCGATTCAGTCAGAATTTTTTTAAAATAAAAAACCTTTGGATTCTTAAGGACTCCACTTAGTCTGTTAAGGAAGGAAATATCTATATGTATATTGTAATACAATTAATTACACTAATTGCATTAATTTTATTGTTGTTTGATTTTCAATAGTTGTCAAGAAGATTAGATTCAAAACTAGGAGAATATCTGTTTACTATTAATCAAACGATTACATCAATTGAAAATTTTGCAAATCAGTATGGTCATCCATATTTTACAGAAGAACCTTGTTTATTTAGATCACGTAACAGGTAAGTTCACTAATTAGTGGTAAAATATAAGACGATTATGATTTATATGATTATTTTATTTAAAAATTTGAGTTTTGTATTTTTCTGTTTGAAAATACTTTTTATTTTGGTATTTAAAAGCAAAGAAACCTGAAGACTCTCCGTGTTAGCTGCTTGTTGGAGTTGCCCTATAGTTTCCATAATTTAAATGACACGAAAAAAAAGTCCAAACAATACAAACTCCCACTATTTGTTTCCCATTGATTTAAAATTAGTATTAATTAAAATATAATAATATGACAATATATTAACTTTGACTACAGTACAATTGATTGTGTGCAGTTACATTGAATGGAGTGGCATAAAGTTATGTGGTTTCAATTAGTGATGGTATTGTTCAGATCAGTATAGTTTGATAGTTTCCATGTTATGTAGATGAATGCACACCTAGTTATTTGTTATTCTACTCTGTACATATTTTATTTGTATAGAATTATTTATTCCACTATACAGTGAGTGGGATAATGAAAATCCCGGGGGAGCTGGATCTACATCTTTTTTCATGAAGTTAGATCTCTCTCTCTCTCTCTCTCTCTCTCTCTCTCTCTCTCTCTCTCTCTCTCTCTCTCTCTCTCTCTCTCTCTCTCTCTCTCTCTCTCTCTCTCTCTCTCTCTCTCTCTCTCTCTCTCTCTCTCTCTCTCTCTCTCTCTTCTCTCTCTCTCTTTTTTCGTCTTTCCCATCAGGTCTCGAAATCAAGTCTTGACCTACTCTTCTGACCCTAATGCTATTAGAGTAGTCGAGGGTGAGGGGTTTTTATTTTATATTCATTTCTTAATTGTTTTATAAGGCGATGGTTTTTCCACCTTTAAACAACAAGGGGGGAAAAGGGATAATGTAAAGTTATGTGGTTTCAGTCATTGATGGTGTGGTAAATTCAGTTCAATATAGTTTGATACTTTCCACATTGTGGTGATGATTGCTTTCAATCTGTATATATTTTATTTTTATAAAAGTATTTGATTCCACTATACAAAGGATTGGGATAATGTAAAGTTATGTGGCTTTAGTCATTGTTGTAGAGTAGTTCACTCCAGTATTGTTTGATACTTTCCACATTGTAGTGATGATTGATTTCCACCTAGTTAATTGTCGTTCAACTCTGTACATATTTTATTTTTATAGAAGTATTTGATTCCACTATACAAGGATTGGGGTAATGTAAAGTTACGTGGCTTTAGTCATTGTTGGTAGAGTAGTTCACTCCAGTATTGTTTGATACTTTCCACATTGTAGTGATGATTGATTTCCACCTAGTTAATTGTCGTTCAACTCTGTACATATTTTATTTTTATAGAAGTATTTGATTCCACTATACAAGGATTGGGGTAATGTAAAGTTACGTGGCTTTAGTCATTGTTGGTAGAGTAGTTCACTCCAGTATTGTTTGATACTTTCCACATTGTAGTGATGATTGATTTCCACCTAGTTATTTGTCGTTCAACTCTGTACATATTTTATTTTTATAAAAGTATTTGATTCCACTATACAATGGATTGAAATAATGTAGAGTTATGTGTTTTCAGTCATTGATGGTGTGGTAATTCAGTTCAATATAGTTTGATACTTTCCACATTGTGGTGATGATTGCTTTCAATCTGTATATATTTTATTTTTATAAAAGTATTTGATTCCACTATACAAGGATTGGGGTAATGTAAAGTTATGTGGCTTTAGTCATTGATGGTAGAGTAGTTCACTCCAGTATTGTTCGATACTTTCCACATTGTGGTGATGACTGATTTTCACCTAGTTATTTGTTGGGTAATTGTGGAGTGTACGCGTAACAAAATTTTGCTGTGAAAAATTATGAAATCTTTATAACTATTTACCTTGTATTTAAATAAACAGATTATATTTGTTTTAGAAATATTCTTTTCAAGTCACAAAATTCATTTTTTCACTGTCAAATACAGTAAAACTTTGATAGTTCAACACTTTGTGGACTTAGGGGGTGTCGAAGTATCAACATGCCGAACTATTTTCATTTTAATGCATAAAACTTCATTAATTTATATATAGCTACCTGAAATAAAACTGTATACAGTAGTACAGTTTTGAGACGCTATAAAGATTTAAAATATCACACGGGATAAATGCTTCAGTTGTGAAGGTCATTTCATTGGGTTGTGTAAAAAGTTGTTTTGTTCATAGGAAACTATCTGCAATTCTTGGAAATAGGGTTTTGTTTTCTTACTGAGAACGGATCATTTACAGAAATAAAGACCCACCCCTCGTGTAAAAATACTGTACAGACCAATGAGATTATTGAGAACGTTTCATTTACACAAACAAATCCTGACCCCTCTTTTAAAAATACTGTACAGACCAATGAGAAACATGTACAGTGTGGCATCTGTCAGTGTGTTTATCCTAATGCATTGTTTGCCTTCTAATATAGTTTGTTTGTTTGTATTAAACTTTGCGAGATAGATTGTCATTATGACTGGAAAGCGGTACTATATGTGTATTCAATTTCTTTCATTTGAGTACATTATCAAACCTTTTTTGTTAATTTAACCCTGGAAGTGGCAGAATGCTCACAAACAGCACGCTTTGTGACGTGTCTGGACAGATTCCCGTGTCAAAGTATACGGATTGTCGAAGTATCTCGAGAAGGTTTACTGTAACACATTGAAAACACGGGAATCCAGCTGTTGTTAGGTTATGTATAGCTCTTAAATAAAAGCCTACGTTAATATGTATGACTACGCTCTTCAAGTGTCATCGCTCAATGTTATTATTAATATTGATAATAAATATTATTATAAATATAATATAATTATAAATAATATTTGTCATGGCAAATTCCTGGCCATGTGAGGTTCCGATAATAGCGTGAGTTCATAATGATGTGAACTAGGTCTCGGCAATATATTGATCTAACCAGACCTAATAAATGAACTGAAGGTCTGGTAATACCTTCCCAGACCTATAGTTCCTTTACTAGGTCTTATCGAGCGATGTGAGATTCAACAAGCGATCACAAATCCACTGACTTGACAAACATAGTTATCGATATTAACGTAGGCAGTCCTTACCTAAGCTGGATTTCGTACTTTTACAATTTCTTAGTTTCTACTAACCTAATGTATTTTGTGACTTGAAAAGTGTCTTCCGTAAATAAATATGAATACCTGTTTGAATACAAGGTAAATAGTTAAGGATTTCATAATTGTTCATAACTTCATAACGGGAGTTGATTTATACGTTCCAAATGTTGTGTATTAATTTTTATCTATAAAAGTGATAAAGGATGTGCTCTAGTGATTCTTAAGATATAAAAATGATGGCAAATATCCGACTAAACCATACTAATAATGTCCTGTATGTATGTAAATTTCTTGAAAACGGGTTGAAGGATTTTGTTGAAAAGGAATGAATCTATTGTTTTCAGATGTGAAAAAACTATTTAGTGAAGTCTTTACTTTGGGGAAACTTGTTTGTACACATAGCTTCTATTTAAAACTAAAGTTTAAATTTAATTATGCCAAGTATTAATTAAAACAAACATTTTATTGTGTTGTTAATTACATTTACTCAGAAGTTCTGACAAATCAAATACTTTTAAGTGAGCAGTTTTTGTATATTTGTAAATTTTATGTTGATAACGGGCCCAGGTAATTCGTTAAAATGGTGCGAGAATAAGTGATTTTCCCTTGACTTTGGAAAAACTCATTCAGGGATTAAATAACCAAGTTGTTTCAATGAACTAATACTATATGTAATCTTTCGACCATATTCCCCCATGTGGTGATTTTGAATTTCGTAGGCCATTAGCCACACAAAATGATTTTATCTTTATACATTGTGTTTTCCGCGGCATGCAACGATTCACTGAGCTTTATATGGGTCTCCTAGCGATAGAGAAATTATTTTTCTTATTTATGTTCTTTGCATTTTTACGTGTAATGGGCAGTATTGTATGTATAATTTATAATTATTATGTTTTTTATATTTTAAGTTTAGAAAAGAATACAATTTTGTTTAAAAAGTTCTTACTATAATGCAAACAAAACAGATCGTTCATCTTTGTTTCAATATTGATTTTTAATTAATTTGTCTATGATTCTTCTTACATTATTAACCTTGATGATTCTTTGTAGTGTTACAATCTTTGGAAATAACATCAAAATATATTAGTATACTCTCAATCCACTGTCTTCCATGTACTTTAGTAACATAACATGCAGAAATGGCGATACATCTACACACATTATTTCTTCATATTCAGTATCTATATTTATTTCTATTGGTATTTTTAGTTTGCAACTTTTGTTATCAAAGTTTTATAGGAGTTGAAGCTATTGAGGTTGTCTGCATGAAAGAAAGACATGGAGAGATACTCATATGACTATCAATAAATGAAAGAAAACCTAGTTTACTACAATGAACACTTTATACGATCAAGATGACATTTCAGTTAAGTCATAATTTTCAGATGTTACGTGTACACACACATTCTTGGTACTGTACTGAGATCCAAATATCAAGATGGTTATTGACCATGTTTTTAGATATCCAGAATACAGAAAGGATGGATTTAGATCATTGTATACTGGCAGCTGGCTAATCCACCAAATTGGAAAACTTATGTTTTCTCATATTTACTTTCATATTTTCAAAAATTGCACAGACACTTTGATTTGTTATTTGATTACTTATTGATTTCTTATTTTGAACACCGTCACCTCAACCCCTAATCTGTAATGAAATTCAACCCCTAAAATTTTAAATAATGATTGGGGTTAAAGCAGCACATCATTTTAAAGTATCTCATTTTTTACATTTGGACGTAAAAAAAAGTTTTCTAAAGTTAATAGGCAATTATTATGCTAAGAATGTGTTTGTCTTTTAGGTTTTCTTTTTTGTTTTAATGATAGTTCTGCAATGATTGTTGGTAAAAACTTTGACGGGTTAAAATAATGTGTCATCTGTAAAAGATAATAAGGTAATTTCACTTATTTTCCTCTTACAATACTTTTGACTATAGTGGGAAGTAACACATGGTTTATTGATTACAGAGAGGGATTCAATGATACTACTTTTTTATTGAAACAATATGCTACTAGAAAATCAGACTTATTTAACTAACAACATACTATAATGTTAGTCTAAAGTATGTTTTGGAGTTAATGGCAAAGTTTTGGGAGACTAAAAAGAAGCAGAATAATATAGTTGAACTAGTACTCAACAATTTTATAACATCACAAATTCTGTCCGTACAAAATACATTTAGTACAAAAATTTAATGAAGACGACTTTTGACTACTATCTGGAATTTTGTGAAATAATAAATAAATGACTAATTAATATATGCTTTTCTGATAAATTTTTCTTTTCTTTTTTTTTTTTTTAAACACTACAGTTAATCATCATAATTCTTGCTATCAGTCTGGTTCCAGTCTCAAAAGGACTTTTTTCTTATACCTCATATGAATTTTTTTGTTTGTTTCTGTTGAGGAGCATATTTTTTTGTTTATTTTAAGGCTTGTACACTGATAAGATGATTTTTATTAGTATATGATAAATGAGTTTGTATACTAGCAAAATTGGGAGATATTTAGGTAAATTAAAAAAAATATTATTAGCACTATCAGTTTTTCGAAACATGATGCAGTTAAATAAAAACAAAAATATATTGTTAATATAGTATTAAGATATTGTTATATATAATGTTACATATTTTTTTAATTTCTTATTTTCTGCTAAAAACATATGGTTTTAGATTCGGCTACTGTTAAAACTAACATTCTTTGAGATAACTGATTATAACAAATTAACTCATTTTAAATCTAATGTGGTCTGGGTAGTTATTATGTAATAGTTATAAAAGAATGAGAGGATATCATAACAGTTATCTGATAAATAAATACCTGATATTAAATGCCTGATTGTAGCAAACAATAATTTATTACGTTTCAGAACAAGAGAAAATCAGTTTAGTACTCTAAGAACTGATACTTTTCAGGATTTGAATCTAACGGAAGGTAAGTCATTTATGTTATTTTATATAATCTAAGGTATGCTGTGTTTATTATTTTATTTTTATTTGTAATGCATTTGTTGTAAATAATATAACCACTCATCTTCATGTCCTCAATTGCATTCAAAATGAGGTAAACAATTCTAGGAGCTAAATCCCTCACGGCCATAAATGTTTAGGCGCTAATGAAAATGATTTAGGAGATAAATATTTCATCTAACCTAATTTGTTTTCTAAATTCATAAGTATAATTAAAGTTAACTACAAAAATCAGGTCGGTGGAAAAATTAAGTTTATAATTCAACACCAATCACACTTCATAACTTATCCATAAAAAGACATATTACAGTGTATACTGGTCTTCTACCCCCTATCCTAGACTCAGTTATTAGTTGTAATGATGGACCTTCCACAGATAAAGAAACACAATTATACTCATGGTTAGTAAATATGACATTTCAATGGGCAAAATGAAGAAAGAGGATTGTCTTTGACTTTATTTGTAAATTAGTCTATTATTTAAGAGCAGTGTTTATATTTACACTTTTGCTGACTTTATTTGTTCTGCTAAAATTTGTTATTCATTAATTTTGGATTATTTACAAAATATTCATATAAATAGCCTATTTTAATTCCCAAAACAAATAATTTGTTTATGAATATTAAAGACAAAATATTTATTGCTTCAGAATATATGCTTATATACTATAATCTTTTAGATAGGCTAACCCAGGGTTGTCCAATTGGTAGCATGGAGTTCGTGATGCCGTTTTGTGCGGCCCCAGAGAGCTTAATGTAATATATAATGTAATGTATATTATATTATAATAATATAATATATAATGTAATAGAGCTTAAATTTTATAATGTAATATAAACAAACTTGTACCAAATATGCTGGTTTGTAATTTAATTAATATTAATATTAAAAGAATTTAATAGAAATTAAAAGAAATTAAAAAATTAATTTAATTAGTCTTTATTGGTCCGCAACCACTTTCAATGTTTAATTTTGGCCCTTGATGTATTTTAAGTTGGACACCCCTGGGCTAACTTATGTAATGATTTTATGCAACAAAATATAAGTTACTATACTTCGAAAACATGTTTATACCAACAACCTAAAATTACACTGATTGGATTGCATTATTTTCTTTTCTGCCGAACCATGAGTTCGGCTTTAAAATTGTAAATAAATGTGAGAAAGAAACCAATTTCTGAATTAATGAATGAGTTAATGGAGGAGAGCCGACATGTTTAAATCATATAATGTGTAACAAGTCAGATTAAAAACAAAACAACCTAGTGAGTAAGGATTGCAAGTGATAATGAGAAACAAAGTTTACTCCTCTCTTTTTTGAACTTTTCATTGTTGCTTTGTTTTCAGTGCAAGAGTGATTAAAATGTCCACATTTGTGTACATGAACACTTCAATGTCACTAATTGCTATCATTTATAATAGTGGAATACTGTCTTTCCTCCAACTATACAAGATTAAATGTTCGTCATTATAATTTTAATTAAATAATCAAATCTTTTACGCTTCCAACAAATTGGGACACCAGCTATCGAGACCCATAGTGGTGGAGGCTAGAAGATCATTTTTCAGTTAACCATAGAACTGGCAGACTTTTTCAGTTAACCTTAGAACTGGCAGTCATTTTTCAGTTAACCCTAGTACTGGCAGTCATTTTTCAGTTAAGGTAACTATCATTCTAGGGTTTTCAAATAAACTGGTACATTGTAATATAGTAAAAGTGATAATCCGGAACACATGGGACTTTGACAATGCCAGATTATGAAATGTCTTTTTATATACTTTCTATGAAGTTTAAGACTCATCGATCTTGACAGGTACACTATGATTATAAACTACATTATAGGTAATATAACAATGACTAGCATACCAATGACTAAACATGTTTAACTAAAAAATCAACAGTACAAATATAAATTTTAAAATTAAGAGTAGTATGAAATTATAAAATCCTTAAAAATTCATAATGGGATATATATATATATATATATATATATATATATATATATATATACACTGTATAATGAGTGATATAAAATGTATAAAATGGATATCTCATAAAAACTGTATTTCCAAAAGGGATCGGACTATTGGGCTTGCCAAACTGTTGGATTATTGGACTTTTTTACTGTACTTACATAAATTATTTAACTTTTATTATTTCTCCCTATGAGTGGTTATTCCTGAGTATAGTATCTGTGGTATTATTTAATGTTATGTTTTGGTATATGATTATTATTGTGCGTCACGTAAAACGCAATACCCACATTGCGTTTACAAGAAAGATTTATTATACGTATTGAAACTTATTTGTGTGATTAATGTTTATTTGTGCTTATCCTTCTGAAGATGAATGTCTTGACATGTTTGAATCAGCTCAGTGAAAGATATTCATTTTTGGATGGAAATATTTAGTATTTATATAATTTTATATAATTTTGTGATTGTTTCAGGTTTCTTGAAAAACTTAAGTACTAACTCAGCAATAAAATTGCAATTTTTTATATCAAATATGGATGAAGAAGAACAAACTCATATGATTTCACATCACCAGTTTAATAGCTCAGAATTAATAGATAATACCTGCTTCACTTCAGATGATCCATATTTTCAGTAAGTTTTAACAACAATAGGTTACAAACTTCCTCACAGAAACACATTAATAGATATTAAAATAACTGTTAAATTAATTTTAAAAAATGTTGTTTTTTATTTGTTTTTAATTACTCTTAAACTATAATTGCCTTTTATTTGTGTTTTGTTACATTGGGTTAATAATTTTCACATTTCATCAAAATTCAGTTGAAATTGGTAAAACCTTTTTAAAAAATCGATCATTAAAATGACCGCTATTGGCCCTTTTCTAATGAGGATTTTTATTGATGTTGTTGAATGAATTGTTGTTTGCCTCTTTAATGTATATATTGAAGCAAAATCTCATTAGAGCTGGTTTAAAAAATCTCAAATTTTGTTTGTACACCTAAATTTTAAGTGAAGACGATTATATTTTACGTACATAATTAGTAACCAACAAACCTCTAATGCTCATTTCATAGTCACAGACACAGTGGCTCTTAGGCAGTTGTTGCAATATGCCCAGAATCTAAAATATTTACTCACCTATACACATAAACTTGTTTAGCAGGATGTCATTGAGGTTGACTAATGAAAGAGCGTGTACATTCTTATATTATAAATATTAAATTAGATACACCTATCTACATTAAGTTCTTGTAGATTGGGAAAGTAATGGCCATCAATAGCAAGAGACAGTAAATCTGTGTCTACTTATCTTTTGTAAACAGATTCTGTCCGTGTATGTGGCAAGTAGTCGCCAGAAGACTTAAACATGTTGAAGAGGACAGTAGTGATCACATCACTGGAGGGCAAAATTGCTCATGTTTAAATATGTACTTGCCACCGTTTAAACTGCTATGTGTTCGCTCAGTCGTTGTCTGATATTCGCTGTGGTAGTGTCTTAGAAGTGTAACATGTATTCAAAAAGTAGAAGAAGTAATGAAACAGCTCCAAAAAAGCAGAATTCAAAATGAAATTCTGTTGATACGAAGTGTGTTTATTAAATAACGAGACTGTTACAATAACTCACCTTTATTTATATGAATTACAATAATTCTAATGTTGGTCTCCTTAAATATAATTCCTATTCGCATTTACAAACCAATTCAGTCTTGTTTACCACTGGTCGAAGACATCAGTTTCTGTGATGTGTTTTCTTTTATACTGCATGAACTAACTCAAAACATGTTAATTTAAACACCAATTTCACGTTAAGGAAAAGAAAGAAAATCATATGATGCCAAACCTGACGAATATGGAGGATGTTCATGTGTAGTAAATTGTTTGCTGGCAAAAAATTACTTCATAGAAATTGCTGTTTTTGCTTCTTTGTCCTGATGAAGAATTCAACCATTTTTCAACAGTTCTTTTTTTTTTTTTATTAATTTTTTTTTAATTATTATTTTTACTCTTCCTCTCAGCTTTGTCAAAACTTCCTTATAATAATGGTGGTTCACTATTATAAAACACAATGGGTTTGAAATTGAACTTGATTTTTTTTATGAGTATTTTCATTTTTGGTGATTACAGGTTTTTCAGTTCATTGATATCTTTTCTTCTCATGATCATATTGGAAGAGCTAAGTTTTGTCACAAGTGCTGATTTAAAAAAAAAATTGGTTGGCATGAAGTTCCTGCAGGTTTATGTCAGAAATTTCCTTGGAAATTTTCTTTTTGCTTTGGAATGAAAACCCTAGGGACCATCTTGGCACAAACATTTTTCATGCGAGATACGTAAAATTTTCCACGCAGATTGTTTTGTATTCATGGCTTCAACTACATTCGGACATTGAGTCATCTCGAACAACTAGTTATTTTTTTTTAAACATTCTCTTTGGTCTTTGAATGGTGTTCATTGTGTTCCCCATTTTTAATTCCTACACTGAATCTTGTGTCATTCAAACACATGTGCATGAGACATGTAGTCTTCTTTGTAAGTCTTCTTCGATAAGGATCGGAAAATATTTCATTGATGTCAAATTTTACTAAAAATTTCAAATAGACATGTTGCTCAATTTTTAAACTTAACATTGTTCTTGCACTCAACTGCAATAAACAACCACTCCTCAATCAACTAAACGACTAAGAGTGTTGATGTTTTCATACAGGTTCAGACATGTCCAAGCCAAAGAGCTCAGAATCAGTTCTCACAGCTATCTTTAAGGAATAAAACACACAGTCTCGTTATTTAGTACACTTCTCATATCTTCACTCAGCTTCGATCGTATAGTTGTTTTGTGAATGTAATGGTGCAATCACCTTATACTATTTTGTTAACAGTTAATAATGTAGCCTAGTCACATGGCTTTATCTTTATCTTCCTCAAGTGCACATGAATAAAGTTTACAGTTAATAATGTAGCCTAGTTCCATGATTCCATCTTTATCTTAAATAGAGCTCATTAATAAAGTTTATTATTGTTATGTAGGTCAAACAGGACGTAATTTTAAATCTAGATTAAGTGAACATGAAAGAAGTTGGCGGTTAGGATATGAAGATTCCAGTTTTTCAAATCATTTAAGAATACATCAAGTGTCTGATTTTAATTCGAGTGTAGATTTTAAAATATTACATTTTGATAATAAAGGTAGGAAATTGAATGCTTTGGAGAGCTTAGAAATTAAAATAATAAGATACTGTAACCCTAATTTAGTTTTAAATGACCAGTTAGATTTGTATAACTCTCCATTAGTAAAACCTTTAAAAGTTATTTGTACTTAGAACAATCAACTGGTTTTCCCAATATGTATTGTTCCTATGGTCATTGCCCAGGCCGGGTATTTCCCCAACCTTCCACTCATTGTATCCTAACTCCCACCCTGTAGTTTTAAGGTTTTCTGTTTTTGTCTTTTTTCTTCAGTCTGTAATACAGCCTCGTCAATGCCTTAGCAGGCGAAACCATTGGTCGGCTAGACTAATTAAAAGTGGATATTACAAAATAAATAATTGTGTTTTATTATCTTTAAACATGGAATTCCACCAAGAACCATCGGTCTCAACAGTAATGAAAATTAATAAAGTTTATAGTTAATAATGTAGTCACATGACTGCACCTGTATCTTCCTCAAGTACACATTAATAAAGTTTAATAACTAATAATTAATCTTTTTGTTTAAGGAAAATATTTCTTAATACTGTATCAGAACAACCAAAGCTAATTGTGCTGATAGTCGACCATGGGAGTGTTGTTAGTCAAAATCAAATATCAACTGCTAAACGTCTTGGTAAGTACTGTGTTTCATTAACTATTGATGTTTTATATTAAACTTTAAGGTTTTTAAAAGTACTTCTAATTTTTGATACATGTTAACCAATTTAAATTAAAGACATTTCATATAATAATAAGAACTTAAATTTATACAGTGTGCATGCAGTGTACAGTGTTTCCTTTTTATTCTTAGGTTTGACTCTATTGCATAAACCTGTTTTACATAAATAAAGTTTTAAAATTATGTAGTTTTGAAAAGAGTATAGATTATAATATCACCATAATTTAAAGTGTCAAATTAGTTTAACAAAAGGGTTTTATGAATGTAATAAAATATATAATTTTAGCACACAAAAATCAAAAATGCAATACAATGAGCAGATGTCTGAAATAGAGATTAGTTTGTATTTTGACATAAATGAGATATAAAATATACAAAATTTATGACCAAAATAATAATGAAAATATAACTTTGTTAGTTTATTAGTTTAAAAGTTAATTAAATTGAGCAGTTACTTGAAGATGTCCCTAATCCTAGAAGTAATATGTGTAACTTCCTCCAAGTGATGAACTTTTTTCAACTATTTGATAATGTATTAAAAAACAAAAATCATAAAATAAAAAACAATCACAATTATAACTTATTTTAGTTGCTTTACTCAGGAAATTCTAAATAATATGCTTTTGTTGTTGTAAAAATAATTATCTTCTTTTTTAACTCGCATATTGAAGGTTCACAACATAGCATGCTGTGGGACTTCTTCTCTTAGGTAAATTCTCAATGGTATTACTTGAGGGTGGTTTATCAGGGTCTCCATACACCATGACAAACGGAAAAAGGGGGAATTATGAGAGAATTGTTTCAAACGAACCGGGAAATTGAAAATAGGCATTATATTTATTACAAAAGAATTTATTAAACAACAAAATAACAAACATCACGGGATATTGTGTGTTGGCCAGGATTCGGACGTCTGATTAGTAACACTAAACACTTGGTTGTTCTTGGATGTTTCCTAACACTTTGGGGATTTTCATTTTCCTAAGAGTCGGGGCAGCAAAACTGAAGGCTGAACACTGTTGCTGTTACTTTGTCACTTTGACCTTGACTGTAAGTCAACTTCTCCACAAGTTTTGTGCTATCCATCTTCATTAAGCTGAGATAATAATAATAACACTGCTAAGTGTTTCACTTATTATTATTATTATTTTATTTAATTACTTTAATCTATATTTAGGAGTGTATATTTTAGTTCATATGATGCAAATAATACACAAAAATTATAAACCATTGTGTAGTTCAATGTATAAATTACATTGAACATATTACTTGAGATTCAATTTTTCTTGCATAACGAACTAGTGTTTAACGAATGTTCAGTTTTAAGAAACATTAATTTTCCTTTCGTGTACACAAAAATTAAGTTGAAAATATCAAACATTATAGGCAGTTTTATTATGTGTGTTTATCTGATTTCTAGTGTTCTCTAATCGGTTAGTTCACAGCATATTTCAACATTCTTATCATGTATAATGGGGGGGGGGGAGTCAGGATAGTGATTTACACATTGACTAAGTTGATAGGTAGGTGCCGACCATAGTTTTTTTTCTACTGTATTACATTGATATAATAGGGGGGGGGGAAGGTCTGGGATAGTGATGTACACATCGACTAAGTTGATAGGTAGGTGCCGACCATAGTTTTTTTTCTACTGTATTACATTGATATAATAGGGGGGGGGAGGTCTGGGATAGTGATGTACACATCGACTAAGTTGATAGGTAGGTGCAGACTAGTTTTTTTTCTACTGTATTACATTGGTATAATGAGGGGGGTCTGGGATAGTGTTGTACACATCGAGTAAGTTGATAGGTAGGTGCAGACTATAGTTTTTTTCTACTGTATTACATTGGTATAAGGGGGGTCTGGGATAGTGTTGTACACATCGACTAAGTTGATAGGTAGGTGCCGACTATAGTTTTTTTCTACTGTATTACATTGATATAATAGGGGGGGGGGAAGGTCTGGGATAGTGTTGTACACATCGACTAAGTTGATAGGTAGGTGCAGACTATAGTTTTTTTCTACTGTATTACATTGATATAATAGGGGGGGGAAGGTCTGGGATAGTGATGTACACATCGACTAAGTTGATAGGTAGGTGCCGACCATAGGTTTTTTCTACTGTATTACATTGATATAATAGGGGGGGAGGTCTGGGATAGTGATGTACACATCGACTAAGTTGATAGGTAGGTGCAGACTATAGTTTTTTTTCTACTGTATTACATTGGTATAATGAGGGGGTCTGGGATAGTGTTGTACACATCGAGTAAGTTGATAGGTAGGTGCAGACTATAGTTTTTTTCTACTGTATTACATTGGTATAATGAGGGGGTCTGGGATAGTGTTGTACACATCGAGTAAGTTGATAGGTAGTTGCCGACTATAGTTTTTTTCTACTGTATTACATTGATATAATAGGGGGGGGGAAGGTCTGGGATAGTGATGTACACATCGACTAAGTTGATAGGTAGGTGCAGACTATAGTTTTTTTCTACTGTATTACATTGGTATAATGAGGGGGGTCTGGGATAGTGTTGTACACATCGAGTAAGTTGATAGGTAGGTGCAGACTATAGTTTTTTTCTACTGTATTACATTGGTATAAGGGGGGTCTGGGATAGTGTTGTACACATCGACTAAGTTGATAGGTAGGTGCAGACTATAGTTTTTTCTACTGTATTACATTGGTATGAGTGGGGTCTGGGATAGTGTTGTACACATCGAGTAAGTTGATAGGTAGGTGCCGACTATTTTTTTTCCTGCGTTTTAGATTCATTCGAATGAAAACATTATTTTGTTTGAATGTATTTCTTTTTTACAACATGAAAAACAAAATAGTTTTAATCTAAACATTACATTAACCTAATCAGTTAACCAATTGTGAAGGCTGGGCAATTCAGGTTATGATATGGATTTAATGTTGACAAATAAATGTTATGGCTTTCTAGAAATTAACAGGCTATCCTATTGTACTTTGGGTTATCTACTCATTTTTTCATATTAAAAATTAAAAGACGTTTAAAAAATAATAATTTACATGCAATCTATATATAACTTTATATATCTTTGTTGTAAAGAATAAAATAGTAACTATCTTTTTCAGATTTTTCTTACAAATTAATTTAAAAAATATTACTAAATGTAAACCAACAAGACTGACGGTTTTTACTCAAATATAATCATGATAATATGATATAATATCAATAATAAAACAGTAAAATGGAAGATAATTTATTTTATAAGTGTCAGTAATCTAAGGTGGCTACTGGTATCGGGTTCTAATGAAATGATTTAAACGGACAATGGTTCAGTTCTAAAAATACTTGTATTAACAATGGTTCCTCTCTAGTTAATTATTGTCTCTAACACATATAAAATATCTCTAGTAAATTATTGTTTACTCTAATACATATAAATATTGACATGTAATACCAAACTCATTTATTAGTTAAATATTCTAAGCTTTCGTTCCAGAGCTATCTCAATGATTATGAAATTTTTTCCGTAACTAATCCATTTCAGTTCTTCATAAAATATGTTTTGTTGTAGTAAAGTACTGAATTTTACAAAATAAAAGTAATAGTAATGTTAGTAAACATTTATTTCAGCTGTTGCTATGTCACATGATCTGTTTTTAATGTTACATTATATATTTTTATTTCTTTTGTTTTGAATAAATAAACGCCTGTGACTATGAGTCGATCACAACTGAGTAAAACTAACTATTCATTGTTTAGTTGAAAAAAGAATATTTGTCCGATGACAAATGAAAAATCAAGTAGTTTATCTTGGGAAGTTTTTGATGCAACGTTCGAAGCTCATCAAGTTTCATAAGTAATCATTACAAATGGAGCAGTTCTACCTTTATCATCATCTGATGAGGAACAGAATTGTGTGCTGATTAATGCCAGTTAGCTTTAGACCTACCTACTTGACACCGCCCAACTCTCAAATAAAATTCTGATTATTATTTGAAGAAATTGAGTAGTGGTTAATTTTGTTATACTGTATATTGAACTTTTCAATTTACTACTCTAAATATGCAATTTGAATTGAAGTAAATATTGTTGGTGTGAACAAAATCTGATAACAAAAACTGTATGAAAACTTTATTTTAATTTTTTGGAAATATGTTTTATTTTAAATATAGTTTAATTATGTTTTAACACTTAAAAAAAAATGTAGCAGTACTTATGAACTATAAGACAAAACAAAAGTTGGCAGCTCTAAGTAAAATAATAATACAGTTATATTTTAGCCCTGCTATAAAGTTTGTTTGGGAATTGGTGGGTTTGGGTGGCTAGATGCATACACTTTACAATAATTTTATTTTATTAAAATTCTTTTTAAAAAAAATTATATATGGTGAGAACATTAAAATGGTTTAATTAGAGAAATTTACGATTTTATTATCCTTTTTTATGCATCAGTCTCACAGACCCATTTGGTAGCAATTATTTTTAAAAACAAAGATGATGTCAGTTATAAGCTTCAGTTCATACTTAAGGACTCAAATGTGATACCTAGTATTTATCATCAAAATAGATAACTCAGAAATAACAATAAAGTTATTTAATAGTAAGTTTTGTTTGATTTAAAAAGCCAAATGCCCCTTGCATTATAACCACTGCACTGTGATTTATACAGTTTATACCCACCATAATCTGTATCCTGTTTTTTACTGGACATACAAAATATTAGATTAGATGTGAAACGAATACGCCGTACAAAATAACAAACATATTTAGCTATTATATTATGTCATTTCACAAGATGTAGACGTGAACAAAATTAAGGAAAAGAGACGTTTTGGTATATTTGTGTAGAAACGTCAAATTTCTACAGCACTATATCCTACTATAGCAATGTCCTTAGTACAGTAAATTCGGATCACGAAAATCCGGACTCCGAAAAATCCGGACCGGACGGTAAAATTTTTTAAATAACAATTTGCCGCTTTAGCACCTTCAATTTTCACGCGATCTTCCGCATTGCATGAATGACGTATTTCAAAGACATGAAAATCAAAGACAAATAACAAATTAGCTATACGAAAGTGCCGAAACCCGATTATATGCTGACATCGCGTTCGTATAGAATTATTTAGCGCGGCCCAACGTATACTCGGGGTTCGGCGGCGAGCGCTGGCGCGACTGCCCTACCTATACTCGGGCTTAGGCTTCAATGTGTTAATTGCAGTCCAGTACTGTATTATGTACATTACAGTAACAGTACCATTAGTTAATGTGTCAGAGTGTAACAAGTGTCGCTGGGTATCGGCATGGGCCGGTAACGATTGCATATGCGGCTTATCACCGCTTGGATCGGCCCCGCAGCTGACTTATCTCCGACTCGGGGAAATCCGGATTTTTCGGAATCCGGACCGGCCGTCCTCCACAATAGTCCGGATTTATGAGAGTCTACTGTAATGAGTTTAGTATGTCATAAAATTTGGAACATTAACCAATATTGAAACTTTCGTGAGCAATCTGTCAGAGTTTTTCAACCTCTTCTTCTTCCTCACAACTTAAACTGTATTGGAATGATTTGAGACAAGAGTAGATAGACACTGTCTTTATTCTCTCTCACATAGTAGACCTGTTTTGTTTTATTTCCAATTTGTTTCACACCTTATCTATTCTACAAAAATAATATTTTAAGCTGTTTTCTAAAAGTTTTATAATGCTAAATAAATACAAATTGAAACCGTTCATTTCTACGTACGGACAGCACTCATACAAGTTGAATAATTATTGTAATATCAGATTACTTTTTACTTTCTCCCATATATTCTTAGTATAGATAAAGTTATGTGATGGGTAAAAAATATCAATGTCAAGTTTATTATGGATATATCTCCAAGTCCAATATAGTGGATTTTGGAATGATATCTGTCGTCTTTACAACCCAATCGCAAAGCAATTTTATTCAAATGTTAATTAAATTTGGCCATATTTCGGGAATTAATTTTTTTTTTCTTTCTCAAAATTTGGGGTGGCTGCCATAAGAAAAAGAAACATAAAATTACGATTGTATAAAAGTCAGCTCTACTAATTTCATTCAAATTTTAATGAATATTAATAACCCAAATGTAAAAATACAGTTCAGGAATATATGGGAAAAAACAAAAATACTCCTTGACTGCTGTCTTTATTAAAAGCTTGATTTTAATCAAATAAGATTTACGCCAAGGATGTGTTTATGGCACAAGTTAATCAAGGTTACCCTATTTAAATCATTTTCTCAAAGACTTTAACTGACATTTTTGGTGATGAATAATTTTGGTTTGTTTTTATTTGGTTTTGGGGATGGACAAGTGAAAAAGTTTGTGCAATTAGTCTGCACTGTTAATTTTAGTATTATCATTGTATAAAACAATGAAAATAAATAAATAACACAGTGAAACGTTAAAAATAAAATATAACCAAGAACAAAAAATTTACACATTTCATTAAATTCTTAAGATTGTCGGAAGTGCCTGAATATGTTGTATAAAATAGATTAGTTTTATTATTGTTTTAATCCAGAGATAATTGTTTCTTTTGTTTTCTTAACATAAAAATAAAATTATTTATTATGAAATAAAGATAAAGTTATACATTAATACAAATGAAATAATACTGAGTAGAAATATAAGTGACAAAATTATTTATTTACCCAAAAAACCTTACATTTTAAAAATTACTGTTTGCTCTCGATTATCACTTGATTTGTTTATACTAACAGAAAAAGAATTTCAAGTGTAAACAAACATAATCCACCATGCCAAACAAAAATAGTTGGATAAATAGTATTTAAACATTAAAATCTTAATATTTAAAAATTATAATTGAAAGAGTGATATGTTGCTACAAGTATGTTATTTTTTATGACGCTATAAAAGGAGATTTGCATTTACGATCGTTTTTGTTTACACATTTATAGAGGAAATCAGAAGACAACTGCTAGTGACAAATAACAGTGTGCATACATGGGTTGTTTATTTATTTTTCTTACCACACTGCATGGATCGTGATCATAGTTTGTTCTTGCAGATGTCGGATCTTCATTTTATGTTATATTGTATCTGTATGACAAGATTATCTTTTCGCCACTGAACATTTATTTTGTCATTGTATACTTATTACGTAGTGATTATCATAAATAATTTTTACATAATTACAATTTTCATTAACAAACAATCTTTTGATTACATTGGTGAATTTCTTCACTCCGAAAATTCTTTGAAAAACTTAGGAAGTCTAAATATTTTTTTAAGTACTCTATCTGAATGTTCGAGTTAATTAATTCCCTGACATATTTTGTTTATATTTATTCATTAATATGGTATGTTAGGCTTTGTTATGCATTACTCTGAAATCTGTACAAAAAAATAAAGCTAAATTTCCTAGATTTTGTCCATTGGGAAATTCTGGGGGAAATGGGAATTTTATTGCCTCCATTCTGTGGGGACACCCTGGTTTATAGACACTGTAATACAGTGTCTTGTCATTTCTATGGTTAAATAACAATATGAGAAAATTAAATTTACTTTTGACGTAGGAGGAAATTTAAATTGTCCACTTTGTATAGTCTCACAGCAGTATATTCACATTAATAGTTTTAACAGATACAGGCATTTGCTTACACCAATTATTTACCTACAACATAAAGTTAGAGAGTTTATAATTATAACGTTAGCATAATAGTTTTTGAGTGAAGTAGAAGAGTATGAATTTTGGTTTGAGAGTAGATTCAAAATTATATTGGAAAAATTATGGTAATTGTATTAAGTATTATTAATTAAAATTATTAACAATTGTCCACAAAAATAAATTCCTCAATCTACATCCTCAAAAAAATATCAAATTATTGTTCTTTAACAGTTCAGAGAATGACATAATATATGATCTATTTTGCTGTCATGTTCAACATGGTGTTTACAATATGGAGGCATGCATCTAATGGGTCTACGTTGGACATTTTTTAAATACAAAAAGTACGCAGTTTAGGCTACTTTTGGTAAGAAGTCTGAAGACTTGTGCCGTTCTTTCTTTTAAAAAAACTGGATATTTTAACTTTTTCTTCTATGTATATTTTTAATGTTATAATGTATTCTAAGATTCATACAGAAACAGTTCAATGTCTGATATAAGGATATAACACAAGGAAAACATACAACCTAAGCATTCCAAAACAGTCTTTTCCATCACCAGCATTTCTGATTTCATCCTTCACAACTGTCTTCCACATTCAATTAATATAACAACAGAGGAGGTCTTTTATAAATAAAATACTAAAAATTATAAAGAAAATAAATTTTACTCCGTAGAATAATGCTTGGGAAATGAAATAACAGTCATCAAATGAAATATTTGAATATTTGTTTGTTTTTTTCTTTATAAATATTTAATATTTTTATAATATATCATTGTATTTTTATGTTAAGGATAAAGCTTAGTATACATTGCCTTCTCATGGCTGGTAAATAAATTAATCAATAGTTATAAAGAATTGAGATTGAATGTAAGAATTTATATTTTAGTGTTTAAAACTATTTTATTTCAGGCATTTTTTGTAAATTTCTGATGTATTTTGTTATTTTCTCTGGCATTCAAAAGGCAACTAAGGTTAGTCATTATGTAAGTTAGTCCATATGCTTGGCCTTATTGTAAAAGAATTTATAGAAGACATTTTATTAAAGTGTAATATTAATGTTAACTTAAATTAAAATTAATTTGTAGTTGTTCAGAATTTTTTAAACCACAATAATGTATTTATATAGTTATAATTTTTAATGATAAACATTTAATATAATTTAAATATTTGAAAATTAATATGTAGTGAGCTTTTTAACTAAAAACAATGATTATATTAGTACAATTAATTGTTCAATATAAAAAGCCGTGAATCAGCTGGCCTTTTGTGATTTGTCATAACAAAAATCTGTGTGCAAACGTTTTCATCTTGGGATGTAAAATAAAACAAGATACCAATATTTTGTTGTTTTTTTGAATGTAAATACGTAATTTTTCTAAATAATGATTTCATTTTTGAATGGAGTAATGACAAATGATTTAAATTATTCAGAATCTAGCTTCATTCTTTTTTTATTATTATACAACATTATCTACTTTAAATATTGATAAACAATGAAATAAATATCTTGAAATTTACAATTTTTTGTTTTCTAAGGTTAAACTATCCATTTTTTTGCAGTTTTCTACTTGACACTGAAGTTAATGATAAGCTAATGGATTAAGCCAGAATATATCAGTCGGTATAAAAACTTTTTAACACGGTCTGGTGTATTTGACAAGTCTCATATAGTAGTGGTGTATGTTCTTATGAACATTTATTTTTAACATAATAAAATTGAGTTTTAAAATCCCACTTCAATTAACATAATGTTAACAAATTATTTTCGTAGCATGATAATATAATAATAGTACACCATGCATACATGCTGAACAAAATATTTTCGTAGCATGATAATATAATAATAGTACACCATGCATACATGCTGCATGAATGAGGATGATGAATTAATATATACATTTGAAACAGCTATAGTGATAAATTACTCCGAGTGGATCCTGTGATAGATAAATCAGATATTTATCACCAATATTTATTTATTTAGTATAAGAAAGGAAATATGAGAAACAGCAGAGGTTCAAATTCTAAGAATATAAAGAAGAGTTCAGAAATGATCTTTGAATTCTAGGAACTATGTAGGTAACCCCAAAAATAAGGTCTCCTATTTTTTAGAAATACTATAATCCGTTTATTTTCTATAATATTTATATCATTTTAAAGGTTGAACATTTGTCTATTTTTATACATAATCACCACTTCGGTTGATATCTTTTTGTAGACGCTGTGACAGTTTTTGTATGCCCATGTGTAAGTTCCTTCTGCGTCATTTCTTGTTTCTTTGTATTGCAGCTATGAATTTTCTAAATTTGAGTTCTTACCTTTCACTTACCTATACTCGTACACTTTTCTATCTCAAGCAATATCAGAGAAATAGGTGTTCTCAAGAAATATCTTAGAAACTCATTTCGTATAATTATTATTTAATTTGATGAAAGAGCAAAATATTTGTTTAAGCTAAATCTAAATCTATAATACTAATACATCAATAGAAATCATTGTCCATTCTTGAATTTATTATACCATTATTAAAAAAAAAAGGAAACTAATAGTCTGTTCATAGTAATTTTATGATATTAAATAAGTTTTAATATAAGCAACCATGTGCTATTCTGATCTTGATAATTTTTTTTACTTATGGAGTTGCCAAGTCCTTGTCTAAATATTTTTATTCACATATAACTCAATAATTTTTATTATTTACTTCGTTTTTCATTCTATAACCCTTATTCAATATTTTCATATTTCGTCTCAAATTTTCAAAACTGTACACGTCTAACTTTGACTGAAAACCAAAAACAACTCTCTGAGTCCAGTTCCAAAAGGAGACTCTACGGAACTCCCTACCAAGGGTACTCTTTTTCTCCCACTCCCAACATTTTTCTCAGAATTACCCTGTTTATTACCTTACTTGGAACATCGTATGATCATTCCTCTTTCATTATTTGAATATCGTATGATCGCTAAATACATCTCTCTCCTTGCTTCTAGAACGTCCTTACTTAATATACTGACACACTAAATTGTTTATAAAAGTTCACTTTTTATTTATTTATTCCTTAATTTTAATACATTTTTATTTACATATAATATTATTTTATTATATTTTAACTATATTATTATTTATATGTTATTGATTGGTTGGAAAAGTCCCATACTCATAGACACCGCCTCTTTCGAGATTCTAATTATGTAATAATAATGAAATATATCCACTCTGAGAAAAAAACTTTGCCAGCGTAGAGCAGGACTTTTGTTGCATTGACGCCATTCCATGTAAAAGACAAACACTCTAGGAAGCGAAGCGTCAGATTATGTGGTACACATTGGAATTGTATCATGTGGTAGCTGAATGAACAGTTTTGACCAGAAAGCATTTTAATTTTAATTTTAAGTTTGTACGGTGTTACAATATTCAACAGTAGTTATAATTTGTTTAAAAAAAATTTATTTATGTTTATTGTTTAATGACTCTAATTTTAAACTTAATAATGTCAGCATTAGAGTTTTATTATTACTCAACACAATTTCAGGAGCAAAGTACCATAATTATTACACTCATACCAACTACAATTTACTAACTATGTATATTTTTTGTAATTTTTGATAAATTTGTAACATCAGGTTTTGTATTTTTGTTTTTAGCTAAACATATTATATCATCACTATCATTTGAAGACAAAGTAGGATTGTTTGGATTAGCGGAAACCGTACTATATCCAGATGCTATAGGCTGCTCAGAATTATATATGTCTTATGCAACTGAGAAAAATAAACTTCACTTTATAAATTTTATTGATTCATTAACTAAGTTTAAAGGTAGGTAAAAAACCATTGTTTATGTATATTTTTGTTGTTTAACCTTCTACGACATGAGACTTCTTATTCAAGAGCACATAAAGACTGACTCTCTAGTCGTTTGCTGACTTTTTCCTCTAGCTTCAGTTTATGAATAATATATTTGATACAAAGGTATTACAATAGCTGTGATAACATTATATGAGGTGTGTTTATTAAATAATGAGACCGATACAATAACTTTTATTTGTATGTATTACAATTCTTATGCTTGTCCCCTCCAATATAGTCCCCATTCACATTTAGATACTGATGCAGTCCTGTTTACCATTAGCTGTTTAAACACATTTGCCATTTTCTTCTTTACTATGTCAACTGTCTCAAAACATGTTCCTTTAAGCACAGATTTCACTTTAGGCACTTTACTGCACAAAATTAAAAGTCATATAGTGCACTAACTGTCATTTCATCTCCGGATCATAAACATTTCAAATTGAGACGTTGCACAACTTTAAATTTAGCATTTTTCCAGCCCACAAAACACAACTGCACTAAATGATTGAGAAGAGATATAAACACAGTCTTTTTTATTTAATAGACACACTTTGTATACGAATAAGCAAACTTACTATGCTTATTTTTAGACTTCAAATTTAAAAAAATTGAATTTATATAGAAATTTTGAAGACTACATACTAAACAGCTGATGTCAAATTCGAACTTAAGATTTAAAAAAAAACATATTTATACATTATATTAAAATTAGCCTATAAATTTAAAACTTAAAACTTTTGAGATAATTTGAAAAATAATTGATACATTGGTGTACTACTTTCACATATATTAACAATATTTAAGTTTAAAAAACAAACTGGCAGATACATATAACATTAAGTTATAATGGGTTTTAAGAGTCTAGATTGATTTTCAAAGTAAATTCCATTCAAGCCAAAATATGATCAATAATTTTAAACATTAAATCTAACAAAATTAATATAATTAATTGACGGATGTACATCCAATCACATATGTTGCTTCTATTAAATGTATCGTAGACGAACCCAATTACAATAACAATACTCGGGTAAAACTATAATTAATAAATATTTTATGTTTTTAATTATTGTCTGTTTGTTTGATAAGTTTAGATTACAATAATATGTGATGATATATACCTCACATATATACAGTGTATATAATCACATATTATTGTAATCTAACATATATTATACATTGTATATATTATACACTAGATCTATAGAATAATTCGCAAAAAAGTAAACTCATTTAAATAGACAAAATTAATTGGGGAAATTTTTAATATATTAACTTCAGTAGATTCAAGTAAACTCTGCTTTGGTTTAGTATAAGTATTCAAAAGTAAATACGACTATTTCAGTGAAGGAAAAACTATTTTGAGTCCTAGCTGGAATAGTCTAGCAATTTTAAAATATATTTATAAATAAAATTTTGTGTCACTTTGTAAATTGTTCAAAAAGATTTTGTTAATTATAAGTTCAAATGATTAATGGTTTAATTTGTTTTGATGGCTAAGCATACATAAATATTTTATGCGCAATTGGTGGTTCATTTAATACACCATTTTGCTTCTACACATTTCCTTTTTCAAATAGCCATAACACTAAGAAGGTATAATTAAAGTGCTGTGGTATTATTTCATATTAAATAAATAAAAATTATCATCAGAATTCAGGAGCCGATTTCTTCCAAAAGGCACTTCCCCAGAAATTCATTGAGCAAGGAAATAAAATTCAAAAAATTTTGGTAAATTTAGTTGGTAAGTCGATGAGAACAATCTCCGACTTTACAAAAGCCAAGTCTTGCAATATCTTTGATTCAAGGTAGGATTAAATTGTAAAAGTGAGCAGCTTGGTCTTGTCTGCGAACGAACTGGCCCAAACTCCAGCTAAATTCGCAAAAAGTGAAAAGTGAGGGGTGGGTGGTGCGGGTGGTCCGTGGCAACACGTACAATAGCAGGTATAAATAGTATAAGGTATAGATGGACAACTACCTTCAAAACCTTCTATTGTTTAAAGTTTTATTCTTGGTTGGCCTTATTTTTGTGCATAGGCACATACATAAGAGTTTAAATCTCAGTGTACATATACCCTTACAATAGTAGGTATATATATATATATAGACAACAGCCTACAAAACCTTTTACTGTATTATGTTTCACACTTAACTATCTTTTACTTTTTTTTAAAAGAAATAAATAGTTTTTGTTTTTATTATTTCTAAGATGTTTATGAATGTCTTATACATTTTTTACAGGAGCAACAAATCATTCACTTGGTTTCCAGACTGCTTTCAATATCATAAAACATTCCATAAAGGATTCTAATAAAAATGTAGTCATCATTTACATCAGTCGAGGACTTTTATCTTCGTTGGTTGAAGCAAAAGTTGTGATGGAGACGATAAGTACTGGACGAGATTCTGTTCTGCCTAATGTTATAATCAACACATGTTTACTCATGGATGGTAATTCATTCTAGAATGGTCTTAATATGTTATTCTTATTTCACCAATTAAAAGTTGGAAAGAAACTAATTAACACTTTATATTAAACTGAAGTCATGCTTTAACCCTAGATAAAATAAAGCAATAAAGCTTAAAGTTTCAAAATATTTTAGTAATATAAATGAGCTACAACTGTTTTGCCTTGCAGCATCATCGAGTCCTTAAATTCTCTTTAAAAAAGTATTAAAATTTTTATTGTATAGAAATATGAATGAAAAAAAAACAACACATTGTAGATAATTTTGTTCTAAAAATTCGATGCCTTGACATTTTTTGATAATGTGCTAAAAGGAAATATAACTTTTACCCCAATGTTTGATATTTGCGACTGTGCAACTATTTTATTATTATTTTTAAATATAGTTTCTCCATTTTTTTTCTAATACGACTCAAGGAGAGTTCGGCTTTAGAAAAAGAACCCTATTTATTACATAGTTATTAGTAACAACATAATTTTTATTTTTTTAAAATTTAATGGAATCGCAAAACTTGGTAAAGGATTAATGAGGTGAACTTCCAACTACTGACAACTCAAACAATAATTAGTGTAATGTATAACAACTGAAAGGAAACACTAGGTTTTTCTTTTATTGTATCTGAAACCTTTTCTCCTGTGATCTATTAATAGGTACTGCTGAATGGTGGAAATAGACGACATTGTACTGGAAACAATAACAGGAATGAATACGGCTTAGTCTCTTCGTTCTATTCGTACAATGAGTTTTATTATACTTAAATTTGTTTAGAATTGTAACACATTAATAAAATTGGAAGTTTTTTAGCATTATGCCTATCCTAAATTGTTTGTACTACACATGGATACAATATTTTAACATAAATTGTACTAGTACAACAAATAACTTAATTTATTTTAATTTATAAATACTATAAAATTATGATTTCGTAACATTATATTTTTTAAAGTTAAAATCAATTTATCTGTAACTTTCCCCTTCCCCATTACATACATACTTGAGATGTCCACGTTGTGCAGCAAAAATTAAGAAATATGCAGACATTTTTCTAATTCCAATCGGCTGGGCACTCTGAATATGCACAAACAAAATTTGAGACTAAGCATTTCCTTTGTTGCAAGCAGCTAGCTGATTGATTAGCATTGTTTATGCTCTTACAACAGCTGTTTCTTTTTGCAGCATTTTTTTTAATAACACTGAACTTAAGGTATTTCATATATATAAATATTTTGATGAAATCACCATCACTGAATAAATTGTGCATACTAATTCTGTTTCTGAATGGAGGTCCAAAACACTGTCACTTGGAAATGTTCAGTGACATACTCAAATTCAACAGTTTGTTGCTTGGCTATGATTACCATTGAGTTTGTTTAGTTGTTGAGTTTGAGTTTGTCACTTGTAAATGACTGGTACAGGTCAAAACCGTTAATGTCAATTGTAACAGGTAACTCATTCATGGATTTTCTTCTACTCACATAATACAGTATAACAAACACACAGAACACAATTCTCATAAAAAATACGCCTAAGTATCAGACACGTTTCAACAACAAGGTCGTCCTCTTCAGTGATACACCAGCTACACCAACCAAACCACAACAGGTTCTTAGGCGTATTTTTTATGAGAATTGTGTTCTGTGTGTTTGTTATACTGTATAATTTTTCTTATAAGTCAAGCTCAGCATTTAATATACTCACATAATGTTTGACTTCCACTCAGTTAAAGTCTCAAATGTCAAAATAATAACCTTCAAATAAGTTGTCTGATTTTGATTCATGTTCACTGTCGGTATATTTCACGCAACTTTCCTCTGGTCCCGACAAACTCATCACTCGTTATTAATGTTTTAAATGTTAATTGAATATAAATATTATTGAATAAGTGTTCAATTTTCTTTTTTTAACATTTAGAGTTATAATATTCAGTGACGCATTCTGTTTCTCGCTGTCACTAAAAAAGGAAAATTTTATTTTTTGCATAAACAGTGTCGATGACGTACATTGGTAAATTAGATGAATAAAGTGTATAAAAAAGTTATTATTGTTTTATATAAAATAACAAAGCAGATTTGGTTAATATATATCCCTTTTTGATATATCGTTTGTTTAGTTTTCGGGTTGTTAATATTACAAAAAACTTTTTTTTTACCCAAATATTAATTATGTGTATAAAAATATTTATTCCATCACTAAACATTACTAGTTATATTAAAAAATTCAAAAATAATTAGCATTACGATGCGTAGAGGTGCGCAGGCAGTTGTTAATTGATCATAGCGGAGAATCAATGAATGTTATGGGTTGTTAGTGAAACTAAAGGGTAGAATTTGCAATCTGACTTTATAAGTCAAGTGGTGTTAAATAACTGATTGTACTCAAGTGTCTTAGCTTGGTGTTCGAGAGGCCTAAGGCAGTAATCCCTTGATCAAGGATTGGTGCCGCACGTTATAGGTTCTAATATAACTAAAAATGCAAGGTTTTTTGTGCAGTTTGGTTCATTCCAACCTGTGGTATGGTGGTGAGAGGGCCCATCATAAATACTCGGTGGTTGACCTGAGTGGAAGTTGGCAGGGAAGTTAACACATTGCATAGAAAACACCAATTTTGCAAGTTTTATTTTTGTAGGTATGTTAAGTAAAAAAAGAAACTAGATATTCCCTAAAAAACCTAAAATTGGTGTGTATTTCAAAATTAATGACTTGTTCTAGAATAAAATTAACTCACTTCTCATGCAAAAATTGATTTTTTTATGCCTTACTTTAAACACAAAATTTTAAAAACTTTAAACTTAAAAAAGATGAAATAAAATAAAAAATTATTTATGTACATTTAAAAACCTATAATTTTACTAACAAAGTAGTAAACAAAAATGTAATCACTTATTTCATTAGCGATAGGTCGATTATCACTACTTTTACAATTATTTGTGACATTTTGATACTTATGCCCACTAGGTAGATAGGAGAAGTCATGATAATTCCAATTAGCCAAACCAGAAATCAAATACATAGTTAGGCACAAACATTTCAACACACCTACAAGATAGTTTGGGAAGATTAGAAAGTTTGAATCCTTGCGGGCCTGTCTAAAAGTAACAGTAAACAAATTAAATCACCGATGCATGTGATGTGTCAGCAGCACTTTTACTAGGGGAAAGTTACGACATATAGGTGACCACCGGCTATGAACGTGTTAAGTTATAGATATATTTGCCTAACTTTATCCATTAACCTAAAAAGTAAGTTTTTAGTCAACTTGTTCATTTGTTAAAAATTAAATAACGAAATGTTCTTCTTATATTTTAGAGGACATTCTTATTTTTCCTGTAGAAGTTTTAAAAAATAGATCTGAATTGTTTTAGGAAATCTGTTCATTAAGTTTTTTTCTTTTACAGATGGAAAAACGTTGTTTGAAAAACATTTCTTGAGGTTTGTTTCTCAGCAAAATTTTACTAATTATAATATTAAAAATGAAAGAAGCAAGCACAAAGGTGGATTGACTCCTGGCATTATGGAATTTGTAAATTCATCAACAAATTTTGCTTCTGTTGTGCGTAGACTGTGTGTAATTAACACTCTTCACAACCACAGAGAGAAAGAACCTAAATTTTCCTTTCCCCATTGGGATGTCCTCAAAAAAGGTAAGTTTCAACAAGGGCTATGTTTTTTGACCTCGTAAGTAAGATTTTCAGTCAATCACTCTCTCTCCCTTCACATACTTAGGGGCCTAGGACATTTGTTTTTTCAAAGTTTATGTCAATATTGAGAACAGACAAATCCATTTCTATCAGAAATATAATAGAAGCATATTTTAAATTTGTCCAGCAACCATCCACTCATAAAAAAAATGATAAAATAAAATTTTTTGAACCTATCTTTCAAAAACATAATAATTTTACATCATTAAATGAGAAAGGAAATGAACAATTCCTATATTTGTAAGGCTAAATTGGAATCCTAGATTTACATATTCGTACTAAATTTATCTTTCTAATCAATGCTCACAGCAAATACTTTTGTTCCAACACATATTACTGGGAACAGAATTCAGCGTGTTACGCTAGAGGACAGGATCCAGTGTTTTCCACTAATTCACAGGATTCTGCAAATTTCATTAGAACAGGATCCTGTGTATTACAGAACAGGATCTAGCATTTTTCACTAGAGGGCATGATCCACCATATTCAGCTAGATAATAGGAGTATTAGATATTACGCTAAAAAAACAGGAGTCAGTGTATTCCACCGGAAGATAATGTATTCCATCATATTCTGATAAAATATAGGATCTAGCATATCCTCTAGAACAGATCCAGCATATTTCTTTAGCAAAGGATCCATCATATTCCTCTAC
The DNA here is from genome assembly GCA_963513935.1 of Aphrophora alni. Taxonomy (NCBI): domain Eukaryota; kingdom Metazoa; phylum Arthropoda; class Insecta; order Hemiptera; family Aphrophoridae; genus Aphrophora; species Aphrophora alni. The sequence goes on along the minus strand of OY740765.1, from coordinate 12,085,544 downwards.
AACATGACACATCTTATTCCACTGGAAGACAGGACCCATCTTATTCCAATAGAAAATAAAATCCAGCATATTCCACTAGAAGACATAAGGCCATTGTGTACCTCTAAAAGACATGATCCTCCATACTCCACTGGAACAGGACCCCCAGTGTATTCCACTAGAGGTCAAAATCCAGTTTATCTATAATATAGGATCCAGCGTATTCCAATAGAGAATGGGATCCAGCATATTCCACTAGAAACAGGAGACTGTATTCCATTACAAGACAGCGTTCAGTGTATTCCATTAGAAAACAGGATCCAGATATTCCATTAGAACAAACTTAGTATATTCCACTGAAACTCCAGCATATTCCAGTAGAACAGGATCTAGAATATTACACTAAAAAACAGAATCCAACATATTATGTTAGTAAAAGATCAAGCGAAGAAGACAGGTACTAGTCTTTTTCACTAGAAGACAGAATACAATGTATTACATCAGAACAGCATCCAGCATATTCCGTTAGAGGACAGGATCCAGCGAATTATACTATTAAGAAAGGATCCAGCATTTTCCATTAGAACAGAATCAAGGTTATTATACTACGACACAGGATCCAGCATATTCCACTAGAACAGGATCCACCGTACTCTGCTAGAGGACAGGATTCAGCGTATTCCACTGGAACATGATCCATTGTATTTTACTCTAACAGGATCTAGCGTTTTCTGCTAGAGCACACGATTCAAAACTACTTCTGAATGTTCAGCTTAGAATGTCTCGTTATTTTCTTGAGCATTCAAATCTGTCTGACCAGTTACTTTATCGAAAGCTTGAATCAGGCTGAGCAATTATAATAATCATCATTCTATATTAGTCTTTTCTGAAAAATAATATTTTTATAAGGCAAGTTTGTATAAACATGATTAATAACATGTATAAATAAGTTGTCATAAAAAAAAACATAATTTACAGTATTTTTTTAAAATAAGACACAATACATAAATTTACCAAATAAACAATACTACAATAGGTTACAGGTAGATAACATTACAATTCTTATGGGATTTCATTACAAAGCAACTTCAGTATAATAATAATAAGACTTAGATTTAATTAAACATACATAGAGCAATAAACACTCTAAGCTATTTCTAAACATTATCTTGAGACTTGAAATAAAAACTAAATTTCTATATTGACATTTTCAATTTTTTTACTCCTTACACATTTTTTATTTAATCCTTTATTTATTGATAGCTATATTGGTTTAAATTTCCTATAAACAATGCTCACAATGCATCCTAATCTCCAATATGGTCATTTTCTACAACATGTTCACACATTTTTTAAAATTCAAGTTTCTTCTGTTATTAAATTCTTCTGTTCTAAATTACACTTATTAATGAGCCTGGATGTTTTTCCATAGTAATTTTGTCCACATGAACAGAGAATTTTGTACACAACACTTGTCCATAACGAACTATATTTATCGGCAATAAGCTCTTACGTTCCTCAATAATTGATCTCCATCAGCCTTCTTCAAATCCCCTGGCAATGTCAAAGCACGCTCTGGTACATACTCAAAAGATTGCCTAGTTAGGCATTAGTGGATACCCATGTTTAGAGCATGGGTACGACAAGCTTGCTTTGTTGAGCATGAGCTCAATGGCTTTTGCTTTAAATTCCTATTTTTAATTCTCCTTTGAAAGCGGTTGTATATCCAATTTTAGTTCCATAGCATTCATAGTTGTATGACACCCAAGGCAGGTCTTGAGTTTTAGATGGTATTAAATTCTCTTTTCGTGTGACTTTTGGGTACTTAGCAAAATTAACACCACAGTGTTAATCATTGTTGGATTATCATCATTTGATTGTAAAACCAAATAGTAATAGTTAGTGGTGTTTTAAATTAATATCAAATTAATTTATTTTGTTACAGGAGACTTAGTTTTTAGTATATCACAGCCTGTTCAAGATTTTCAAAACAACTTTCTTGGAATTGTTGGTTTGGATTTGAGTTTTGAAGATGTTTTTGAAGATTTCCTTTATTTTAACGACTACAAGAACTCTTACATATTTATTATTGATTTTAAAGGTAAACTAAACTAAAGGATAAAAAAAAAAGACATATACAGGATTATTCACGAAGTTTTACCGGCGCTTTCTGGCTTCATACATTCTACAGACCAAAATAAATATATAAATTCTTATAAACATATGTTCTAAAATGCTTTGGTAGCTAGTTAGTTATAGCTAGTGATAGATTTCATCCTGATCCGGTAAAAATCAGTTTTGCTGAAATCCCTTGGACCCAAATTAAGGGACAAATTTGTTGCTTTTATATGCCATTTGACCTGAAAAAACTGTAAAAATTAGGTTTCAGAACTGTTTCTCTAGTAGTTTATGAGAAAACTGGGGTAAAACACAAATAATTGGGGTCGAAATACATACTTTTTTAAAGTTCGTTATGGACTTTGTTAAATGGTTGATAAATGCGTAAAAGTTTCAACAAAACTTGTAGAAAATTTAATTCTGAACAAATTGGTATATAAGATAAAGTAAAAACAATGAAATACAAACGGAAAATATTCTTTTTTATTTTAAACAAAACATCAAAGTGTACTGAGAAATGACAAAAGTTGTTATGAAACGAAAAATTTATTAACTGATGTTTAAGTCAATCTCTTAATTTGGGTCCCAGGGATTTCAGCAAGACTGAATTTTACTGGAGGATTAGAAATCAGGGTGAAATCTTTCGCTAGCCATAACTAGCGACTAAAGTGTTTTAGGACATTTTAATGTTTATATGAAGTTTTCTCATTCTTTTGTCCTGTAGCTTAGGAAGTGCCGGTAAAACTTCGTGAATCACCCTAAAGGTGAAGCCAAACTCCAGGAAGTGGTTCTACTTAACATACTGATGAAAAAACGTCCAGTGAACATAGTTCCGCAAATTAAAAAAACTACAGAAATTTTTTTTTAAACTGTTTAGTTTGTCATTATAAGAGTAACTTTTTTGGTTACTTGTAATTTTATTGTAAAATTAGGTTTTTGCAAAATTAAGTTTTAGTTTTTGAGATATTTGACATTAAACATTTTAAACGGCCGTCATTTTTAAATATACAACAACGTTGTGCTTTTTCGTCAAGGGATAAAAGGTTTTTTAACAATTATGTATGCAAAATTTTAGTTCAATATGTTTCTACTTCCAAAGATATAAAGTGTTTTCTAAAAAAACAAAATGGCGGATAATTGGAAAACAAAGCATTTCTGGGCCCTATGTTCACTGTTCTTTTTTTTTTTCATTAGTATGTTATGTATAATTATTTCCCGGAGTTTGGCCTCACCTTTGAAAGACATTCTTTATATTTAATAAATTCTTTTTTATTTATCATTTATGCATGTAAGTTTATTTAGGCTCTTTGTAGCAAATTTGTACGACATATGAAGTTGTTGACATGATTGACATTCATGGAATCATATGACACATTTCAATGTTTTCAAAAGTTTAAATTGTTTGAAACTTTGTAGTAAAACTTTGTATCATAATACAATTGATTCTAATAATTTTTTTCCGTTATTTTTAAACCAAAAACAGTTTGACTGTTGAAAAATAATGTTTTATTTTTTGTTATCTTAATTTTTCATCATTTTCACTTTGTATTGTTTTTGTCTGTGGCGCCCTCTCAGATCGGCACAGTGTTGACATCAGCATCGGAACAAGCGACCCAAAGACCATAAAAAAAATTACATCAATTTATGGAAAAATAGCATCATTTCATATAATGTTAATCTGTCACCATTTTCACCTTGTAATAGTTTTGCCAGTGGCGCCCTCTACAATTCGCACAATTTTGGTATCAGTATCGGAACGAGCGAACCAGAGAACTTAAAAAATGGCGTTGAAATCGAAGAATGACATGAATTGACCAAAATAATTCCTTATTTCATTTAATTTTAATTTGTCATTACCTGCATCTTATATATTTTTTCCTATGGCGTCCTCTAGGATGCGCATTTTTTTGACATCATAATCGGAAAAAGCGACCCCAAATACATATAAAATAACATTGAAATCAAAAAATTATATCGATTTATGAACCCCGTCTCTTATTTCATATTACGTTTAATCGGACATCATTCTTATTGTTTATATTTAGTAAATAAACAAATTATTAAGTTTCCGGGGAAAAAACTGTTTACATCTTTGATCTAGACACTAACGAATAAAATGAGCTATGACACAAGTCATTTCATGCAGTTTCACTCTGGATCAGAATAAAACCCGTTTTTTGCCCTGACTAAATCCCTGCAACATCGCATGCTAACAACCACTTAAAGTCGGCACTCTATCTGTCTTGCCTTAGATCGGATAGAAGTAATTTGTATGCACAGAGACTACCTTGTGTCCTTTTTGGGATTTGAAGTTGACTACCAGAAGGCAATGCAACACCATTTTAGTAGTCATTTTGCCTTTTCTACCCCATTGGAATGAACTTATGTTAATTTTTGCGAAACTGTTACTTTATACTGTTTATTTTTCAAAAGTAAGAGAACCTCAGGATTTAACAAGAATAAAAACACATTTTTCCTTGAAAATATCAGTTTGGGTTGAAATTAAAGACTCGGTCTTAGAAGTGCAGAATTATACTGCAAATACAGAATTAAATAGTTGAAACTACAATAAATCAGTTCAGCCATTTTCTGACACCTGATCACTCTTCTTTTTTTTAACGAATTTGTTTTGTAGGATTTGTTACAGTTTCATTTAACAATTTTAAATGTGACACCCCTTTCCTACATTTAGAAAATAGGGTACTCATTTAATAGCATTTATTCGCACCTAATAACCATAAACCTGTTCAAATTATCTGAGTTTCATTTTTTCAGTATACTAAAAATTGTGCCTTTGATTTAAAATGGTTCATTTTTTTCAGAACGCTAATTGTGCCATTGATTTAAATTGCAGGTATTGTTTTGATTCATCCATCGCTAAAACAACCAAACTACATTATTTATGAACATCCAGCGACAATTGATATTTCTTATTTGGAGACTCACAATGGATTTTCAAAAGTTAGAAACTCTATTCTTACTAATAATTCAGGCATTATTCTAATCCCTGAATCACAGGTAAAGTTCATGTGTAATAATTTTAGAATTTTCTGTTAATACTGTGTAATTTAATAAACTTTCATTTTGGTAAGTTATTTAATAGTTATAAACGACTACTTAATCCAAATTAACACTTTGCCTGCTGTAACCTCACGTTTACTGAATCTCATGACAATGCATTTCATTCATTTTATAATGGGGGGACTCACTCCTAAGTGTCCTAGTAGCTATCTTCTGTTAACCATTTTAAACCGACTGACGATATGTCATCAATTGATGAAATATCATTAATCAGACTTTCAAGTTTTTATATTAAAATAACATTCGAGGTCCTGTTATTAAATAATGAGACTGTTTCTACTTCTTAGAAAATGCATTGAGCACTGATTCTGAGTTCTTTGGCAGACATTGGATGTGTCTGAACCTGCATGGCAAACATCAATACTCTCGGCCATTCAGTTGGTTGTGAATCATCGTTTAATACAGTTGTGTGCCGATATAATGCGAAGATTTAAAGTTGAGCAACGTTTCAATATTAAGAAGTGTTTGCTATCATGATAGATGCAGTTATAATAGCTGGCTGGTAACGCATGGTAAACCACCAGAATAGCGTCTTGTAACGATATTGAACACGTTCAGAAAGTTTAAATGGTGAACCTAAATCATATATTCATTAACAAAATACCATATTACAGTATTTTGTATGTATGGTACAGTACTGTATTTATGTTGTCACTTTTATTTACTGAGAAATCACAATTAGCAGTTAACCTACTGTATAATAAAGCGCATTACTTAATGCATATACAGTCAATAAAATTTAAATAAATTAAACATTGGTACTGTTTCACGACTGTCTACCGTATTATCAAAGTTTTTATAGTACAACAGGCATACTGGTTTTAATCTCACAAAAATACACAATAAAACATAAATTTGTAAATTAAATAATATTCTTTATTTATTAATCATTTATAACTTCAACCTTTTCATTTAAAGTTAAATGTCTTAGTTTGAGAGCCATACAATACACAACTATACTACACACTGTTCTCATAGCAACTTTATTTAAACTGAATTCTTAAAGGACACTGATGACTGCTGTATAAAGGTCGATTCACACACATCAGTCTAGTCTCAGTACCGTCACAGTCCCGTCACAGTTCAGTCTCAGGGCATCAGAGATTTTCGTCAGTCAGTTTTCCGTCACAGTTGGTTCACAGTCAGGCGAATTTCGATGTATGTTAACGGGAGGAGTTTCCATACCTCCCGAAACGTAGTGTAGTTTTAAACACTAGAAGCGATAGGAAAGTCTAAATAATTTAAAACTAAACATGTATTTACATTGTTATTTTATAAATTTTAGTTGGAATAAAAATATATAATGGGGTATTTTAAAATTTAATATTTTTTTTAGTAACTAAAAATAACAAAAAATAATCACTATCTATACTCATTTCGGCACCTATCTTCTCCCAAATGTCGGTTTTTGCAGACGTGTCCATATACTTTTGGTCAGACAGATCATACAGAACTTGATGTTGGCGAACACATTCTATCAACTTTTCGTCATTCATCTTGATATTAAATAATAACATAAAAACTAAACAGAAGTCTATAAAATGTTGTCAGCCCGTCCGTCACGCGTCCGAACAATCCTAAAATATCGGTGAGAAGAAATATAAAAATGACTGACTGACGCCGGAAGAGCGACTGATGGACCGGCGCCGGAACTGCGCCTGATCAGTGTAGACATCGCAACGGGAAATCCATTTAAGAATACATTTTTAGACTGTGACGTGACTGATATGACGCGCCTGAACTGATGTGTGTGAAGCGGCCTTAAAAGACACAAAGAATTAAACCTAGTTTCCAGGAAGTCAACTTGCAGGTAATTACCGAACAGACTTTGCAATGTGTGTTTCAAGACTTTACAATTTACTAAAAATGGGTGATATTTACTGCTCCTCTGTCCCTTGTTCGGAGGTTTCAACTAACCCATTGGCCATCAAATTTTTTTATTTTTATTTTATTTTATTTTCCATTCCTTTTATTATATTTAGATAAACCAAACATGTTTTAGATTGAGAAAAAGAGATAAGATAAAAAATAAAGCTTTCTTTAACAACAAACTAAAACAAAACAAATAAAGTGACATATGACATAATAATACATTACTTTAAATTAAAATACAAAACAACAAGAAGAGTTTAACTTGCCTTATACCATGATGACTATGTCATCTGCGTAATCTTGCGCTTATGTTCCTGACCTATTAAGATCTCTAAGGAGGCCGTCCACAACCAGGACCCACAAAAGAGGCAAAATGACACCTCCCTGTGGACAACCTTTGGTTGCTCAACCTCTATTACCTTATGGCCCAGGCAGGACTGTACTTGTGTACTGTGAAGTATAGAGTTCACCCTGCAAATGGTATGATCAACTCCATGACTTCGCACTTCCTCTCAATTGCATCAAATGAGACGTTATCAAAGTCACCTTCAATATCTAAGAGCACACATTGCCGTCTCTTTCCTTGCTAAGGCGTCCTCAATCCTGCTTACTAACTGATGTAGAGCAGATTGGCAGGACTTCCCAGGCTGGTATGTTGATTCCTATGGAGTGGATTTCCTGAGAGAACCCACTTCTGTATATATCTACCAATCAGTCTCTCCAGAGTTTTCAGGATAAACAAGGTAAGACTGATTGGTCTAAATAATTTGGGATGATTATGATCTGAACAACCATGCTTTGGAATTTAAACCAACCTGCTGAGTCACCAATGCAATGGTACATACTGGCCACGATGCTAAGCTATACTGGCCCTGAAGACGTCACAGAGTTTGACAAAAAGCGAGTCTGGCCCCCTTTGCAGCTAGGCACTGAATATGCCGTCTCCTTCAGATCATTTAAAGGAGCTAAATCTCTGTATCGCCTATTTAATCATTGAAACTGTAACAATTCGTCTAGCTAGAGTCCAGTCTTCTCTAGTCCCCCTTGGCTAAGGGCTATTCTCGATTGTCTGGAGCCCTCTGTCAGCATTATACTCTCCTGTAGACTTATTTAAAGTGCCTACTGGATTCAAAGGCCTAGTGGCCAAAACTCCTAGCCTTTCAGAATCCCTAAAGCTCTCAACCTCTTGAGTGAATGCCTTCCAGGATTTTTGATTAGTTTTTCTGATCACTTTGCCATACTCTGTAAGAGGCAAATGATACGCCCTCCACTTCTGGCTGCATTTTGCTTTGTTAGACTTCAAGTCTGTCTTTTCAAGGGGCTCTAGATCTTTGTTCCACCATTTTTCTCTATTCTTCACCATTATGGTGCTTACCGGGCAATTGTCTTTATACTCGTCTATAATGTTGTCTCCAATTTATGACGCCACATTATCTAAGTCTTAAAAATCTCTTACCTTGTCTAATGACTCAAGCCCATTGGCAAGGTCATCTTTATATTGTGACCATATCTTCGTGGGTTTCTAAAGGAATCTATACTTAGGTTTGTGTCCATTTGAAACTGGATATGGTCTGAAAGTGAGGGTTCCTCTAGGTCTTGTCAACTTTGACCAATGTTAACACGTTCTCGGAATATATTGTAATATGAATAACTTCCTCTCTCATTCCATTCTTGAAAGTAGGCTTGTTAACTAAGATTTATTTCATCAAAATTATATTGATGTTTATTATTACTTGTTTTATGTATTTTACTATAAAAATGTCGGATAACAAATCCTTGAGACCTATTGAAGTATATTCAGGGTGGTAGATTCTGAACTATCTAAAAATGAAGATACTTTCGAAAATTCTTATGGTTACATTTCTAATGCAGAATTTAATTTTCTATTTAATGAAACTGTATGTGATTATACTGCAACAATAGATGAGCCTGAAGATTTTTAGATTACTAACCTAACATAACTTTTACCACAAAAATTATAGGTTACACATAATGTGTACAAAATGGTTTACGTTTTGTAATTACCAACCTAATAAACCAGACCTTGCAATCCATACAGAAATATGTTCTAGATTCGAAATAAATTCCTTATCATGGTAAAATTTTGCTTGGCCTACTCATTTGGCTTCATTATAAACACACAATTTCCAAAAAAAGTGGGAAAAAAAATTAATAATAACAAATAGTTGTACAACTATCTAGAATACATTTATACATGCAAAATGGTAAAAAAAAAATTGCAATTCTTTAATAAATAAAAAAGTTATGGTTATTTTTGTAAAACCCTAGAAAATAGTTGAAACACAATTTTTTCTGGTATACTTGAGAAATATATGGTTATCTCAAAAGAGTTAAAAAAGCCTCCACTTGCTACACTAGTGTCGGAGGTTTGAGGTGTATCAGTTAACTAGTGCATAGTTCTAAGAATTAAAAAGTAATAATGAATGTCCCTCCCACCTAAATAAATGTTATGTTATTAAGAGTTAAATAAATTGAAAATTATACTTTTATTTAAGAAAGCTATTGTTACAGATTGTATACACCTGGCAGCGTATTCATTCAGCACCATTTGTGGTTGTATTGGTGTCTAGTACTCAGACAAGACCAGCACACACAGTACACAGTATCATTATGCCACTTGACATTACACTTGCATATCACAGGCTAGACTTGTCATCAACCGATGAATATACTTTGTGTTGGAACCTTAGGCAGCTCTCTTCTCTAGGTATTAATTGACAAACTACTGTTAGGAGATCACAAGTGGTGTAGTGGAAGGAATGCGTCAACTATTGACTGATACGTCTGTCACTCATACTACAGACTTTTCTAAAAAACATGCAACTGAATAACAATGACAGTCCATAGGGCTTATTAGAGGCCTGTTATGAAACTGTTTGGTATATATTTTGATTACTATTATATAAGCAAGAAAATACATGCTGCGAGACTGATCTTTTCAGTGCATGTACGCTTTGAGTAATATTTTTGGCCTTGGCTAGTACTCTTGTTTCCCTAACAATGATGATACAAGACCGCTGGCCCCTTGCTACACCACTTGTCATCTTCGAACAATAGTACATAAATATTTTAGAAATAAGTAAGATGTCTTGCTGTGCCTAGACTAAATTACATTTATTTTAAAGTAGATGGCGCCTTTATATTGGAGCGGAACATACTGTTTACTGGGTTTGTAACCTAGCATGAAATGTGTGTGTGCTCACATTGGAGTTGGAATGGTAGCAGGGCATAGTAACTGATTACCTGATTGGTAATCTACTATGGAGTGTGCTTGTTTATATTGGATATGGGATAGTAGTGGGCCATACTCACGGGATATTTGGTTGGTAGAGTACTATGAAGTGTGTATGTTCATATTGGAGTTGGGATGGTAGTAGTGTATATTCGCTGCTTATCTGGTTGGAATCCTAATACTTTATGAAGTGTGAATGTTCTCATTGAAGCTAGGATGGTAGCAGGTTACATTCTCTAGTTAGCTGGTAGATAGGTTAGCACGAAGCACGATTTTTTACATTGGAGCTGAGATGATAGCCGGGCATACTCACTGGTCATCTAGTTGGTAGCCTAGCATGCATGTTTAAATTAAAGCTATGTTGGTAATAGAGTATACTTGCTTGTTACCTTGTTGGTAGCCAACATAAAGCTGGTATCACATTGAAGCTGAGATGGTAGCAGGACATACTCAATGGTTATCTAGTTGGTAGCATAGCATGAAGTGTATATGTTCACATTGGAGCTGAGATGGTAGCAGGACATATTCAATTGTTATCTAGTTGGTAGCATAGCATGAAGTGCATATATTCATATTGGAGCTGGGCATACTTGCTGGTTACCTTGTTGGTAGCCAAGCATAAAGCTGGCATCACATTGGAGCTGAGATGGTAGTAGGACATACTCAATGGTTATCTAGTTGGTATCCTATCATGAAGTGCATATGTTCACATTGGAGCTGAGTCATGCGCTTATTTCATTGCTCTAAGTTTCTAACATATACATAGTATTTAAAAAGTTATGTGATTGATCAACAAAATCGATGTCGAGTTTTACCTTGAAATATTTGTTTTGAGTTATCCTGAGCCCCAAAAATGGGTTGTCCGTCTTCTTGGAAGTTCTCTGCAATCCACAAAATTGATTTAGATCAAATTTGATAGTTCAATAAATGAAAATTTGGGGTAGCTGCCATAAGAGAAAACAAAAAATTTAATTTCTCAAAATCATCTCTACCAAATAAATTCCAATTACAGTAGAACCGACCATGACGGGACCGGGCCGTGGTCGGAACGGCCAAAAGGTCGGATATCGGGAGGAGCGTAAAATGCCGTTCCCAGGTACAAAAAATGCCACACAGTACTGTAATACAACTTTATTACACCTTTAAAAATATTGTGTATACATTTCAAACATTTTCTGACATGAAATTAAATACGTAAATATTGTATTTTCAACTTGTAAAACTATTGATTATCATTTACAAGTTGTAATGATTTTACATTTCAAACTTTTACTGTTATGAAATTAATTACAGTACATTTACAAGTAATGATTAAACATTTCAAACATTTCCTGAAATGTAAAAAAAAAATAAATGTATTTCACTTACAAAAATATTAATTAATATTTAGGCCTACACGTTAAATATTTCAAACATTTACTCTGGTAAAATAAATTACAAACTGACATTCCACATCAACAACCACGGCTAAACTGACAGTTTTTTACCCAAAAAGTATAGCATAGTATCGATGAGTCACTTTTTCAAGTCTGTACAGGCTCGCGAACGGAAACGGACCGTGAGAGTGCGAGTAAACAATAGACAGACGGACGGTCGGACACTAGGTCGGATATCGGGAGGAGTCGGAAGTGGGAAGGTCGGATATGGGAGGTTCTACTGTATAGTGAAAAGTGTAGATTAATGATCTAGGCCAGTGTGCTAAGTCACAAGTATAAAAAATGTTACAGTTCAGGAATAATTGGCAATAAATTAAAATTAATAATAGTACAAGCAAGGCAAGCTAACCTTGTAGGGGTTTATAATACAGTAGACTCTCATAAATCCGGACTATTGCAGCGGACGCCCGGTCCAGATTCTGAAAAATCCGGATTTTCCAGAGTCAGAGATAAGTCGGCCGTGGGGCCGATACGAGCGGTGATAAGTCGCACATGCAATCGCTACCGGCCCATGCCGATACCCAACGACACTTGTTACACTCTGACACATTAACTAATGGTACTGTTACTGTAATGTACATAATACAGTACTGGACTGCAATTAAGTAAAACACAGGGTAGGGCGTGTCAATTACCTCAGCTCCACGGAAACTTCCACTGTTCGTGAATCATTACAAAATACGTCAATCATGCAATGCGGAAGATCACATGAAAATTGAAGGCGCTAAAGCGGCAATTTATTTTTAAAATACTTATCGTCCGGTCCGGATTTTCGTGATCCGAATTTATGAGAGTCTACTGTATATAAATATTTCTTTAAATCTATTTAAAAAGTTGTCCTACTTATCTCTCATAAGAAATACACGAGAAAAGAAAATCAGTAGTTAAATAAAATTCTTCCTCATATGTAAATAGAATGGAGATAAATTCGGGTAGATGACAACGATTATTGTTTCCAGGTTTTAATGACTTGCTTCCAAATAACCCACTCACAAAGAATGCATCTAGCACAAGGTAAAGATAAAAGAGAAGTATCCATACATAGGGTCTTACTGCTTGCTTAGAATAGAGGTAACTATTCTTCCTGATTCCCTTTGTTCATACTCATAAAGAAACATTGATCTCATTTTTTGGCTGGTAACTCTGCCAATCAGATAACATACAACCAGCTAAACTCCACTATGTTTGGGCCTTAGATTTTATTTCAGAAGGGTATTAAGTACAAGGCCTGTGTAATATTAAAAATTTCAGATCAAATTAAATATTGTTTTAGAATTTTGTTTGACAGGGAAAGTCAAATATTAAATAAAATAAATAGTTTTTAATTCATGAATAACATTTGACTATGTAAATACATTGATTAATTGGATTGCATACAAAATTTAAAAAATCATATTGCAATTTGATTGTGAAATGTTAAAAACAGATTCAAAATTTTGCATGAAGAATCTAATTTTCAATTTAAATAGGAAATTTTTTAATCAAGTATTTCTTAAATAAAATTATTTTGAATATTAATCATTTATATATTTTATTAATTAATTTAGCTATCAATTTATAATTTACAAGTATTTTGAATTTTTTAAATAATTAATTAACCAACCGGTGAATACCAACCGGAAAAAAGACGGGAATTTTCAGTAGTTGGGAAAACTCGAGAAAAAGGTGGGGTTTTCGTTAATAATCCAGAAAATTAAATTAAATATGCCTATGATTTTTGTTATTCAAATAACTACTTCATCATAGTAGGACAAAGAATATTCAGAAACTTTCAATCATTATTAAACTAAACAGTTCGTTTATCCTGACATACGGTTGCTCCGATGTAGTAGTAAGAGAAATAATAATGCCTTAGACGTGAATGTTGCTTGATGCACAACTGTTTTATCACATTCTTATAACCTGTGTTCATAATATTTATGCTTAAATAATTGAGTAATTATTAGCAGAAATGATCAGTGATTATAATCATATTTTCCTTTCTAAAGGTGGAATAATTTTTTTTTTTTAAATGACAGTAGGGATTTAAAAAAATGTGATTCTTAGAAAATACTGACAAATAATTAGTGATGATTTATTGTAATTTTTGGTCAGTAGAAAATTGACCAAATATATATTTCAAATTATATATAATTTGAAAACATTTTTATAGGTGAATATTTGTTAAAAAATTTAGCTGTACAAGTCTCTCTCGTTGTACATTGATTGTAAAAATAAACTATGTATTAATCCCTTGTTATTCATTCGTCTATCTTTTGAAACTCTGAATGTTAATAAATTAAGATTTATTCATGACAAAATAGTAGTAAACCAATAACTCCAAGTAATTTGTATATGTGACTTGAGTAAATCGGTGCTTACATTGACCTTGAGTAGCTATACAACTCTGTGGATCAGCACCCTCTGAACATTCACAAAAACGCACCTTACAACGTTTAATATTATATCAATTGTTAAGTTATTCTTACATTATGGCAACAATCCTTAAACATCCTAGTGGACTACCAGTTTCGACCGTTGGTCATCTTCAGGTCCCTGATATCACTTTTTTTTAAATTTTTTTGTCATCCAATTTTGGATTTCATCATGAAATTGCACTTTGTAAATTTTTTGTTTGTTCATATTTACAAAAATTACGTTTACTTAATCAAACGCATTTCAATGACAAAGTTGCAATCCTCAGTGATACATGAGCTACAATAACTAATCTATAACTCAAAGAAGTGATATATAAGTGAGTTGTAGTTTAGTTATTGTAGCTCAAGTATCACTGAGGATGGCGACTTTGTCGTTGAAACACGTTTGATTAAGTAAACGTAATTTTTGTGAGATCTTGTGTTCGAGTATTTTGTTCTATCTATTTTAATTATCTCAAGTCAAGCTTAATATTTATTTTTATTTATTACTTGAATCATTATAGATACTGGCAGCTTATTCTTATCAGCATGGTGTTTCCAATCTCCAAACAAATATTTGTCTGCTGTTAACAACGAATCTCGACCAACTGTTCAAAGTTACATGGCGTATTTAAAAGACAACACAAAGCTACTGGCTAATCCTGGATTAAAATCGAGAGTACGAAGTGATGTTATTCCCTTAGTTCACATTCTACCTTATTGGAAAAAAATGTTCTTTCAAAGCGTTCTTCGTAAATACATTGTCCGAAGGTGAGTATTTAATTTTCTGTATTTTTTAATACATATTAAGGAAATGTTGTTTTATTTGTTATACAAAGTGGAAAATAGGTCCTGATGGTGATAGAGGCTTAATACCTTCAATAACTCTACCTTTCTGTTAAAAGTTTTCAAAAATTTCTCACCTTTTGAGGAGGGAAAAAGTAGGCAGCTCAAACATTTTAAATGGCAACATTTACCCTATGACACCTCAATTTCATAAAAACAAGAAAAGTGGCAGAAGCAACATGACTATGTCAGCTAGATCCAAAATGGTGAAGTTCATCATCTGAGACTCCACAGTTCAGATGAGCATAGCCAAAAAGTTTTCCTAGAATATATTTATATTAAGAAAGTACAAATATTGTATCACTACTTTTAGTCTAATAAACACAGAAACTTCTTCACAAAACAATACAAAAACTAATTATTACCAAAAATGTCAGTTCAGTCAAAATGTAAAAATTAATCGAAGGTGTTTTTTAGATTTATAAAATTATTTTATTTATATGTGCCATAAACTAATAAACTGGTCCTAAGTGTAAATTGTATTTTATGAAATTGAGTTTCAATGACAGCAGCAATGTTCATTTTAATTTTTTTTTTTTAATTTTGAGAAATCATTCTGAAGTTAATTTCTATTACTTAATGATTTCGCACAATAGTTTGGGTCATTGAGTTTTACATATCACCAAAATTTGAAGGAAAAAAAATCGGCAGAACAGCTCCTTGGCCATTTTTATTTATTTTTGTTTGTTTTATTTTTCACCGATAATTTAGGAATTTAAGACTGTATAACACTGCACAGATGACAAATAAAGAAATATTCCAAAAACCTTCTTTTTTTTAGATTCAAGAGACCTTAAAATTGATTTTTTTTTTTGAAAAACAACTGATTTTTTTGACTATTACATATTTGTAAGAAAGTAAAATTAAATAAGCTTTACATGTATATACTTCATAAATATCATATTTTTTTTATGTATAGGTATGTAGCTACAAGTAGTGGTGCTCTTGTCATGTATCCTGGTGCTGTGATAGATCCCAAATTGGAACCATTGAAAAGACTTTGGTATGTTGAAGCTATTCAACACCCTGATGTAGTTGTATTTACACCACCGTATTTAGATTCTGGAGGAGCTGGGTATATTGTAACAATAAGCAGAGCATTGAATAATCCAGCTACAGCAGTTGTTGCAATGGACATAACTCTAGGTAAACTTAATCTATTACTTAGTATATGTTATGCAAAATTTATATTAAAATTTGTTTTTGTATACTTAAACTTCATGTTTTGTGGTATCCAAGTCACTTTCATTAAAGGTGAAGAAGATCTATTAGGTACAATATTATGAAGTATTATAAAACCTGGATAGTCCATCTCACCATACCACTAGACATACAAGATTTTCATAATCAATTAAATACCATCAACCGTACAACCAGAGTGAATGGATATAAGATTTCAATGGTCGACAAATTATTAGCTAAACAAAAGAGATTAAAATCCACTTGAAGATAAATAAATTCTTAGATATGTCTCCGTCGAGTACATGAACATCGTACCAAAACATCCAAAGAAAAAATACTGACAGACAGAAAATCAGGAGTTTACAGAATAAGCTGCAATGATTGTGACAGTTTCTACATTGGATAGAAAAGCAGACTGTAAAAAGAACACTTTACTAATAACAACTTCTACAACATAAAATTTAATTTTGTGACACGTAATATATGAAAACAACTCATTTTCAAATTTTGACACTGACTTGATAGTTGATACCCCTTCACTTATGTAAGAAAACCAACCTCATGAATGCTATTGAAGAATATGAAATATACAAGGCATTTAAAGTCAACTCAAGTAATCTGTTAAACAATAAACTGTCATTCCAAACAGATGATTTATATGACGCAGGCATTGATAGCTAAATTTTATAAGACGACAAACATTACATTTTAAACCTACCAGTGCCTCTTGTAATTGTAGCTTATGTGTGGATTCTGAAATTTATGAGGCCTTATGTTATTGTTTTAAATGTTTAAGCTACGTTTGGAGTTTTAATTAACAACTGGTGCTTATGGTCTTAAAACGGGTCTTAAAAAAGCTTTAAAAATGAAGCCATGCAACAGACTATACAGGTAATATAATATTTCATAATTACTTAATTGAACTTTTTCACATTTTATTAATATATTATTGACAATAATAATTTGAATTTACCCCTAACCACAATCACTGGAACTTAATAAAACACAATTATCTGATTGATTGTTCTTTATTAATTATATCCACTTAATGCCCTGATGTACATTTCGATAACATGGTTATCATCATCGGAGGGTATTGCTTATAAACTAAATCTAACCTTACATATCTATTACTAAAATAAAATTAAACCTAAAACTATGATAACCTGAGTGTAGGCTAAAATCCCCCCCACTCCACATATCAGTTGACCAGTAAGGGCTTGGGCTGGCCCTTTGTCAAGTTATTGTTATATGTCTTTGACCTATGGAGTGGGGTGAACATGTAATAAACTATGTTTGACCCAACAGGATCTCAGAAGTATTATATATAATAAACTGACTGCAACAGGACAAGATTCAACAGATGTACAGGTATGCTATTTGTAATAACAGATGTTCCTTTTTATAGCCAACTTTGTTATTGTTCTTGGTTTATCACTTGATAACAGGAATTGATTTATAATCTTGAAATGTTGTATATTAGTTTTTATATACAAAATTATGGCAAATGTCCTTTTAAACCATATTAATTATTGTGGGATCAAGTGTCTTAAGTATAATCTCGTTTGGCCTTTATATATTGCGTTCACCGGCATATAATTTTTTATAAGTGTCATTTTTTTTAATTGCATTGCTTAAGTGAGTTATTTGTGTTCATCTCCGGCTTTACATTATATATCTTTAAAAAGTTGATATATGATACTTCTCAACATACTTAACATATGTTTCTGTTATTCTACGAGCTTTCTTGATTTTTTTTTTTTTTTTTTTTTTTGTATAACTTTCTATTATATTTTGTTCTATAACTTTTGGTCCCTTTTATATTGTATTTAGTTCTTTCTTCTAGACATTTCTGGAAGTGGCAAAAGTATGTACTCAAATCATTGTACATCCTTTGCAGAAGATTAAATTATCATAATAATTATCTTGTTCACTTATATACTTTTCAAAAATTTGTAATAGAAATTATGATGTATTTTTTTTTTCTTTTACAGGTTATATGTATAAATTGCTTGTAGAATATATTCCATTTTGTTCTCTGCCTGATGTGCAAAGCAGCAACAATACTAAATGTTTTACTATGGATGACAAAGGGTATTTGATAACTCATCCGAACTTAATTGGTAAAGAAATGCTGGAAAAACAACATATTACTCATATGGAATCTCTCTTGGCTAATGATATGCTAAATCATAAGGTAATATTTTCAAAAGTTATGGTCTTTTAAGAATACCAAGGTCAACATTTTTTTATTGAATTATTTCTAATGATTTTTAGAAATTCGTT
The DNA here is from genome assembly GCA_963513935.1 of Aphrophora alni. NCBI lineage: Eukaryota > Metazoa > Arthropoda > Insecta > Hemiptera > Aphrophoridae > Aphrophora > Aphrophora alni. The sequence goes on along the minus strand of OY740765.1, from coordinate 12,067,095 downwards.
AAAACAATTGTAGTCAAGATTGTTTGGCTTTCAATTGATCCTTTCACAACAACAAAAGCTGCTGTTGGCATTAAAAGGTGACAAATAGAAAAAATTATAAAAGACAAGCTTCTTAAAATAATATTTTTATTAATTAGTTAATGCTTCTATAGAAACAACATAGCACATATAACTGTTTGTATTATATTTATTTAAATACAGTATTGAACATTTCTCATAAATTTCCATGAAAATTCTTTGTAAATAATTATTACTTTGTCTATTTACTCTTTTTTTTAATAGGGCTTACAAAAATCAAAACAAAATGCTTAAAAATTAAGAATGTTTCAACTTTAACCATTTCTGAAAGAACAGTGTTTTACAATTTACTGCAAGTTCTAAAATTTGTCTGAGCAATATTATATCTGCTACAATCTGTTTATTATACAAGTATGTCCAGCAATAGGGATTTTCTGGAAAAGTGGAGAGTATGAGAATTTAATATGTACATGAAAAAAAAAAGCGGGAATTTTTCAGCTCTCCTTGAAAAACGGTTATATTTTATTCCACTTTCATAAGTTTTTCTTTTTTGTCAAATTATTTGAAACAACACTAATTTGAAAATCAATCCTGATAATGTTGCCATTTTATATTATGATATCCATAAAAAGGATTATGTTATAAATATCTATTCGTAAACTATTAAAACAAGAAGAACATTGGCGTCCTACCATCATCTATCTTAGTTTTAGTGTTGTGATCATATCATTGCTGTATTGACAACTGCTGATGAGGTTTTTCAGTGTTTATAGCACTGATTACGCCCTCCCACATTCATCTTAATTTTTTTATTGTCTGATTGAAAGGTGGAAAAGTGACAGTCTTGCAATTGTGTTATATTCTACTGATAACAAAAGGATTTGTATCGCTGTTCTGAATATATGTATTCACCTGTTTTTAATAAGTCATATCTTAATAATCAAGTAGCACAATTTTTGACGTTCGACCTCAAAAACAAAGGTAACAACCGTATGAATATGTGTAGTGTTATAGCATAAAGATTAAAATGTGTAAAAGAAATACCTATATACATAATTAAATAATTATTTTTAGCCACCAAGTGTATTTACTTTATACTTGGGAAACAATTGCTCTAATAAAAGCTAATTTTAAAAATATGTATGTGTGATATATAGCCGAGATTTTGTGATTTTTTCCTTTCATAAGAACCTGTGGTGAATTACGGATTACCACTCCCTTATTGGCTGTAAATTCATATCGTTTGCGGTTAATTTTTAGCCACATCTAATTTTACTGTTTAAATTCGTAGTTCAATTGATTTGAACGGAAATCATTAACCATCATCTTAATGTCTATTGTTATCACATTATGTCTTATTGTTGCCCCTCCTCCCTCTCTCTCTCTCTCTCTCTCTCTCTCTCTCTCTCTCTCTCTCTCTCTCTCTCTCTCTCTCTCTCTCTCTCTCTCTCTCTCTCTCTCTCTCTCTCTCTCTCTCTCGTGGTGGATGCGCAGGGACCGGTTGGGCTCTCTTACGGGCCGAGTAGTGTGTGTGTGCACCTGTAGTGGAGGATTTATCAGGGCCAACGCTCTGTTAGTGTATTTACAATAGAGCACATTATTGATATATGCTATTAAAACTTCAGGAATAGGGTCAGACAGTCCTGGGTTTTTAATTAAGTGCATAGTGTGTTTTCAGCATCGTAAAATATAAATAACGAAAATATGGACATGTTAGGCCGATCGTATTAGTTTAAGTGATTGTGCAATTGAATGTTGGAATATTATAATTACCTTCTTTATTATTTAGATTCTTTTATGTAAATTTATTAGTTTTAGGGCTCGTCAAAAATGGCTAGTTGACTGAGATATATCGCAGTTTAAGTTATTTGGCAATGTGACCTAGTGACCGGGATCACATCAAGGGAAGAGATCCACGCTTCACCCCATATCTCATTGTTCCTACCATCCCCTACAAACTGGAAGTCCGTGTGACGAAATTCAAGGCTCTTGTACTCCTCTTCCCCCTCAGTTTCTGCTGAAAACCAATGTTACACGTACAACTACTCTTGCTTAGTTCCTATTAGTTGACTCCGACCTCCAATTTGTGCCTTTTTAAAATTAATGCGACTGTATCAAAAATACTTTAAAACAATCGCAAATTATATAATATAATGAAATCTGTTTATTACCAAACATTTTTAAGGCACTCTAAGTTTCATAATTAATTAAAAAGGAATTTCTTGACTTTTTTTTTATTGTAATGGCCAGTAGGAACCTACAATAAAGTTAACCATTAATTCAACTTCATATTTTTAAAATTAGTTAATTCAAAATATTATTTGGTTTTAAATTCACTTTTTTTAACTAAGCAATAACTATACTAGGTTGAAATTCTATACACATATTCTTCAATAGTAGAAGAACACTTTCTAGAGTCTGTTATATATTAATTGTAAAATGGTGACCATTAATCTAAACTTAAAATAATTGAAGAATACAATTATTTCTTGTTAGTCTTTTTTTTTCTTCTTTTTTTTTGAGAGAGAGAGAGAGAGAGAGAAATGAATTGTTTTGAAGAAAAAATGTCAGAAAAAAAAGAAAAAAGAAACTTACTGTTGTAAAACCACTTTTTAAAAAGGGCGAGAATAAAGATGTTACAAACTATCGTCCCATAGCATTTTTATCAGTTTTTTTCAAAAAATTTTAAAAATCAATAATGACTAGAATAATTTGTTTCCTGGGAAAATACAGGGTCTCCGAAAAAGAATGCCGGGATTTCGAACGGCCGTTGCTTGGGGATTATTCAAGATAACTAAACAATTTAAACGTCAAATAGACTAGAAAAGAACAAAGTTTTATTATGTTGGAAACATATGGTCTAACAGGACCAGTGTATGAGTAAGGCGATAAGGGCTTACATTAATAAAAAAACTAAATAAAAAATTGAAAATAAAATTCCTCTACTTTAAATAAGGCATGAAATATTCTGTTAATTCTCCACAATGTGTGACTACAAGGTCACTTACTAATGTTTATAGTACCTACCACATTTGCATACAACCCCTTAACTTTTGTGTTGATATCCATAGTGTCAAGTGTGTAGTTCTGTGACATAATTTTTCTGATCATATTTGTATTTAATCTTAGTTATTATTCCTTTCTCAAGTGTTATTACTTTTATAGTCCTGGGCTATATTGCTTCTTTTCGTCTTTCTCATGTTTTAACTTTACACTTGATAATGAGAGTTTATCAAAGTGGTATGTATTCATTTTTATATACACAAGTGATAACAAATATCTGAATAAACTATACTAATAATAAACTGAATACTATAGAATTTAAAAAAAGTTAATAGCAAAATAACAATGCATTACCAACTTAACAATCTCCATCACAATACTAGCATTTCCGACATTATAAACTCAAACTATTCCACAAAATAGAAATAACTAATATTTTGTGTAGATTCCAATAATTAATAGTAAACTGGTGTTTTTGTGTGCTTGTTTTGTAATTTTGTTTGTATCCATAGTCATTATTGCTTTTTATTTTTGATTCTAGGGTTTTGTTCAGAAGCTAGTGTGTAATGACTACAGCAGCAGTACTATTCAACGTCATTATCAGTTTAACATGAATGGAAGTGGAATTATCTCTAATATGATTCCTGGAGACCAATGTGTCCGATATCATCTGATACCTTTACATGGCACCAATATCTTTCTAGGTATCATTAACACTACTTGTGATCTTGTTACAGCCTTTTGCCCATGTAACACGGTAAATAAACTTTTTGATAATCTTATATGTAGCATATATATCCAGTTTACCCTAGCTATAATAGGTTTTCTTTATTCAACCCCTTGTACTAGGGAAGTTTTACTCTGCGTGGTATACTCACCTTTGAAAGGTCCCATACTAATCACTTCCTGGTTGCTTTGTATAGCCACCTAGTTGTTTCACATTCTCAAATAAAGACCCACTGGCAGTGAAAATCCCCAATCAGAATGAAAAATTTACAATTGTCTGAGTAGTAAAATTGGTACAAAAACTAGGTTCTGGTTACTTTCCATGATTTAACTAAAGCCTTTGACACCGAATAGAATAAAACTCTTTTCTAAATTAAAATTAATTGGTATCAAAAATAAAGCCTTGGATTGGTTGATTAGCTATTTTGTTACCGTTCACAAATGTAACAGGATTGAGAGCATCACAGTAAACATAGCTTATGGTGATGTAAAAGGTAGTACTCTGGCCCTTTATTATTTTGAATTAATATATATCTCAAAAGCTAATATTATAGGAAACCTCTTTTTTCTTGCTGACAACACAGCTTTGGTATCCACCGGTAGTTCATGGGACGAGGCTTGCGATCAGGCATCTTCGGATCTCTTTAAAATTAATAATGGTTTGATCTGATAGTAAATATAACCAAAACCAAACTGTGATTCAAGATCTGTGACTTGTGGCATTATTGACCATGTGGACCAGTAATTATTTGAGTAATTCTCAACTGAGTGTAAGTTAAATCGGATCCTAAATAGCCTCAAAAAAGGTAACAGATACCCTACTACATAAATTTGTTTAATTCAAAAGATAAATTATAAGGGGGTATAAGATAGGCTATAAGACATAATTTGAAGTAAGCCTAGGGTACATGTATAAGAGTAAGGTTAGGTGGGATTTTAAGTTTAAAGTGAAAAAATAAAATGAAGAGAAAATAAGTTTAAGCTTAATAGTAAATGATAACAATGTGCATAAAATAAATTACGAAGTGTACCAACGTTGGGAAGTTTGGTTATCTAAAATGAATATATTTTAAAGGCTTAAACCACTAAATAAACATATTTTATATATAACACATCAAACTAGAGTATATCTAAATCATAATTAATAAGTTTCAATAATCACTAATAATTAAAAAATATAAATGATTCGTAAAATTGTATTAACAAAATACTTCGTGAGAATGGGAAGTCATCTTGTTTTTATATTTTCAAAACAACCTGGACTGGAGGAAATCAGATATTTCAGTTGAAATTGAATTGCATAGATGTGAGTTCTCCAAGCAGGAATATGGTAATCTTGTGATCTACTTTTACAAAGCAATAAATAAATGTTATTTTTATGGCTATTAAATTTTTAATCATGTCTCAATTGATATTAAAACAATATAATGTTCACCAAGAAAATGTTTAAGATCTCTGTAGAGTTTTTCGATATCATGGTATAATTTTAGAATTTCTTTTAATAAATTATGTTTCAAAATTATTGTATAAGTAATTTAGCTGAAAATGATCATTTATTGTTATTGATGTAATACATCAATCATAAAATTAGTTAAATTATTACATATACTTCCAAGTTTTTGGTTATTGAGTTGGAAGTTCCTCCTATATTTCTTATGTGCATTTTGTTGTATTAACTTTAATTTTCAATATATAATCATTATTATGTTAAAGTTTATTTTAGTATTTGTGTTATTGACATTTTATTTTAGTTCTTGGTTTGTTCTAATCATACACTTAAGAAATAAAATATTCAATTGTATTTTGTTTTTAGATTGATCGTCATTGTTTGAACTGTGACCGTTTAGAACAGTCGGAGTGTGAATGTCCATGTGAGTGTCCTTTAGATGCAGAAATATGTGGTAAATCAAAACCCATTCATCAAAATCCACCTTGTTTCAATTATGCAGAACCACCTATACACATCTTACCATTGCTGACAAAAGTGAAGACATGTTTTCAACTGAATTGTGAACAATATTTAACACACAGGTAAAAAAACTACTCTAGAGATGGTATTATTAAATATAATATTTAATTTAGATGACTATTGTCGAAAAATTATTGTATTTTTTTCTTTATATACATTATGACTTACTTTACTTTACTTTATCCAACGCCATCCGTCCTTGGCAGTTCGGCCATTAGACGACGAGCCTCCCAGTAGCGTGTTGCGATGTCATCGGGCATGTTCGTGAGGACTGGCAGAGAGGACAGCAGTCATTTTGAGGCCAGGCCGATTCTGTGCAGATGGGCCTGAAGGTAGTCGTGCCCAATCGTTGTTCTAAAGAGAGCAACGGCAGTGAATCTCTCCAGTCGTCTTGATATTAGTCCATCGGAGGCGAAACATTCCCAGGTCTTCCCCATACTTTGCTCCTTCAGGTAATTGGTGGTAAATCTGTTTATGGTGGTCGTGATTTTGTTGTTTGCTGCTCTGAGAGTTGTGGGGTTGTTAGGTTGGGTGGATTCAGCGCCTTGTTTGGCTAAGTTGTCAGCTCGCTTGTTTCCTGGAACTCCGACGTGGCTTGGGACCCACTGCAACGTTATTGTTCATCCAGAGCTGATGAGTTCTGCAAGCTGTTCACGGCACTGGACTGTACGGAGGGAATCAGTGGGGCTGTCACTGCTCAAAGCTAAAATTGCTGCCTGAGAGTCAATGAAAAATGCGGCTTTTTGAGCTGGTAGGGTTAGTGTACGTAGAGTTATAGCAGCTTCATAGATGGCGCTTACTTCTCCGTCGTAGTTGGTAGAATTTAGCCCCGCAGCAGAGAACCCTTTAAATAGTCGACAGTGCCATCCAGCTCCAGCTCCTTTAGCTTCTAAGTGGGAGCCATCCGTGTAGATGTGAAGCCACTCATGCGATGGGTAGGCTGTGTATATTGTATGTAGTGCCCATGTCTTGAGTTCAAGCGGATTGGACTCTGCTTTGCTGAGGCTTGTATTTTGTAGATGTATGCTGGCTTTTGGTAGAGCTGATGTCACCGAAGTGAAGTGTTGAATGGGGGCGGCGTTGCCCGTCGAGGTTTGGTACTTTTGCAATAGAGTGTCTGCATGGGTTAGCGGTGACATTTGGGTTTTTAGACATTGTGTTGGGACTTGGTAGATCCTCCAGCGTGCAGCGTCTGTTCTTTTTGCTCTTTCCCAGAATTTAAGAGTGTATTTGTCTCTTCTGGCCTCCAGAGGTTCAATGCCGGTTTGCAGCTGCATAGCCGTGATAGGGGTTGATTTTGCTCCACCGGTGATGGTCCTTAGTGCATTGTTTTGCACAGTATCTAACTTAGCTAAACTTGTGCTGCTGGCTAGAGAGAGTACTTCGCAGCCATATTCCATCACTGGTCTGACATATGATTTGTAAGTAGTTGCCAGGGCGTCTTGGGTAGCTCCCCATTTCGTGGCGGTCAGTCTCGTAAGTAGATTATTGCGTTTCTGGGCTTTTTCGGCTGTGGCCTTGATGTGATCGTTGTAGGTTAGCTTACGTCCAGGTGCTTTTTTCATAAAACATTTTTTTTAATTTTGAAAATGTAACAAATTTTTTTCTTTCTAAATATATTCACAAATATTATACAAATCTTTTGTATATCTTGAAAAAAGGTGGTAAACTATTGATTTTGGATGATACAGGTTTTCTGAAAAATGTTAACTTTTTTTTGACATCTAACATACTTACTCCAAAACCGTTTCATATATATATCTTTTTTTTACATAGATAAATTCTACACATCTTTCTGAGAAAAATGATGTCTTATAAGTTAATTTTTGTGTAAAAATAATATATTTTATTAATTTTTAAACAAACGAAGAAACTTTACATTGCCAGTTCTATTTACAGCAAACTTTTTATGAAACGATGGCCAACACTATAATATTGTTAGGGAAAGAGTATGTTTGTATCCTTTTACTTACATTATTTGAATTGGTTTGTGTAGTTCATGCATTGGAATCATGGGATGTGAATGGTGTCAACTACAGTCAGATGCTATAACACCGCTAAACATACCATTTTGTACTCCACAAGACTTTTGCTTCAATGGTGTTTTAGGCTCAGCAGCACAATCTGGAGATGGTTCAAGACGTAAGGTTTCTATTTAACTTTATTTTTTAATGTATGTTTTGAATTTTATGCTTACTATTTAGAGGTTTAAAATAAACCCAAATTTGGAGTATGTGAACCGAAATTAGTATTACATATATTCTACTTAAATAATTTTAAAACAAACAATGACAAACAGAAGTCATTCTAAAATTTTGGGGCAAGTGAAATAGTTTCCCGGGTGTGATAACTAACAAAAGATATAACCAAATGTTAGAACTTCTAACAGAAAAATATACTACACAGTTGCAGCATTTTAAACTTTGTCATGAAATGGTGCTAATTTCTATAAAGCACAATTTTTCTTTATTCTGAGACTTAGCAAAACTGTAAATTGAAAAAAGGTTGAAACTGCTCATCTTTGTATTCTTCTACATTTAATGTTTAAAACCACTATTTTTTTATATATCAATTCTGTACAATTGGTGAAAATCAACAACATTTGGCTAAAATCAGTTTATTTTTGATCATTTATAATGATGCTCAAGGGACTGCACTATTTATTGGTTCTTGTAAACAATAATACCATACAATAGACCTATTTTTTAAAAACCGCATAACATGTAGGCATGCATTTTAAAATTAATACAATAATACAGAAAACGGAAAGATACACTTTATTATGAAAATACTTTAGAAACATTACTAGTAATTTGCATTGTTACTGATTTTTTTTACTTAAAAATATTAACATTTAACAAGTTCTCTACTAATTAATTGTACACTAAACTTTTTTTTCTTATTTTGTTTGTTATTTTTGTTTGTTTATTGCACTTCTTAAACTCATAGGCACTTTGCATTTTATTACATATTTCTTTCAAAACATTACTATTTAAAACAGTATTAAATTCATGATTAATAACAACAAATGTTTGTAAAGTTGTAACAACGCTAAGAGCTTCAGAATGTATTAAGAATGTATTTCCCATCGGGGGAAAAACCAGGACCCAAAATGCTGCACATGGAAAGAAGGTGAAAGGGAAAACCAAACTACCACAAGATGACAACAGGAGATGGGCCAGAAGGGCATATGACACAGAAAGTACCCGTGACAAATGACGGAAAGCAGAAGGTGGGAATGAGTTTACCAATTTTGCCAGGTGCCAGTTCGTTCTGGAATCAACTATTTTGCCTCCCTCCCGTACATAAGTTAAAAATTAAATAATACAATTGTAATATATAAAAAAAAATTATGAATTATAAAGATACTAGATTGAAAAAGGATACTAGAATGAAAGGAATAATTTCCGAAATAGGAAATTTAACATGAAAAAAAGGTAATATAGAAAAGAATTTTTAAAGGAATTTGTGGGAGTGGTTATCTCCAAACACTTTGTGCCTTAGGACCCCAAGTCATTTCTTAAATCCTGCATTCCAAAAAATTTGGGTATAATGTTTTGCATAACTTTTTTCCATGCTTCCAATACCAATTTAATAGCGTCTAAAATGGTAAAAAATTTATTTTAACAGAATCACCAGTAAAACTTGGAGCTTTTTATAGTGTGCTTTTAAAGATTTTATCACTCTCTGGTCCACGGCTTGTAACACTGAGGTGACATTCGGTAGCAAAAACACGAGTTGGATAACTTTAGATTAGGGAATATGGGGGTGGCAGTGATAGTTATTGACCAAAAGAAAAATTTTTGATTTCTTGATTTTAAATATGCATCCCAGTTAAAAAGTCGTTTTCCAAAAATCTGCGAAATCATCCAACCCTTAGTGTTGTTTTTGTAAGTAACAGGAAGTGATACAATGTTCTTAAAACACAGTGTTTTTTTTTACAATTTGCTGATTTTAAAAAGTTCATTTGTAAGAATCAGTCATGTTCACAGCAAACCAAAACCGTGAGCCTTGCTTTACACATTTTTCCACCTGAACATTATTCACCTTCAAATTTAAGATTCTTGTCGGGAGTCAAATTGAAACACAGCCCCATTTCATTCACGTCAAATATATCCCCTTCTCTATAACTATGCTCAATGCAGGCCACTTATGGGTTACTCTAACGTTTTCAGAAATGCCAGCAAATTCCCTACAAATTTTTCAAAAACTATGTTATTACAAGTGTGGAATTGTTCCACTCAAGATGAGGAGTATTGAAAATTGGCTTCTGCCATGTGCCTAGTCAATGGCTTTTTGTTGAAAGATTGGTTCATTGGCTCCTTTTTGGCATTTAAACCACAATAATAAAGCCTCCTGAATAACTTTATGCTGAGAAGTTCTCTCGATTGCTTCATTTTCAAAGAGTTGTTTTCAAAGAGAGATTTTATTTTGTCTTTGCCCTTTCGTTGAAAGATTGGTTCATTGGCTCCTTTTTGGCATTTAAACCACAATAATAAAGCCTCCTGAATAACTTTATGCTGAGAAGTTCTCTCGATTGCTTCATTTTCAAAAAGTTGTTTTCAAAAAGAGATTTTATTTTGTCTTTGCCCTTTCAAATTGTCGAAATCATTGAGCAATTCCTTTGCAATTTCTTCATTTTCCAATCTCCATACTATGTGAGCCTTTTTTTTTTCAATATTAAACATTTTCCTCTCTTTTGTGACATTTTGAAGACATGGTAAAAATAAACTATAGAGGACGAATAACTGAGTTATAAGAAAAGTGCTGGTACAGAGTATATAAAAAGAAGAAACTGAGTGTGAAAAAAAGAGAGAAAAAACACATTAATAAACAAAGTGTCATTTTATATTCTGTCTTTATATCTGGACCAATTAACAAATCAATAAAAACATGTTCCTAAAACCGATATGTTATTACATACATTATCGTTATAAAGTGTTTTTTAAGCACAATTCGACTGGGACCTACAGATTTAGTTGCTAAAACTGATATGTCATAATAAGCAATGTCGTTATAAGCGATTTACACTGTATAATGGTAAACAATCTCTGACCTAATCCTCCCAATTTTAAGCCAGGAAAGTAGTAGGATCATTGTTTCTCCCATGCTCCCTGTGAATTTACCATTTTCTTTCCTTAAGAAGCTTATAGATAGGGTTAAAGTGGTGATTACTTAGGCCCTTGTATGGTTGAGCTGCAGCTAAGACTTTAGTTATACCTTCATGGAAGCTTTTCCACATACCTCTTTTAGACTTTTTCAACTCAGGAATATTTTGATAGAGCTATCGTATATTGTTCTCAGTACCGATGAAACATTTTAATTTTAAATTTTTTTGTGTACAACAGCTCTCAACTTAGACAGCTTTCCGTTATACCAGGAGTGATTTTACCCTCCTTAGTTTTATAAGAAAACTGCTTTCATGTGAGCTAATAATTGCCTTTAATAGAAGTTTAACAGCCCTTAGGTACGTTCTACATTTCATTAAAAGTTTATCCATTGGGAATGCCAATCAGTATTTTTGGTGACAATATTCTGAACTAAAAGAACTTGTGTAGACTCTAGTTGAAACATAATATGAAAGTGATTAGATAAAGGTTTACCTGATACTTGCTAGTAAGATTATACTGCATCCTACATTAGGGCTTATAAGAGTCTGATGAATCCACCTTATATGCCCTGCCTTGTTAAAAGTGTTTGTCTTGTACGACAATGTTTTTAGTACAGGTTTTTATATTGTGCAAAGCCTTATTCGATAAAAAAAACACACTAAATAAGACTCACGAGAAACACTAATGACAGTCACTAAAAAGTACAGTTAATAAACGTGCACTTATAGTTAAATTTCCAAACTTGGACTGAATGACTGGACTAGACAATAGCGGGATAAATGTTGTGGGTTAAACTTTATAACATAAACCGCTTCAAATAACTGAACAATATGGTTTCCCATTCGATTTATCAAGACAACTTCGATTTGTAAAGGTTTTCTAGTCCAGAACTTCGATTTTTAGAGGTCTGGCCAAGGGTCCAGCAGACGGAAAAAATCTAATTATTAAGGAATTTCTCGTCAACCCTTCGATTTATGGAGAGAAGATAAGCAAGTTCAAGGGGAATAGAAAAAATTTAATTCATCAGGGATTCGACCTAATGAGGTTCAAATTAGCGAGCTTCCACTGTACATAACTGAATGCATAACCATTTTCGACTGAGTTAGTTAAAAACAATAGAAGTAATATAAACTATTTAAAAATTGTTAAATAAACAATTGTTTTTAAGCCAACATATAATAAAGAGCAATGAATCTAAAAGTGCAACAAAATTACTTTAAACCAAAACTATTCTTGATAATACTATCAGATAACAACCCTTGTGTAAAGTAATTAAATAATAGTTTATATCGACACTAATTTAGAAATAAGACACTACATGCTCATTTCAAAACATTTAATCAATCAATTTTCTTTATTGTCATTAAGCCTGTTTTACAGGCAATGGAAATAAATTTTGTTTATGATCTAAAGAAATTTAATATATAATGTAATTTATTTTTAGGAGTACACAATATAGACAATGAATATTCAAGGAATGTACCAGTTGGTTCACTAGGAGGTGTCGTAGTGGCACTCTTACTAGCCCTGGCTCTTATATTTCACTGTTATCTCAAGCATAACCAAACTGCTCACCGATACCTATCTGCAGATACTTCAATCAACCTGTTAAATTTTGATAGAGGACATTCTAAGATGCATGAGGAACCACCTACAGGTAATAACATATTTTATGTATCAAAATCTAACAATACCCAGATAAATACCTAATAAGACTGAATGAAGTTTATTATATGTATGTAGTAATAGGTAATAAAACATGTTCATGGAATAGATAAAGAAGAAGAGGTTGTAAAATGTGAGGTTTATTTATGTTAAAAAGGAGGATACTTGTTTCTTAATATGTGTTTCCAGTATTAAAGTGGTGTCTTCTATGACCATAGGTTCCTGCTTGTCAAAACTGTTGATATCAAACCGTTTTGAGAAAGCCTGTCTTCTCTAGCATTATTTGGTGATCTATAGTGAAAAAGTATAAGTTTCAGGAAATCTGCCATGACTGACTGACTGTATGTCTTGTTCTAGCTCTTTCAGCAAAAGACACAAGGCAGCTAACATTTTTTTTTCTATTACAGGATCATTAGATTCTTTAAGAATAGAAAACAACAGCTCTCCATGATAACCTTTCAACCCAACTTTGCTTCCATTGTTCATTAAATATAGTGTTCTATTCACTGATGCATTCAGATAGTGTGTGTCTTTTCTCCAACAAGTTGGTCTCAGCCCGGATGATATCAGCAATCTCATTTCGATAAATTCTGCAGTGCTCTGAAACTCACTGGAATCACATAACTTTATTTTATGTTTTGTCATTCTGTTCTCAACAAGAAGGAATAACTGGATATATATATATATATATATATATATATATATATATTTTTTTTTTTTTTTTTTTCATACAGCACTGCTTTAGAATCAGTTATTCAAACCAATGCAATGAATAAGTACTGCATTTATTGCTAAAAGTTTATAATCAATGCTGGATGACAGAGATGAAGAAGTAAAATATTTTCTTTCCGAGGCGGGAATATAACACCCAGCACCGGCTTTTCCATTCTGAGTAACAACTGATATGGATATATGTATGAAATCTGAATATTTGATATCCAATCTACCCAAGAAGAGCTTTTCAAAAAATGGGATAAATGCGTTGGATTTGGATCATAGAGGGATAGTAAGAGTTACAAGGGTTTACTAGGACACCTATTAGGTGAACATGAATATAATGGCACTGCTAAATCAGAAAATTTAGGGAATTTTATTTAAATCAACAAAAATATTGAAAATCTGCAGAGTTGAAGAAATACATCAAATTCTGTGCTTTTTGGAGGGAAATTAAATGGCCTAAAGAACCTAAATTATATTATAGTAATGACTTACCGTTACCACATTATGCTATTTTTGTTAGACATTCTGTTCATACTTAATGTGGCATTTCAGTCAACCACAATATGGTATTCTTTGTAGGTGTTCTGGTCAATCACAATATGCTATTCTTTTTAGGCATTCTGATCGTCTTTAGCATAACTTTATTGTCAAACACCATAATGCACAATCAAACTAAATTAACATATTTCTTTTGCTCTTTTATAATCGGGGAAATAGCAGGAAATTCATGTAGGCAGGAAAAAAAGAGGGAATTTCATTAATAATCCAGGAAAATCAATTTCTATTTTAAGACTATATCATTCAAGACAAAATATCCCTAAGATTTTTGTTGTTGTTGAAATGACTACTTCATCTTAGTAGAACAAAGGAATATTTGGAAACTTTTGATCATTATTAAACTTAACAGTTCATGTTAGGCCAGTTTACCCCATCTCCAGTCTCTGATCTCTCTCTCACACACAAAATGTTTATATTTAGTCAACAGAGGAGAGAGTAACTACACAGAAATTGCCAATGGAACCATACTAAATGATTTACATTGGACTAAGTGTATTCATAGTATAGAGAAAATTATATAATGACTCAAAAGATCTAAATCCCTAAGGCCAAAAAATATTTTGTTTTTAATTTCTATATCTGGCATCTCTCTGAATCTATTCTCTGTTTGAAGTTATTTGTTAATGATGGAAGTTCAATTATATTATTATACATTTTTCGGTCGTTATTTAAATTACAATTCTAACCATCCTATGTCCGTCAAAGAAGGAATTGTTCATTCCTTACTTGACAGAGCTTATAACATTTGTTCTGATAAAAACAGTCTAAACTTGGAACTAACACGTATCGAGCAGGATTTAAGTTCTAACGGATATCCTCTATCCATTTTTTCAAATGTAAAAGAGCAAAAAATAATAAAAATAATGAGTCTAAAGATGAAAATAAACCACTAGCGTACATGACAATCCCTTATGTGCCGGGATTATCGGAAAAAGTTAGACACGTAGCCAGAAAATATAAAATTTGTACCGCTTTTAAAACACTAAACACCATTAGGCAACATCTCGTCCAAACTAAACCTAAAAATGGCACGCAGGATACTAAAAACTGTATTTACAGTATCAAATGTGAGTGTGATAGACAATATATTGGCGAGACAAAAAGACCATTAAACATTAGAATAAAAGAACATAAAAACAATGTGCGGTTAGGCCTAGTCGATAAATCGAAAATTGCAGAACATATAGTCCGAAAATCACAAATTTAATTGGGAAGAGGCAAAAATCATACACCGGGAAAGTAACTTATACAAACGTAAAATAATTGAAGCCTCATATATAAAACTAACGGACAATCCTATCAGCCAATCAAGTATAGAAGTAAGGCCATTATGGCTCCCATTATTAAAAAAAGAACTAAAATTTGATTATAATACCTCTACAACTAAAAAACAAGCTGAAATTTTACCTGTTAAATCGCCACAAGGGGTTGTGACCCGCTCTCGGGCTAGGAAGCTTAATACAACTAACAATAGGCCACTCCCCTAATAGTTTGTCACGCCTTCTGGACCACGTCACTTGTCGCTGTATCTTTGATACAACAACACGTTTTGACGTTAGTTGTGTGTTACCGTGTTTGTGTTTTTTGACTTCTCAGTTTTACCTCTGAGATGCATGCTTAGATATTAAGGTTGGTGGTATTCTTATTCAATTTTACTTCTTACTTCTCTTAGTTTCTAGTTTCATGTTTCTTTAGTTTTTAGTCACTTGATAACGGGAATTGATTCTTATTCCCGAAACATCATGTTTTGATTTTTAACACACAAATGATGACAAATGTCCGAAAAATGTATAATAATAAAATCTCTCTGAAGTCTGTTGAGTGCTTTGCATGCCAAATGCATGAACGATTTTAGTCAAATTTGGTATGTAACCATATTTTGGCCATAACTCTGACCATTTCTTCTTTATTATTTCCGATACTTCAAAATTTTAGGGGTAGTTACCATAACAAAAAAAAACCCCACAAAATTACAATTTTCTCAAACTCATCTGTAGTGATTGTGACCAAATTTGACTCAAATGTAGCCTCTAAGAACTCAGGCAAAACATATTAGTCACAATCTCTCCAAAAATGCCATTTTGTGTTAAAATTTTTTAAATGGCCATGGAGTTGTTATAAAACATGAGGACTGGAAACTTCAGCCCTTGTCAATGATTTATTTTCACTCTTTGACTGACAACTATTGAACTGATAATGTTTATGACGAATAGATTTAGTTTGTTTTATTTGGTTTTGGAGATGGGTGCTGAGAAAGTTTGTGAAATGTTTTTGCACTGTTTATGAATACAATTCGCTGCTGCTACTATTACCACCACCACCACCAACCATTGTTGAGGTTTTGTTCACAGTATAAAATTTATTTATAAAATTTTACAAGTTCACAGTATTATTATAATATAAAAGTAATTATAACCCAACTATTAATTTCTTTGTATGTTCTGTTAACCTACAACTAGATTACAAATATTAAACCTAAGTTTATAAACACCAGTTGTTTTGTTTTTCATGTTATCAAGTTTATCATCATAATTCCCTAACGTTTTCTTTATTTAAATTGTTTTTATGATGATGAGCTTTTATTTTCAGTGATTTTTCTTTTGTAATATATTCCCAACCGCATAACTAACTTACCAACGTATTAAGTTCTACAGCATTTTTATAAGGTTTTAATTGATCTACGGCATTTTTATAAGGTTTTAATAGATCTAAAAGTTGGAAAATATGAGATTTTTATTTTTTAACATTATATCCATAAAAGCTTCATATTCATTAAATACAATTTCACATACCTTCCCTATTATCTTGTACACTGATTTATTCCCACTGTGTGTATGAAATATTTTTAAAACCTGTATACACATATAGAAAATTTAATTATATTAAAAAATAATACGGATTTACTTTTTTTAAATGGTTATCAATGGTGCCAATGCTTACTGTGAGACTTCCAATTTCGGCCAGCGTCAATAATTATACTTATGTGTTTTATTGATTCAACTTGCTCAATTATTTTATATTAAATTGATCCCAAATAGAAGAAGTGGCGTATCCTGTAATGTGAATAAAATGCAAGTTTATGAGTCCAGTCTTTATGTACAAAACTCTTAAATATAAATCGAATGGTTCAATTCAGAATGTGCTAGTGTCGGAGGAGTTGCAGACCCAGTACAGCAATCTGTCCTTGAATTGTATCATGGCAATACTATGGAGTCTCTAATTTCCGAACTTCAAACCTTACTATGAAAATGGTTTGTCTGTTTTGTATGTAAACTCAATACTAACAGATATTGTTTTGAAATTAATGTTTTAAACTCTGAATATCTCAAATAGAATACTTCCATCAAAACTTTTGTTCCATTCCAAAACTATCTCTACACTAACTCAATGAAAAGGTTGAAGGTTTAACACTAAAATAAATATTATTAATGACATTCCCTCTAGAATCATTAATCGTGTTTTATTTGTTGAAAATGTATGAAAAAAGACAACAACAATGAAACTATCAAAAATGCTTGGTCTTGTATTTACTCAACCTAACCTAACCTAACTAATCCAGGTATAAATACATTATGAGAGATACTACATAAAACTGCTATTTATTTATAATAAATTCAATACTTACATATTATTTTAGTTGTTTAACGGGGCAAAACCACTCAGTCACTGTCGCGTTATAACTAAAAGAAAGAACAACACAACATAAAGGACCCCAGACCTCAAATACTATAACAGCGTCAGGATCTGAAAAGAACAAGAGTTTGTCAAGAGTGACCTGTTTAAATTTTAAACAGACTACTTTTATAAGTTGTGCCTAATTCTGTAAATCAATATAATAATGTATATTTAATATTGGTATATTTATATCATACATTTTCAAAAAAGGTTTTTCATTTTAACACAAATAGAATTAAAGAACAAGACTCCATTAAAATATAATAATTCAACATGATTATTCCAACATTAATTACTTAGAAACTCAAATTGCTAAAAACCATTACGTAGTTATTACACTGTAAAAATCTAATTTGATTTTGTTTCTTATTTGCTATATTAACCTGATTTTCAATATGTAAATATTACGTTAATCAATAATAAGACTTAGTAAGCAGCTAATTTTTTTTCTGATTGGTCACAAATTTTGCTCAATCAAAATTGAAATCCTGGTGTCTAACTATATTATTAGTAACATTTTACCTATTGACTTACACTACTAATTTATGTTCAGTATTAAAAATCATTTTTGCGGTAAAAATATTTAATTTTTGTGTAAGAAAAAAGGGAACCACTTACATGCCAAACCGTTGTTAAGTACAAAGTTACATCAAAATTAATCAACTCCTGAGTTAGACAAGTGACAAGGATTGAAATTTTTAAAATGGAACAAATATTTTGTACCTTAAATTTAAAGTTCTGATGGAAATTTTAAAATTGATAGAAAAAACTAATTTTGGTTTACAGAAACAATCATAAATGATTGTAGTTCTTAGTTATAACAGACATTAGATTACAAAATATCTCGCTGATAAATTACATACATAATACAAAAGAATAGCTGTTTCAATTATGTTATAAATTATATTTCATCTAGTAAAAAGTTTTGTACAGCTTTGTCTTTTTAAAGTTATTCATAATTTATATTTAAAAAATACAGTATATAAAATAAAATAAACTATACATAGATTTTTAAATGGAATTGCAACAATATATAACACTATTCAAACAATATAGAACATCCATTCTGCGCTAATTGAAATTGTATTATACACTTATTGAGAATAAAAATTAGTATAACCAATAAATATACGATTGCAAGAACCACTTCCTGTTTAGAGTATGAGGAAAGAGATAAAGGAATTGCTCAAGAAAAAACATCTTTATTACAATTTTAGTCCCCTTCCTATAGAGGCCTTCATGTTAGCTTCATCCGTATTCATTGTGCCAAACTCAATATTTATTTTGTTATACTTGTAGCATTACAGTACCAATAGTGATTTGGAATTTTATTTAACGTTAGAACTATATGATTGTTTCAATTTGGCGGTGTCCGATTATTACAGGTACTCACTATTAATATTTATGTTGATCATAATCAATGTGAAATATTTATTATTTATAAAATCAACAAGTAATCGAGACTATATTTAACATAAATAAAGATATTTTTATGATGTTCATTCCATATCTCTCACTCAATATCCATTCCTATTTTCCTCATATTACTTGTGAACCATATAAAATATCACATTTCATCTAACTATTGATCCAATTTTCATTTGAACCTTTAGGAAAAGACAACGTTCATGGCCATTTAATACATTCCTAGATAACTCCTGAACCGGCAATTTTTTTCTTCAGCATCCAATATATTTGGTTTACACCTTTCAAGATTTAAAACAAATTTTGATAAAAAATTATTTTTATGTTGTAGTCTTATGACAGCTAAATTATCACAAATTTTAATTTAGTAAGTTCTGTAGAAGCCTATTTTTTTGCCAAAATACGCTCACTATATAAATTTGATTTAATTTGTCCATATGTTTTAGTTGTAGTGGATCATAAGTAAACATGTTCATTGTTTGGTGTCCAAGTCACTTTGTATAATATAATGAGTAATAAATTAATTTATATTACCTTTTGTTCCGTCATGTGACTTTGAGTTTGTCTTTATTACAAAGACGCGTTTCGGAGACGTATCTCCATCTTCAGTAATTTCACTCCGTAGAGGTCGTTAAAACATTAAATATTAATTGTGTGTATAGTGTCAATGTTTTTGTGATATTTAATGTTTTAACGACCTCTACGGAGTGAAATTACTGAAGATGGAGATACGTCTCCGAAACGCGTCTTTGTAATAAAGACAAACTCAAAGTCACATGACGGAACAAAAGGTAATATAAATTAATTTATTACTCATTATATAAGTAAACAGTTGAGTGTTTTATGTTTATAGTATCTTAGGACTTCAAAACAACTATTTTCGTAAAATTTTATATTAAATATTTGTAAAGTACCTATATGTTCTGCTTGTACTCTTTCTTTATAAGATAGAAACGTGTGTACATACACTTTACACAATGAGATGCACCTTTTTAAAATTTCTCTAATTGGATCCCAAATCAAAGCCCTTAAAATAGCTCCACTCTAGTAGCAAATATTCAAGTAGAACTTTATCTAGTAAAAAATATTTCATACAATTCTTTTTATTTCTTTTTTATCAGACAGAAGTATAATAGGGGAAGGCTAGTGCAGTGCAGGGGTTTCCATGTATCATGTGAGAGTAGGAGTCAAAACACAAAACTATTTGAAACCTGGATTACAAATTTTAATTAAGATCAACTACATACTTTTGACTGCCCTCTTACTGTTATCATTAAATATGATTTTACACCTGTTTTTACTTATACATTTATGTATTTGTAATATTGTTTTAGAATTTGGGAAAACAAAAATATATTTAAATTTGAGGTGCAATGGATCAAAATATATTGGTGATTTAAAAATACAAATATGTTAGAAATGTAACAAAATATATTTATTCTTAAAGTACAAACACTTGTTTACATGAAGAAAAAATAATTATATTCTACATGATGTTTACAATAAATGTTTTTATATCCATGTAACCTACAAGATAAAAAAGCACTATATAAGTTGTAAAAACAGCACAAACATTATTTGTAGAGTTACAGATGATTTTTAATTTGTAAACAACTTAGCTAACATTAAAATATGAATTCAAAAATTTACTATTCATACCATAATCATTGTGCTCGGAAATAAAAACAAGAGCTAGCATATTCAAGAGATGTCAGACTAAATGCAGGGTGTTTTGATATATTATATTATTTTATAAATTTTTAAAAAAATATCAACATAATTCAATAACATATTTTATTTCACAAATACCAAAATTAATGAAGTACACCATTTAAGTTGATATTTGCTATTTTGCACTTATTATTTACCTATCACGATAGAAAATGTGTGACTACTTTATCTTTCACATATGCCAATAGTATCTTTCATAAATACTTAATTTTTGAACACTTTATTAAAAAGTACTTGAATATATAAAACAAAATGGTGACTATTATACTAAAAAAGTAGAAAAATGTTAATTGATTGACTCCAAAACTGTCATATTGAATTACTGCAGTAGATTAACACCAATTTGTGAATAGTGTTTTAAAGGTTAACACTTTTTATAAACAGTGCAATAAGTTAACTATAATTTCTGTTATTCATTATTAGGTGCAAACAATGGGCTAGTAGCAAGTGTTCAAGAAGTAGCTTTGCTAAGCCCAGTGGCTATAGCTATATCACCATATCGTATGAGCACAGGTTATCAAAGACCACCGACTGGTGATAGTGATCATGGATATTCTACGATGACTCCTCATGAAGATACAGAACCTCCAGAATCTCAACTTCTTCCATCACCCAACCAGACTCTTTTACCTCATCACATTCTTGCTCCTGTTACAGTACATATGGTAATGGATACTTAACACATTGTGTTATAGATACTTAAGAGTGACTTGTATGTAAATATTTAATTTTAGGTTTAAGTAATCATTATTATTATTATTAAATGTCTTTGTAAATTAGTTAGATTTGTAAATTTATTTTACTGTGAACTTTTTGTACAAATGAAAACAAATAAAAATTTTAAGCTCATAGTTTTTATTCCTCTTCCACATTTTGGATTTTCTTTTTTTCATTTTATTTTAAGAGGCACATATTTCACCACATCAACTAAATTTTAAATGGTGAGGAGATTTAACACAAGACTAGATGAAGAAAGGAGATCCATCACCTTGGGATTGCCACATCTATATTTGCTATAAGAGACCCTCTGAGGGTTTGAACAAATTTAGAAATAACACAAATTGCGTCCATACAAAATATTTCTAGTACAAGAATTGAAGGAAGCAATTTTTTTTTTTTTTAACAGTAAACTTCACAACTGTCACTATTAGTTTGATTAAAATCTAAGAATAGTTCACAATATTCATACCCAACACTCAAAAATATTTAATGTTTGGGCTGAAATTTTTAGTGGCAGTCTTTTTTTTAACAGGTAATTTTACTGGAGAAATGTTTTTGAATGGCAACATTGATCCATTCTTAACCAACATTATTGAGAATAATGAGAATTTCCTTAAAGATCAGTTGGTATTATGGTATTATTAGCTCCTCCACACTATTGTTTAACATCATCTTTGATCACAGATTTCCAGGTCAATAGATTGAAAAAAATAGGTTCTGTAGAATGGCCTGCATGTTCACCAGATTTGTCCCCGTTAGATTTATTTTTGTGGAGTCTCTTAAAAGTCAAACCCCCATTTCTAACATATTGTAAACTTATGTGGGCAAATCAGAATGTGCAACGTTTTTGTACAAATTTGTATTACTCCATGGAAGCTAGAGTGGTTTTGCCAGTTGGTATGTTTGATATTTTAACATAAATTTTTTTTTCCATACCGTAGCTCAAAAGTTTGATACTGCATCTCACATTTTATTCAATAGTGCTTCTATAAGTAATGTCTTGATTTGTCTGCTGAACATTACAACTTTGCTATTATTCAAAACTTGAACATTAACATCATTTCAACGTAGAAAATACAATGTATTGAAC
Organism: Aphrophora alni; assembly: GCA_963513935.1. Lineage (NCBI taxonomy): Eukaryota > Metazoa > Arthropoda > Insecta > Hemiptera > Aphrophoridae > Aphrophora > Aphrophora alni. The sequence continues at coordinate 12,044,684 of OY740765.1, read as the reverse complement.
AAAAATAAAAAATTTATTCTCATCACAAAACCTATACACACAAATCACAATAAATATTCTGATGGCAAAATTAAATAAACAGTTTGGCATAGTTTCATTTATAATTTTGTACCACACATATAAATTACAAAATTACATTTCCTGAGACATTAATTATATTTCTTTATATTTATAAATTTAAACATATTTACTCATACCATATGCCTACACATAAATAATTTACACTTAGTTTTGTTTCAAAATAAGTACTAAGGACAAAAATAGTATGTATTTCAAATGGATTAGGGTCCCTTTCTCAATAGTGGTTTAAATTAGATTTTGCTTAAACTTGGTTTAACTTAACAATTTAAACTAAAGTTCAATTTCCGGTAGGATAGACAACTTTAAAATGAGTTTAAAGTAGATTCAAGTTAAGCCACCAAATTTCATGGTTTAAACCCTGGATCTCTGGTTTATTAGCCAAAAAAACAGTTCAATTTTAGGTTTATGATGATCTTAAACCAATAATTTGTTTTTAATATAAAAGAATGAAAGACTTTATTATTAACCTTTTTGAAGAAAATGAAGATGATGTTTTGTGTGAAAAAGAAGCCCAAATACTAATTACAAGGAAAGGCCGATCAATTTTAATTTCTGATGAGACTGATTTTTTAACAGATTCCGTTTAAATAAAAAGACCGCTTATCAAGTTCTGGAAGATATTTAAAGAAGCAATAAGATCAACATTAATAAATTATGCTTTTACAGCCAATAAACCTCCATTCAATATTAAACCAGTTTAACATAAACCTAGTTATTAGCAACTGAGAAAGCTGCCCTTAAAATTCTAAATTTAAATGAGTCTTTGCCAACATATCACTATTTTAATACCTTCAAATTACAATTTGATTTATCTTCACATAGTTCATACCATTCTCACTATAGCTTATCAGCTGAGCATGAAGTAGTCTCATTTCCTTTCTGTCGGCGAGGGAGATTAAATGTACCACTCGTTTTAAAATCAAAGAGCTTGGTTTTTGGGAACGAGCACTCTGGCAGTTGATCAATATCACTATCTGTATCTGAATCGTAGTGGTTTATAGAGTTGTTAGGTTGGGTCTTATCAGATGAATTCAAACTATCTACAAGAAAGCATAATCAATTTTTTAATTTTAGTATGGGATAATTTATAGATTTTTTAAAAAATTTGTAAGTAATACCTTTTTATCTGAAATTTTTTTAATGACATTTGTTCTTTAAAACTACACACAAACAACATCTAAACTTAACAAATTGGAGATTACTGTTGGATCTGATGCGGTGGGAGAAATTTAATTCATAGACCTGCCATCATATCCGATGTTATTTCATTCTTTTTATTTGACCCGTCGCTACTATGTTGGTAATAAACTTCAGCAATTCATCTTTAATTATTTATATTTCACATATTCTACACTCAATGAGTGTAATCCATAACGACTGAAAATTACTTTTCACCCATCATCATTGTCAAACATCAACAATCTCTGTTAAGAAAAAAAAACTATACGTTTTATTAATTGCTTTTAGTTTTTCAGTTTTTCTCATGCAAATTTGATAGAAAATGCTTAGGACATGCCTGTTTATTGCATATTAATCTGCCCATTCTCAAAAGTTTTAAGCTAACAAACTAAACGTTATTTATTACCATCCCTCCTTAAATTCTAAATCAGTAGTTATCAACATGTTTAACATGTTCAGTGCGACTGATACTGATATGTGCCAGGCGGAACTCTCTACACATTGAATGAAAAGAATTACTTTCACCCGCAAAAACCAATTACTCCTCCCAATACCAGGCAAAAATAAGCCTATTGACTAGTTTTTATTATTTTTTGACGATCCTTTTTTTAAAATGATTTGTTGTAAGACGAATGCATATACATTTAAAGCTTTCTGTGGCTTACAAGTTGAACCAAATTCCCGAATGAATCGCTGGAAAAAAATTGCAGTTCCAGTGCCTAAAATATTTTTAGGATTATTACTACATATAGGTTTTATTAGACTAAGTTGTATCCAGGATTACAGGAAGAGAAACAGGTTCGACAATATATCAATTTTTAGAGAATACATGAGTCGGGATAGATTCTGCTCATATCGAGATGCTTACATTTTTCTTCTATTGAAGAGAGAAGACCTCCAGATCGACTTTTCAAAATAAGATTTCTAATTGATTTTTTCAACATTAAAATGATTGAGATTTACTACTCATCTAAAGAACTTTCTCTCGACGAAGCAATGGTTCATTGGAGAGGTAGGCTCATTTTTGTCAATATTTATATAAAAGGAAAGAAAAATAAATACGGGATCAAGCTCTCGCCCTTAGTGAACCACATGGATTGGTGACTTAGGTGGATGGGACATCTATCTAGAAAATTTCTTAGACACAATATGTATTCCACTGGGACTTTGCAAAGCAACAGAAATCAAAACCCACTTATGTGACAGGATTCACACTCAAGAAAGGTGAAACCATAGCTCAGTACTCAAAAGGTATTTTAGTAGGAAAATGGAAAGACAAACATGTTGTTTTGTACGTCTATGGAATTTGAAAACCAAATGGTGACAATTATAACAAACTTGGACAAGAAAAACAGAAACCATTACCAATTGTCCAATACAATGCCCATATGAAGTGTGTAGATAGAGGGGACCAAATGCTCTCCTACTACTGCTGCAAGCATAAAACATTACGCTGGTATAAAAAATGTTTATACATATTGTAACGAACAATATATATATATATATATATATATATTGGATTTGGAAAAATTTGAATATTTGTACAAATTAAATTTTTTCCTAATATGTGTAGCTTCAGTAGTCAAAGTCAGTTTTTCCAGGTTCTGAGCTGTAAGAACTTATCACTAAACGTGACCTTCACTCAGTGATCTGTTTCAAACTGCTTCCCTAACTTAGAATATTTAGCAATTATTTGAACTAATTTGATGAATTTTAATTTATGGGAAAAAAACTGGTTTTGAGGTTGTCACAGTATATTTCTCCAAGGGTACTTTTGATTGCTTCCTCACAAGTTCTTCCTATTCTTGTCTCTTTCCTAAGTTAAGTAATGCTAGAGTTTAAACTTTTTTTTTTAATTCTCAAAATATAAAAAACAATTTTTGAATGTTTCACAATCAGATACACAATACAAATAAAGCATGAAGTTTTTTGAAAACAAAATTTAATAAATGAAAAGTTGGTTGATAAAGGATAACGGTTATGTTTATTAATAAAAAATAACTTTCAAAGTGCATAAAACTAAAAATAAAATTAATTTTGAAAATATTTTAAAACAAATTAATCAGAAAGGTCAAGTAAACGGAAAAATATTAATAAAAATTAAATTTTAATTATTTTAGGGAGGGGAGATAAATTACGTAATAAAGCAGATAAATAATTAAAATAAGGTAACAATAAAATATGTGTAGAAAGAAAGTAGTATGTAGAAAAGAATAAGTGTTAAAACTCAGAAATTTTAAAATAATTAATCTAAAAAATCGCAAGTGTAAAGGAGACAAAATGCCGGTACAAAGTGTGTTGCGTACAAGTTTCACGGTGCGGACATAAACTTTGTAAGAGACAATAGCTAAAATGAAGTGACATTCAAAACCAAAACTATCAAGGTGTGAAAATAAAATTACTAGAACAATGGGTAACAAGAAGTAAAATTTCTAGGGAACAAGAAGTCTCACAGGAATCAATTGAAGTTCCAAAGATGCACCAAATCGCCAGGAATACGAAGAACGTTGTCTGGAAGAAATCTGATAATCCTGAAGGAAGATAAGGGAGTTTCCAGAAAAATGATAGCTAAAAAAATATAGTCGGCAACTTTATCGAATTATTGAATTTTTACTTTTAGTGACAAGGATTTCGCTACACATGATTATGAAAGATTGAAACATCACCTTTACAATGATATATTATACATTTTGATAAAATAATATCTACTAGGATAAAAGTTGAATTGGAAAAAATGTAATTTTTAGCTTGTAAAAATGAGTTAAAATTGTTGATTTTGTTTAATTTTTATATAATAAAAACTATAACAGATAGAAAGATTTGGAAAGCACTAATCGAAAGAGAAAGACGTGATCTATAGAACAGTGTTACGTTAGGTCTATTTGATAGAAAAATAGATTTGTGAACATCTGAGAAAGAATGGCGTCATTTCTGCTTACAACCGCACAGTTCAAATCTTTGATTTTACGCATAAAAATATGCAAATTTTAGCAATTTAAAAAATATTATTTATAACATTTTGTGGTATATATTATATATATATATATATATATATATATATATATATATATATATATACATATTGCATGATTATGCATCTACGGAACATTAGCTTTCCAACACTATTTTTTTATTGCGGTAGGACGATTCTAAATGGGCGAAATGTTGAATTGCAAAATACATGTTTTTGAGTCAATCAAGCGTCACGCATCGACCCAGTTGGGTCAATCGCCAGATAGAGGGTTAAGACAATGCAAGTAGATAAGGGTTATAAATTATTTTCAATTCATACAACAAATCTTTATACCAACATCCTAGTTATACAATCAACAGAAATTTTACACAACGACCTGAAAACGAAACTCCAAACTTTCTCAAAAAGCCAAAGATGGACTGATTATTTTTCTCACATATGTTTTAAGCCATAATTATTTTTATTTAAATGATGAATACTTCATCAAAAATTATGGCCTGGTTAAAAACTCCTTTGTCTAGCAAGTTATAGGCTGATTCAAATCAATACAGAGACAAAATCATATATAGATGACACCATTATTTCATTCAATGGCAGTGCTAGACAACTTCAGTTCTTGAACAATTATTTAAACAAAATGCAACCAAACCTAAATTTTACAAAGGATATAGACATCAACAATAAATTAAATTATCTTGTCTTCAAAATTTCAAAAGATAACAATGAAATTACTTTCAACATATACAGGAAATTTACAATAACCGATCAAATTAAACATGAGTCATCCTATCACCATCAGCACAGAGAGCAGCAGCTTACAATGGGTTTGTATACAGACTTTAAATGTTTCTATAAAACAAAGAGGCTATGACCGGGAACTAAATTGCTGTATCAAATGTATACAAAAGTGGAATAATTGACAAAATGGTATCGAGACATAAGAAAAAGTCATTAATAATAAAAATCAAAAATATATTTCATGTATATTTGGCAGGAGATTCAACTACACAGTGAAAAATGAAATGGCTAAACATAAAGTCATAATTACTTTGAAATTAGTCAATAAACTTGAAACCTGGTAATAGCAATAATTTTCAACCCCATGAAAAACTGGCATATACGGAACTCACAGCAACGAATGCCCACATTTCTATATAGGCCAAAACGCTTGGGAATCTTACTATAAAGACTATAGGCTTGGCAATAAGTACAAGCTGTCGAGGGCTGGGTCTACAACTTTTTTCATATAATCTTGGGTTAATCAATCTCTTACATCTTTCCTGCCAGGTCTCTCTTGATCAATTCTTGTTCTCTTCTGACACTAGTGTTATTAAATTATTCAAGGACTCTCATTATTATTAGTATTATTATTTTATACTCTTTTCTTCTGTTGCTCAAGAAGTTTTTTTCTTAAACAACAAGGGGGAAAAATTAATATAGGAAAAACAAACCGCCTTTTCTATAAATGTTTAATTTATCTTTTAACAAGTACAACTCCAAAAGATCCAATGATACAAAACATCTGCCATTATACATATAACGAATAACTGTCATACTTACAACATTATAAACGTTTGTGGGAAAGGATATTACACAAGTTCAAAAGAATTTGAAAATTTATTGCTACCAGAAATGAACTATCAAGTTTATTACATGACATATTTTCATTCCATTCAAACATAATATATGACACAATAATCAAAACATAACAAATGGAACAAAGTCCACCTAAATTCATCACAGGAATATTAAGGGCAATTTATTTTAGTAATTTTAGTCAGTGTCAACTAATCAGCCATCAGTAAACGTCATGTTTGTTTTTAATCTTTTTACATTGTATTACTTTTGTGTTTTATTATGTCTGTGTTAATCATTGTTTAAACCATCAATGACCACAAGTTGGAGTGATAAATGTATACTTGACTTTTTATATAAATGTTTATAAAATAAGGATCTGATGATGGGCCAATGCATCTGAAACAACTGTAATCCTAAGAGGGGTCTACAAAAAGGGATTAGTTGATTATAGTTTAACATAACTAAATTAGTACCTATTAAAACATCTTTTCCTTTGATTTGTGGGATTACTCTGTGTTTATTTTGGTATGAAAAATGAAGTATAGTTGACAGAAAATATATACATCAAGTATTGTGTGGAAATAACAAAAGGAGACAAAAAAAAATATAAATAGCAATCAATTGAAGTGATTGAAAAGCCAAGATAGTGATTTGGTTCAGTGAAAATTAGAGTAAATGAGATAACTACTAATAATTTTTAATTTTAACCCCATAACATTGACCAAATTTTTAAATTTTGTGTATCTATGTCAATGGATGGATATTTATGTGGAAAATATTGTCACAAAGTGTGTTTAATAGACCAAAATAAAATTAACAGTGTCAGTATCCTCTGACAGACTTTTTGTAAGAAATAATTTTTATTTTTACTTTCTCACATAGTGTAATTTCTTACTACTTATATGTGATGGGTTAAAAATTTGATGTCAAATTTTATGAGAGTATATTTAGTTTTAAGATTCCCTGAGTCCAAAAAAGTGATTTTTGGAATGATCTATGTTTGTCATGTATATAGAGATGCATCCAAAACGCGTAGATGCATTTTAATAAATTTGCCATGTGAGCATATTTGGCATATATCTTGAGAATTGATTTTCATTTGTTCAATCATTCATTATTTGGAGGTAGCTGCTATAAGAAAAAATTCAACATTATGATTTTCTCAAAACCAGTTAACGGTTTTAATCAATTTTGCTCAAGTGTCAAGTGTCTAAGAACCCAAATAAAATATAATGCTCACCATCTCTCCAAACACGTCTATTTGGGAGTTATCGGTAAAAACAGAAACATAATGGGGTTGTTATTAAAGATGTAATTTCTTAAAATCAACTCTATTGATTTCATATACATTACTGACCCAATCTGTGTGAAAAATTACAAGTATTAAAATATTACTGTTCAGGAACAATTGGCAAAAACAAAAAGTAATTTTCGCTTTTTGACGTACAACTACCGAACTGACATTTTTTATGAAGAATAGTTTTGGTTGATTTTTAAATGGTTTTAAGAACGGATGAGTGAAATAGTTTGTGCAAAGTTTTTGTAGTGTTTTTGCCCTGGAGAAGCACTAGAAGCAGACATTTACGCAAAAATCACATAAAATCATAATTTCACTACAAACAAACTCATTACCTGTATCTTTCAGATGCAATTTATCTTTTAACTCTATTATTTTTTTCTTTTTGCTATTAAGAATAATTAGAAAGCGACTGTACAATTCACATTCCATTTCTTGTTTATAACATCTTTCCTTTTCCAACAATTCTGACATTTCTTGATAGTCTGTAAAGACAGATAAAATTCAAGTTAAACAGAAACAATTTTAAGATTTTAAATTTTAAATACTCTTAAAAATATAAAGTTCAAAAACTTGTTAAGAAGTATGATCACCGCAGATATGACAGATACTGAATACAATGATAACATAGAATCATAACAGGCTGGCCACCACACAAAGATCTCCTCTGTAGAGTCTGCTGAACTCTTTCCCTTCAGTACCATTGGGTTCTCTTACAAGCCTCCTGTATACAATCTGTCCGTATATTCCACCTACCTTATATTCCTTATAAGCTCATCATAAGTATTATCCTGCACCGGCCAGGTGACATTCTGGGTGGTTTTCTTTCTTGGTCAAGCACTCCTAGCTTTGCCAAAATGCCTGCTTTCTCATTTCCTTCTACAGGAGAGAACCAGAGTCCATAACTGACTCATCTTTTTTCTCCTTACTACGTTTTTATGCTATCACTGCACTCCTCCACAAGCAAGGTAAGTATCTACACCAACTGACACTGGTGCCTTTTATGGCTAAATAATAAAGCACACTTATAGTAGAGAAATGATTCAAACTAAAATGTCTCTCAACTGACAAGTTAAAGACGAATTTAAAAGTAAATACCTTATTGTAAGTGCAAATCAGTAGCGTGTCAATCCTCGGAAGATGACAACTATGTTATCAAAATGTAAATAAGGGCATTACAATTCTAAGGTCAGTGCTAATTTTAGAATTAAAATGCATTCAACTTGTTGGTTACTTACTTAAGAGTAGTTTTTCATTTTCCTTCTGCAATTTCTCTTTATCCTTGGCAAACTTAGCATTTAAATCCACTGAATCATCCATAATATTTTCAAGTATCTCAAGTACAGGTGCCTAATTTAAACAAAACAAACAAGAGTTCAAAAAATAATAATAAAGTGGTAGAATAACTTTTTTACATCTCAATTTGTAAACACATAATCTTGGTTATACAAGGGCTGTTCGGAAATTAACGTCAGTTTTCGTGGAGTGCGAGAAGTAGTGTAGTATTGCTCCTGCACTGACGTATTCAGTAGTACAGTATGCACCTAGCTGTGAAGGTCATGCTGCAGTTTATTTGCCTTTCAAAATGAGCAATATAATAGAACAGTCCACGGTATGCAAAGTGCATGCTGTGATGATTTCTGTTGGCAAATTATTAGTCAACAGCAGGCATTCATTGCGAACTGTGAGCTGTATACGGCCAAACAATAAGGAGTGAAGATGTTGTGCATTAGTGGGTTCGTTTGTTTAAAAGTGGGAGAACAAACATTCACAATGACGAAAGGAGAGATGAGTTCAACTGTAGTCAGTAATGAACTAGTTCAAAAAATTGATGAAAAGGTCCATGAAAATCAGCGATTCACAAATCTCTGAACTTTTTGAACAATACCCATGTCAAGGGAAGTAGAAGAATTTTCAATAGAATTGTGACTAGCGATGAGACTTGGTTGTCTAAGGTAACACTGAAACAAACTTTGTAAATATATACTGTATCATATAATATCAAGGCATCGAATTTTAAGAACATAAAATTATCTACTATTTGTTTTCTATGAAAAAAAAATTAAAATGCAATTTTTTTATGGGAATTTTATAGATTTTTCATTATTAAGCGAAATATATGAATCTATAATTAAAGATTAAGAAATAATTTTTGAACGCCATACACATTTTTATTGATATTATATGTACATATATTCCTTATATATTGTTTATTATTATTTACTACCTAAATTGACCTTAATATACTGTCAAAATTTTAATATTTTGTGAAAAGATATTGCTTATTTTGCAACTTTAATGACAAACTGCTTGGAAACTGCAAAGGTATATTTTGGGGTTGGTGCGGGAGCCTTTAGAGCTAGGAAAAAGCTAGGAGTATAAGTCCAAAATCTCGGTTTTCCTTTGAAATAAATCAGAAAATATTTCATCAATTAAAAATTGGCAAGAAAACATCATTGTTTTAGAGAATTAAATTACGTACGACAGTAGGCCTACGATTTCTTTTTCTTAACATTCAAAAATAATGGAGCCATGGTACTTTTAACATAATATTTTTACACTTCTGTACACAGCTAATTTTTAAAGTAACAAAAAAAAAAAATTTAGAATTTTTCTACCACCTGTACTTACCTGAAGAAAAAAAAAAAAAAAAAAAAAAAAAACACTTGCAATTAATATATATATATAGGCTATACAGGGGAAATCAGACCAACCGTGCACAATGTATAAACTGAACCAAATGGGCTACAGGCTTCGTTTTAACATAACCCCCTCCCCATATTTCGACCCTAGAGAATTCAGTAAAATTGTTTTCAAATCTCAAAAATTCCCCAAAAATGCTTTTTAGGCGGTGGGGGGTCGTTTTTGGAAATTTTTCAAATCTAAAGGTAGGTCAAGTGATACTCATTTTAAAGGTCTCTGTTCACTGATCATTTTGGAAAAAAAGGTTTAACTTATCTTACTGCACAATTACAGGTTGTTCCAAAACATCAAAAAGTAGTTTTACAGTTAGTTTTATTGTTACCACATAACATAGCCTACATAAATCAAATTTATATCCCAGATTCATGAAAAGATACCCATGAAATGATACTGCTATGTCCCGTAGCTGAAGTCTGTGTATGGAACACAAGATATCTTCAAACAAGATACCCTTAGAATACATATCCTGGATAGACTGTAAGGCACTTTTGGAACCGGAACACAAAAGATAGTGATGGAAACCAGATGGACCGGTATTATGGCCTTTCAAAATAGCAAAGAGTTCGGCAGAAAATACACTATAAGCTGAGGGTAATCCATACATATACGTCTGACCAGATGAGTAATATCCGCAACTGACTTTATTGTTCAATTTAGAAACATCTGTGGAAATAATTTCAAGTATATAGTGAAACTCCTGATGATATACTACATCAGGAGTGTTGTGCTTGATGAACCTGGACAGTGAAAAATCAAAAGTTGGCATTTGTATGAGCCATGGAGGAATCAAACATAGAGTATACACATTCATTGGAGGAAGTACAAGACCCAAATTTTCAAGGATTCAAAGTGTTCTAAGCCAAATGGGGCAGTACAATTTTGACGACATTTATATCGTTCAGCCTAGGAATTTTTAAATACTATGTTATAAGCTAGATGATACGGTTTGGAGCTCAGACTACATACGTATATATGTTATTTGTAGTTTCTGTCTTCCTCGAATAAGAGATGGTTCACCAGTCTCAGCATGTAAGCTAGAAACTGGGCTGGAACGAAATGCTCCAGAAACAATACACAGTGCAGAGTTATGTATCAAATTAAACTCCTTAATGGCTGATGTTCTTCCGGATGAGTAGACTCTGGAGCCATAATCAATCCACGTTCGAACAAAAGCATGGTAAAAACGTATCCCATTGGTGGGAAGGTCCTATCGGCTCCCCACCAAAAACCGCTAAGAACACGTAACATTTCAAGTATTTTATTGCACCATGTTTTCAGATCAGAGATAGTCTACCAAGTCTACGATCAAATAATAAGCCTAAAAATTTAGCAGTTTCAGTAGTTTTTTTTTTTAGGTACCTTCAAATTTTTGGTAATAAACCATTTCAATTATAATACATAATTTGCGATCATTTTCAAATATTTTTTACCAAAACTCATTTGTCTTGAAAAGACACGCAATTTATAAAGAAATATGTTATCAAAAAATAAAAAATAAATTGGGATTTTTTTTTTTAAGTATTGTAAGTTGTAAGCTATAAACATTTTTGAAAAATACAAAGGGAAAAGTTTAAAGTCATAAGTATGTTATTGGCTTTTACTGTTTTTCATCTTTCCTATCAAGTCTCTCTTGACCAACTCTTGTTCTCTTCTGACCCTGATGCCATTAGATTAATCGAGGGATTTAAACATGGGTGTTATTTCATGTTTTTTTCTTACTATTTTCTATAAGGCGATGATGACCGAGAGGTTTTTTGCCTTTAAACAAGAAAAAATATGAAAAAGTGAGAGGATACAAGAGCCTGGAGTTTCGTCATACAGACTTTCAGTTCTTATGAATGGAAAAAATTACAATATCTCAACTATTTTCATCGTATGTACTTAACTTTTCTAAAATTGGGATATTTTTTTCCAAGGAACTTAATTTATGCAGGTGGTGTAAAATAATTAATCATGTATACAGCAATATTTTTTGTTCATTTTATCTGTATGCTACAATACCATATATATATATTCACATAATCATTTTCTATCTTTTTAGGTTGAATATGTTAGTCTTTCAGTAAAAAATTATGGTCATTAATTAAGAATTGACTTATTAAACAAAATGCAGTGTGCCGTACACTTCCTGTTGTTACCTGTCTGTTGAGTACAATGCAATTCAAGATTATCACATTTCCCTTTTTCAATCAAACATAACACAGGATGGCGCCAATCAGTGTTATAACATTAGAAAACCACCATAGATAGTTGTTGGTACTTATGATTATTAACAATGACATGATCATAACACTAAAACTGTTTAAATACTGGTTTTCAGTGCCGCGATACACCTCCTGTTGTTAATATTTGTAGACTAAGACAAAACTGACAATCCACAATCACAAAAATGTCACCCTCCCACCATTCAATAAAGAAATAAAAAACAAAAGTAAGGCAGACGTAAGAATGCATCAGTTCACTAGTGGAGGGGGGGGAGGAACAAAGGAAGTTATCGGTGCTGTGCTTGCAAATATTTCCGATCAGGACAATGTAACCGAGACTATAGCGACACTCCTTTCTTCATTCACTGATGTTTTATAACTAGTAATTGTAACAAGACTTTTTTTTAAAGATTTCATAGCACAAAATTACAAAAAATATTAGGTTTGACTTTCAAATTAGAATTCTTTCATCTAATTTGACAAAAAAAAGCATATAAAAATATAATAGTTTCAAAATTCACATATTTATCAGTAATTAGTAAAACATACAGTACAAGAAGGATTACAAAATTTTTTTTTTTAAAGAGAAAAAACTTTATTGTATTCATTTAGTCACAAATATAAGAAAACTAAAACACAATGGGATATATGACATTGTTTGTTTCCAATGAGTCTAGATTAAAACTGAATAGTTTTAGCCTCAAATTATTCTCAACATTCTATTTATTTTTCAAAAAAATATATAGTTGAAAAGGATCGTTCACATAGATAGGTTAGCGAAAAGTTCATCAAGTCTCAGAGTGGAATTTTGGCAATTGCTAGATACTCCTGCCGAACATTTATCCAGAATAAAACCAATAGTGTTGTTTTAAACAACGCTAGATACTCTTGCCGAATATTTACCCAGAACAAAACCAATGGTGTTGTTTTAAACAATGATTTTAGAGTTTGGTGACATGATAGTTCAATTACAAATCTTCTTCACTTGATATTTTCAATTTTTTTAACTAATCTTCTTCAATGGGATTTCTGATCCATTGGATTTCACCTTCAATTTTAGGGAAGTAGTTCCTAAAAGAAAAAAGAAAAGGGTTATTTACTGCTCTAGTAACTAGAAATCTACTAACTAGACTAGCATATGAATGAAGAATCAAATGTACAGTATAAGACAATTAACTAAAATAAATTATTATTAGTTTTAAAAATCTTACTATTTAAAAAAAATTGCTGTTTTAAAAAAATAATGTTTTCAATTAGGCCTATTAAAAAAAATATTAGTATAAAATTTAGAAAAATATATAATTTTATATTACCTGAGGTTGGAGACCAAAGATTTGAGGTGATCTTTTATGGCTGTAGCTGTTGTTTAATCAATTTTGACTTTGTTTGTTTCTAGAAAATCATGTAGGACTGGAAATACATTGAAGGAATCTTATTTCAAATTTTGAGCCCATTATTGAAGTGAGTTTCATTGCTTCTACTTTGTCTTCCACAAAAACTTATGAACGTCCTTGCACTGCAGAGTAAAGTTACGAACGTTGATGGCACCAAAAATATCCGCCAAATATGCCAACAGTTTCACCCAGTTTTCATCGGTCACACAGTCTAAGTAGGAACTTGCAATTTTTCCATCATATCTCCCTCCTTAAAGAAAACCCTGAATTCGTTGTGGAGTTCTAACAACACTTGTCAACAGGTGGAGTTGTAGAATCACTTGACAGCTTCGTCTTACGGCAAGACCCTGTCCAAAACCAAGCATCCATATTGACGTGAAGTAATAGTAACTCACAGCAGACACAATGCTACGACACATACACTAAAACGTACTCGTAAGAAGGGGGGAAATAGTATGAGGGAGGAGAGGGAGAGCGGCGTTGACTTTGAAGACTGATGAGTGAAGTTTCCGATAATATTAATTTAATGTTCACATCTGGGGCCCATGAGTTGGGAACCGCTGATCTAGAGAACCATCAAAGAGTTATTCTGAAAAATACAAGGTTTTACATACCAAATAAATTAAGAAAAGACATTTTATGTTTATCAAGGACATTTTGGGGAAAGGGGAAGTCAATCTAGAGCTCGTGAGTGACTATGGTGAGCAGGAGTAATGATGGAGGTCAAACATGAATTTCTAGTCTATCCTCAATGCATACATAGAGTACAGAATAAATCAGGTGAAACCACTTTTAAAATTTGAGCTTCCAAAGAGACCTTGGGAAAGTCTCGGAGTAGATATTTTAGAGCACAAAGGGAATCAATATCTTGTGTTGCACGATTATTTGTCTAAGTTCATTTAGTTGTTGAAGGTAAATAAATCATTGTCATAGTGTGTTTTAATACACAAAATTAAAGGAATTTTTGATAGACATGGAATTTAAATATATTTTGCGAAACTCGTTAATCCGCACGCACGGTACTCCGAACGCCGCGCTACTCCGAACGAACTTCAGTTGCCATTTCTTAGAATTCCCATGTCACAACAATGGAAACGTAAACAAAGTAAAGGATGTAGTTGAGGTGAGTCACTAGTCAGGTCATTTCACTATTGGTACTATACCAGATCCTCACCCTTCGTCAACTGCGTGATGACGCGTTTCGTAAGTCGATCAAAAAAGCAGGTCAGAAAACGATTAACGACTTTTTATTGTAAAGTTATTTATTGTATTACAAAGTTATTTATTGTATTGTACAACTTTATTATGTACTGTACTGTAGTTTTTAAATTTATTGTACAGTAATAAAATTTGTTTTAAATTATGTCTGGCATTTTTTTTGCATTTCCTCAGTAATCCGAACTTTTTGATAGTCCGAACGCCTCGAGCAAACAAATATTCAGATTAACGAGTTTCGCCTGTATATATATATATATGTATATATATATATATATATAGATATATATATATATATATATATATATATATATATATATATATATATATATATAAAGGTATGGTACAGTATTGCAGCAAGGAGACCAACCAAGATCTTACAAATTCTGGGATAATCCAAAGAAATAGAAGACATTTAATACTCGCTGCAAAGGAAATTGACTACCTTCAGAAAAGGGATAAATATGATTGAGGAAATCATTGGTCTGTTAGGACTTCTGAGGGAAAAAGTACATCTCCAACTAGGCCAAACCTCTAGTTAGGTCATCTCTAGTTATAAGACTATCTATTAGTCCTAACAAAAACAGTCCAGAAAGAACAGAATCTAAACCTCTAGTCTATATTACCTGTCATGGTAGCCCAATTAGAAAGCCCAGAAAACTTGATCTTTGAAAGAGAAGATGTGGTGAAGATTTGATCATCATAATGAAGATCTGACGAGCATATGATAATAATCACCTAATATATTATTCTTAATTGTAGGATTAGGACCATTGTTAGTATGTTGTTGTTACTCAAACTGAATAAAGTTTGCTATGTTCATGCATTTATACATATTTGTAATGATTTACAACAAATTTGAATATTAGTGATTTCTCTACAAATACAAAATACCACAAAGGGTATGGCTACAAAATTATGAAAAAAACACTTACAGTTTTTAATTCAACATATCCAAATTTAATCCCTATTTCGGGTCCAACACATTTTGTCCAACTAAAAGTTGCATTATCAATAGCATAAGTGAAATCTTTTGCTCCTCCATAACATGTTAGAGCTGATATTGAATTATCCATATAATCTTTCACAGTCATTGACAGTAGACCACTAAATTCTTCAATACTTTTTTCATTTAACTGTAACAAAAACATAACTTGAAATTAATATTTTTATAACTAAAAGTTCCAATATAGTCACATTTCCATGCACAACCCATAGAACAAGACTGAAAACATAAGACATAGAACTAAGCTACATGACCAAACCTCTGAACCAATTACAGTATATTAGCGGCTTATTTGTGGGTATTAAATTTGTAGATAAAATTTTTTACATTTGCAGCATTCAGTTTAACATAAGTATTCCAAATTTAGAAAAGAAATGTCCTATTGGGGCGATAATTATTGCAGAGAACCTTCCTGTCTCCATTATCTGTTTTAGAACCTAATGATTACAGACAACTTCTGCAGAATTTTTTTCCCCATAAAAATCATCGTCCATATTATAAATGGACACAAAAACTGGATAACAAACAAAATAATCAACAACATAATATATTACAAGGCTGTAAAATGGCCCTGCAACAAGATAACAATTACAATCTACGATAAGTTATAATTAACAATATTTAAAACAAATATTACAGGGCTGTGAAAGGGCCCTGCAATGAGTTATGAAAGATAGAATTTTAACAAAAAATAATTTAATTATACAACATAAAATATTACACAGCTGTAAAGAGGCTCTGCAATAATCTAATCGAAAATTTGCTTTTAAATTTTATCAAAAATTTTCAGACGACGCAAAAAGGTCAATACCCGATTAAGGATCTGAGCATTATCCCCCAACATTGCCTGAATGGAATTTGGTAGGGCAAAAGTTTGTCGCATACTTTTTAACATAACACATTCAATGAGCATGTGTTTAATTGACAACACACCTTGACAAAATGGGCATTGTCGTAGATTCCCCTGTTCTATCAGAAATCCATGAGTGATCATGGAATGGCCGATATGAACACGGGTAACCACCACTTCCTCCCGACGACTGGCCCGTATGAATGAATTCCACGGACGGACAGTATCTTTTACAACCCTCAGCTTATGGACTCTGTATTTGTACACTCTTCTTCCCATTTCTTATGCAAAATAGTTTTAACTCTCGATACAAAGTTAGATACCATAACAAGATGTGTGACTGGTACCTGACTTGCAGCTTCCTTTGCCGCTTCATCAGCCTTTGCATTTCCCGAAATTCCGCAAAGCCCAGGGAATATCTTCAACCAAGGGATTCTTAAAATACATATCCCGGATAGACTGTAAAGCACTTTTGGAATAAGAACACAAAAGATAGTGACGGAAACCAGATGGAACGGTATTCCAGATGTGAAATCCAAGAATGTCTATGACCAACTAATAGGCCTAAAAATTTAGTAGATTCAGTAGTTTGAAGTTATATTCAATAAAGAAATAACAAAGGCTGATGGTTCAGTCTTCGATAATTAAAAGCAATGCATTGTGTTTAGGAAGCAGAGAGTTGAATCCTGTCAATCTTGACCAAGATTGCAGTCTATTTATTACAAGTTGAAGGGCTGTTTCGGCAGTTGCCATACCTCGAGTAGCCACATACATAGCAAAATCGTCAACAAATAGAGAACAGCGGATAGGGCACTGCACATTAGCAGTAATGCTGTTGATTGCCACAGCAAGCAGAGTCACACTCAGCACACTACCCTGAGGGACACCATTCTCTAAGTGATAACGATCAGACAACATAGTTCCAACACGCATTCTGAAATATCTGTTGCTCAGGAAGTTCTTTATAAAAGCAAGAATATTACCATTTATACCTCATGCTTTGAAAGTATTCAATATACCTCTTCGCCAAGCCATATATTTTTTTAAAGGCATATCATAGGCCTTTTCCAGGTCAAAAAACACTGCAACCAGTGTCGTCTGACGCAAGGAAAAGATGAACAACCCTGCCTAAAGCCACATTGTTAATTACAAAACAGCTGGTTACTCTCGAGGTACCAAACAAGACGCCGTTTGACCATTCTCCCTACTAGCTTGCAGAGCACACTAGCGAGAGAAATATGATGATAACTTTCTGGCTCAGTTTTTTCTTTACCTGGTTTTAGAAGAGGTATTACTGTAGCCTCCAACCAAGCATTGGGAAAACTTTTCTCCTCGAATATACGATTGTATATTTTAAGAAGAGTCAGCTTCCCCGAAGTTGGGAGGTGTTTGATCATAGAATAAACTATGCTGTCCGGGCCTGGAGTGGAATCCCATCCTGACGTCATAGCAGACTCTAATTCCTGTAAGGAAAATGAAGTATTTAATGGTGAATCTTCTAGATTGACAGACCTACTATGAAAGGTACGTATTGCTTCTCGAGATATTAAATTTAATACATTGGAGGAATTGCTGATTAGAATTCATAACGCTGCTGAAGTTAATCAAAACAAACATCATGAAATACAAAATGCAATCGAAGGAATCTTATTTAGACCACAATGTTGTATACAATACGATGGATAGTAAGTTGAACCAATTTTTAAATTAGTAATTGTTTTATGTTTTTTAATAACTCTATAAATTTTATTTTGTATTTTCTTTGTTTTCTTTGTCTGTAACCTACTTTTAAAAGAATTTTCGAAATGACTTAAAATTTTTGTTATTGTTTTGTTTTGTTATAATAAAAACCTTTTTTTGTAAGTTTGTAATAATTTATTATGGACTTCATTTAAATGATTTTTCTCATAATTTGGTTCTGGAGTAATTTTGGATATTATGGAAAATTACCAAGATACACATTTTTTTTAAATTTTTAGCCAACAACTCTGTTATCTTTTAAGTTAGTGAAAAAAAATTTTAAAACCGTTTTGTTTGTTATTACAAAAGGAATTTTTTGTTTTAGAAAATAATTTATAAAGTTAGCAGTTTATATATATATATATATATATATATATATATATATATATATATATATTGTACGTGTTCCAATAATAGGAATTATTTCCACTAATAAATAGCTAATAGAAATTATTTATTTATAATTCTGGTGTTTTGATTGCCCTGGCCCGTCATAACTGTCTTCTAACTGTGTGCTGTCCAGGTAGGAATCACAGTCCTGCTCACCAGATGAAACAGCTTGTGACACACCTACTGGATTTTGAATCCCATCATCGAAGTCATCAAAAGGATTATATCCGACTACTCAGTCTGGAACATTCTTGCAGGAAGTGCCACTGCAGGCCAGTGTTTGCATATTGTCGAACAATGCAGATGTGCTTTTCAGGAGCTACAAGCTCCACTGAAACCTTCCTTGCAGCCGCAAGAAACAAACTGTCACAGTGACTGAGATGCAGCATCTTTACATGCAGTCTGAGTTACATTTCCACGGACTTCCATTGTCTTCATTAATGTTTGTTCTATGATCATATCTAACCATACTCCACTCCAAAACATAACTGCACCTCATTGTGAAGTAGAATTCTTTGTAAATTTAGCCATATTATTTGTTCTTCCAACTTCAGCATATTCTGCAAATAAAGATAAGCACTTTTTCCATACAAAAAAATTTCCTGAAATATGAAAATAAGGAAGCATTTTTCGAATGGTGTTCAAACAAACTTTACAATTTCTCATTCACTTTGCCTCAATGAATTGTTTGATGAGCATTATCATCTCAAAATACTGCAACCATAGTGTTGCAATTGGCTTCTATTTTCAAGGCTGCAGAACATCTAGTAGAATTTTGACACAACATATTTGGGGAGCCTATTTTATTGAACTTCCAAGACTGTTGATCTGTTGATGATAAGATGAACCAGTGTATATGCTCTTACTACTCCATCATATGAGCATAGAATTTTATCCAAACTCTTTTCTGCATAAATGGTCAAACGTAGGTCGTTCAAACCACTTCCTGTCATTATAACTCCAACGCAGCACACGATGGACGAAAGAAGATGAAACCCTTCTTGCCTCACAATGACTTTTAACATGACAGTTACCACAGTTTACAACGTCTCTAGTTTTGATTTACAAAGACTGATCAAATGTTATGAAGCAAGCATTTTGAGTATGTTTTGTACATTTTTTAATAAGCATAGACGTATAGGCTAAATAGTGTCATATTGAGTTTGAGGAGAGTTTAAGAATGGACGGCACAATATTTTCTACTGATGAGAATGCTCCTCATTTGCTCTATCCTAAATGATGCCATTCCAGCTGGGCATATCAAGAAACTTCATCCACTTTCCATAGAGCCAAAGAATGTCAGTGGCAGTCGGTGATATTTCGTTGGTCAATAATTCAATACTATTTAGGTCTTCTATGACAATTGTATTCAAACCTGCAATTCTCTTTTTTATAGCAAGTGCAGTTTTATGACACCTGCTCTTCTTATGATTTTCGCAAATGAATACCTCTATAAGCGGTCAATATTTCTTTCAGATTCCATAGCCGTGTAAGGAGTGACTGCCATAATTTCTCTCACAGTATAGAACATGTTCAGTCCATCAAAGATATTGATATTGAAATCAGCCTTCGACATGGATTCCATTCACATAAAACCACTCAATGTCAACTTTAATAGAAATCAGTAGGAAACTATATAAAACTATTTTAAGTCCTTTTAACAGGTTGAATATGACAGGCGTCTGAATGGACCAAACTAGCTTGCAGACTTTTGTAATAAAAGGAAAACTTAAGAACAATGAATTCTTAAATTTTAATTAAAAATTGAAAATTGTTTTTTATTTGTCAAAATGTAAAGAATATATGGTTGATTAATAATATAAAAGAAAATTTTATTAATTATAATTAAGTAAAAATTTGTAGTACAAAAAATGACGTAACCAAAAATCAAAATCTGAAGTATCAAATTTCTCAAAATATTAATTATGGCTAATTGTAGACAAAAAGGGCATTAATGAAATACTATAATAATAATTTGGGGGAATTGATAAATAATAGGGAAATTTGACCAAATAAGGGTTTCAGGATTTAAGTAGTTAAACGAAATAATTTTTTTAATTAAATAGTAGAATTTAATAACCTCTTAAAGTTACATAAAGTGACAAATTGTCAATTAAATTGTATGAATGGTTTATGAGTTATGCTAATTCAAAAAGCCAAATATTTAAAATTTCAATAAAACTAAAAATTGTTCGAATTTTAAAAAAATGTTGCAAATAAATATAAGTAAATGACATATATCAAATTGTAAGACCACATAAGAAATAGTGGAAAACCCTTAAAAACCAAATTAAAACAATAAACTAAAATAATAAAAATCGGTGATCCAAAAGTGCTCATAACTTCGTCAAAAATAATATTATCTAGAAACTATATAAGCCTAGTGCAATTTATAACGAAGCAAACAAGATTCAAGAAGAAAAAGTGCAGAAAATTGTAAATTCGAGAAAATCAAAATGGAAAATTCATCAAAAGTTTAGGCGTATGTAACTTCTGAATGGTGAGTAATATTGACACCATTCACGGTGCATATATATATATATATATATATATATATATATATAAGATTCATGATGACTAGGTCTCTGAAACCCAGACCTAGTAAAAGAAGAATTATAGGTAAAGTAAGGTAAATATATATACTGTACCTTTATATTCTTTAACTAGAGAGTTGTGGTTAGGTAACCATATACTCGTATGTGTATATAGTTACCTTCCTTGACTTGGTTAAACTGACTATTTTCACGAAATAAAAAAAAAAACACCGATAGATTTTACTTAAAATTGATTAAATATTTGTCAAAATAACATCAAAATGCCATAAAACAGTCATTTTAAATCGGTGTTTTCGGACAGAAATAATGAATTGTGAAACATAAAAAGTGAGCAGCGTTGTTAAGAAGTATTGAAATTATTTTTAAAAAATGCTATTTTGAAGACCAAATGCCGAGATTTCTCACTTATATCGATCGGTCAACTCTCCTGCATATTAACCATTATATATATAGTTACCTAGCCAGACCCAATAAAGAACAAAGGACTGGGAAGGTAATTATATATAACTTATATATATATTGTTACCTGCCCAAACCGTTGTTGTTTCATTACTTTAAAACGTAACATCTTTCTAATATTAGGGTGGCAGTTGCGATAATTTGCACATCGTGTAAAGCATACATCTATGTAAGTTTCTTACTTCACACATACATTACCATTGGCATTATTCTGATTTTCCTGAGAAATAATTATATATTTATGATTTTTTAGACTTGAAACGTGTATATTGTTGTCAAAAAACATGTTATTAATGACAAACAAGGTAAATACTTTAATGTAGTCATTTATATTAACGTCGGTATAATTTTACCTCACCTGAATTTTATACTTTTATATTTCTTATTTTTGACAGAAATATTGAGTTTTGGTATTTTAAAAGTGTCTTCCGAAAACAAATATGATCTAATTCTTTCAAATTAAGGTAGATAGTAACAAATTTCATGATTTTTCATCATAAAATTCAACAGAACTGAATAATCTATAATTACCTTACTTTATATATATATATATATATATATATATATAGCCATCGGACTTGACCTCGCCTGTCATTCACGCCTTGTTATGTAACTTATACAACTTATACGCTAGACACTGTGAAGTCATTTCATACTTCAATATCACCAATTTTCTAATAAACAAATGCATTTTGTGACTTTTGAAAGGTAAATATCTATTGTATGTTATCATTGTTTTTTATTATTAAAAATTATGAAATCGTTAACTATTTACCTTGTATTCAAACAATCATTTCATAATATTTGTCAGACGAAACGTTTAAAAGTCACAAAATGCATTTTTTCACTGTCAACTAACATATTCAAAACAAGTTGTTGTTAGGTTATGACGTGTTAATTAGTTTATTTTGAAACAATGATATCATTTTTATTTCGAAAGGCAATTTTAAAGTCACTAAATGCATTTCTTTATTATTTTTAATTACAATACTACTCTTACACTTTTTACAAATTGTTCGTTCATTTACAACTTTGACGAATAAAAAATTGTTGTATTTCGGCAACATTAAATTATCCGGGATCAAAAAGTCGCACCTTGCAACTTGTACACTACATTTTTAATATGTAAAACTTAATATTGTTTTACAGAAAACACCAATTAATTGAGTTTGCACATGTTATTATAATACTAGAGATGATTCTTCAAACTTACAACATTACATTATTAAACTATAATCCACAAGTGTGGAGATATATATATATATATATATATATATATATATATATATATATATATATATATATATACATATAATATAATATAATATATATTAGGTGAAATTATGAAAACAAAGTATTTACTTGGTATTCAAAGGATCAGACCATATTATGTACTGCAATAAACATTTCAAGTCCCAAAATGCATTTCTTCACAGTTGAAAGCCACATAGAATACAACTGAATTCAGCTGTTAAGTTAAAGTCTAATTACCGAAAGCCATTGTTAATATGTTTGACTATGTTAGTGAAGTTAGTGTGTGTTATGACTACCTTATTTTTAAAAAAATCAGATCATTTTTAATTTCGTAAGACACTTTTAAAGTTAGAAAATGCATTAGTTTATTAGAAAATAAGAATATTAAAGTAGGCTATTAAAATCAACTTCACAATTAGTAGCGTCTAAGTTGCGTAAGTTACAAAATGGACATAAATTACTTAGGCGAGGTCGTCAGGTGGCTATATATATATATATATACCTGACTTGACCTAATAAAGACGTAAATTACATAACGGAAGGTCAAATCAGGAGGCTATATATATATCTACCTGACTTGACCTAATAAAGACGTAAATTACATAACGGAAGGTCAAATCAAGAGGCTATATATATATATATATATATATATATATATATATAGGAGTCAAGAGAGAGAGCGAGAGAGAGAGAGAAGAGAGATACCTGACTTGACCCAATAAAGACAAAAATTACATACGTAAATACGTAAATTATATAATGCAAGGTCCCAGATCAAAAAGAAACGATTTGCAATATTTACATACCATTTTAAGTTCTCAATC
Organism: Aphrophora alni; assembly: GCA_963513935.1. Classification (NCBI taxonomy): domain Eukaryota; kingdom Metazoa; phylum Arthropoda; class Insecta; order Hemiptera; family Aphrophoridae; genus Aphrophora; species Aphrophora alni. Next base: position 12,020,981 of record OY740765.1, on the reverse strand, counting down.
TTTTTTACTTTCAAAATAAATAAATAGTAAATAGCAATGAAACTCAATTTGCATAGCCATTGTGAAAATAGACATGATTCTTCAATCATACACCGTTATAATAATAATAAGCTATAATATGCATCCCTAATAAATATATATAGTCACCTAGCAGACTTAATAGAACAAGCGATCATACATTCAGTGACTTAATGAACGTGTAACTGGATTTCGTACTTTTATAGATCTCATTTTCTATTAAAGTTTCTATTAAAAGCATTTAGGGACTTAAATGTTTATTCCGCCACATAATATGATCTGATCCTTTGATTAGAAGGTAGGCCTAAATACTTTGTTTTCATGATTTTTTACAGAAAAATCGAAGGACCAATATTTACCACTTTATTTATATAAATATAGGCCTAATATTATATGAATTATAATAAATATTATATAAATTATAATAAATATAGTAGGTGACTATATATATATATATAGTCAGCTACCCAGACCTAATGAAACAAGCAGTCATTGATTCTTTCTTTGTAAGGCATATGCATTTTATATACATAGTCAACTAGCCAGACCTAATGAAACCAGCGATCACCGACTTGATAGATAGTTATCAATATTAACTTGGGCAGTCATAACCTAAGCTTGATTTCCTACTTTTATATTTATTATTTCACAATGAAAAAATGCATTTTATGACTTTAATCATTTCGACAAATATTATGAACTGATTATTTTAATACAAGTTAAGGTAAAATGTTCACTTTAAGGTGGCGCCGTATTTTCCAGATTTTATTTTTTTATCATCTACTACATACCTTACTTCATAAGAATAAATCATGTTTTCCTTGCGCCGATTACTATTTTTAACTGAAAAATCACAATTTAAAAACTATCAAATTGAGGGGTTTATAAGTAACACTTAATGGCAAGACATAATAGGAATAAGAATATTGTATGGTTTGACGCATGCACATTACACCATAACTAAGCTGGATAGCTATTAACCTGGCTAAACCTTTCTTACGTTTATTAAAGTTAATAATTTGAAATTAGATCACGGATATTATAGATTGAAATATCTTTAATAACATGAGACGTAAAAGTGAACATTTGTAATTATGTCTAACAAGTCTAACCTATAAATATGTTACATTGATAGTTTTTTTTATTATGATTTTTCAGTGAAAAATAGTGATCAGCACAAGGAAAACATTATTTATTATTATGAAGTAAGGTATGTAGTAGATGATAAAAAATAAAATCCGAAAAATACTGCGCCACCTTAAAGTAAACATTTACCCAAGTTAACGCTTTCACAATTTTTAATAATAAAAAACCATTGATAACATACAATAGATATTTAACGTTTGAAACAAAGGTAGAGATAATACATAACTTGACTAAAAATCATAACCTAACAACAGCTGTATTCCCTTCTTTACTATATGTTATTTAACAGAGAAGAAATGCATTTTTAGAAGCCTTGACATCACAATAGCCCCTCATTTTAGGCTCATAATTTATTTAAAAAATAACCTTAATTACATACTTGCCCAGTCAATGCCTTTCCATTATAATACATTTTGAGATCGAAGCCATAACAAATCAACTTAGTTTTCAATACACAGAAAGCATTACCGCCCTGCAAGGGCAATTTACAAATTACTTCATCCATTTAACTTTTAATGTATTAGTTAAACTAGCAAACTGCAAAATAAATAGCAAATAACAACTATGGAATTAAACAAAACACAGACCTACCACCGACGGCACCGACACACGGACACAGATGATAAGATTATGATTATTATATCTGACATAAGTTGGGCAATTTTTTTTTTCTTTTTCTTTTTTGCCAATTATTAGGCAAGCTTTGAATAAGAACATGAAGCCTCGACGTACATTGGTATTCGTATTAAATTGAAATATTATTTACAACTACTAGTGATTACTTACAGTTTATTTAACAGGTCAATGAGATCCATAAAAAATGGATAGGTTACCTCAATAAAATAAATATTGCAACCAAATATAAACGAGATAATATATTAAACCTAACCGTTTGTTTATTATCCTGAGATTAGAGTTAGTTACATACATGTATGAACATAAAATACAATGTCACGTTAGTTACAGCAAGAATAACATGGATATTAAGAATATATGATTTCTAGAACAGGTAAGAGTCTTCTCCCCAGGGGTCTCTCTGGCATTTCTAACCCGAAAAGGCTAGGCCTCCGACGAAGAACCCTTGGATTGGCAAAAACATATGTGTCGTGTGTATGTTCACTATGTACATGTAACTACGATATTATATATTTTTCTTTACAGGATTAAGGAAAACATTCAATTCATCATGTATTGTTAGATCAACATATTTTAACTTTATTTCATGGAAAATTAGCAAAATGTCCATAACCAAATCAGTCGAAACTTTGCTTGACCTGAATAATGAAAGGTTCCAATTTCATACCAACAATATATTCCTGTAACTTCTCAGAATCAAACGTTATTTTAACGAAATGTGTATTAACTAGCTCTTTTTCAACATATTTTTTGAGTCTTTGGGTCGCAATTATCGGGGGGAAACTTATACTCTCAGAAACAATTTCTGTTTCAGAAACATTCGGTTCTACATAGACTACACCGATAGAATGCATCTCTGTTTGATGGTATAAAAACATTATATTTCTCAAGATGATGTGAAATCACTAAATCATTTGCAACCTGAAAATTGTTGCAAATGACAAATAGTCACGACCTATATATTCTATTGATATATTCAATGTCACGGTAGGGCATTTTAATAGTTTTACCAACAGCAAAGGTGTTAATTTTACGTTTATCCTTGTCGTGAATTATTACCTCATAAGATCCTTCATTCTCCAGTCTATATAATATGTGCACAAATGTTTTTTTTTTTTTTATGTTCAGGGAATGGAGTCAAGTCAAAACCTCTTTTCTTTTTCCTTTATTATCATTACCTTCTTCTAACGTAATGTTATTATAAAAACGACTATAATTAATTGTATTCTAAAATAGATTCAGCTGCTAGTTGAAACTCCATATCCTGCCCATTTCCCTCCCTATGAGTTTTTTTTTTTTTTTTTATGGCGAAAAACCATTTTGGTCATTATCACCTTCAAAATTTTGCAAGAAGATGCTTTACCTTATTAGGCGCTATGGCGTTTGCAAAGGGCTGTGGAGCTTTAAAAGTTGCACGCCTAATCGCTTTACTGGAACTGTCTGAGTCAGAAAGTGACTCTTTTTCCCTCTTCCATCGAACGACCTTAAAAAGCCGTTCGTTGGTAGCGGCAGATGGGTCAGTAGTATCAATTTCGAAGTGGTCAGAGTCAGTTTCACTGCCTGATATCGAGCTGTCATTTGGAAACATTGAGGAATGCCTAACTTTGGCTGCCCCTGTAAAGGTCCCTTTTCTCCGGTCACCAGATTGTTCATTATACTTTGCTAAATTAAATGCTAATATCTAATAATTAAGCAAAACAAAGAAAAAACAAACAAACATAAACTACACAAAATAATATTGACTACACAACTTCCCCAAAAATATTATTGTGTTATTAATTTACAGAAGTTTTGTATAAAAATTGTTGGCAGCGGTGGGATTCGAACCCACGCCCTTTCGGACTGGTGCCTAAAACCAGCGCCTTAGACCGCTCGGCCACGCTACCTTATTCAAATATTGTACATGTACATCTTATTGTTTGCAAACACATTTCACAGATTTGCCGATAGATGGCGTTTAAAATACTTTCGTCAGTTTTTTTTAAGTTATAATTAATTATAACAATGAAATACATATATTTTGTAATATTTTTATACTTTTTTTATTTTTATTTTATATACAATGAAACTCATTAGTGAATTTTGAATTTAAATGTGTGAGTTCTGAGTGAAACACATTAACAGCAGGACCCTCTCACTGGAATAACACATACTAATTGCAATTACACGGTTTGACAAGATTGGATACACTTGTACCTTGTATGCATATTTTTTATTAATTTTTGTAACGCTCAGTTTATCTGGGCACAAAGCAAAACCAAAAACAACGATAACGTGATGGTTCCTTTATGATTGTAAAGAAACAGGTACCAGTACATTATAATAAATATAGAAATCGATTCTATATAATGATTTAATATGTACCAACTTTGTTTATGTATGTTATCGCTGAAATGTCAAAAATATACTGAGGAATATGGATTTCTTCTTAATCAAGTACATACTATAATATTTGTTTCATATCGGCTTTGCTATTAAAGCTAAGCCTATTCAAAATTTCTAAAAAATATTATTTTAATCGTTAAAGCAGTAAGTTTAACATCATTTATAGGCTTGTAATATATTAAAGGAAGCCATACCAGAGATTAAAAATAATTAATTTATTGCAATGCTATCTGTACTAGGTATATCCTATTCGCATTGAAAACCAAACTTTGGGAACTCTGAGATATGTTTTGGCATTTAAAACCAAAATATGGTTTTCTTAGATACGTTTTGGCCCGTAAAAGTTAAATTTTTAGGCTAATTCAAGTTGAAAACCATAATTTTTCGCTCCCCTCATAAATTTGTGACACCTCAAGAATAATGTTTGCCCTTAGAACCATAATTTGTGGTCTTATACAAGTCAAAACCATCACTCTATTTCTATGTCAATATTTATATATTTTACAGTACTTCAAAATGTTGACCTTTATTGGACATTTTATAGTAATTAATACTTTTGACCTTTTTTTGGAAATTTTGATTTTTTATACAAGTAAAAATTTTAGTCGAAAACCCTATAGACTCCGCTTAATTAATACAAGAGTCAAAATGTTTATACATACCACTAACTTGATGCTGTATAACCTCAGAAGAGGATTGTTTTAAACTAAATGTGTATATTATTTTTGTCCAACTGCTACATATATTTTCCAATTTGGATTTCATATTTTGTACATTTAAATCAACTGCGTATTTTCAAGAAAAACAGCCACTTTCTGTGGGATTTTGTTGGCAACTGATGTTTTTACTAATTTCTATTGGATTTTATAGGAACTAACCTTCAAATGGGTAGTTAAAAAAGTAAATGTTTTTAAATACACTTTATAAATACATTACCTTAAGATTGACTTACTTTAGCTTATCCTACTGAAATTTGAGTATTATTTAAAATATTTTTCAGTGAAGTTTATTTGTGCAATTTGAAAGTCACAATTTTGCATTGTATTCCATATCAAAACGACCTTTCAGAGACTAAAGTATAATTTGTGATACTATTAAAATTTATATTTCGAGATTCATTTACCATATATTTAGAGAACTCCTAATATAAAAATGTTGATTAAATGGTCCTAATTACCAAGCTCCTTCATTTAATGTAATACAAGCAGAATTTCTAAATTGGTTTCGTGGGCCTTGTAGGTAATATTAAATTATATTGGTAGATCAAGGGTTCTTACCCAGTAGGGTAAGTTTGTTTAAAACAGTTGTTACACATGTTTTTCTGTACCTCGTAGGCTAATTGTATCACTTCTTTCTTGACGGGGCTGGTAAACGTGTACTTATTAAAGAACGTCAAATCGCTTCGCTCGAGTCACTTTTAAGTAATTGTAAGCTACATTTAAAATGTTTATAATTCCGAATTTGTTAATACACGTCTAAAAAGGAGAATAAACAGACATCCAGTCTGAACCATTATCAACTGTTTTTAAGTTCCTTAAATGTTAATTATAATTTCAATTATAAATAAATATTGAGCTTGACTTGAATATTAGATAGACTAAAACACAAGATCTCACAAAAATTACGTTTATTTAATCAAACGCTTTTCAACGACAAAGTCGCCATCCTCATTGATACATGAGTTACAATAACTAAACTATAACAGGTCAGATCTCTTCAAATTGATGATCCACAGCGGTTGAAATCCCTGGTGAGGTTTTGACGCATTGTTGAATTATACTGGTATTAAAGTTGCTCTCTCGATGTATTCCTTTCCTTACGATTTTAAGTTTAATTAATCACTCATTGCACTGAAGAGATTTTAATTGTAATTGACTTTTTATTTTTAGTAGTAGTAATTAAATTTCAATCAGTGTTTATTAGTTTTATTTTAATTGCACTATTTAACAATTCTTTTTAAAATTTTCGTCTAATATTTATTGAAATTTCTACAGTCTGGCCAGTCTCGGATGGCATGTGTGGGATTAGTAGATCTTTTGCTCTCGCACGCGCAGAGACGGACATGGCTTCCCGTCTCATTATTCATTATGACTTCCTATAGTCATAGGCGTCTGCACCACGTCTGATCAGGGTTTTGGAGCGGATCCACTACTACCTGGTAGAGGGACTTTAAAGCTCTCCCGGGCTGAGTTACCCTCAGCGCAGGATGACTTTCTTGTCCTCTCTACCGTTCCTCGCATCACCTCTTTGTCCGAGTTGGGTGTGACTTATACCTTCTTCTTCCGCCGATATATACCTTCCGATAGTTAGTAAAGTCATCGGCGGTTGAGCCGTCAGATAGATTGTTTATGGAATCTTCCTCATTCTCGAAAGTCAGATGGGATCAGAGCTGTCCCTGGAGAGACCTTTTCCAATGAGTTCCTTTGCGGGAACAACTGGCTGATCCTGTACAGGGTCGTTGCCTAGTTAATCGTGGAAAGGTTCATACAGATCTAAATTATTTTCCACTTAGGAAAGTAGTATAGGCCTACTATTTTACGGGTAAGGAATTACCCAATTATATTTAAACTATACTATTAGTGTCCTGTCACTAGTAATAAAAGACTTAGAATATTTAAGAGCTAATTTATAATCACGTTTATGAGGCTCGACTCTTAGAGTCAAACCTTCCAAAAATTCAATTTTGTTGTTTTTTAATCAAATCTATAATCCACAGAACGTTTCTTCGGGCTATTGAACAATGTATGTATTTCATCAGTGAGAAGTTAATAGTTTCATCCTTGCATTGTTTGCAAACACATTTCACAGAGTTACCGATAGATGACGTTGAATATTGTTTTATCAGTTTTTTAAAGTAATAATTATTTATAACAATGAAATACATATATTTTGTAGGTTTTTTATATATTTTTTAAATTTCAAATTTATATAGGGTGTCCCATAAGTAAAGTGCCAAACTCTGGGAAAAGGTTATATGGGTCAAAATAAAGAGAAAATCATGAATAAAATTATTTCCAAAAACGCTTCATTTACCAGATATCCGCCATTTTGTATTTTTTACAAAATAATTGTTATCAATGTTATCTTCAAAATTTTTCAACCGATCTTTATAAAACTCGGTAAGTATGTTTAAATAAAAGAGTCCTACTGTAGAAAAAAATTCAACTTGGTCCAATTTAAAATTTCAAAATGACGGCCATTTTAAACTTTTAATCTAAAATAGCGGGAAAACGGTAAAAAATACAAAAATTTACTAAGAACAATTTTTTTAATAAAATTTTATTTCCAATCTGTCAACACCAAAAACATAAGAATCGAACAAAACATAACCGAGATACATTGAAACCATTTATTGAGTGACAACACATAATGGAATTAAAATTGATTTTTGCTGCCTCTTAACACACATTTCAATGTATCTCGGTTATGTTTTGTTCGATTCTCATGTTTTTGCTGTTGACAGATTGGAAATAATAATTATAAAAAAAATTGTTCTTAGTAAATTTTTGTATTTTTTACCGTTTTCCCGCCATTTTAGATTAAAAGTTTAAAATAGCCGCCATTTTGAAATTTTAAATTGGACCAAGTTGAATTTTTTTTCTACAGTAGGTCTCTTTTATTTAAACATACTTACCGAGTTTTATAAAGATCGGTTGAAAACATTTAAAAATAACAGTTATTTTGTAAAAAATACAAAATGGCGGATATCTGGTAAACGAAGTATTTTTGGAAAAAAAATTATTCGTGATTTTCTCTTTATTTTGACCCATATAACCTTTTCCCAGAGTTTGGCACTTTACTTATGGGACACCCTTATGAAATTAATTAGTGAAATTTGAATTTAAATGTGAGTTCTGAGTTAAACATATTAACAGCAGGACACTCTCACTGGAATAATACGTAATCATTTCTATTACAAGGGTTGCCACGATTTTTCACACATGGAAACAAATATATATATTTTGAATTAATTTTTGTAATGCAGTGTTCTGGTATACTAGCATTTTCCATGTAGTTTGTTATATAGCTCTATTTCATCTCTCCTATCAAGTCTCTCTTGACCAAGGACTCTGACACTATTAAAGTATTCGACAGTGAGGTGTCTTTTTATCTTCTTTTCTTCCTTTTTTTATATAAAAAGATAATGACAGAGTTTTTTGCCTTTAACAACACAAGGAATTTTAAAATATAATTAGTTACTTCTGTGATGAGACTACAATAAAACTGGATAGGTACTAAAATTAAAATAAAAAAACTTATAAGTCCATTTAAAAATAAAATAGACCATTCGCTACACTATTTAGAACAATTTAGTATACTTCTTACAGGTTTATATGTGTAACATATTTACTGCTTTCTACAGAGCAATGGAGTACTAAATAATTATTACAGATTGTAAGTGTTTCAAAACGAAATTAACTGTGTTAAAATTTGTTTATCCATTCAGCTAAAACTATAGTAGACAGTAGATGTAGTTTTTATACCGAAGGGAATTCAGCTATATAGTATATGTTCATTTAAAAAAAGAATGCCTATTTTGGAAATAGCTATTATTTTAAATAATGTACACTTGGTTTTTAATTAATTTATATGTTTGTACTAGTTTTTTTTTTAAATATATAAATGGCTATGTTCTATATATGTATGACTGCACATATATTTATGTGTGACCGTAATGTAGAGATGTGCGTTTATAACGGAACAGGGATAATAAAATGAATAGTACGTTGAAGCTATTACCAGAGTAATAGGTTACTACAAACATCCTGTTAAGTTTGTAACACTGAGCGATGACCATAATACACTTCCAACAACTCCATGTTGAAGCTATTAATGGAAAATTGGAAGGAAACAGAACTTTTCACAGGTGTCTGTTGCTGTAAGCCGTTATAATACCTGCCGTATATAAAAACATATTACAGTATAGCAATAATCATTTATGCTGTGCACATACGTAGGATTAAGATGATTACTCATTTAAATTATATAATTAGTTTATTATTTTTACAGTATTTATAATATTATTTATTGTACATATTTATAATGACATTATTTGTTTTAAAACTTATTACATAACTCTATTATTATAATATTGTTTTGCTATACATTAACTTATTTTTTATACAGTGAGCATGTTTTTTTACGCAACAGTTGTTTTAATTTTAAAATTATCAGTTATTATTATTACTTATTTTATAGCACTATGTTAATTCCTTTTGATTACAATAAATAATATACGTTCTTCTAAATAATTTATGATATATTTTTCTCTCCGTGATAATAGTATTTATTTTATTGTGTATATTTAAAGCTGTTTTTATTTATGTAATTATTATTTTTTTAATACATGTTAAAATATATTACAGAACTCGATGAGTTTTTATTACAATAATATTATACAAATCACTATTTGTAGGTAATTTGAAAAATAACGCATATGGTAATATCATGAAGCTTAGTAACTGTATTTTCCATCAATTTCATAATGTGCTGGTTTCTATCGTTACTTTTGATTTTGCTTTGTGCCCAGAAAAACTGAGCGTTACAAAAATTATTTCAAACTGGATAACAATGAACAAGTGTGTCCAATCGTGTCAAACCCTGTAATTGCAATTAATATGTGTTGATCCAGTGAGAGTGTCCTGCTGTTTATGTCTTTCACTCAGAACTCGCACATTTAAATTCAAAATTCACTAATTAATTACATTATATATATAAAATTAAAATTAAAATTGTATAAAAAAACTACAATATATATATATTTCATTGTTATAATTAATTATAACTTTAAGAAAACTGACGAAAGCATATTCAACGCCATCTATCGGCAACTCTGTGCAATGTGTCCAAAAGTATAATGACAACGATCCTAGCGGCAATTAGACGAACTATATCTTGAATTATCTTTTTACAAAATAATTGGTCGTAAAGCAATGAAGTTGTTACTAAACTGTCAAACATTGTACAATAAAATTTTAAGGAATAATGAACTATTAATCTCATGCATCATAAAACACAAAATTTTATTCAATAAAAACTTAAACCAGATGTGACAAAACAGGACGGGATCACAAAATTGAAATCATTTTTGTAATGAAATAGAAACTGCAACAACTTATGTTAACATATTTCAGAGTTTTAATGGATAATTGTAATGGAAATAGAAAAATACCATGAAAGAGAAAAAATACATACAAAAGTGTGTAAATAAAAGGTGACTCAATACATTGTAATGATAAGAAAATTGAAATGTAAATCCAAGTTTACTGTACAATTAGCCCTAGTGCTCGCTACTTGGTATTCTGACATAGTTTGAGATATAATTTTTATTTAAATTTCAATAAAATATTATTGTTTAAAAACTACCTTTGATTTGATAATGCTACCCAATGTTTACAATAAAATTGTGTATTGTCACAATAATTTTTTTTTTTTTTTTTTGAGGTTCATCTGTTAAGTCAAACTTATGGAAAGGGCCATCTTCTTAAACTCGGCTCTACCGATTTGATAGAATTGTTCTCAAATTTATCCTTTTAGGACCCAAACAAAACATATTGGTCGCCATCTTTACAAAAATTACTGGGTAGTGAATTATTTAAAAAATCTAACATATAACCAATGGGGCTGTTGTAAAATATTTAATGCTTCAAAACCGGCTCCAATTACCGATTTCAAAACGGCAATTTACTATAGATTTCGATTAAATTTTAGTGAAATGTGAAGATAAATACCCAAACTAGATTAAAGAAAATATGGATAGATTTAAATATGATTTACAAATTATTGTTTTCTACTTTCGACATTTACATAATATAAAGCTGTGACGTAACCTTTTTGGAAGAACATGAATCTGCTTTTATTATGCGTTGTCGGGTCGTCAGATCATGTGGTATATAAGTACACTGGGCGAATCTCAATCTAGGCTAGCCATTTTTGACGGGATCTAACTCTAAAACTAAATTACTTAAACAACACCAATTTAGACTAAAACCAAATGTTAATATAAACTACACTGTATTGGCACAACATGTCGGACTAACACGAAAGGCCTAACATGGCTGTTCAAATTATACTAATACGGTTCCAAAAAACCCGATGTGCCCAGATATAAACCCTAGGACCGTACTGGCCTTGTTCCTGCGGGTTTAGCAAGGCATACTTTTATATTGGGTTACTACTAAAAAAGAAGCGACGAGCGTTGTCACAGACGTCTTCCTTCACTGCTGGTTGATGCACGACTCCCCGGTTTAGTTATCAAGTCCATCGTGCGTATACTGTATAGCGTATAACCAATGGTGGCTAAATCACCACCATGTGATGAATAGAGATTGTGATAGATATATCCATTTGAACGTCACCGGAGTTTATGGAATGAAGTGTTGTCTAATGTGGAGTGCTCCACAACGAAAATGTGTGGACCGATTGTAATGCTACTATAAACTGATTCTAACCTGAAGGATTTGTTGATTTTCTAGGCCTTAACATATCACAAAGGTTTATAATATTAGACCCAAGATCGGAACACTCTAAATATTGACAATACTCAAGGAATTCCACTTCATAAATTTTTCTTGCAATTTAAAAGATTCTCAGAACATTTGAAACATTTTAGGAATCGAATCTAAAATATCCCCCTGATTAGGTAATTCATTTTCTACTATCTCTAATTCTTTTTTGGTCTGATATAACTACTGTTTTTATTTATTGTAAGTTTTCTGGGTTTTCTGTGTTGTTCAGTAAAATGCCGGTAATTTGAGCCATTTTCCCTTATCAAATTGTGTAATATTTGTTTCAGTTCTTTATTTAAATCACATATTACACCCACACTTTCAATTTCATATATTTTTTGTACAAAGTCTTGAAGCAATAAAATCATTTTCTTTGCATGTTTAATTTATTTCAATAAATGCTGTACAGTGGTTAAAATAGTGGCAATTAATAACTAAAATAATGTTCCTCCTTTTTGTATTATCAGATGCTTATTTTTGTCCAATTATTCTTGCCTAGCTTTACAAGGAAGTGTATATCAGACAGTTTACACATCTGATACACAGTGTCACATCTGAGACATTGTTAACAGTACTGTTATAAAATTAACCAGTTATGTATTATAGAATGACTGATACCCCATTTGTCATAAAACTAGTCAATCGGGTTCATAAAATAACGATCAATGGTCCAGTTAACTATATGCTTTTAATATAATCATTCCAATCTCTATTAATACATTCATAATGTTTTTAATACTTAAAATTACTTACGTTCAATTACTTAAAATTAATTACAAGTGTTTTATTTCTTATCTTTGATTCATAGTGAAAACAATTTTAGGACAAGACATTAAATAAATTCAATCAAGCTCTCTTCATATAGGCGCCATCTCTTTATATTCTCTTTCTTCTTTTATGAAGCGCCATCCTAGATTCTCTATCTTAGAGCTACCAGTCTTGTCAGACCATTAGATTTCATTAAGACCAATGTTAACAAGTTTTTAGGAACTTACGAACTTTTATGGATCGGATTAGGCCTGCTGCAGGAGATATTTGGAACGTAGATGAGACTGGGGTCACTACTGTTGCACAAACCCAATTGCAAGGAATGGTTTCAAACAAGTGTGAGGTATAACACCACAAGAAAGAGGTTATTTAGTGATAGTAACATTAGCTGTCTCTGTGATATAGGAAACTACGCTGCTATGCAGGGATGGATGTCAGCTAGACTTTTTAATGATTTCTTGAAACATTTTGCCAAAAGTACTTGGTGCTCAAAAGAGATGCATGTCATTTTATTACTGGACAACCACGACTCTCACCATTCGATTTATAACTTAGATTATTGTAAAGAAAATGGGATTATAGTAACAATTAATTAACTAGGTATACAATACCTGAGTATGTCTTTATTCCAATCTAGTAAATCACTGGGTGATTACCACGGTTTCGGGTAGTAGGTACCCATCTTCAGATCACAGAAATATGATATGTCATTAAAAAACACATAAGCTTTGTCTCACAAAACAATAAACACAAAAACAACCTAGAACATTAAAAACCATTAATATTGTAAAAACTTTAGCCAAAGTTACACTGACCAGTCACAGTAAAGCTTTATTAGACTGACGTAGTGTGGTTCAAGATCACCCCTTCTCTTACTTTCTAGTCCTTAGCAGTAATTGTTATGAACCGCTGCTATCTTGAATCCGCATTAATGTGTCGAACACAATATTTGCCGGGAAGCAAACCTTGTTATTTAACAGATGTTTATTATCAGCTTTTGAGGCTTTGTAAATGTCAAACTTCTCCCATGAATTCATATAACGGCCCTTCTTGCATATATAATATATGTCCATGTTAGTAGAAAAATCTGTGTACATATGGTTGTTGTTTATCAAGTGTTCCGCAAAATTTGAAACTACAGTTACCTGATTTCTTTTTGGTAAGTGTTCCTTAAATCTCTTTATAAAAGGACGTCCAGTTTGTCCTATATAACTGATGTTGGATTATTAGATTATAGTAGTTTCATTTCCCCCACATATCAGCCAGAAGTGGAAATCATTGGACAAAAGTGTCTACGGGCCCCTGAAAAACATTAAAATATAGTGTGCGATTCATGGATGGTCAACAACCTGGGGAACCATTTATGAGATCCCTGCTATTCTGTGGAATGCAGTGCCGCTTGCTGCTAACCGCACTAACATCATAAATGGAAAACAACAGTGTTATAGTAGAGGCCAAAGTTAAAGGTAAAGGATCCAGGTAGACCGGGACAGCCCTAATCATGTGTTGTCAAAACATTCGTATTGTTGTGAACCAAAGCGCCTAACCACTCGGATGCCACCGGTCATTAGCACTGATTCCATTAAATTCTTGGAAATAACACAGTCCAATACAAATGGTATAAATTGAACTGCTGATCGCATATAATTAAGAGTCGGGTCATTTTTCTCACCTGGTTAAGTAAGACCTTTATTATAAAACTTAAATCATAGTTCTACGACGCTCCGTTGAATTGTTATGACAAAAGACTTGCTGCTTACTTTAATGGAATCGGTGCTAATGACCGGTGGCATCCGGTTGGTTAGGCGCTTGGGTTCACAACAATACGAATGTTTTGACAACACATGATTAGGGCTGTCCCGGTCTACCTGGACCCTTTAACTTTAACTTTGGCCTCTACTATACATCCAGGAATAAATAATGCAAAATTGTACTAACAATTGAATTTATTTTTTAAAGAATTAACAGCGAAATAAACATTTGAAATTTTAACATAAAATCAGTTTTAAGACATGTGGTCTGTTTTGGCATAATTTCATACAGTCTGATTTTGATTGTCTGCTAAGAAGTAAGTATGAGTGTGCATGCATGCTAACAAAAGATGTACAATGTGAGTTTTAAAAAAATCAGTACCAAATATAAATAAATATCAAATGTGATATTTTGGCTGCCATATTGAAATTCTTATTCCCATTAAGAGACATTGTATCCAAAAGCAGCAACTACAAAATGATATAAAAAGTGAGTTTCAATTATTCCGTACATAATTGTACTAAACAGTGCTTGTTGAATAATATCTGACATCTGAAAAAAAAAAACTAGACATTTTTTATACAACAGGTATATAGTAACGACCAGTCTAAGCTTGGAATTTGACGCCGAATATACTTTATTGATGTTTGTGTGCATCTTGTGTAAGAATTTCCCCATCTCGACATTGCTCCGTTTGTAGTAAATATGAAGATTCTTTAAATACAGGGACCGGCTTTGTAAGATATTTCTTTCAATTTTGGACATAAACTCTGTCAAAATACTGTGAAACTTAAATAAATGGAACTAGAAGTAACAAGTTGATACACTTTTGAAAATCCCATTAATTATTTATTTTATAATATAGTAAATAAGGATATATTTTATATATAATATATATGTTATTGTTATAATGCATAATATTATATAAATTGCCCTTTTACGCTCATAATCTCTTGTAGGATCAAAACAGATGTTTGTTTTTGAACGGCAGCTCTGTGAGGTCTGGTGAGATCTTTCTGGCCACTTCTAAAGCCTTGGTGAGGTCATTATCCAAGTTAGCTGTCAGAACTTGGGTGATATGTCGGTGGTGACCACCATCTAAAAGAAAATGTAAATAAATGAATACATTGACTATTGTCTCTTATGTATTACAGGTTTGCTAGCACACAGAATAATACTTATACACTCATGGGCGTTATCTGAATTTATTTTTTTTTAACTGGGCGGTGAGTAGACCCGAAACCCGTATAGAAGGAGCTTGAGAAATCTATGGTTCACACTTTTTGTTTACGGAAACAAGATTAGAAATTGACCACCTGTTCCAAGTCCTATTATTTAGGCTAGTGTAATGCGCATGCGCTTGGTGAGGTTGCAAGTTGAGTTCATAGTTGGCATGGCCTTTTCCAATGAATCATTTATCTTTGTATACCACTGAAAAACTCTACAATTCCTGTAGACTAGTGTAATGTGTATGTGCTTGGTGTGGTTGCAAGTTGAGTTCGTACATAGAAGAAGGAATTAGAATAAGAAAGTCACAGGAATAGGCTCTAGCATGATACAAAATATCCTTAGTTTGGCTACTGGACAACAGAAAGCACTAGTAGCCAACAGGACTTGTGATACAGTGATACAGTAGCCAAACCTTTTTGTCCCGATGCTACTAGCGCATTCTGTTGTCCAGTAGCCAAACTAAGGATATTTTGTATCATGCTGTTTAACATGGGCTGTGACTTTCTTATTCTAATTCTTTCTTCTATGGTTTGTAGGACTTGTCGAATGAATCAATCATTTATCTTTGTTTACAACTCAAAAACACTACAACAGTTATTACATTTGTACACATATTACATTATTAAATTGAATTATTTTAATTTAATTTTACTTTAAAAAAATCTTGTACATAAAAAGTAAATGTTTGATTTTCCTGCCGTGTACTAATTAAAATATCTACGAGGTTGGTTAAATAATAATAATATTGGGTTGGACAAGTAAGTAATTGTGACACAACTTATTTTGAAAACAATTTATGTACTCGACAAGAAATAGTTCCTTCGGGAAACCATTCCCTTATGCAGACGTCGCACAGTGGTTAAACAATGATGTTTGGATGTGAAAAATTAATTTCAACCGATATTTTTAAAATACATATTATATTTTGTTATGGTGTGAGAAATCGACTAATCAAATTTAATTTTAAAAAGGTTTTATTACATAAGTGAATATATCAACACAACGATAAATAAATATACAATAATGGATAAGGCAAATTTAATTTTAGTTATTGAGATGATTATAATAATAACTACAATTAATGAAACAAAAGATATTTTTAGTAGTGAACTACACAAATGCTTAGATCACTTATATCAGTCGGAGTCATCAATAATGTCACTTGATTCATATACGTTTATTTCAGATAATTTTCCGTCAGGTTCGGGTGTCTTCAATAGGTTTACCATCTCTTTTGGGATGGTATCCCTCTTAGTGTACCTCCTTTTTCTAAAACTGCTTATAAGAGGGTCGGATGACAGAAGCAGCATATTGACGAGGTCCTCCACATTGTCTTTCCTCTGGAACATTTGCTTGTATTAAATTAAATATAGTATTTGTTATCTTTATGTTGGCTTCCAAAAGTTGCCCCATTGGTACCTTTACAGTTTTAATTATTGGAGCCCCAGGATCTCATGGGGCTTGTAGTACCATGGGTATTCTTTGATGTAAAGGTGTGCTGTTTCCAAAGAGTATTTTTCGAAAAACTCACTATCTATTTCGAAGTCACATGGGAGCGCCCGTAAAATGACTAAAATCTTTTAATTAAGTCATTAAACCTCATTTAGACCTATTATGTCTGCTGATAATTTAGCGTTCTACAAAAACCTTCGGGCCGTATTTCCATCATTTGTCGACCTGATCCCGGGGTTGGGACGTCTACTAACAACCCCATTTCCTTTCGAAATCTCAAAAAGCGGTTCATAGTTCAATGGCTTATTATTATAATCTTTAGAACTAGCATATACAATTTTGTATGCCATCAGCCCTCTTTATCGAGCAATGACCGATCTACCAGGATCTACTTATTGAATTTAGAAATGGTACTTGTTATAAACTACAGAGTGACCTAAAAGTCCCACATCATAGGAATAACAACTTATTTATATTATATATAAAATCGAACAGATGTTATATAAATACAACTGTTATTTTTTTAATCGTAGATGAAAAATGTCGACTACTGATTTAGCATCTAGATATTAGTCTGCTCTGTGTAGGAGAAGGATACTTTAAGAGAGACATTACAACAGAATCAACATCAAGTGTCGCAAAGTACTGTGAATTGACTGTTAGAGAAATTCAAAGGTACAAGGAGTTTGTCAGATATGGACCCCTAAGCACTTCAACAGGGATGGAGGAAATGGTCTTGACGAGCCCAAAGAAATCAAATTTAAAAGATTGTCGTCGCTGGCCCCGTGCCTCATGTTGGACGGCACAGACTTAGAGTGTGATCAAACGTGACAAAGGACTTCGGTACAACAGGAAGAATATTATCTAATCTTCTTAAGATCAAAAAGGTAGTAAATTTCATTATATTTCTGCTCTTGGTGTAGAAAATTTCTTATATGCCATTCTTCGAATACCAAAGAAAAGTCAAAATATAACCTATGATTCTGTCTATGGTCAATCAAATTAATAACATCCCTCAATTTCATCACATTTTCGTGAGATCGCTCTGTGCTTGGTCGTCCATAACAAGAATCATCATCTATTGTTTTAAGGTCATCCAAAAATGTTCCGTACCACCTAAAAACCCGATCGCAGGACACAGTTACAATTATGCAAACGTTTTAATTGCTTTTGTTGGGCTGTATAATTTTAAACGTATACTATTCAAAGTCAAAAGAAACAAGTATATATAAAAAAAATTAATTAATTAACAAATGTGTCTATTCTAAGTTAAACGCATAAAAACTACACTTACCATCTGTGGCGCACATGTACAAAACTGCAGTAAAATTGTTTTCCAAATAAGGAATAGCATACGAACTGGTAAAGGCTGAAATAAATACAGACAATATTCAATTACATGTAAAATTGAAATCTCCATATTTTGATCAAATATTGTTTTCTGTAGGTAATCACGGTTTAAAATGACTGATTTTTTTTGCTTGAAAATTAGCTGTGTTTTTCTGAATTACGACATGATTAGCGTTTAATGACAATGTTGTTTTTAGCATTTTGTATGAATAATTTCATAAACTAACTATAATTTGAAAACAAATAAGAACAATTTAATATTGTACAAGAACTATTTATTTTTATTAAAGATTTTTTTTTTTTTTTTTTTTTTTTTTTTTTTCAAATTTAACATTGTAGCCAATGTTTAAAATAAAGTTTGATTCAATATGGCGGATCCAAGATGGCGGTCAAATATTTCAAACTTACAAAAAAGTATAATTTTTTGAACTATGTAGATCCGCATTTGTTTCTGCCTCCAAGTACCTCTCAGTTATGCAATATAAAGTCGTTTCCATACTTAAAAAGCACCCTGTAGGCTATATACTAAATAGGAGAAAAATAATATGTAGTTTATACAAGTTACTTACAAAAAATTTAAAAAGTAGTGAAGTTGTTTGATAATGATAGATTGTTTATAATATTAATATGGTATACTCGGATATTTACCTTAGAAAAACTAATACACAGCTTAAACAACAACAACAAGAAAACAGCAGCTGGAGATGTCATGTATAAATAGAGTTGACAATCTTACAGAAAAACAAACATTTCCCTTATTTAGGAAAGATATTTTACGACTTTTAACGCGAGCTGTACCAACGAATATATATTTAATGTAATCGTTTGGCAACATATTACTTTTTATCCACATCTTAAGGTAAACATATTTATTGGAGGAAATTTAATCATAAATATCTTAACTATGAAAGACAATATTTTGAATTATTGTCAATATTACCTGGTTATATTGTTCATACATTAACTTGTCATGACATTTATACCGTGTGTCCCAAAAGTCCCGGACCGGTTCAATAACTTGAAAACCAAAAATGATGGAAAAAAATATATTTTATACGTGCCTTCTGGTGATAAAAAACTGGCAAATGAGACATTTTTTACTGTCTCCAAAAATGGGTGTTTTGAGGCAACTCAATAATCTTAAATGGAAACCCCTATCGAGTGACCCCCTCATGTTAAAGTGCTTATTTAGTAAAATACAACTGCGCAAACTAGAGGTCGATATCTTGCTCCTTTCTAAAATGGCGGCCATTTAAGTATTTTAAACTGCTATTTTACCAAAAAACGTAGTTAAAAGTTATTTTTAAAAGAATTAAATACTAATCTCGGTACTTTATTGGGAATTATGAGCTTTAACTTGCTCTAAACCATAATGGATTGGTATTTTATACGATCAATCATTCAAAGTTCTTTAGACTCTGTACTGGGAATCTGTATTTTTTCAAAATTCAATAATAGTAATTATGATTACAACATTACATTTTTTAAATACATTTTAATCCCATTTTCGCGCCTTCTAATTAATTGTGAATGAAATAAATAAAGTAAAATAGCTGTTTCAAGATTTTAAACGTCCAGCATTTTAGATAGGAGCAAGATATTGACCTCAAGTTTGCGCAGTTGTATTTTACTAAATAAGCCCTTTAACTTGAGGGGTCACTCGATGGGGGTTTCCATTTAAGATTATTGAGTTGTCCCACAAAACCCCTATTTTTTGAGAACAGGTAAAAATGTCTCATTTCCCAGAAAGTAGTTTTTTATCACCAGAAAGCACACATAAAAGATCTTTTTTCTATCATTTTTGGTTTTCAAGTTATTGAACCGGTCCGGGACTTTTGGGACACACGGTATATGAATAAGATGGAAAATACTATTTTACACTTAAAAACAGTCAACAGAATGACGAGATTTCCACGTTTATGTGCGTTATAAATTGCAATATTTTTCATAAACTTACAGTTGCATACACGTGTTTAAAATTTAATGTAAGATTGCCAGAATTAAAATCTTTAGTGGTTAGAAGCGATATTTTAGGGACTGTAACTTGGAGTGCCCCACCACTCTGCTGTTTAGACTCCTGTTGCAGAACGAGCTATTACAAGAAAGTAATTTATCTTTAACAATTATGTAGAATGATGACTGGCATATGCATAGTGGTTCTGTTTTTAGAGTTTATGTTTGATTGCATTTTATTTTAAAAATTCTGACTTTCTTTACCTTGATTATTATAAATCTTCTGCTCAGTTGGTGAATCAGTCCAGTTGTATGTTGCTTCTCTTTTTTTTCCATCTACACTGAACATAAAGAAATTTTACATTTCTTAAATACTAACCACACACAAATATGTGATTCAAGGAGATTTCTTTATTATTAAACTTTATTTGAATTGCCTAAATAAAAAATTGGAAGGAACCAATTTCAGGCTACGAGTTCAGAGGTCTACTATTTGTTATTTTCTTAAAATTATCCAATAATTGAAATTTTCAATTCAATCCACGCGTTCGTTGATGTATGTATGCTGTTTGATGTTTTCTTAAAACTATAAAATCTAAGGAACCAATTTCAGTCCACGCGTTCGTTGGTGTATGTCCGCTCTTTTATCTTTTCTTAAAACTATAAAATCTAATGAACCAATTTCAGTCCACGAGTTCGTTGGTGTATGTCTACAGTTTGATGTTTTCTTAAAACTATAAAATCTAAGGAACCAATTTCAGTCCACGCGTTCGTTGGTGTATGTCTGCTGTTTAATGTTTTCTTAAAACTATACAATCTAAGGAACCAATTTCAGTCCACGAGTTCATTGGTGTATGTCTGCTGTTTGATGTTTTCTTAAAACTATAAAATCTAAGGAACCAATTTCAGTCCACGCGTTCGTTGGTGTATGTCCGCTCTTTTATCTTTTCTTAAAACTATAAAATCTAATGAACCAATTTCAGTCCACGAGTTCGTTGGTGTATGTCTACAGTTTGATGTTTTCTTAAAACTATAAAATCTAAGGAACCAATTTCAGTCCACGCGTTCGTTGGTGTATGTCTGCTGTTTAATGTTTTCTTAAAACTATACAATCTAAGGAACCAATTTCAGTCCACGAGTTCATTGGTGTATGTCTGACGTTTGATGTTTTCTTAAAACTATAAATTCTGAGGAACTGATTGTGTCAATTAAAAGTTTTGTTTGCAGGTTGTTTTCATATATCTTACAGTTTATCTCATTGCGTGGAAATGCTATGATTTCTAAAACAATCATTTGGAGGAAGTACTTTAGATCTTTTTCTATTTATAGTTTATAACCATAATATTTCCAAATTAATTTTCACGGGAAAATGTTGCTTTTCAACAAAGACATCGCTTTATACAAAGAGGGCTAGACGGTTTATGATAACACGGCTTGCGTTGTAGTGAAATTTCTAAGTATGTTGATCAATCTGTTCTAACTTATAACACAAACAAATCCAAGTACTTGTCTATTTGGGTCTGAAAATGATTTAACTTGAAAATAAAGTTTGGTAGCTATTTGATGATCGAGATTGTACATGTAAAACAGTATATAATTTTATATGCGCATGTATTGCAATTGAGAAAGTAAACAATTTTGAGTACTTAATTTTACAATATCTTGCATTAAAATAATTTGTATCAATGAAATTAAACATTCCTATAACTAAATAGACATTCTTAAAAAACAAAAAATCTCAACACCTATTTCATCTCTCCTAAAATAATTCCTCTCTTTGTGGCAAAACTAAATAAAGGTAAATATAATTAAAAACGTAGTCTATTACACTAATACTTACAAAGTAATTATGAGTTTTACTGTGTAGTTGTTGGCACCGCCACTATGTTTTATGTCGTAAGCAACACCGTCAAATGTACTATCCATAGAACCTGTCGTGTAGTACTTCATATACAGTAAAGATCCAGTAAGCTATACATACAGGAACAAATTTAAAATGACAATTGAGTACATTTAAAAATGATAGTTACAAAAGGTGATTCTCAAAAAATAAATGTAATAATTAAAATAAAATTCATAAATTATGGATAGATCCTGAGCGACACGCTACCCCTTTGCATCGTTACGCTAAATTGTTGTGCATATGTAAATATAGTTGTATTCATTCAATTATAATGTCTGAACTTGTAAATAAATGACGCACAGTAGAAAGAGTGAAAGATTGAGACCAATCAGGGTTGTGCAGAATGGGACACATGCGCGCGCAACCCCAG
Organism: Aphrophora alni; assembly: GCA_963513935.1. Classification (NCBI taxonomy): domain Eukaryota; kingdom Metazoa; phylum Arthropoda; class Insecta; order Hemiptera; family Aphrophoridae; genus Aphrophora; species Aphrophora alni. The sequence continues at coordinate 11,998,510 of OY740765.1, read as the reverse complement.
ACGACTTATAAATAGGGGCCTCGCTTGCTTCAAAATCATTCTGTTTCACAGAGTCACCTACAACACTCCTCTCTCCCTCTCGCTGCCTATGTTACCTTTCTCTTATTCTCTTTGTTCCTTAACTGTTTTCCCTTCCGTGGTTTGTCGGCTGATCCCTCTAAGACGAACGTTACAACCTCCGAGTGGTCTGTCGGCTGATCCGGCAGCACAGACGTCCCTGTTCTTTGTCTGAAGGCTGATCCCTCTAAGACGAACGTTACAACCTCCGAGTGGTCTGTCGGCTGATACCGGCAGCACGGACGTCCCTGTTCTTTGTCTGAAGGCTGATCCTTATAATACGAACGTTACAACCTTCGAGTGCTCTGTCGGCTGATCCGGCAGCACGGACGTCCCTGTTCTTTGTCTGAAGGCTGATTATCTCGGGACGATTTCCTTTCAAACTACTACTACCTCATTTCCTACTGAATACGCACATTGTCGAAGCTCTTCTGATACCTAAACGATAGTACTTCTATCCTCAATCTTAAACCAAAATATAATGATCCTCAATGAGGGTGTAATTTTAAAAGAGAAAGGTTATATCCTAAGCACTACTATTTACTGACACTCCTGCAGTGCTTCGTTACAAACCCCACACGACCACTGATAAAATATGAATAACAACAGAAAATGCATTAACACGATTACGTGGCAATATGTTCATGTTAGCCCAGCAATCATTTTAATGATCATGGATCGATGGCATACTATTAATTAATTAGTGCGATAAATTTGATCTACTGTATTAATAAAACATAAATTTTAATTTCGTTGTTTATTTTTCTTTTGAGATTTTATTTAAAATGAGCTTTCTTTTAGATTTGTTATTTGTTTTTATAGACACGACATACTCAAAAGAACTAGTCTTCTAGGGAGAGTTACATGCAACCGTTATGATAGTTTTGTGTGTATAATTTGGGCTGATAATATCCAAAGCAGCCTTTCACCTTCGTCAGTTAAAATAAATTTAACTATAAACATATAAGAATATTCCTACTTATACTATATACAATAAATACTTAGTGTTAGGAATTAGGATAGTTTTAGTTGGAAATAGAGTCTAAGTTCTTTTTATGAAGCCAGAATGAAAAAAATATTGTGACATACCTGGAAAACTGACGAAATTGCTTATCTTGCAAGTAAGACAGACGTCACTGATGCTACAATAATATATAAAAACTTGTGTGGGAGGAAACTTGGTCAGTGGGCAGGAATTCTTGAAAATAGCTAGACGGGCTTGGCGAGTAAGAGCTACCTAGAAGTATTGAGAACCATCCACAAGAATGCTAGCGCGGTGAGCAAACTTTGTGTATTATGAAACTTGTAGTAATTATTTCAGAGTTAGATAATTAAACCGTAACGTAGAATCAGATCTGTGAGTCACAACAATTATTGTCATTCTGGATTAGATTAATGGTAATAATAAAAATATTGTAGCATTGTAATAAGATAGGAAATGTTAATAAAGGTTAATTGAGTTCTGAACCACTGATTCGTCTATATTGAAAATAAAGAACCTAGGTAGTATAGAGGAGCCAATCCTAACAGTAGTAAGACTATGATGACCGAAAGGTTTTTCTCCTTAAAACAAAAAGAAATAAAATACAATAAAGAATTTCAATGTTTTACCTAGTAAAATGTGACTATAAAGTATGTAAGCATTATCTAATATTAAAAAGTTTGTTTTAAGTATGTTTTATGAACTACAGTAATTCAAATTACAATAAAATAATAACACTTAATTTTTCTTTAATGCTATAGCAGTTAGAAAGTTATGTTACTATACAAGCCGCCACGAGTCTAGTCCGTTGAGGTAAGAGCCAGTGGAAAGCCTGACCTTGAAGAAACCAATAGGAACCGAGCGGGTTTGCCAACTCGTTTCAACACTGTGACAGCCATTGGCATCTTGTTTATTCTGAAATTACGTTCATTGAATATTAGTTTTTAATTGAAAATTTCCGAACTTACGTTAATACTACTTTTATTTATTTATTCGAAAAAACTTTTGAAGATTTATTTACAAGGAAGCTATGGATGTACTGTATTTTTTTTTTTAAATGTTCGTTAACTGTGATGTAAAATGAAATGCAATATCTATGATTTTTTTGAGAGCCTAAATTTTTGTACTGGGTTATAATTTATTTTTGTATTTGGGAAATAATAATTACCATTAAAACAAAAAAAGTTTAAAAATAAATATGCCGGTATCACTAATTCGATTGTAAATATTACCACAGACAAGCTTGTCTGTGACATTACTAATATAATTACTACTTTACACTTTGTTCACTTTAATTGTATCAGCATTATGTAATATCTTTCTAGTACTAATATTAATACTGAGAATTAAATTTGAGACTAATTAATAGTACTATATTTGAGAATTAAATAAAAATAACAAATAATGTGTAAAAATGTAATATTCGGAAACTTTCTGCCTGAGCTCTGTGTTCGCCTCTTTGTTTACTTCCAGACTATGTGTCACGTTATTATCCTTTCTGGGAAGGTACGAAATATTATCTCTATCACTTCTGGAAGGTGATAAACAAAATCAGCGCCCTCTACGCGAACATTATAAAACTACTTATTACTCAACTCTATTAGCATTGCAAGACGTCGGTAGCCTCGATCGCCGGCTAGCCTCGTGCAGGGTATTGTTAAATTTGACAACAGCGCTCTACTCTTGCTCCCCTATTGGCTATTACCCAATGGATTACATTCGTGGCCATTTGTATAATCATCGATTACTGTGGGATCGACCCGCGATATCTGAGTGTGAGCTCACAACTCCATTACTACGAGTTTCTACTAAAAGGAAAGCAATACTTACATCAGCGATCATAGCATTGGCTATGTGGGGTGGTGCTTACAAGGGACGTCGTCTGAATTAGCTGTAGAAATCACAATCAATGTCGTACACACAATGATTATCTTTAGATCCATCGTAGATTAATAATAGATTTTCTGCAACATTTCATGAAAGGTTCTTGGTAATTATTTGGTATAACCAATATCTGATAACAATAAAATGTTAATTATAATTGTTTAAATCATAACCTAACCTTGCTTGTGCACTATACATTCGTCTCTATTATTGCTATATCTACAGAAAAAGTCATCTTATATATATTCTTATATACATTTAAATTCTTTAAACATTCTGATAACTTTAATTTATACTATTGGGAATGCGGCTGAAAGAAGGATCGCTTTACTCACACAAGCGCAGAGGATTAGGGTGTCCGGTGACCTACCTAATCAATATTATATAATAAAAGGAAGTCTAGAATGTGCGTGCCGGTAAAAAATCAAAAACGAATCCCAGTACAATCAATGGGGGTATATGGCGTGATAGTCCCCTATTGTCCATCCGTGAAGAAGGTTTCCATTTTGTCTCTAAGGGTGTCCATTGGGAGATAAAAGGGCCGAACTTATGACCGAAAAATACAAGGGAAATACAGTATTTTTTCCCAGAGTACCACTGATATCGACTGAATTACCATTCAAATTAAAGAGACTGCAATTGTAAAATTAATCCGTTAACTGTTGTATAGTAAAAAAGTCAGACCCAATTGTTACACATTAACAATAAGCCAGATAAACCATTACCTTTCACTAAATGCAAGGGATAAATTAGAAATAAAGTTAACATTATACAGTATGTACAGTTAAGCCGTTAACTTTTGCGAGATAACAACGTCAGACCCAATTGTCACACATTAACAATAAGCCAGATAAACCATAGGGACAAACTTTAAAGTATTGTGGCATAAGTCTCAAAGTTTCCTGCTTTTCTCACGGTCAATTATACGTAGCTAGCAATCAGTTAGCTTTCTACATATGTTAGAAGTCCCGGGCGAAGCCGGGTTAAACCACTGGTTTAGGTATAAAATAATACCTAATTTGATATTTGAAAATAAAAACTATAATATATTTTTATTCTACACATAATTACAAGAAAAATGAGACCAAACAACTGAATTATAGCCCAAAATCAACAATGTTTTTATTTACAATATTTAAATTGTACTAAATGTTTATTTAATGCATACCTTATCGCAATGTTTATAAATAGAAATATATGTTTTTAAAATATTTATTACATTTTCAATATTAGTAGGGAATTTTTGCTGTTTTCAACATTATTATCTGTATTACTGTTGCTTAGATGAGCAAATGTTAAATTTACAAAAAATAAATTGTGTAAATACCAATATTACCGTTTTAATACATATTTATTCATACACAGCTTATCGCAACGTAAGTAAAATAGTACAAATTATGTTTTATATTTATTATATTGATGCTCCTTTGTTTCATTAAAATGAAAAGTACATATTTTTCTATAAAGATATACGATAGTGTTGTTTATTCACACTTATAAGTCATCACACTGTCATTCATTTTGTAGCAAACATTGTTGATTTTGGACTCTATTAAAGTAAATTATACATGGTTTGGTCTCATTTTATTGTAATTAGAATTAGAATTAATTCTAATTATCTATGATGTATATTTAAAAGACAAAACAATCAAGTATATCTAAACACACATACCTTCTTAAAGTTGGGGGTTTCACCAGTTTACAGCAGGAGAAAGACGTTCTGTATCATTGATGAAGTATCACTGAAGTAAAAAAAATAAAATTATTGCTAAAGCCCATATTTTGAAACTGTACAATGTTATCAATAACACAAGATAACCTTGTATAAGGAAGGACAAAGTCTCTATACAGATTAGAACATGATCTCTGACAACAAATTTATATTAGATATTCTTTTATCTACTATGAAGAATGGTAAGTGTTGGGTCAAAACGATATATGTTACATAGATACGGTTAAGTAATGCATACAAAACCATGCCGAGGTTTCGCAGAAGTGTTCATTTTTATGTTCTTAAAAATGATGTTTACTTTCTCACATTTACATAATATATATACGGTTATGTTATGCCTACAAAAACCATGTCAAGTTTCCAAAACAATGTCCGTTTTCATTTTCACAGAACCCAACAACTGATTTTAACTTCTCTCATATACGTTATACAAATATGGTTATGCAATGAATAAAAGATAGATATAACATTTTTCGCAAAAGCGTCCTTTTTATTTTTTCAGATCTCAAAAACTTATGTTTACGATCTCACAAATACGTAATATAGATACGTTAATGTAATTAATAAAAATTCGACGTCTAGTCTTCACATAACTGTCTGTTTGTATGTCCTCAGGGCCAAAGCTTATATTTACTATCTCACAAACACGTAATACTGTATAGATACGGTAATGTAATTAATAAAAATTCGACGTCTAGTCTTCACATAACTGTCTGTTTTTATTTCCTCAGGGCCAAAGCTTGTTTACTATCTCACAAACACGTAATACTGTATAGATACGGTATTGCAATTAATAAAAATTCGACGTCTAGTCTTCACATAACTGTCTGTTTGTATGTCCTCAGGGCCAAAGCTTATGTTTACTATCTCACAAACACGTAATACTGTATAGATACGGTAATGTAATTAATAAAAATTCAACGTCTAGTCTTCACATAACTGTCTGTTTTTATTTCCTCAGGACCAAAGCTTGTTTACTATCTCACAAACACGTAATACTGTATAGATACGGTAATGTAATTAATAAAAATTCGACGTCTAGTCTTCACATAACTGTCTGTTTGTATGTCCTCAGGGCCAAAGCTTATGTTTACTATCTCACAAACACGTAATACTGTATAGATACGGTAATGTAATTAATAAAAATTCGACGTCTAGTCTTCACATAACTGTCTGTTTTTATTTCCTCAGGGCCAAAGCTTGTTTACTATCTCACAAACACGTAATACTGTATAGATACGGTAATGTAATTAATAAAAATTCGACGTCTAGTCTTCACATAACTGTCTGTTTGTATGTCCTCAGGGCCAAAGCTTGTTTACTATCTCACAAACACGTAATACTGTATAGATACGGTAATGTAATAATAAAAATTCGACGTCTAGTCTTCACATAACATCAGTGTTACTCTTTATTCTATTCACCATGTGGAAGCAAACACAACTTTCCACAATAGGCTATACATTTAATGTGATTATCTTCATTTATTACATGTACACTAACTTTCTTTGTAACTACAAACAAATCTAGAGTTTAAGGCGATAACGACAGCAATGTTTTTTTCGCCATTAAACTCCATTAAAAAATAAATGAAAATCTTGATGATTTATGTACGATGTAATAACTGAAGAAAATGACATCTACCATATTATATTGTTGTTGTTTCATTCGCTGATTAAAATTACCACAAGCTTATTAAAAATGAATCATAATTTATATTATAATGAAACTAAAATTTCAAATTCTATCCTAGTCGAACTTCTAAGCTTGAAATTCTCATCCCTGGACATGACACTATATGAAGGACAGGTAACAGATGGTTATCTTTTAACCTTTGACGATGCAAAAATAGTATTCTTAAATTATCAACAATGGCTGAACAAAGCGAGTGAGTTTTATACGTTAGAAGATCACGCTTCAGACAATGTCCAGATAATGCAAGATATGAGTCAATCTTATAGAGCATTGGTGCTTTTGAAGATGACGAAGAGATGTGAGGAAGTGTTAAATCTATTTCGTATGTTCTTTGTAAGTTATATAAAAGGCTAATAAACTGTTGTTAGTATATAAGAAAAAATATGTGCGGAAATTTAAAAATTACATTATTATTTTTAGTGAAATTAAATGTAAAGATGTTTTCTTTATTTTTTGTGATCTTTCTTCTTTTGACGACCAGGATTTCCAGTCTACTGAATCATTTTCAACTACCCATGCAAAATTATTATGAAAACAACTTGTAAATGATTAAATATTGCCAAAATTTCTACCCTCATGTGTTCATTTAATTAATATAAGTGTGATGTAAAATGTATAATTTGAAATAAATTGTCTTTGCACTTATAGGTGGCTGGTACATGATGTATTTTCCGTTTCTTTTATTCTAAAACTTTGCAGAATGACACGTTTTATCTCGGCATGTTTAATTTTGGTTAAGAAAACACATCAAAAGTTAAACTCTAATTATTCATCAGGATATACTTACCTTTTTATTGTGATTTGTATAAAATTGGATTTACAATAAATTTGGAACTCCTCTAATATGTTTAGTAATTTTTTTTTCACTTATTAAAAATTTCAAAAGTGAAATTAATGTTAGTGTAATTATGGTTATTATCTATAAAATGTGCATATTTAGATCTTTGGTTTAAAGATGCTTTATTGCTTGGTAGGTGTTCTTTAAATCTTTGAAACTTTTACCTGTCTTGTCCTATATATAATTTATCACAGTCATTACATGAGACTATATTCCTCCTTCTTCGAAAACATCTAAGAGTTTCTGAACCTATTTTTATTTATTATATTTTGGAGTTTATTATTAGTATGGTATTCTATAGAATATCGTTGCTTGCGAAAGATATTATTCATTGAGTGTTTTAGTTGACTATTGTATTTTATGGTTATAGGCCCCCTATATGTTTTGGATTCTGATGGTGCAAGTTGTTTTTCTAATTTGAGTTTTATCTCTTTCTTTGTTTATGGATGCATTTATCAATGATAGAGGCAGGCACGATTCTATAACTGGGCAACATGGGCACTTGCCCAGGGGCGCAAGCGTACAAGGGGCGCAAGGGTACAAGGGGCGCAAGGGTTTTGGGTCATAATTTTTTTTTAAATTGACCAGTATTAAGGCAGTATATGTCGATAAAAGTTTATAAATTTAAAAAACTATAAAAAATTATAGAGCTGAAAAATCAAAATTTTAAGGTAGCACAACCATTCTTCAGATCTTTCTGAAAAATTTGATAACATGCCCATGCTTATCAGTTAGAAAATAGCGTCCGAAACAGAAAACTCGTTTTGTCCCCTCTTCACCCGCGCATCGCAAAAATCACCTCGTTCGTATAAATTCATTCAATGGTAGTAAGTGTAAGGCCTCGATTTGCCAAATCTTACTGAAACACAACGATTTGAAATTTTCAACTCTCTTAAAGAAAAGCAGAATGACGATATAAGAGAGCAGGCTCAAAAGGTAGCTCAATGTTACTCCAATGACATTTACAAGTAAGACTTGTGCAAGAGTGTCTACATTTTAAATTTTATATGGAAGCTGAAAACATCACAAAAATTAGGGAGTGCTACGAATATATAAAAAATACAGCTTAGAAAGTACATTCCCAAACTTGGTGGTAGCTATTCGAATTTACTTAACATTGCCAATCACAAATTGCACAGCTAAGAGGAGCTTTTCGGCCTTGAAAAGAATAAAATCTGAAAATCGTTCTACAATAAAAGACGAAAATCTGAATAGCTTAATGCTGTTATGTACGCAGAGTGACATTACACTGAAGCTTGACTTCAAAGATATAATTGTTAGTTTTGCTACATCAAAGATCAGTAGAAAAAAAGCAATAATGTAAATAGGATATAAGGAGAAAGTATGAGGAATATGTATAAATATATATATAAAGTATAGTAATAAGAGAAAGAAAGTATAAAGGAAATAAGAGATATTATGGTTGAAGTATTAAAGTTGTTTTACAAGACTCAATTAAAAAGTGAACACACAGTTGAAATAAAATGAGCTATGGTTATGTATAGAAATAAAAGTTTGCAATAATTAAGAACTATTTATTAGGGTGGGTGGGTGGTCCGTGATACTGTAAAATACAAGGTTGTTATGTTGTGACGTCAATCATAACACCTACGCCTGTAACTGCAGTAATAATACTAGCAAGTTTTTACAGTAGTCGGTTGCCAGTCCGTAACACGCCAACATGGCGGGTCCATAGGTGGTGGATAATGGAAAGACTTACCGACTCACCAAATAAAAGGAATTCGGTGGAGTTAAGGGAGAAATCCCTCCCGAACCAACACTGGCAAAGATGAATTAATCAGGGGGGGGGGATCTCTTTAATTTGCCCAGGGGCGCTAAAACGGTTAAAAACGGGCCTGGATAGAGGAGTTATATTCATTGGCAGTTGTGATGCATTTGATCAAATTTATCTCTTTGATAAATTCATTCTATTCCATAGGGATGTTCAGAGCTCTATGTAAAAAACTATTGTAAGCTGCTAATTTATGTTTTATAGAGTGATTAGTTGTACGGATGGTATGGTCAGATTGAGGTTTTCTGTCAATTTTAAACTTGTGTTTGCCGTTTTCTTTCATGATGGTGACATCTAAGTAGTTCAACTCTTTATTATTTTCTGTTTCAGGTATCATTTTTATCAGTGGATGGATATTATTTTAAGAAAATTGTTGAGTTGTTTTAGTTGTCTTTTAGTACTATTAAATAAGCATATTATATCATCTACATATCTGTGGTAATAGATAATTTTGTTACAGAATTTATTAAATTTATTCATGATATATTTGTTTTCGAATTCTTTAAGAAAGATATCAGTTAGGATTCCAGACAAGGTGGATCCCATTGCCTTGGTTCTGTATAAACATTTCATCTTTGAATTTAAAGAAGTTTTGTCTCAAGAAAATTTTAACCAATTGAATACATTCTGCTATGGCTTCTTTAAGTTAATTTACTATTTTCAATAGGATTCTGTTCCAAGATTAGGATAGTTTCTTTTATAAGTATGTTGGTGTATATGTTAGTTATATCAAAGGAGACCAGTATATTACCAGATTTAATATCAACGTCTTTTTTCTAATCAAATCATAGCTGTTTTATAGTCTAAAATAATTTATAATCGTATTTCTTTTTTCAAAACTCTTTCCAAGAAATGCGTTACTTTGTAGCAGACACTTGGGTAAAATTGACAATGTTCTGATTGGGATATTTTCTTTGTGGATTTTAGGAATTGTTCTAAGTATGAGAGCTGAAGGTATTATCATTTTTACCCTAAATCTGAGACAATGTGTTTGAATTTGTTTAAGTATTGTTTTATGGGTCATTGTCAATTTTGTCAATTTAATGTTGTTGTTGGTAAAGAATTGTTTAACCTTTTTGCTATGGTCCGTGTTGTTGATTACTACAAGCAAACTTCCCTTGTCTGCTTTAACAATAATAGCATTGTTGTTTACCAGCTTCGTGCGTCTACAGTGCATCTCCCAAAACTGCTATAAGCACAAGTCTGGGAAAGTATAGTACAATTTCCCAAGCAAATGATTCTGGAATTTTGGCATGTGCCAATTTAGGTATAACTAAGCGTTATACCAACAAACGCATAGTTATAATATCCGATAGTCAGGCTGCCCTTAAAGCTCTTGACTCGGAGCAAATCTCTTCCAAGGTGGTGTGGGACTGCTACCAGGCTCTCTACAAATTAGCTTTCACCAACTCTGTAACCCTAAGCTGAGTACCTGGTCACGCAGGCATTCATAGTAATAACGTCCAGATGAACTGGCCAAGAAAGGTGCGTAAATGTGCTTTTGGATCCAAAGCTAACCTGTGGCAAAATATTTTGCAATGAAAAATGGCCCAATGAAATTTCCTAGAAAAGGGTGATATTTTTTATGCTCTGGGTTGTCCTTTAATCAGAAGTTTCAACTGACCCATTGGGTATCAATTCCGTGTCTAGTTTTGGGAAAGTCTGTTATTTACAAACACTACAAAGGCCAGAAAAGCGTGATCCTGTTTGGGGAATACAAAAATTCCGTTTATTAAAAGTCTCCTTTAAGGGAAGTTTCACTGTATACACAAGTGGTGAGATACAAACTTTAATGATTATTCCTAAACAACTCTGGATGAAAAAATTTTGCAGGACACCTACAGAGGCCTCACAGCACACCGGTTAAGAATTGCTGATCAATAGTGATATCACTTTGTAGGCTATATAAATGGTCTGATGAGACTTCTAGACATATCATCCTGGCATGGGAGAGGCTTGAGGCTAAAAGAAAAGCAATCTTTGATGCTAGCATAGGACGGAAGCTTCTGAGCCTCATTGAGGGTTCAGGTATTGGCTTGCCTTGCTAGTAGGTCCTTGGGGGTATACAATAAGCTTAGGTTGACATACAAAGATCTTGAGTACTCCTTCCCCAATAATCTAAACTAGTTTCCCATTCACTCCATGAGTTTAATTCCACTGTAACTGTAATAACCTACTTTAATAGTAGTAATATATGCTCTGTCCTTTGTAGAATAGCTCTCTTTATTTTTCACATAGTATTTGTCAGAAAATACTGCATGGATTCAGCAGTACAGAGTACTGACACTAATCTTAAACCTTAAAGAAATTAAGCATATTTAAACACAACAGAGATAAAAAATACATCAACCCTCTTCAATATTGCATTTGAGCTGAGCAAGAGTTGCTATAGTCTTGTTTGGTTCACCATACTCTTCAGATGCCCACACAGAGAAGTCTGGATATCAGGGGAGGGAAGGATAATTGATGTCAGCATTCCTTGAAATGACGTGATCTCCAAACAATCGACTCACTGTGCAGTGTGTGATGTGGCTCCATTCTGTTGAAACCAGGTGTTCTGAATGGCACATCTTGTTCCCTTCCGACCCTAATGCTATTAGAGTATTCAAGGGCTTGGGGGTCTTTGATTTATGCTCTTTTCATCCTTTTTTTCTTGAAGAAATATGTGTATTGCCCAGATATTTATCGGTGTATATTCATGGTTCTTGCTCAGTCAATAATAATTAATAATAGGAAGATATAGTATAATAAAGTACTAAAACAATTCTAGTGTATTATGCAAACCTTGTAGTTTATGTAATAAATAATTTAATTTGTTCCGCAACAAAAGTTGAAAATTCACATAATGTAGGTAAGTCTTGGGATAGACTCTTATTATATCTTGCTAAGTTGTATTAATATGTTTATATACAGATTATGTTCGGAAGAGTGCTCCAACACTCCACCTCTAGCTACCCGAGTCGACTGATCATAAAAATCTTCACCAGCCGGGCTTGAAATGCCTGTTCGGTTCATTAGTCACCTATTTGTTTGTCAAAATATTGCATTCATTCCAATATTTTTTAAATCAACGTAGGAAAAAAAATAATGAAATACAACGGAAATTCGTTGTATGGGATTATATTTTGGTCAAAAATCTCTCTCTTAAAAAAGTCGTTTAAAAAGTATACGGGGTTACTATGCTCGATCGCTCTCTGAAAAAAGTCGTCGAGCAGTGGTAAGGTGTTACTATGCCCAAAGCTATTTTGAGAAAATTACAAAAAAGTTAAAATGTTTAAATATCAGTGCTGAAGTAAATAAATTGAAGTGAGAAGTGAAATGTTAAATTAGCGAATCTGCAGTGAGTTCCGAAAAAGTGGAAAATCTTATACATCCAGAGTTAATGAAAATTAATACGCCACAGGAACTTCGCTAAGGACACATGGATCAACTGTAAACTTCAACAACAACCGGACTCCAGAGAATTAAAATCATCCCACCATCCAGGAACATCTAGACCAGGATCTTTCAGATGGCGGTCAAGGTCTGAAAAGTTATTTAAACTATCCTTTTTCTTATTAAGGCAAAATTGGCCAAAATTTTAAGTTAGAGTCAAACTGATTTTCCTGTTATATAAATTTAATATAATCAATTAAAAATTGTGTAAGTTAAGATATAATACTTGTGTGTGGATATTTCTTTTTCATAGTTAATAAAATGTTAATATAATAATCCTGAACAACTAATTAGATTTTAAACTTAGAAATTAGTGTTCAGAGATTAAGAAGAGGAAATTCTTTGTTAACAAAATAATATACAGTATAAAATTTTCCTCTGAATTAAAATAATTGCCTATCTGCTACCTAAATATAAAAGTAATAAAGTAATAAATTGTATGAGAAAAATTTTTTTGCTTAGTGATTAAAACTGAATAATGTTGTAACTTTCTATTTTAAATAATTTTGTTCTTAGTTATAAAGAAAAATTGATTTTTATTTCTGTCAAATTAAATAGAATAAATAAGTTTCAGTTATTAATATCAAAAATAATGTGTAGTCTTTTATAATTATCCACACATCTTGGTTATGTTTACAGCTAATATTTTGAATAAAGGTAAGATATAGTGTATTTACAAGGTATTCTCAAGAACACGGTCCCTAGGGAATAAAAAAGTAAAATCGTGTTCTCCCTGAGCATAAGGGTAAATTAAATACAGTAACTGGAAGTAATTAAATTAAAAGGGGGGGTACCGGCAGTTTGGGGCAACCTAAACTGTTGAAGGGGTTATTCAACCCAGGCCAGACAAAATACAGAAGCCTACACTTCCAGGGGATTGAATAATTCGTTCTTTGTTACGAATCCTGGATGAAAAAAATTCAAGATTCGAGACTAGTGCGCTTAATAAAAAGATTGGGGAAGCGTCCGGTCTAGCTCGTAAAAAAGTTGAGTTTTTTCATTGTAGAAAATTTATACCAAACTCGACTTAATTAATGAGCCATGGGTCCTTGGAGGAATCATCAGAGGACTCCCAATCCAAAAATGTAAGTTAACATGGGAAAGAGAGAAGTGGATTTGTGGAGCAATTAAAAATGTTATTGATTTTTATGTAATTCATATATAATTAAATTCACATTTATTCACATAAATTTAGATATAAATACAAAAATTTAACATAAGAATGTTGAACTGAGGAGTAAAAAATAATTTGAAGATAGAATAAATTATTTGGTAATCTGATAATAATGTATTACCAGTTTTCTTTCACTTATAAAAAATAAATATAAGATTATTTACTTTTCAATACTATTTTTAATAAAACTCCATGCATGCATAAAAAAAAGTATGCATGAAATTTCATTAAAAGTACAGTACACTGTCGATTACAATGGTCGAACTCACCGAAATTGAAGGAAGTAAAGCTTTGAAAAACCACATCTTAAATACCTCGGTATTTATCTCCTCATGATATTCAACAGGTTTTATGACTGGAAGATTAGAGACAGTGCATTGATCCAACCATTGTGGCCTCCTGCTTGACAGATTGTTAATCGCTTAACTTTTCCGAGGTGTGTATCCAAATTACAAGTCACGTATCGTTTTTAGTCCACACAATATCTTTAGAAATGTTAGCACAGTTTTGTCAAGGAAGATTGTATTTTTAATGTTAACACGATGCATTTTTTCTTAAAAACCTGCTGCACCTTGACAAAGCAATGGAAGGCTTCTCCATCAATAATTTTTGTTTGTTTAAATTTAAAATTAATACAACTTGTTTAAACTCAAATTTCATTCTACGGACAGTTATGTAAGATAAATTACTCGATACCATTACTCTCTCAATAACATTTGTTTATATTTAACATAGGACCCTTATTGTCTCATTCTCATCTCATAGACACAATCATATTCTTAGCCTGAGAGTGAATTTGTTAAACTTGCCAAGTCAGAACACTCACATTAAATAAACTTCTGAATAAAAAACTTTGAAAACTATAAAACCGGTCACTCGATACGCACTTAGTCGATAAACTCTTAACAACTGAAGTAAACCAGCGATCTCCACTGTTTCAGAAATATATTAGTTAAATACACCAAACCGAGGGTTAATTTATATTAATCATCCAATTCTAACAGAGACGAGAGCACACTGGCTTGACGTGGTTATAAAAGATTGCAAAAGCCTAATGATAGAAATGTTATTATAATTGGAGATATAAATATATTTATTCTTAAACATAATTTAAAGAATAATATTTCATTAAAATTTAAAAAAACACTCCTATCTGTACTGATAATTTATCGTTTCAACACACATAATCAATTTACTTAGGTCATGTTTGGTATCAATTTTCATAATTTTTTTAAGTAGATTTAAAAAATATTAAAATTAATGAAATATTTTGGCAAATTAAAAAAAAAGCCATATCACAAGTATAGGTAGCCACTAGGTGACTAATGAACTGATCAGGCATCCATGGACTTCATGGAGTTTAACGTTTTCTTGGATCTGCTCGAACCAGTAAGCAAGAAGTCTGATGCTCCAGGGATAATATCTCAAATTGCTTCAAAAACCTTGAATCAGCGATACCCTATGGACACTTGGATACGGATATATACTGATGGATCTAGAATGGAGGGAGAAACAGGAGCTGGAATATATTGTAGCCACTTCTCACACTACTTTGCTTTAAGTAGCAACTGTACAGTGTTTGAGGCAGAATTGGTAGCCATAAACGAAGCTCTTCAACAGCTGATTGTGACACCATGGCTAAACACGAATATAGTTGTCTTGGTGGACTCCAAGTCATCACTGCAGGCAATAGCGAATAATGATAATCAAAAAAGCACAGTCATACAGAATATTAGACATAACTATAAAATAGTAAGAAATAATGTTAACAATATCGCAATACAGTGGGTTCCCGCTGACGTGGGCTTGTGGGGGAATGAGGCAGCAGATGATTTGGTGAAGAGAGGAACAAGAATTATCCAAAAACCAGCATGTGCCCTGACGTTGCAAGCAATTATACGAAAACTAAAAACAACCTCACAGCACAGATTTGTTGATGATATGAGGAATAAACTGTGTCTGTAGCAAATTTCCGATTAGCTACTGGTCACGATTGTCTTGCCAAGCATTTATGCAGAATGAAAATACTAACCTCTGACAAGTGCACAATTTGCTTACAAGAATTGGACTCCATGTATGTTATGGACAAGGATCATCTACTGGTCTGCAGAGGTCTGGACGGAGAGAAGCAAGGACGAAGGGACTTTCCTGGACTTTATTGGGAGGCAAGAACCAAGATGGCGTGAGTCAGAAGGTGCCATTGGAAGAAGAAGAAGAAGAAGTTCAGTTGGCGGGGATTATTACGATCATTCGACTCAGGTAACCAGAGGTCCAGTGCTCTTCCAAACTTAAATGAAATATAAGTAAATATATAGAACCTATTAAAATGAACTACTATTCAAAAGTAGCAGTATATAGTATGCATATCAGTGGATGAATAATAATAAAAGGTCTGTAAATTTGGCTATAAATACCTTGTATTTAAGCGCATTTTTGACATTCAGAATTTGATAGAATACTTAATTAAATTAATCAATCCACAGATAAAAAAATATATATATTAAAGACGCGATGGAAATTATAAACAGTATATAATATGTCTATAATTATTGACAAGTGATTTAATGGGCACAGGTATAAATTTAAATGATAAAAAACTGCCAGAAAAATACATTTCAAATACATGATTCATTGAATATTGTATATTGATACATGTAACAAATTTACAATATTTTCTTAAAATACAATAAAATATAAATCTTAAAAAATATAAACACGTTATTCAGTCTTGATAAGTAGAGTATGATTGATTATAAATAATCATTAAAGGCACAGCCATTAACAGTTAAAGTATTTTCTGAATCAAAATAACAAAAGAAAATCTCAATTAGAATTATTTAATTTGTACTGTGTTATTTTTTTGGCACAAATATCTAAAAGACAGAAATAGTCTATTTAAAATTATATCTATATATTATATTTAACACCATAAACCTGTATTTTAAATATACTCCTAAGTGTTTATGTAATCTTTGAAGTTCAGTGTTTGTACAAAATGTAACAATTAAATAGTTTAAGTGTATTGCGCTTAATGAAACTGCCGGTGAGCAGCAGAACAAATAATGTTTAAATAAATATTTGTGGAAAAAGATAATAAAGAAGTAAGATTTCAAATGAATAAAAAATATTACTGAAATATTCTCACATGTTTATCCATCCACAAAATAAAATAAAAAAGTTTAAAGAACTATAATTTACAAAACATGAAACAAAATCTATAAAATGTATACTGTTTACATAAGTTATTCAAAATTGTCAAGTTAATGTTTGTATTTATGAAGTCTTTGCAATTGTCACTAAAAAAAATTAACTATGAGTTCTACTCAGATATTTTTTTAGATTATTATATAAATCTTAAATGTTTAAGTGAGGAAGCTACCAGTGAGAAGCAAAACAGAGCTGTAGCATCACAAGGAAAAAGAGAATTGCAAAGTCTTAACAACAAAAAAAAAAGGTAATTCTTTAATTAAATTTCATATGGTCTCATCAGGATATTCTTTTTTTGTAATGTCTTATCTAAAAGCAAATTATTTCTACATTTCTTAAACTGGTTTTTATTTATGTGAAAACCTTCTTGGTGAAGTAGGAAATTTTATTGAAATTTTTCAAGTAAACATATAGTGAACTTTTCCCTAAACGTTTAAAAATATGTTGAACAGTAAAATATTTCTTGTATCATAATTGTTTTGAAAATGTTCAATAAAAGCATCTATAAAAAGTTTTCTTACTATAGTGGGATGAAACTATACAACAAACTGTTAGAACACATCAGGACAGTAGACTCTACTTTCTTATTTGTATGAATATTTCTTTTATTCCACAGAATAGCTTATTCTGCAGGGATAAATGATGTATTTTGTAGCATTATTTCATTGTGATGTGATTTGTATTGCGCATTTTGTTCTAATTTTATATTGTATTTTAACTTTTATATGTTATGTAAATGTAATGATTAATTCATCACCTGGCTTGGGAATCTCCCCAATGTATGTTGTATTGTGGCCAAGAGATAAATCATAATTTTATGAAATATTCTTTATTTTTATGTATTGTATTTCAAATTTCAAAAAATATACAGATAATGAAATAGTTATTCCAATTTTAGAAATAGTAATTTTCTGAATAGTGAGTGGTAATTTATTCTCTCGTGTGAATGGATATTTGTCCTTATGATCCTTTGTTTGGTGTTTTAAAAAACCATAGCACCAACTCTAGGTTGAAATCTAGTTATGTAGAAATTGTTGTTTATGAGTATTTTGTTGGTTTTAGTTATTATAATATCTATTTAGAGTTATTGAAATGTTAATGTTACACACAAAAAGCATTATAACCTTATTTTTCACATAACCTGTTCTCAAGCTGCCTATCGACCCAACTTAGAACTACTTTAGCTTAAATTTAATTCCAGTAAATAACCCAACAGTAGTAGGGTGTAGGAGTGGATTTAGTGGGGAAGAGTAGTTTTATATTTTTTGTGTAAATGAAATGTAAATGTTAATTAAATTAGTGCGGATAGGTTAAATAAGATATATTGTGTAAATGAAATGAAATGCACATAACTTTGAATATTAGTTTTAAACATTTTAGTTGTCATGCCCATATAATATTTATTACATGACTAACAATTAAACCTATATCTCCAATTTTAAGGTATATATTTTCCCTCTAAAGTGTTGAAATTGTGTAAAAGACTTTGTGATTCTGTCACTTAAAATAATTGTTAGACAAGGTTATGAGCCAAACATGTATAAAAAATAAAAATAAATAAATATATATATATATATATATATATATATATATATATATATATAGTGTGTGTGTTCATAAAGTAACATAACCAAAAATGGACACAGATTTTACACTTGTAAGTTAGTTTATGCTGATATCTTATTACAACTAAACAAGACAAGATCAAGTATCTCAATCATCACTCCATTTGTATCAATAGTTTCACAGCAGTACAACAAACATGCCGTTTTCACAAACCAGCATATATTTATGGTGGATCATTATTTAATGTCTCGGTCTTATTCTGAATGCCAAAATGTTTTTATGGCTAATTTTTCCGAGAGTGAAGTACCAAATAAATCAATGTTAAGTGAGTAGATTTTGTGAAACAGACAATGTAGCTGATGAAAAACAAAGTGATCACCCATCAGTGTCAATTGAAAACAGATCTCACAACATTCAATAGTTGCTATTATGTTCTCCATAAAAGTCACTTGGGAAACTTTCTCAACAGACTGGAAGTTTGGTTGGGGAAGTACACAAGGCTACACAAAAACGAAAGTTACGCCTGTATCAAATTTAACTAGTGCAGCCAGGAGAACCTGACATCAATAGT
The DNA here is from genome assembly GCA_963513935.1 of Aphrophora alni. Classification (NCBI taxonomy): domain Eukaryota; kingdom Metazoa; phylum Arthropoda; class Insecta; order Hemiptera; family Aphrophoridae; genus Aphrophora; species Aphrophora alni. The sequence continues at coordinate 11,979,577 of OY740765.1, read as the reverse complement.
CAACTTCAGTACAGGATTTCCTGTATTGGATATTATCTCCAATATCAGTGCAGTATTTCTAATGAAAGTTGCACTGAACAAAATTAATGCCTGCATCAACAATAAAGGTGAACATTTTGAACATTTATAGTACAATGTATATGACAATGGTAAAAAGTAAACAAATTATAGCCAGTTGTTTCCTGTATATATTATAGTGATGTGTCACTACTCTAGTAATCAGTACACGCTGTCCACAAATGTATCTGATACTCGAAATCTAAAGTACTGATTACAAAGTAATTAACTAAGGATTGTATTATAAGTGACGGGAAATGTACTGTACTGACTATTGTTGTAGATTGATATTACATGGGCAGGGTAATGTGGGACAGTAGAGCCAATTGGAGGGTTCGACTGCTCAATAGCACTCAAACTGATTATTTTTAGATACACGAGAGCCAATGAGAGAGTAGGATGAGATTCAACTAGGGAAATATAATTACACTCATAGGTTGATATTGGGGAGCCAATGGGAAGGCTAAACTGCTCCATTCATTTCAGTCGATATAGCCAGTAATCATGATTACAAAGTAGTCAGTATTTGTAGTCAGTACGCCAATGTAATTGTACTGATTGTAATCAGTATAGAAAAGGTAATCATTTAGCAGATCATTAATATATTAGTCTTGCCGTTAAATAAATATAATTTGTTTTACATGTTGTTTGCATGTAATATATATTCAGTGTAGTTTCCCATTATCATATAATTAAATTTGTCATGTCATTAAATAAATACAGTTTATTTTACATGTGGGTAGTGTGATTTAATGAATATCCTGTATATTATTTAGTATATACAATTTTTGTTCCAATGGGACCAAATATGGTACAAACATTGGTTTACTAAAAGGTTTGGGGAAGTTAATTTGGTAGACAAATCTCATAATAAAAATTTGTTTTTTAGCGGTTTTTAATAAATTTTCTGCTATAACAGATGCAAATTTTGCCAAATTTCACAAAATTTGAAATACAAATTGATATTTTCAATGGCTCTAACAAGCTTTTTATCTAAAAAGAATCGGAAATCAGTCATGGTGGCCACAGATTTGGAAAACCAGGAAAAGTCAGGAAATTTGATTATCAATGAAATGTCATGGAATTTGATTAATCAGGTAAATTACATGGAATTTGATTAGTCAAGGAATTAACTGAGAATTCAGGGAATTTTTAGTTGTTCTGTTTAAACAAAGTACTTATAAGGATTTCTTAATTGAACATTCAGTTTATCATAAAGCGCTAAACACATTAGTCAATCATAATCTTTAGGCAGATACATAGTTTTATTAAAGAATCTAGTTAAATGTGAGCAATTTCTAAATAAATATTTTAGTTTGAACCATAATACAGAAAATGGATTGAAAAAATTGTAACCCACAAATTGAATTGAAACATTTTGCTTACTCTACCTAGCTAACAGTTTTGGACACAGAGAATTTAACGAAAGAATCATGACTTACAAAATGAATCAACTCGCTTGATGGGCGGAATGGAAGTTCTAATGACTAAAATTGAATAACAAGACAGTTAATACTGGAAAGAAAACAAAGATCAAAACAACTACACAGGCAAGGATGAATAAAAGGTATGGACAAAATTTAAATGTCACAAATTACATAAAAGGAATTTTGATACGATTCTTTTTAGCGAGTGAATTCAAATAAATTTAGAACATACTGCACAGTTTCAAAGTTTAATGGTAATAAGCTATTCTCAATACTTGTATAGTGTCGTGGGTGTCGCAACAGCGATGTTACGATAAACAGTGGCAATTAGATGACTCGTATATTCGTAATAATTTGAATTAATGAATTTACTCAGAACTGTTTCCAAAATGTTTCGAATCTGAATACCTCAAGACCAGATGAATTTAAGAATTGAAACGTTCCAAGTATTTTATTCCTGAATCACACATTGCTACCTTAGTTAGTACTCTTGTCTAGTCCTCACAATGTCATGCTATACATCGTTGAAATCCTTTGTTGGAACATATGTACTTTATATTTTGGATCGTTTTAGCAATTAATACACTGCAGATGAGTAAGTAATGACATTAATATTATTCTTAGTATATAAAAGGTTAAATGATGTAGGAGTTACTTAATTGACTTTATTTTGTGAAATTGTAGGGAAAACTAAAGAAATAGTTCTAGGCTTAGGTTAACATTAGATTAGAGTTTTAAATTTATCTTTTAAGATGTCAAATAAGACATTTTATTGGCTTACAGGCAAATGAACATCATAGGCCTGTGTTTGATCTTTAGAGTGTTTCATGACTATCAGTTTACCTGAGGGGTTTTAATCCTGATTTTTTATTTTGGTATCATTAGTATTTACAAATTCTGAAATGAGCAATTTTGTCACAGTCTGATATCTTCCCTAAGAAAATAATGAAATAAATTGAAACTATTATTTCATTGCACGTACACCCCTACAGCCAAACAAACTTGGAGATATGTGGAAATACGGGGTTATTGGGTAGGGGAAATACGCAAGCTAATTTGATTTCATTGCCGTGACTGTTGCATAATCCTATTCCTAGGGATGTACAAGTCAGAATCTAAATACACGATTTTTGTTTTCAATTACTTAAATTTGGTGGTGTATTATCAAGTTAGATTAGGTTATATATTTTGTTTTTATTTGAATTAATTTTTCTTATGACTAACTATATGACTTTTCATAAGCCTATTCCTAGGTGTATACAAGTCTGAATCTAAAGGAAGATTCTTGTTTTCCGTTACTCTAATTTGGTGGTATATTAATAATAAAGTTAGATTAAGTACAGTTAGGTTAATTTTCAGTTTTTATTTATGGTAATTTTTCTTAAGGCCGACTACGTGACTGTTTTATAAACATATTCCTAGGTGTGTATGATTCCAAATCTAAATGCATGATTCTTGTTTTACATTAGTCGAATTTGATGGTGTATTACTAAGTTAGGTTAGGTTATATTTTACCTTTATTTATGTTAATTTTTTTATGGCTGACTATGACTATTTCATAAACTATCCCTAGGTATGTACAATTTCATATGTAAAAACACAATTCTTGTTTTCCCTTAATAAAATTTGGTGGTAAATTATCATGTTTTAGGTTAAATGAAGTTAGATTTAGTATAGTTAGGTTAAATTATTTTTCTTTTATTGGTGTTAATTTTTCTTATAGATGACTATATTATGAACTATGTTTGTACGGTACTTACGTATTAACGCCACCGCAGCAGAAGTTGCTAATGTGCATTCGCCAATATTTGCTTACCTTTCGATATAATTATATATCATGACAGGTTTGGCCAGGTAGCTATATATATATATATATATAATCACCTGGCCAAACCTTTCGTAAGTTTATTGAAGTTAATAATTTGAAATTAGATCATGAATAAACATGAGCTTTAAAAGTGAAGTGCCGCCAATCTACGCCTAAAATTTTTGCGACAAATCATAAAATGAAAGTATATGAATCTCAAAGCTGAAAAAAATGGAATTCTGCTTCCCTTAAACCAGTTTGCTCTTTATTGGCGCATGCGCATTAGCGCAAATTCTGCTGCGGTGGCGTTAATACGTAAGTACCGTTTGTACTTGACTATTACGATTTTGCATCCGCAAACACAATGTCATCAATCGAGTTATGTTGACTAACATGGTTTTACATCCTGCATATGTTTCACTGATTCTTTAGTGGTAGTGTTTATTTGTGCAAATTTGTTTTTAAACATTTTAGAATAAAAATAGCTTTATGTTTGTTCTGACTTTACGATTTGGCATGCAGCAGAATAGTGCATAACCTCAGTTGTACCAGATCGTTAGGTAAATAAGTACCTTCATAAGGACATGATAGACAAGGAAATTGATTACGAATCTTAATTATATTGACAGAGAAATTTCAGAAAAATGTCAAAGAAATTTCAGAATTGAGAAAATGTCAGGGAATATTGTGAAAAGGGTGCGGAGAAACCTGGAAATGTCAGGGAAATTGAAAATTGGAATTCTGCGATCACCGTGTCAGTCTTTAGCCAATTTTACTGACTCTTAGAGTGCTTATAAAACATATTGCTTTCTACCTCTCGAGATATTAAGAAAATTGTAATCCAAAATGAAGATTCCATAAAAACTATAAAAATTGGTGGTATTCACGACATCATATACACTCAAACTGCAAGTTTTTAATGATTTTTTATCGCAAATTTCATTTCGTAGTTCTTAATTATAGAAATTTGTTTTAATTTCTTATGAAAATATTGAAACAACTGTAAATTAACTTGATTAAAAAATAAAATAAAAATGGAGTGAAACAATACTAACTTCAAAAGATGACCTTGAGTATGAACATAGGGGTATTAAAATAACAATATATTTACTTAAATGCCATACTCCTTAAGAATATTTGCAGCAATAACTAATCGCTGAATTTCAGATGTTCCTTCATATATTTCAGTGATTCGAGCATCTCGATAATGTCTTTCAGCTGGCATGTCAGTCACATATCCCATACCTCCTAGAATCTGTAAATAGTCAACAGCTGGTAACTAATAAGCTCAAATTAGCATTAATCTAAATACATTTTATAAATGTAAATTACTCTTAGCAAACTATACACATTTGACAACATTCGGCCCCAGAACTAATTGTAAAAGTTGCTCTACCAGTTACATAATAATAAAGTACAAAGATTAAAGTTTGTTTGAGTGAAAGGTATACATAATTTTACTGTCCGTTCATGTTTTGAGGGCATTCATTTGAAATGGACATGAAATAATAATAATTTTACTATGGTTACAAAGAGCATAAATATACAGTACATACTTTTTATTAATAACAAAGACATATTTTATATAAAAAAGGGTAAATTTTAAGTATGTACAATTTTAACTAATGGTGAATCAAGGGCGTAATAAAAACAACACCAGTTAAAGTATTATGGAAGCCATAGATATACAATTTTTTTTCAGACAACAACTAATTATACTCAGCAATAATGTTTTAAATTTATTCATACCTGTATTGCTTGATGAGCTGCAAAAGTGGCTGCTTCTGAAGCTGAAAGTTTAGCCATTGCTGCTTCCTGCAAAGTATAAACATTATTTAAACTATACTGTGTTCATTGTATCTAACAGTTCTTCAAATGTCTTTAGTGAGTGAGAATAAGTGAGCAGAATAACAGATGGAAAATGAAATGCCACCAACCAGACTTCACTACAAAATTTTCAGTAGCTGAAATATCCGTTAACTGAAAATAACAGTTGCAGTTTCTTCTTTAACTGAATCTCCTGTGATCAAACTGTTCTCTGACTGAAATAGTTGTTAAAAAAAATGTTCTTCTTCAACTGACTCTTCTGTGACTAAAATTAAACGGTTTCTTCTTTGACCAAAAGAAGTGTGCATGTGGCTTCTCTGACCGAAACAATTCTTTTATTTTTAAATTGTATTCTTCAACAGAATATTTTTTGACCAAATTCTTCTCTGACTAAAATTATGTCACAAATTCATTTTTTGATCCAAAAAAACTTCGCACATGCTACTTCTCTGACTGGAAGAGCGCACCATATTTTAAATAGATCTCTTCAAGTAAATCTTCTGTAACTAATTTCTTCTCTGACCAAAATTATGTCACGATTTTCTTCTTTGTCCGAAAGAACTCCACAGTGTAATGCTGGTATTACATTTGGATTTGAAAATGCAAATTATTCAATTATTATTTAACACATTATATATATTTATTTATAATTGCCAATAACCCATATTATCTGTTTAGAAAGCTTTTGGTAAACGGAAACACAATTGATGTTATGTTTAGTTGACACTTAGGTTTGAATTAGCAGAGTATTTCAGGTTTTAAATAATAAGAAAAATGAATGAATTATGAATTAATTATAGCTCTTGTTCCGTGTTTTAAAAGTTGCCAGTTAATTGATATACAGTGATGTAATGAGCATAGCTGTCTATCTTGTTATCTTTGTTTGCCAAATAATATTAAAATTCTTATTTAAAATGTTTTTTATTTTCAATTGTCTCTCTTCAAGAATGACTCGTTCTCTGTATGGATATATTGTAGTCAACTATGTTTTAATGTTCATACTCAATTTCTGTTGTTGTTTTTTTAGAAGAATGAAATGTGGTAAACAGATCTATACAAACTTCTTCTAAACGCCTAGTATAGACGTATACATGTGTGTACACATAAAAGTATTGTTGCGCTTAACTGTTGGGCAACACCAATAATTTTAATAATTTGGATTTTACACATTCCCTGAGCGAATAGACTGAGCGAGTAAGCCTTGGAAGATGCAAAAGTTCCCAATAACAGTTTTTAATACCAACTACCACTGAAATATTTGAATGTATGTATAGTGCATATAAAATTAACAGTGAGGAAACATATAAATCTGCCAACAAAATATACAAATTGCTTCATAATTTACAGTATAACAAACACACAGAACACAATTCTCATAAAAAATACGCCTAACTATCAGACGCGTTTCAACGACAAGGTCGGCCTCTTCAGTGATACACCAGCTACACCGGTGTATCACTGAAGAGGACGACCTTGTCATTGAAACGCGTCTGATACTTAGGCGTATTTTTTTATGAGAATTGTGTTCTGTGTGTTTGTTATACTGTATAGTTTTTCTCATAAGTCAAGCTCAACATTTAATATGCTTCATAATTTGTTATGAAGTTATTATAGATAAATAATTCAGTGTTTTATTTAGGATGACATTATTGCATGAGAATATGGTACATATGGAAAATTCACAAATTCTTATTGGAAGTTTTATACAAAGCTCAAGCATTAGTCATCTGTAATCTGTAATGTTTGTCAGTGCATTTTTAAAGCGCTGGTACTTTTAAAACTAAAATTTATATAAGCAAGCAGCTTCTTCATTCATTAAAAGTAATTGTACTGTATTACTTCCGTTAACTTTTAGACAATAAGTAAAGAAATATTAAAGTTTTGTACTTCATAGGTTATGTCAATATGGTGAAACTGAGTTTAACAACTTGCCACAATAAATAACCCAATATATTAGGTTTTACTTCAATGTTCTGTGACCAACCCAAATTAATACATGCATATAGGCAATGAACGATCTAATTTGGTCTAATACAAATACTTCGTGCAAATATAATGCCTATGATATCCAAATGATAGCAGCACTTTACAGACAGTGTGTTTAGTTTTATTTGTGAAATTGTTAGCGCTAGTGGTGCATTGTACTGGTTGATATTTGCCGCCAACACAGTCAGTGATTCACAAGTGAGCTGTATTTTAGTGTTGTGTTAGTTTTTGTAAAAATGAGTAGTGATGTAGTATTATGTAGTATTATATAGAGGGCAGTAGCAGTGAAAGTGATGAAGATATAGACAAATCATCAGATGACTCTAACGGTGATTCTACAGAATTATCAACAGTAAATCAACAGCACAAAGTTCCTGCAGAAAATTTACATTTATCGCTGCCTCGCTTCCCATTCAATAGTGTACTAGGTATAAACATTAATTTTGATAAGAATTGTATTCTATAATATTTTGAGAATTTTTTCGATGATGATTTTGTAAATACAATTTGTATAAACTAACAGATATGCAAATGATTTTATTCGCACACATAGAAAAGCAAAACTATTTGATGAACTCAAACCTAAAAGTATATTTTGGCATAAATATTTTTGCAAGGAATAATAAAAAAAATGAAATGGAACAAGTTTGATTAAGAAACCTACTCAATGCAACATCTTTTTTTTTCTTCAAGTAATGCCTTTCCAAGCGTTTCAAGCAGAAAATCAAACAATCATTAAACTTTTCTAATAACAACAATTTCGATCCCAATACAAAAACTAAACAAAATTCCACCAATTATGGAAAACTTAGTCTCAAAATTAAAGGGGATATTGTTATTGATGAAAGTTCTCCTATTCAAGGGACATTTATCATGGATACAATATATTCCATAAAGAGCTCGTTTTGGTATAAAAAATTACATGTTATGCGAGTCGAGAGTGGTATCTGAAACTTTATAATACATACTGGAAAGGAAACTATTATAAATGAAAACCATATTGATCTTCCCATTTCGTCTGAAGTTGCAATGATCTTGATAGAAAGGATAAAGGATTATTATTAGACAAAGGATATTCCTTAAATGTTGGTAATTTTTAAACACACCACAGCTTGCTGATCTGCTTAAAAAAAACATGAAATAAGAGAATATCGGAGAGGGAAAATTACCGTTCTAATGTGGATAGATGACAGGAAAATGTCACTTTTATCATCTACGCATACTTTGAAGATGGCTATTGTTGAAAACTGTAGCGAAACAAAGAAAATACCAGATTTGCTTACAATGATATTATAGGTGGTGTTAATTACTCCACACTGAGGAAAAGAGGTAAAAAATATTACAAACAAATATTTTTTTTTCAACTTATGGATCTTTCATTATTAAATTCTTTCATTCTATACAAAATTGAAGGAAGCACTATCACTTCTCTTCAGTACAGAGTAGCTAGTGTTGATAAAATAATAGAAAGATATCACTCTCCTGATATGAAATCAAAACCTGGACGGACACATGCAACACCTACTCCCCTGACTACATTCCAGAAACACTAAATGTTTTACTATACAACATATAATTTGAAGTTGAAAATTGTGGGGATACATACCTTAAAGCTAATTTACAATGTAAGATTTACCAGTTTTGTAAATGAAATTAAACACTATTGTATAGTTACAGTTCTGAGATTGAAACTTAAAACAATAATTAAGTGCCCGTATAATGAAGCAAAGAATGAAGTTTTATGATAGTTTTATTAAGAGGTCCTTATTAGTTCGAATTAGCGTGGTTCTACTGTACATATGAAGCTCATCATTATAAAAATAAATAAAACATTACTTACCTTGGTATATGATCTGTCTTGGTCTTTATACACGGCTGCCCTCCATGTCAATAGTCTTGCACTTTCTATTTTTAATGCCATATCTGCTATTTTGTTCTAATAAATCAAAATCAAATGTATACACATTTTAGTACAAATCATATACATACGTGCGTGTAAATTATATTATTTATCAACATGACACCTGTTAGTAGTAATTAATAAATAAGTAATTTATCCAATCTATAAGCGATGAGAAAGGAATCATTTACAGAAATCCAAGTTAGTGAATAAGTAATCAATCCTTTTATATTATATTTTTCTTCACCTTTAGCTAACACAATCCATGGTCTAGTTATATAATTGGCTCTTAATTGTAATAAATAATAATTTTATAAAACATTTGAAAAAGCTTAATCACTGTAAAAGACCCAAGGTTTTTTGAGTCATGATTAGGAAAATTAGGCCATTATTTAAAAAATTCGGAATGGCAATTTTTTTGTAAAAAAAATATATGTCAGTAACTTGTCAAGTTTTCATAGTACTCTGCCTGTATAAAGGACCATTCTACACTATGTCCAACATAAATGCATTTAGCTACCCTTTGTTTTTATTTATTTTCTTTCTATTTTTCATTTAGTTAATGCGATTCTAAACTCCTTGTGGCTTCTAATTGCTTATTGTAATTATTTGTAGTGTTTCTTTGTAGTTTTTCCTTACTTTTAATCATTTCTAATTATTTTAGATTCTTCTTTATTAACAGTAGGGTTTTTATCATTCCCCTCTCTGAACTTGTCTCCACTGCTTGTTTGAAACCTTACATTTTAGAATCCTGAAAATTGAGAATCTATACCAACTTCCTTCAACTCATCATAACTTCTAGTCGCTTCACTCAATTTCCTTTTGGGTGATCTCATTTTGAAGCCATTCTTTTCCTGGTTCCTCAAAAAAACTTGACTTGAAGTTATGTGACATCCCACTCTCAAGTTATAGCAATTTGAAAATTACGCAAAATTTCATTTTATAACTTTTACAATTTTTAATATCTTTTTAGATTATGATTCCTCATACTCTAAAAGTCACAAAACCTTTTCCCTCTTCTTCCTGGCTCTCCTGATTCTTGGTTTATGAAGTTTTCTTTTCATTTGAGAATTCCTTCATTTTTGGTAATTAAATTTAATTATTTCATTATTTGGTTTCATTATTAATGATATGAAATAAACTCTTTATTTTGGGTTAATTTAGTTTTGGGAAAATTTTTGTATTTTAGCAATTTTCCTTTTTTCTTATTTTATCAGTCTCTATAACTTTTTAATTACTATTATTTTTATATTCAGCTTACCTTACTCTACAAAATAACATTATTTAATGTTACTAGCAGATTAATTATTAATTTCATACATTTTGTGACTTAAAAATTTCCCCCTTACCTGAATGGCTTGAAGTTTTGTAATAGGAGATCCAAATGCCATTCTCTTTGAAGCATATTCCACAGCACAATCTAGGGCTGCTTGGGCAATGCCAAGGGCTTGTGCTGCGATACCAATGCGGCCTGCATCTAAATTGAAATATATTTATTTGTATTTTTTTCCCCAGAACCAATTAAATATAACCATAACCACAAACATTAATAATTTATATCATCTTCTGCTCTATCGTAAACAACATGGCAAAAAGTTAGAACAACCTAGGTTATGTTTGTTGCCTAAGAAAACATAATAAAAGTTGTCAACAATGCAATGATCTGAAATAAAAGAAACAGCTGTTTTAACATTTGGAGCTTTTATGTTATCTTGTTCTCCGGTGGCAGGCGCTGTCGTTTAAACTGCATTTCTATTAACAGCTGCCATTTTATTTCTATTGCAGATATCAGCGTAAATACTTGTTAGTACACTTTTGGATATGTTTCCAATATGTGTGAAAAAAAATCTTACAATTTGGTTGATGCATATGTACTGGGTGGTTGTTTAAAAATGTACTTATTACCTTCGTGGGACACACTGTATATATACAAAATTTAAAAAAAAAAGACTATAACAAACCCATACAAGTGTTAGAACTATTTTATTTATACTGCAGACATACTTTATACAATTATAAAAAACCTCCTACATACATATATTGTTTTATAAATACAGTGCATTCATTAACACAACCCAAAACGCCGATCCTACATTTGTAAGTTTGTCAATACAGAGTTTCTGGCGAGGCAGATATTTTGTTGAGACTATTCAAGACAAGGTCAAAAAGCATAGATCAAGTGAATCATTGTCACTTCATCTGTATCAATAGTTTCACAGCAGTACAGAAAGCATGAAGTCCAGTGTATATTTTTTTGTGGATCATTATTTAATGACTCGTCTTATTCTAAATGCCAGAATGTTTTTATAGATAATTCTCTCGATCACTATCGAATAAAAAAAAATCACTAACACTATCAAATAAATGACTAACATTATCAAATATATCAACTACTTAAAATTTAATATCTAGATTTTGTGAACCAGGAGATGTAACTGGTCGTAAACATAGTTGTCGTCCACTGTTAGCTTTACATGAAGGCATTTCGTATAACATTCATCGGTCGATATTATGTTCTCCACTAAAGTCACTTAGAAAACTTTTTCAATAGACTGGACTTTTTTAGACTGGACTGGTTGTGATTTTTCATAAAACTACAAAAAAAAACTGAAGTTATTGCTGTATCGAATTTGAGTATTCAACAGACAACATTAGTACTGTTGGTTGTTTAAACATTTTGTTCCAGGTGATAAGCGTGTTTTTGACAGTGTTTTAAGTTTCTCTCTTTAATTTCTTCCACTTTCCCCTGAAGTTTTATATTTTAATATCTATCGTAATTTATATCAAGCCGATAAATTTCCATGGAATTATGCCTACTTTCGTGCACCTATCATTATGAATTTGAGAATTGTTTTGTGCTGAGCACCGAACTAATATCAATTTATGCTTTTCAATCACTTATAAAACTATTAAACTTACAAAATTGTTGGGTGACATTTTTGTGTATATAATTCAATCCTCTTTCACTGGGTCATTAAATTGTTTTAATGTATTTTTTCATTAATTGTTACAGAGTTATTACGAAAATACCCAATTTTACACCGTTACAAAATAAAAAAACTACTAATCTACACTAGATTTTTAAATTTTATTCTATACACAAAGTCGCACACTTTCCAGCAAAAAATATCTTAATGTGAATTATTGTCGATACTTTTTCGTAGATGACTGTTGTTAGGATTTGGGATTTAAGGTTAAGTTAAATGAAAAGGGAGTAGACAAATTCTAAGTACATTCAAAAGACATCAGAACATAAATAATTATTACGACAACAGTACAGAAAGTTAGGTAACCTTTCTTGGCTTACAACCTTCTAATTCTTCACAAACGAGTATATAAGACAAGGTTGGCAGGAAATCGAGGTCAGACCTAGCAGGAAGTGATTGGCGGTCAGTTTTTGGTGGTCGAGGTTGGCATGGAGCTGCCGGAAGGTCAATTGATTGTCGAAGAAATTGGACCTAGGTGGTGACTGCCAGATGGAAAAACATGGCAAGGGTGATGAAGAAGGCCCGCTATGGAGGATCACGATAGCTCAGTATTAAGAAGGCGAGCAAGCCTCATATGTATGTTCAACAATCTGTATCAATCATTGGAAAGGCTATGGATAAATTTAAGGATAGAGGGAGAGAGAGGGCAAGAGGGGAAGGAGGGGGAGAGGGAGAGAGATAGATACTTGAAATAGAATTGTAATATTGATAATAATGTTCATTAGGATCCTGAATTTTTAATACAGACATTTTTTAGCACTGAACCATTGCTAAATCTTTAAGATAAAAAATGATATTAGGATTAATAAGTCGTGTTATGATGTGTCCAGTATGGAAAAGCCAAACTAAACACTAGTTATACTTAAACCTAACTAAAATACAGTAGAACCCCTCTTAACCAGTCTAGTCGGAACTGACACCCGGGCCGGTTGCCCGTTTAATCCGAGGTTCCCGTTAAACTCGTCACAAAGCTTTTTTACAGATTCCCCTCAGTCGAGTCTTTTTAACACATTTAACCGCATCTCAAACGAAACCAACACACGCTTCCGTTTTCCCATTTTCGTAACTCGCTCATTTTTATTTACTATATATACTGTACGTAGATCATAACCAGTCAAAGACAAGAAGATAACTGAAAATAAATGTTATATTTTCCATAATGTATACTAAATTGATTCATGGAAAAAAAGCGGCCCATCGTTTTTGCTGGTGTATGTCTGCTATACCGACGGGTGACAATGTTGCGGTGTTTTTACGCCGCCGACAATGGGATACCGCTATCGACAAAGTCGTTTGACTCGCCGCCGCTTTGGTGCCATGGTGTTTTTACGCCGCCGACACACAATGGGATACCGCTATCGACAAAGTCGTTTGACTCGCTGCTGCTTTGGTGCCGCAGTGTTTTTACGCCGCCGACAATGGGATACCGCTATCGACAAAGTCGTTTGACTCGCCGCCGCTTTGGTGTTTCAATTACAATTTATTTTCGAAAACTCTCATCGAACCAGTACACTACGAAATAGGCCGGTTAATCCGAGGACCGGTTGATCCAAGGCCGGTTAACAGAGGTTCTACTGTAATATTTTTTTAATACCTAATGTCATCATTGCTATTTTAAAACCTAATCCAGGATCTCCAAGAATATTTTCACTGGGCACACTGCAATCTTCAAATATTAAGCTACATGTTGAAGAACCTCGTATCCCCATTTTATCTTCTTTTTTTCCTACAGACAAACCTATGAACAAAAAAAACATATATAGTTAAAACTAAAATCAACAATATTGTACTCTACACTGAATTTTACTCTGATAAATTTGTTAACAAAATAAATTTCTCAGCTAGCTTCTTGGATTGACTTTGAGAATTTTCTTTTCTTATAAAAAAAATATAAATAAAATATTTCCTCTACTTCACACCAACAGAAAAAAACAACGCTTCAGCTTAGAAATGACTTTATTAGGCCGAATATAAATCCAACCGAACAAATTCTGATGTGTAGTTTGATAGCTGTTTTGAACATAGCAGATTTCATTGAAAATTTCAAAGCATACATTGGATCTACAGTACACCTTTTTTTTATGTAGACCCCTCTATTTCATCTTTCTTATCAGGTCTTTCTTGACCAACTTTTATTCTCTTCCAACCATGGTACTATTTGAGAGCTATTTTTTTGTTTTTTGTTACCTTTTTTTTTAATAAGGCGATGATGACCAAGAGGTTTTTCGCCTTTAAAAAACAGGTGTACAAAAATAAAAATTGAAGAAACTAAATTTAGATTTGATCCATTTATCCGTCAAGTTTAGTGACGGCAAGGTTAATTTCTGAGATTTACAAATACCAAGATCATATTCACAAAATGAATAATGCATTAACATGCTACTAGCCATGTACACTTATAAAGTTTGAGGTTTTTTAAATGCTTTTCAGAATTCTCACTCTATAGGCTGAACTTTTCCAAGTGATAAGGATCTTACATTTGGTAGGGCATGAATATCAAAAATGATGAGCAAGAAATGTCAATGTATTATCATGAGTATGAAAGTGTTGTGTCAACAGCAGATTACTCAATCAGTTGCTATGTGGGAGGAATAAACAGATAATTACTAAAGCTTATTATTTGCTTTGTGATATTAACTTGCCCAAAGTTTAAACCAAATAATATTATAATTATCACCTGTGATAGAATTGACTGAACAAGATAAAATGCTTCAGCATCACAATATGAAATTAAATATTGAAAAAATTCGATATTGGATAAATCAGTTTTGTTTATACTTTTTGTTAAGTTGACTGAAAGTTCAACTATAAATTTGACATTAGGGAATGTTTAAAAAACTATTTTGTTGTGTGAGGGGAAAATTCAAATAATGTAATGAAACTGTTATATTAATTGTCATAGTAACTTATTGTATGGTAAAGTGGTTATTAACCCACTCCAGGCTATATTTACTGCTCACCCTGAGCTTGTTTTCAAACTAGGTTTTGCACAGAATTTGCTAATCTAGTGTTACAATAAAATTACTGTCACTATATCTTTAAAAAAGAAGATAAATATTATAGTTTGAATAAAACTGGAAAGGGACTGGGGTTGTGTTGTGGCGGGGGAACGATGATGCCAAATCAAATTTCGTTATTTTCATGAATTCTTAGTACAGTAGACTCTCATAAATTCGGATCATGAAAATCCGGACCGGATGGTAAAATTTTTTTAATAACAATTTGCCACTTTAGCGCCTTCAATTTTCAAGCGATCTTCCACATTGCATGAATGATGTATTTTGTAATGATTCATGAGCAGTGGAAGTTTCCGCACGGCTGAAGTAATTGACACACCCTACCCTGTGTTTTACTTAATTGCAGTCCAGTACTGTATTATGTACATTACAGTAACAGTACCATTAGTTAATGTGTCAGAGTGTAACAAGTGTTATTGGGTATCGGCATGGGCCGATAGCGATTGCATGTGCGACTTATCTCCACTCGTATCGGGCCCCACGGCTGACTTATCTTCGACTCCGGAAATCCGGATTTTTCGGAATC
The DNA here is from genome assembly GCA_963513935.1 of Aphrophora alni. Taxonomy (NCBI): domain Eukaryota; kingdom Metazoa; phylum Arthropoda; class Insecta; order Hemiptera; family Aphrophoridae; genus Aphrophora; species Aphrophora alni. The sequence continues at coordinate 11,964,043 of OY740765.1, read as the reverse complement.
CGGACCGGCCGTCCACCACAATAGTCTGGATTTATGAGAGTCTACTGTAATATGAGTAATGATTTTTTTTTTTAATTTCTGTTTAAATTTAATTTCAGATTATTTATTATATGTTCATTTCAGTGTTTAATTACTGACCTTTTACTTAAACATACTTTATCACTTCCGTAGAATTGGCAACATGGGACCGCTACTATAACAATGCTCGCCTGCCATTCATCCAGAAAGCTACGAGCCCCTCACACCATATCAGCTTTCACTTCCATAGAATCCCTTTCCAGTTTAAGTCCGACTAATAGCTTTGTTTAAAATTATTTTATGAAATCATTTGTGTGAATCAATTCTGCCTTTTTGTTTGAAGGGCAGAATTGAAAAAAGGTGGTTAACAAGCTTAAAAAACCATCAAGGTCATCATCACTTTTACAAAAAAGAGTATAAATTGCTCCACAACAAAAAAAAAAACTAACAAATAGAACTAAAAACTAGTTAACAATCGTAAACTTTGATATAGTTCAATAAACAACATAACATATTACAGGACTGTAAAGGGGCCCTGGAACAATCGGATCGAAATATTTAACCAAAAACATTCAGGTCATGAAAAAAGGACAACACCCAATCAATAATCTCAGCATTGTTCCCAACAGAAACATATTGGGTAGAACAAATGTCCTATGGTCACCTCTCACTACAATATAATTCAGTAGGATATTCCCAACCGTTAGAATACTGACAGAGTGGGCTTTGTGGCGGATTTCTGTATTCCATCAGAATTCCATGAGTAAACATGGAATGAATAATTTGAAGACGGATAATCACTACTTCCACTCGACGACTGGCACTAATAAATGTATTACATGGACAGAAGTTATTTTGAACGTCCCTCAGTTTATTGTACTCAATAAATATACGAATAAACCATACAATATGAATTTAACTCTCTGACGAAAAGTTATATGCCATAACACAATGCATGACTGACAACTGACTTGTATCTTCGTCCACTTTTGTGTTTCCAATTATTCCACAATGTTCAAATATCCAGCAAAATGACACTCTAACATCCCACAGCTGAAGTTGTCTGTATAAAACACAGAATATCCTCAACCAAGAGATTCTTAAAATACATATCTTGGATAGCCTGTAAAACCCTTGAAATGGAACACAAAAGAGACTAACAGAAATAGGTGGAAGGAAACAAGTGGAACAATATTAATGTTTTTCAAAATAGCAAAGAGTTCAGCAATAAAAACACTAAAACCTGAAGGTAATTTATACATGTCCCTCCGGATGAATAACATGCAGAACTGAATTTATTATGCAGTTTAGCACTCCTAACTGCAACCATCCCTTAGAAATTCCATCATATTCTTTAAATTTCCTAGAGTTAGATAGTCTTTTTTCCACAGAAATAAGTCTTTTTTCAGCTGAACATTTATGTTCAGTACAATTAAATTTTTAATTAAAAAACTTAAAAACCTCAACTGGCTTTTCAATTAAATTTTGTTTAGTCTTTACAGCTATGGTGTATTGTATAACCATAATTTCAAGATTTCACAAATCTGGTAAGCTTATTACATTATTATTATTACATAGGCACAACAAATTTGTCACTGAATCATAGCCTACAGAGACTGGTCTTTGAAGAGTCCAACCTAATTTGGTTTCCATAGCTACCAAACCTTTATCTAGTTGTACAAGAAATGGAACCTATAAACGATTTCCCTAAAACATCTCCTCCTCACAATAGGCCTATATACATATAATTAGTGCCCACATGAGTTAAAATTATATTATTATCCTTCAGCAATTGATGACCATCTGAACCTTAATATATTCTTGGATGGTTTCCACATAATTTCAACTTGTCTAAAGCCCAAATATTAAAATAAAAATCACCAGAACATTCATTAAATATATATATATATATATTATAAACACTGTGAAGTTTTCTTTTGTTTGATAACTACTAAAAACTCTATTAAAAAGTAACAGGTGAATTAGCAACAAACTGTTCAACAATCTCACTTCGAATATATGACCTCTGGGGAACCATTATCAAGTAGAGTATGGTCTACCATAGCCTTAAAATGAACTGTTCAATGAGCACTGTGGTGAATGTAAACAATTTAAAACACTGAAACCTCTATCACAAGTTTGGTACAATGACACAAACACAAATAAACTACGAGAGGCAATTTTTTAAGTAAGAACTGTTTGCGCATAGCAACCATGCAGGCTGTCACGTGACGCCCGCTCAAGGTTAGCCACTCTTGCCTAGTCCCCAACTATGCAGTCAGTTGATTTCATGTCTCTGCCACTGTTGGTTCTATCGTAACACTGCTTTGTTTGTCGCCATGTTAATCAATAAACCCGCCGATTGTGAAGTGCGCTCGGTTATTCGGTTTTTAAACGCAAAACAAGTTCGTCCCGCCGAAATTCACCGGCAGCTTGTTGAAGTTTATGGTGAAGGTGTAATGAATGACAGTAATGTGAGTAAACGGTGAAGGCTTTTCAATGAAGGAAGAACAAATGTTCATAATGAAGAATGATATGCGTGACCAACTGTCATTGATGAAGACTTGAGAAAAAAAGTTGATGAGGAAATTCGCCAAAACCGGCGCTTTACGATTGACAAGCTCTATGAGAAATTTCCACAAGTTTCAAGATCTGTTGTTTCCGACAAACTGCATTACAAAAAAATTTGTGCAAGATGGGTGCCAAAAATGTTGACAGAAGAACATAAAAAGAAGCGTTTGGCACATTATTTGTCATTTTTGGAGCGCTACGATAACAGTGGTGATGAGTTCTTGAATCATATTGTTACCGGTGATGAAACGTGGATAGCATACTACACTTCAGAGACTAAATGTAAATCCAGTGAATCGCATCACTCAAATTCACCGACGAAACCACGAAAATTCAAACAAGAACCTTCAACACGGAAAATCATGGCCACAGTCTTTTGGGATTGGAAAGGCGTTCTTCTGATTGACTTTCTGCCAAGAGGAATAACCATACATGCTGAGAGATATTGCGAAACACTAACCAAGCTTAGGCACGCTATTCAAAACTGCCGGCGGGGACTTCTGTCTAGCGACATCATGCTGCTTCACGATAACACTCGGCCTCACACTGCAGCAATGACCAAGACACAACTGACCAACTTTCGATGGGAATTACTGGACCATCCCCCCTACAACCCTGAGTTGGCACCATCAGACTTCCAAGTGTTTCCTAAACTCAAAGAATATCTTGGTGGAAAGCGATTTGAAAATGATGACGTGTTAAAAGAAACTATTACTAACTGGTTAAATGCTCAAGCGGCAGAGTTCTATGATGAGGGGATCCAAAAGCTAGTACCACGACTTAACAAATGCTTAGATATTCTTGGTGACTATGTAGAAAAGTAAAAATATGTTCACACTTAAGTTGTTGATACAATTTATGTTTATAAATTAAATTGCTGTTACTCCACTTAAAAACGGTTCTTACTTGACCAACATAAAATAAAATATTTATTTGCCCTATGTTATTGTAGTTCTCTGATGTACATTTCGGTAACCAAGTTACCATCATTGGAGGGATCTGAAATAATCCTAATAAAATATAAAAAATTTAAAGCTAAACTGCCATATTCTCCCCTCTACCCCACTACAGGTGGATCGGCCTATCAAAGTAGAACCACGTCAAATGACCTAGGTCAAAGCAGACACTGCCATATTCTCCCCTCCACCCCACTACAGGTGGATCGGCCTATCAAAGTAGAACCACGTCAAATGACCTAGGTCAAAGCAGACACTGCCATATGCCATATTCTCCCCTCCACCCCACTACAGGTGGATCGGCCTATCAAAGTAGAACCACGTCAAATGACCTAGGTCAAAGCAGACACTGCCATATTCTCCCCTCCACCCCACTACAGGTGGATCGGCCTATCAAAGTAGAACCACGTCAAATGACCTAGGTCAAAGCAGACACTGCCATATTCTCCCCTCCACCTCACTACAGGTGGATCGGCCTATCAAAGTAGAACCACGTCAAATGACCTAGGTCAAAGCAGACACTGCCATATGCCATATTCTCCCCTCCACCCCACTACAGGTGGATCGGCCTATCAAAGTAGAACCACGTCAAATGACCTAGGTCAAAGCAGACACTGCCATATTCTCCCCTCCACCCCACTACAGGTGGATCGGCCTATCAAAGTAGAACCACGTCAAATGACCTAGGTCAAAGCAGACACTGCCATATTCTCCCCTCCACCCCACTACAGGTGGATCGGCCTATCAAAGTAGAACCACGTCAAATGACCTAGGTCAAAGCAGACACTGCCATATTCTCCCCTCCACCCCACTACAGGTGGATCGGCCTATCAAAGTAGAACCACATCAATGACCTAGGTCAAAGCAGCTAACAGTACATATCCCTGGTCCTTGGGAATACCCGGAGGTGAATATCGCAATAGCGACAAAAAAATTTACAGATAACAATATATCTTAAAACTACTCTAAATATAAAACATAACAAGTTCATTATAACAAAAAATATAGTAAATCGAAAAGCGTGACATGATGAAATGATATTAATAATCCATAGACAAAAACAAACTCAATATATCTTAAAACTACTTCAAATACAAAACATTACAAGTACATTATAACAAAAACTATAATGAATTGAAAAGCCTAACATGACTAAATGATATTAATAAGCCGAAGACAAAAATCAAAAAATTCAATTAAAAAATTAAAATGTACAGATAACAATATATCTTAAAACTAGTTCAAAAACAAAACATAACATGTACATTATAACAAAAACTAGGCACTATGTACAGAATTTTACATATGAGTGATAGGCCTCTTACTCCCAATCATTCTGATTTATTAAAAAGGTTTGGAAATCTCAATAGTCAAAAGCTTTGGATTATGTCAAGAAATATACTCATAACCTAGTTTTTACTTGCAAAGCATATAATGATGAAGTCAATCAGGCTGACCTAAGTTAATCTATTTACATTTAATTAAACAAATGAATTGACAAGACTATTTTTTAATTAGTTAATTTCTGTCCAAAATGTTATATTATTTGAGTTTTTATCTGATTATTTATATGGTAAGCTTTGAATATCCTGATAAATTCCCTGTATGTGTTTTTTTTTATATATTTTTTAAATAATCTAAAACAATCCCAACTTGGTTGGATTTAGATATTTCATACATCAAACTTAATTTGACTGAATACTAATATACTCTTGGTGACCCCAACTGGAACCTATGATAGAATTTTTCTTGGTTTTTCTTTTTTGAGAAGACAGGCAAGATTAACATTAGGCCTAAGAACAATACAACCTATGAAATATTTAAAATGATTATCTCTTTATAAAAAGATATTTCAGTTTTTTAATATTTTTGGGTCTTAAGTCAATTACTGTTTTTAACTAAGACTCAGAGTGGTTAGAAATCTCAGACTGTATTGCTTCTAGATTTAAAATATTGATGTTGAATCAATATGAACATTGTTTTAGTTTCAGAGACTCATTTAGGATTTTCATAATGGTTGAATCATTTTTTGGCAAGATAGTTCTAGCTGGAATTTTGTGATAAACTAGTCAGGGAATTAGTAGTTAGTCATTCAGCATTGCATGGGGGGGGGGATATGAAATAAAAATGAACCATTATGTTTGCTTATAGCCCAACTGGATTGTTAATAATTAATTACTATTTAATTACCTTGTATTGAGGTGTTACTGTCGAACAATTGACGATCATGAGTCAACGAGAACGGTCACTGACAACGCGCGTCGTCCATATATTTATGTTTTTAATCGTGTTTTTTAAATGTGAACTAATATGTGTCGTTAAGTGTTTCTATGTGTTTTTATAATTGAAAATGACTGAAAAAATAGTTGAAACGCGTCATATAAGATAGTGAAAAATACAAGTAAGGATTGTTCGACAGTAACACCTCAATACAAGGTAATTAATAAAAATGAAAATGTACCTGCTACTGGTTTAGGCACAATAATAGAACTGATTCCTCTATGCTTTTTACTCTTGTCTGTTGTTGCAAAAATAACACAAGCTTCTGCTTCATAGCCATTTGTAATCCATGCTTTGGTACCATTAATTATGTAGTTTTTCTCTTGTTGTATGGCAGTAGTTGCTGCTGCACCAGCATCACTGCCATTCCCTGGAAACAAATACAAATTTATTATGTTTTCTGATAGTTTATACAAATATTAACTTTGCCAAAAAGACTATTTGTAAGAGTAGATATAAGTGGTTCATTTAAACAGGTTGAGGGAAGTCATGGTTCCTCCCTAAACTCATCTTCTACCAGTTTCCTGTCTTCAGTAGTCAGTATGGATGGAATGAAAGAAACTATCTAACAATAATCATTTTATAAGGTTTCATATATCTACTGACAAAAACACCTTTGTATTTTCATTCATGTATCTCTCTGTCTTTATGTTAAAAATTGCATTTACACCATTTGACAATGTGATCAATATCTGCATGGAGCATACTTATACACTTTGATTTTCCCTTGAGAAATACAAATATTCCTTATTAACATTTACTCTATGAAAACTGACATAGATGAAGTATACATCTATTCAAGAAGAATCATCATACACATCGACATATTGGCCATCTCATGTAAATGGACTGTAACCATGACATTAGCAAGTTGTGACATGACCATCAAGCAAGCATGTGCTACATACATGTACTGAGTTGAACAGAGTGTATTTAAAGTTTGTGAAAACTGGCAAATAGGATCATTTAAACAATGCCAAAGAGCACTTTGTAATAAGTATGGCGAAGAAAGTGTACCAACAAAATACTGTGTATACATAACTTGATGAAAAAATTGATGAGGAAGTATTTTGACTCAAAAACACACACACAACAGGAAATCAGAAGATGCAGAATATGAAGAATCGATTACTGGCATATATATAAACTTTAAGAAGACTTTCAGAAGAAACCCACACTCATGACAAATAAATGTCAGAATAAAAAATATTAATAATTAAAATTTTATTCTACCAAATTTAGATAAATAAAATTTACCTGGTTCACTAAGTGCGAAACAACCAACTTTACTTCCAGTAGTAAATGGTGCAATAAATTGTTCTTTTTGAGATTTATTCCCAAATTTTGAAATTGGGCCAAGATAAAGAGAATTGTTTACACTCATAATTACTCCAGTAGATGCACAACCTCTAAAAAAAACACACATTGGTATTAAAAACAATATTTCTAAGCTAAGGAGAACAATAATAAATGTTTTTTATGTTTCATATACAAACAATTTTCTTCTTTAGTCATTTTGTTCATGTATTCTGCTTACAGAATGAACTTACACTACCATTATTTTTTAATGGGAGGGGGGAGGTAACAATAAATACTATACATCAAAATAATTCAAATCCAGGAAATACCAACAAATTTCAAATATCTGGTTGGCTCAAATACATTGTTGGCGGCAGCGTAAAATAAGCCTATATATATCCATAATGTTTTCATTGGGTGTAAAATATACAAAAGGTATATTCATAAACAGCATAAACTAAAGGACTTCCAACTTTCCATTTTTGATACATAAAGAACTCATCCATGAAACTGACGAGTGAATTAGTAAAATGTTTAACTTGTTACCCCTAAAAGTAAATAACCCTAAGAAAATCATGATAATGGTTTAAATCTGGCAACTTATAAAATGACATTGAACATATTATAAGAGTTACAACCTGAAACAAGGAGAAAACATGAAATATATATTTCCATGACCTACTCATCTGTCAGAACCTTATTTATTTTTGTTACAATCAAACAATTCAAGAATATTATCTTCGTAGACATCTCTCTATTTCCTTGTCTTTGTACATTGATTCTAAAAATGCTGTAACGTTCTGAAATTATTATTATTATTGTTGAAATCCCCTTCCTCATCACGGTTATTCTGCAATGCAGATAATAAGCCAATTACAGATAAAAAGAGTAGGCTGTAAATGAAAAAAAAAAAAGTTTTAAAATAACAAAAAATAAGATACAAATTGATATAATAATAATATAGATCCAGAATAAGATAACATAAATTTGTTTTATTTTTCTAAATACTGAACAAAATAAAGTTATACCTTGATATTTCTTCCAGCGCAACTGCATAAGCTAGATAATCTAATCCCACACCACCGAACTCTTCAGGTACATTTATCGCCATCAATCCTAGCTCCCCCATCTTCAGTATCTACAAAGCAACGTGTAAGGTTCCAAAAAAAAGAAAAAGAAAAAAAAGAGAGAGATAATTATTAACCATCAGAATAAACATTATTGGCATAATTCTCTGTTTGAAGTTATTTGTTAATGATGGAAGTTCAATTTTCTTATTATACATTTTTCGGACATTTGCCATCATTTGTGTGTTAAAAATCAAAACACGACGTTTCGGGAATAAGAATCAATTCCTGTTATCAAGTGACTAAAAACTAAAAAAACATGAAACTGGAAACTAAGGTTAGGTAACCCGCTCTCGGGCTAGGAAGCTTAATACAACCAACAATAGGCCACTCCCCTAACAGTTTGTCACACCTTCTGGACCACGTCACTTGTTGCTGTATCTTTGATACAACAACACGTATTTGACGTTAGTTGTGTGTTACCGTGATTGTGTGTTTTTTTTTTTTTGACTTCTCAGTTTTAGCTCTGAGATGCATGCTTAGATATTAAGGTTGGTGGTATTCTTATTTAATTTTACTTCTTACATAGGCTTAGTTTCCAGTTTCATGTTTCTTTAGTTTTTAGTCACTTGATAACGGGAATTGATTCTTATTCCCGAAACGTCGTGTTTTGATTTTTAACACACAAATGATGGCAAATGTATAATAATAAAATTGGCATAATGTATTTAAATATTTGCCAACGTTTGTGTATAAAATAATTAAGACACAATGTTTTGAGAGTATGGATCAACTCTTCTCACACATATTGTTAAATGCCAGAAAATTATAGGCTACCAATAATATTGACAATCCATCATTCTCCAATAACTTTAAAACCAAAATAGAATTATAATGTGTGTATGGCAACAGGACGGATTAACAGCTCACAATGTTAGATATGATCCATAATTATATATTGTTTATAATGATGACAGGCAGTACTTGATAGAATTCCATGTTATTCAAGTAAAACACACACAAATTCTTTTGTAAATTCTACATTTATTTATTAAGTCTGGCTGACCATGGTTTCGCCAGTTACAACATTGATGAGACTTCTACAAAGACTAAATAACCTAAGAAGAAAATATTGTATAGATTTTGAGACCAAGGCCACAAGTTCCGTTACATGACAGTGAAACTTGTAGCCGGGAAACCTAGTAAGTCATAAAAAAATTTAGACATGCTTTGACAAAGGTTGAAGTAGTGGAGAAAAAGACAAGAATCCTGTTTAAGACTAAATTATTACAAGAGAGTCTTTTAATTTCTACTATTTCTAAAATGTATTACAGTAAATTAAACATTTTAGATAATATTTGAAATTAAGAGAGCTTTTGACAAGCACTTTTCAAAAGTTCAGTGTTTTCTACTTTAAATTAATGTTTTTCTTCTAAACAATGTTTAGCCATTGCTGATTATCAGGCCTATTATATTTTAAGTGGGAAAAATGTTCTTTCACTCGTGTCTTATTATTTATTTTCATTTGACCTATTTATTTCATCAGACATATTTCACAGTTTATACAATAAATTCTTGATTAATTTTATTCTTGAATTCTATCTTTAGAGTTTCCTATTATTTTACCAAGATTGTTCTAAGGTAACAGAGTTACATTTAAATTAGCATATTTTGCTAATACAAATAATTATATTTTGTCCTTACCGTCTGTGACTTACGTATATTTGACGTGTTTCGGAATTTATTCCATCTTCAGACAATAGCTCCTAGGAGGTCTTTATCACATTAAAATTAAACACAGTAACATATAAAAATTACACATATAATTACTGTCACAAACGGTAACAACAAAATAAAATTATTTGTATTGTAATTGTGACTTGGATAGTTTACCACATTGGGTTTAAAAATTTTCTAATGATTTTTTTAACAACATTTGATATTGGTGGAGCATAAGATGTTTTAACCTATCGTTTCTGGGGCTATCTGTTTACAAGTGTACACCTAGATTCTTTAATTTTCTTAAATTTAGTTATCTTGTTATATTATCTATTTTATTTATCTTTTATACCCATTAAATATTGCTGTACCATAGATATATTGGAATTATTTTTCATATTTTTGCCAGGATAGGGTAAATTAATTAACATGGAACCATGGAAATAACAGAAATAACACAACTTTCTTATGTACAAGTGAATGGTGTACATTTTTAGTTATACAGAGTGTCCGAAAAGTCTTAATATCTCAGGAGTTGGTGAAGAAAAATCAAATCAATTAAATTTTGGTAGTTGTATAAGTACCACAAAATCTACTTTTTTAAGTATTCATGATCTTAAGATGTTTCCAGGTAGTAAAGGAGTGAGGAATATTTTACAAATAAACTTAGCCTATTGTCCTTGTTAGCCATATCCTAGTTATTTGATAACAAATTCTTTCTAACGTTTTGTTTTTTCTTGTACTGTGAAAGGTATTCAATCATTTGCATTTCAATTTCTGCTGTTTAGTATTAACAAACGTTTAAGCAGTGTATTCAAAGTTTGATACTTTTCGTTCATTTTTCCATTATTTTCTTCCACTCTGTCATAGTTTCTCACTATATAAGAAGTTTAAATCCTTATCACCAATTGTAATGTCCTACTATGATATTTGGCCACAGAGGATACACAATTAAGTTCAGGTGAACATAATAAATATAAAATTCACAAAGCAGAGTTAACTATGCTATGGCCTACCAGGAGGCAGACAAAAGTGTGGGAAAAGTTGAGTACAATGTGTGCAACTAGCAACCAATTGTATTTTTTTGGTAAAGGCAAAAAACAAAACTGTTTAACAATGCGCTGGTTTACATAAAGTATTCATACTTTTAAAAAAATCTAAGAATTATTATGGGGTAGACAGAAAAATGAGCTGCAGGACCCTTTTTAGGGATTGCAATCTATTTATGCTGCCAGGGCTTTATGTCTATGAAACTTTGGTATGCGCTCCCAAAAATAAAGAAATCTTTGTAAAGAATAATAACCTATAACCACTGTTATAGCACCAGATCTAAAGAAAATTACAGATTTCCATGACATTGTCTAAAGCTGTTTGAAATTAGTTCATAGTAAAAGGACCACAAAACATATACGACTCTTGGACATACAAGGTTTAAAAATGTTATGAAGAAGCAAGTTTTGAAAAAAAGTCTATTATGGTGTAGATGAATATTTTAAAAATCCCCTCTAAAATATATTTTTTTGTAATTTTATCCTATTAATATTAATGATAATGGACTTGTTTCTCTTGAAAGATATTTTGTGAAAAAAATATAAGTCTAGTTCTATGTCTATGTCAAATGATATAATTCTTGCATTTTAGTAATAAAATTAGAGGCAAAATCATAAACAAAGTTTGTTATAATATAAATTAATAATTTTTTTAGTCCATTCTAAAACTAATAATAAGGGAAATTTCTTGAAATATAAAATGTTTCTTAAATTAAGGTAATACTGTTGAGATAATTTTAAGTTGGAACTATTATAATGTATATTGATATTTATAATGCACCTGTTTCTGTAAGAAATCTTTTGTACAATAAATCAATTTAAAAAATAAACAAACAATAAGCATAAGGTGCTCCGTAACAAAACTAACGTATTAAAGTACAAATAAATTAACAATAATATAAAAGGTTTAGTAAAATTAACAACACTTAAACAGTTAACAATGGTAAACTTTGATAAAATTTAATAAACAACAACAAAACAATTTACAGGACTGTAAAGAGGCCTTGCAATGAGTTTACAAAGATAAACTTTGATAAAGTTAAAAAACAACAACATAACATACTACAGGGCTGTGAAGGAGTTCTACAACGAATTAACAATGATAAGGTCAATAGATTATGAAAATAGGAGCCTTGCAACAATAAAACAAAAATATGATTTTCACAAGGGTTCAGACCATACAAAAATAGCTGATCAAATATCTCAACATTATCCCCCCAACATCGCGTTGGGTAGAACAAATGTCCTACAGACACCTCTCACTATAACACAATCCAGTAGGATGTGTGTCTAACCGTTAGAACACCTAAACAGAATGGGCATTGTGGTAGGTTCCAGTATTTCACCAGAAATCCACAAGTAAACATGGAATGACTGATGCAAAGACGGGTAATCACCACTTCTTCTAAACGACAGGCATGAATTGATATACTCCATGGACAGGCGGTATCTTTGACTTCTCACAGTTTATTGGACGCATATTTTTGCTGTTTCATCTGCTTTTGTGTTTCCAATTATTTCACAATGTTCCGCTAACCAGCAAAATGATACTCCGACATCTCGTAGGTGAAGTCTGTGTACAAAACACAGAATATCCTTAACCTAGTGATTCTTAAAATACATATCTTGTAAAGTACTTTTGGAATCAAAACAGAAAAGATATGCAGTAAAAGCACTAGATGCTGAGCATAATCCATGCATATACATATATATTATCCAATTTAGAACCATCAGTGAAAATAGTCTTACTAAATAGACAGTGAGAAATCAGAGGAATAGTCTTTGTTTCCTGTTAATACTTTCAGTTTATACTGAGTTTTATCTACCTTGTTACAAGTTCCAATTGACATAGACACAAATTGTTTTTTTATCATGTGTTTTACACTTTTAATCCAACCCCATACTTTATACACTGTATTATTAATTTTTTTTTTATATAAGGAAAATTATGTAATCTGTTTAAATGCAATTTCATGTTGCAGGTACATAATAGTTAATGAACATAAGCATAAAACATAAACACTGCTCTTGACAACAGATCATTTGAGTAAAATCACTCACTATCCTAGTCATATCAGTTAGATCTTGGTTTTGTACAAAATTTTCTTACTAAATGAAACAAAATGGGATTCATATCACCTGACTTAGAACGTTGAATAAATTATGAAAAACGCAATGACAATGTAGCTTTCACCCCCTTTTTGGGCCAAAAATTTCCCTTAAAGTACTATTTTTGAAAATCTTTTGATTTGAGCAAATATAGTCAAACAGAAAGTATATTTACATGATATTTCACATAAGTTACGAATAAAGCAATACCGATAACTGTCGAGGTACCTTTGCCTTTTTTGGGCCAAAACCGCCCTTAGGGTTACCATTTTTAAAGTCATCGGTTTCAAGCATAACCAGTTAAACAAAAAATTAGATTACACGATTACACACAAAAGATCATGTAGATTATGAAAAAAGGAACGCATGCAATCGTCTTACTGTTTTTACCCCTCTTTAGGTTCTAAAACTGCCCTTAAAGTTACTATATTAAAAAATCACTGGTTTTGAGAAACCCAATTACACAAAAAATAAAGTTTCTAACGTTTGGTTGTTACCATTCTGAATACTCAATTCAATTCAATTCAATTTTATTAATCTCGTTTGACAATATAAATATTGTATGAAATATGTCATGTGACTTATACATTAATTCTAACATGAAAACAATAACAATACAAAATTATCTTTATAAATAGGCGTATTATAAATTATCAATTAATGTAAAATAACAATCAATAACAAACAAACAAAATGTCAAGACACTTAAACCGTACACTCGAATATACAAAACACACAATGTAATTTATTTATTTATTTTATTATCAGCTAGGAGATTTTATTAGACTGGTAGTGAATTTTTACATTTAAAACATTTAATACATTTTTTACTTCTAAAAAAATTACTTTCCTAATACAATACATATCCGACGTATAAAAAAGAAAAACACCTTCATCAGACGACAATCCTATGAATTCTTCTATTGAATAAAAATACATTCCTTCAAGTAGCTTCACATTTTATTTTTAAATGTCTTTTACTCTGTCATTGCTTTAAGTTTACATCAATCAATCAATCAATCAATCAAACATTTTATTTGTTGTAGACAATTACAATTGTACAACAAACGTCAAAACATAACATTATATAGTACTTTACAATAACACAACCAAATTCAGTGCCTCACAAACTCCTCCACAGAATAACAGGATCCAGACAACAGCAGTCGTCTCAGTCTGCCTTTAAAACATGAATAATCGTTTATCGCTAGCAAGTCTGGAGGAAGGTTATTCATAAATAGTGCCCCAGCCTGCGAAGGTAACTTACTAAATAAATTTAGCCTGTGCTTTTTACCCCGATATTTGCAAGCCATTCTAGTATGGTAATCATGCAAATCCCTATTTTGGATGTGCTTACACTTAAATTTAAAATAAAGAATTGTTTCAAATATATAAATGGAAGGTAGGGTGAAGATCTTAAACAATTTAAATGTTTCTTTGCATGATTGAAATTTAGAAAGTCCTCCAATTATCCTAATGGCTTTTTTTTGGAGTACAAATACTCTAGTTACATTCTGGAGTGAGGAATCTCCCCACAAAACGATTCCATATTTTAGAAAAGGATATATCAACCCGTAGTACGCTGTTATAAGAACCTGAGCATTACAATATTGTTTCAGACTTCTCAGCGCAAAGAGACCACTACTAATTTTAGCACATATATAGTCTATATGATTTCTCCATGACAGTTTATTATCAATGAAGAGACCCAGGAATTTTGTTGAAGATACTCCATTTAGTTCATTATCATCCAACCTAATATTAAGTTTTGGATTAAAAGATTCTTTTAGATTGAAATGTATATAATTAGTCTTACTAGGGTTTATAGATAAGCCATTGCGACTTAGATACTGTCTAATAGCATTAACTTGTGAGGAAGCCCTCTGCTCCAAGTCATATAAAGATTCTGCTTGAACATTCAATGTTGTGTCGTCAGCAAACTGAATTAGTTTATCCACATGTACTGATGAAATACCATTTACATAAATCAAAAACAACATTGGGCCAAGCACTGAACCCTGAGGGACACCACTTGACAACTCTACTTTATCAGATAATTTACCCGCAACAGTAACCTGTTGAGTTCTATTATTTAAATATGATTTTAACCATGACAATGGTTGTCCTCGAACACCTATTTTATCACATTTATCAAGCAATGATACAAAGTCCACACAATCAAAAGCTTTAGAGAGATCCAAAAACAAACTCAAAACTTTATGCCTACCATCCAAACTCTCAACAATATATTCTATTAACTGGACTATAGCATCTATAGTAGATTTTCCTTTTTGAAAACCAAATTGGCCTTCATACAGGATATTACACCTTTGCAGATGGTTTAACAACTTCTCCAGAAACAATTTCTCGAAAACTTTACTAAACACAGGCATAACAGATATAGGCCTGTAGTTATTTATATCCTTTACATCACCTTTTTTAAGCAGAGGTGTTACCTTAGCTAACTTTAATCTAGATGGAAACATTCCAGTGGAGAAAGATGAATTTATCAAAACCGAGAGAGGCTCAGAGAGTTCTTCGACACACTGTTTAATGAGCCATGTACTAAGCCCATCAATATCCATGGTTTTTTTATTCTTCAATGACCTAACCACTCGGGACACATCACCAACACTCACAGGCGAAAGAAACATCGAACTTTCATTTTTTCTAACATCATCCACAGATAAATTGAAACCCTCAATTAAATTTTTACTAAATAATGAATTAAAACACTGAGCAATACTAAAAGGATCAGAGTAGTCTGTGCCCTCAATAGAAAGGGTAATATCTTTGTTAATTTTTTTAGAGTGCTTCCGCTGTTCGTTAATAACCTTCCAAACAGTTTTACTTAAATTTTCTGATTTAATAATTTGTCTACTGACCTCGTAAGATTTTGCAGCAGAAATCACGCGTTTATAAATTTTTTTGTATGTTTTATAGAATTCTTTAATTTCTAAACTTTTTGCCATTTTACAATTTTCATAAAGACTTTTTAATCTATTTCTTGAAATAAGGATGCCTTTAGTAATCCAGTTAAGACGCTTAGTCCTATTACGGATCTTTATATGTTTTATAGGACAAGCTATGTTCAAAAAGAAGACAAATGAGTCAAAAAAATAATTAAATTTGTCATCGGTATTCTTCAGATGGTTGAAATTATTCCATCTCTCTTTATTTAAAAGATATTTCAATAACTCTAAGTTACTTCTACTATAATCTCTGCTCTCTATGAGTTGGGGTTTCAAAATTTTCTCAGGAATACCAGTCAAAATCTCAATTTCCTGCGCATAATGGTCCGATAGCCCAGACCGAACAATCTTCACCGAAAAACCTTCCCCAGGGAAATTAGTAACCACATTATCTATCGCTGTTGCAGAGGATCCTGCCACCCTGGTCGGAGAGTTCACACACCACTTCATACCATGAGATGCCAAAATATCTCTCAATGTGTTTGCTACCCTTGTTTGTCTAAGGACATCAATATTAAAATCTCCGACAATAATAAACCAACACTTCTTTTTAAACAGGTTATGCAACAATAGATCCAAGTTAACAAAAAAAGTTTCCAAGTCCCCTGTTGGAGCTCTATACAGACCTACTATAACAATCTCAATATCCTTACTTATGATATTTACACATGAAATTTCAAAATCTTTTTCCACAATGCTACTTTGCATAATTTCAGATGGTGTGCAATTAAATTTAACATTTGCAAAAACGGCAACACCACCTCCTTTAAACAAGGATCTATTGAAACTATTTATTAGATTATAATTTAATAAATTAAAACAACCTATAGTGTCATTATTGAACGCATGTTCTGTCACAACAAATACACTTGGCTCATATTCAGCACAAAACATATTTAGCTCGTTTATTTTATTTGTAGCAAATTGAGCATTTTGGTGCACAATTCGCAAGCATCCCATAATATTTTGGGCACATTGTTTTATCCTAAAAAACCATCATGTAAAATTTTATTCACATTAATTGTGTTGAAAATATAGTTTATGATGGCATTTCTAACTGTAACCTTACCAGATTTATTTAGATGGTGGCCATGAGATGTATAAGAACTCCTTTTTAATTTTGTAAGGTTTAATAGTTGTACGTGATTAAAAGTAGAGGCCAGTACATGCAATTTTAAATTGTGTCTATAAATCAAGTAGTTTTTCGATACATCATCAAATACGTAAGGTACTGTTGATAAAATCACATTTGTATGTTGTGTACATTCAAGTGCATCCTTTACACATCTCAAAGCATCATCAGATACCCTATTACTATTATAACATAAATCATTTGTACCACCCAATATCACTACAAAATCGTTCTTATTAAAATTTGTATAGCTAGTGTTCATGTCCTGAAGAACATAAGTCATTTTAGCATTTGGTTTGAACACGCTTGAAACAATCATGTCACGTGTAGTTCTCTCCTGTAAAAGTTGGCAAATCCCCCTCGCATGGCTGTCTCCTAGAATGCTGATTCTGTGTTTCTTCTTCACTGATGTTGGAAGGTGATGCTCAGTTACACCAAATGATTCTGTTACTTTTTTTCTGTTTTTTTGGTTGTTTCCATTAGCTTCATTAAATTCTTCTGTTCCATTTTGTAATTGTGTCTCTACTAGTGCTTTTTTCTTTTCACAATTTTTATGGAAACCTTTTCCTTTCTGAAGACAGGTGTTTACATTATTTCCCATTTTAGTATGTTTTTTTGCTCCGTCTGGCTTGTTTCTTTCTTCATCCAAAACTTCAAATGAATTCTTTATTGGTAGCTTAAAATATGATGGATAACTTTTTCTTTTTTCTTTGTTAATTTTTTGAGAGTTTGAATATTTATCATTATTAGTCTCGTGACTTTTAAATATTTGTAATTCATTGTCCAGATGTATAATTTCTTCTTCTTTTTGTAATACAAGATTTTCTAGAAAAATGTTTTTGTTTTGTAACTTAATAGTTTCATTCCTGGACTCTACTAAGTCATCATTCATAGTTTTGAGCATTAAATTTAAGTTTTCTACTTCTTTGCGCAATTGCTTATTCAGCTCTTCCGTCAGTAATTTATCTGCTTCAATTTCTTCATCCGTCACACATATACTATCTTGCTTAACCATTTGCAAACACACATTACAAAACCAATCTTCCCCAGACTTTACCAAATGTCTGAATTCCTTAATGTCTAGATCAGTGCATCTTCTGTGGAACCAGGTTTTACACTCACCCTGGCATAATACTCCTTGACAATTACTGATTATAATAAAAATTATTTCACTTACCATCTCCAGTAGTCTGATTTACTATTGTATTTTTATATGACGCCCGTTTCGGCTATTCAGCAACTTTCAAGTTTTTACAAATTTTTGGCAGGATAGTCCTTAAAAATTTTAAAACCTGAAAATGTCTGAATAGCCATCGTATAAAAATACAATGGTAAATCAGAATACTGGAGACGGTAAGTGAAATAATTGTTTATGAATAAAGTTTCATTAAAGTTCATATAAATTTTTTATAAATCCTCACTGATAATTTTCATAGTATTTATAACCCCTTTTTGAGCTCCCTTATGGATACTATTCTTGAAAATTTTGTGTTTTAAGCAAATCCAGTCAAATTACATAATCATTTGCTTAAAAATCAAAACCAACTACGGCCGGAAGGAATTTACCCGTTTTTGGCTTCTAATGGATTTTAAGGGTACTATTTTTTTTTTAAATTCATGGTTTAGAAGAAATCCAATCCTGGGTATTAAAGTATTTCCAGTAGAAATGCTTTGTAAGCACTGATCATTCGATGGATTTTAAAGTGAGATGTCTATACCAGTGTGTCTAACACTTGCTACTGAAATTCCTGACTATTTCCCAGTTTTCCCCACCTATTTTCCTGAAAATTTCTGGTTGTTTTGTCATAACTTTTCCACCACATCTATAATTTCAGAGTGTATAGCATTAATAAGGATAAAGGGCAGTATCATATAAACTTCAAGGAAATAACAATTCACAGCATGAAGATGAAGAAGACAGTGAATGAGAAGAGCCTATTGCACAGCTGAAGATGACATACGAAACGGTGTTCTTACACGTCAACAGAACTGACTGCAGTACTGTAGAACAGGAAGGTGATTCATCACTAGCCGACAAATTTAATGCTACATATAATTTTAATGCAATCCAAAAATAAAGACATCATTTAAAGTGAAAAAAAAAAAAAAAAAAAAAAAATTAACAGATTATTTTAAATAAGTTTTAAAAAAAGGTTTCTATGTTTTCATAAATTACATTTTTGTTTTAAAATAAGGTAAGTAATTATTCACTCATTTACTTTTATTATTTAATGTTCACTTAATTTAGTTTAATGTTCATTTCCAATGTAACATTCATGTAATTTCATTGTTGTACTTTACTGTAGTTTAAATTGAACAAACTCTATTAAAAATAAAACAAGGCAATTGTTAAGGATAAACATCAATTTGTAGTGGATTATCCGTGAATTTTATTATCCGCAAAAATCACACCAGTCATTATCGCCGATAATTGAGAGTTCACTGTATTAATCTATATTTTTTGTGTCTTACTTTTTGTTTTGTTTTTGCCATGTCGGTTAACCAAAGTTCAGATAATCTGTTAAAATTGTCTTATGTATCTACCATAAGACAAATACAAAAGAATATAACAATTTCCAAAATACTTACTTGGTCTTTAGGGTATAGGTGTTTTTTATCAAATTCTGATGCATTTGGCTTCAACTCAGCTTCTGCAAAATCTCGACAAGTTTTTTGTAACTGTTGATGTGTATCTGGCAAGGTAATGAATGAAGAAAAAACTCTAAAGTTTCTTTGTAAAGCTGGTAAAAACTTGTGTACTGAAAAAAAACTCAAAAATGTATTTACAAAAAAGTATACAATTTTAAAAGTAACATATAAATATAAATTTAAACACATTAAATTTCTCAATTATAAGTTCTTTTAAAAGCTTTAACATCTTTTATTTATTGGTTTCATTTTAATTGTTGTTATATTTATCTTCACAAGTAAATTCTAAAATTTTTGTATATCTGGGATTTCATTAAACAAATTTATTCAAATGATATAGATGTTATACAAAAAGAGAAATTCTGTTTACTGTCAAAACATTTTCCTCTAAAGATGTTGTTTATTGCAGATATGTAATTAATCGAATACTTGCTTAATATATACAGTGTGTAAAAAAATATGGAAATGGCTTAATATTTGTCTAATCTTATCTTGCCCTATTTTAAGTATCTTGAAATTTCCAAAGCAGCTAGTGTCCAGTAGTTAGTGTGTCTTGTGACAGTGTCATTCTAATTTAGTAGTGAGTGGTTGAGACTACTTATCAAAATTTTCCCCAATAGCTTTCTGATAGCTAAATAACCGTATTAAGGACGGTACAAAGATTTGAGGAAAATGGCAGTGAACAAGACCACTACGGATGTGGATGACCTAAACATTGTTGAAGACTCCCAGACATCGGTAAGAAAACCTGGACTACAACACGGTATAAGTCGGTTCATAATATTCTCGAGAAACACCATTGTACAAATAAAGTGTATATTATGGGGGAAATTTTGTTTTTTCTCCATTTGGCGTTGTTAGTATCAGGTTTATAACCTATACAACAAATAATTGGCATCTAGGACTAGTTATGAAGTTGTTTTATTTACAATGTCTAATAATAGTCAATTAGCTGTAAATGGTTTATTAACATTTTACTATAAATTTATTATCACTAAAACATTATAAACCAAAACTCCTTTGATCACCCATACTTTAAATCAGCTGTTATTATCCGTGATTTGTTAAAAGGACTTATTTAAATGCGTCTGTCCACCATCTATAACCTGATAGTGCACCGCCGGCTTAGTTATCACCTTTGGGTTCTTTACAGACCATTATATTTAAGTGTGCGTTAGTTTTATTGCTTGATAACAGAGGTCAGGTCTTGTGTGTATCGAAGAGCGCATACTCGACTATTTAAGGAAATATATATATATATAAACTATATTATAAGTAAAACTATTTAACATAACCGAACTTGTCCTAGTTGAGATGCCAAATATTCGCCATGTTGTGTAGGTTATAAAACTGATACTGACATTCTAAAAACGTACAAATTTTTAAAATGTGGATACATAAAACTTTGTATACTGTATGTACAGTACGATTATTATGTAAATAAGAAAGCTACCAATAGAGTGTGTATTAGACTTTGACTACATTTTATCACATATTGTATGACACATGTGAATTGAACATCATACGAATAGTAATTTGTATTTAAATGTGACGATTTTGATAGCTGTAATTTTGTACATAAACAGTATTTTAAGTAAATAGTAGTTCAATTGGTATTTCTTAAAAAAAAACATATTTTTCTACACATCTTGACTAAATATTTTTTTGAAATCTACGATGTATAAAGGACATAATTGGTTGAAAGAATTCTAAAGAGGTACAGTAAAAAAAAATTACTTTTTAGCACATATTTTGTCATATGCCAGCTATCATCATCTACGTTTATTAATTCATGGAATGTGTTACTCTTTGCACTATTACAATATTTTCTCAAGTCCGGAAGATCGATTTGTGTCATATGCTATGACGTTTTCCTTACAGATGATGTGAATGAAGACTAAGCACAAGGTATAATTAATTGCAATTGTTACTTTAAAGAAAATAAGATAATCTATCATGTTGCAAATTAAATTAGAATCAAGGTTTACCAAACTAATTACAAATGCATTTACCTTTTAATATATAAGTTGACTGTAAAATTATGACAACAACTGAATTAGAACCAAAATTTACGAAAGTAATTAGAAATGTGTTATCTTTTAATTCATTGGCTAATTGGAAAAATACAACCAATTAAATTACAGCCAATATTTACTAAACTAATTGAAATGTGTGTATTATAATATATTACATAGAATGTATCGGACCACATATGCAGAATGTATAATAAACAAACAAATTAGTTTAGACATTGGTTTCAACTGAAACCCCACTATATCACATTTAGGTAAAAAAATATATTTTTTATATCTAGTGCTCTAAAAGGAATATCTTATAGTTTTTGAAGAAATTTTAAATCTAAACATAGTGATACATCATTTTGAAGGTCTTTGAAAAGTATACATTTTAGGGGAAATAAGTTGACTATTTCATCCTGTTTCAAGGTGGGGGCCATAAACGAACAAAATTTTAGTTTTTGCAAATTTATTTCCTATTAAACATTGTTATTCTCATACACCGTCAAATGTTACCAAACATTGTTGATATAATGTCAAACAATATGCAATTCTGGACACTTTTTACAAGTTTTGCAATGTTTAAAACACTTAGAATTTCAGATAACTGAAAAAGCCCCTATCTAAAACATTTCAACAAATAGCAATGTAGGTTGTGTGGTATATCAAATTAAAGAGCTCATAAAGCTGAACATATTTTGTATGTAATGTTTGGTCATGTCTCCAACCATTTCAAAATAGTAGCCAAGAACTTAATTTCACATGTTTTTCGGCCCCGTTATTTGTTAATAAATGTGAACATAAGGACAAAAGAAATAAATTGACATTAGTCATTATTATTTTCGAAAGATTTATGATTAGTAATTAAAATGGCACGAAAATACTGAATTTTACATTTTGTGTATGCCCTCTTTTTTTGTAATAAATGGGAAGTTTAATAGAAAACATGAATAAATTTACGCTAGTCATTATTATTTTAAAAAATAAAAACTTATAATAAGTAAATAATCATTGTTGTATCCCCATGAAGGTTTAAAATAAATAATACTTTAGAATTTAACTTCCAAATAAGAATAAACATAAATGAGAGAATTTTAAACAATATAAATATTAATATAAAATTGACTTAAAATTTCAAATCACATGAAAATAAATAATATGCAAGATATAATCATCATTAAGAAGAATTGCTGAGAAACAACGAGGGAGCATCACTGAATCAGATATATCTCATCAACCGAACATCCAATATTGGAGGAACTTCAAGATTGTCCATTACAAGAGTTACTGTGCCAATACCACGCACTTCACCTCTACAATATTATTTCATCTCTAAAATTCTGATAATTTGAATTTTGAAATATCATTATTAGTCAACTATATACATATACATGTTCAGATTACAAAACTTTACAAACTTAAGACTAATAAAGTCTGACCCCGAGGTTTATAAAAAAAACCTGTTTGGGGTGATACACATGAAACTTAGAATCTATAAGACAAGAGCTAGAGATAAAGGTGGCGGCTGATCGGTTACATTTGATGATTCACCGAACTTTGTTAAAATATGTTCATCTCTCAACATGGAAGAAACAACAAAAGACAAAGGCCTTTAGAAACAAACAATTATTATTATACAGGACAAACAATTTTTTTTTTATATAAATAATATTAATTATGCCAAAATAGAAAATATATATCTTAGTTAACACAAAAAAAACAAAAACAAAAAAAAATCTTACCCTAAACAATTAAGTATTCTTAAACCTAACAATAAAACAACACAAAAAATATTCCTTATAAGTCATATCTTATTCTAAACAGTCATAAAACATAGAAATATTATCATGAAACAGAAGATATGTTTTTAACACTCTTAAGAATTTACTTAACTTTTTAACAATTATAATTTGATGGGGCAAGTAATTATAAAATTTCGGAGCAAGATAGGTGAAAAACTTTTTATATAAACTAAGTCTAGGTCTTGGAACATACGCATTCAATCTATTTCTAAGGATTACAGTAGGATTTCGAATATCTTCTCTTTGTTTGTTACTCTTATTATAATAAACTTTTAATACTTTATAAATATACAAAATCTTTATAGGTAGAATCTCAAGTTTTCTATAAATAGGTAAAGCGTGTTCTAATTTTGATTTATTATCTATAATACGAATAAATGAGTTTTAAATCATATATATCTAAAAGTACTGAATTCTATATTTGAACAAATATTCACAAATTTAACGTAAATTAATTTGATAAACAATACATAAGCTACCTTTGTTCATTTAGATTAGTGGTGAGTTAACGCTAACAATGGTCAACGTCAACACCAGTTAAAGTTGAACGTGATTAACTGTTGAAAAAACTGCTAACGTTAACCTGCCAGACAGAACAGAAGACCAAGCGTCTTTGTTTGTTCAGTGTGCAGTGCACGTGTTCAGTGAGAAGTGAGAAGGCTCTAGTCATCAATCGACTGTCGCCTGTTTCTTAGATATAAAAAACTGATTATTTACAGAGGAATAATTTTGGAGTTATTTGTATTACTATTTTTATTAGTTAATTAATTAGTTATTATAATCAATTATTACAATAATTCCAATGCGTGATAAATTAAATTCACGTTGGTTATTTACACCACACTATTTTCGTATTTATTATCCAGTTTTATACAGTTTTAGATTTAGTAAAAAACAAACAGTAAAATAGTAGGCTACAGCAAAAACATATGTTGATTCAGTTGATGAATAAACGTTGACGTTAATTGATTCGTTTTAGTTGCTCAAATAAACTAACAGACGACTGAGAAGCATACGTGTAGATGGGTGCACGCGAATCAAGTGGGCCGCTGTCGATAACAAACAACCACTGATGCGTCACCTGCAAGCACTAAGCAAACGATCAACGTTAGTAGTTAATGCACTTCTTCATCAACTGCGTCGATCGTTGACGGTTAGCTGTTACCCGTCAACGGGCACAGCCCTAATTTAGATACAATGAATAAACTTTGTTTTGAATTTAATCATAGTAAGATATTTTTACATTTTAAAAAATTCAATTCGAAATATTGCACTTATTTGAATAACATATGTTTTTTAAAGGGAGAAATAAACAATTAATAAAAAAAGAATATATTTCATTGATATTACATCAATTTGTCTTGTTTTTATTTCTTATATTATGCCTGTGTATGTTTACAGAAATTCTGAAAATTAATTTTAATGCTCTATTTCAAATTAGTAATAAAATTTCATAAAATAGTGATAGATTTTTACAAAATAGTCAATCAAATGACACTCTCTGAGTAAGAGTCTCAATTAAAACACAATAATTGAACTATAGTAAATTCTACTACTTTTTATTGAGTCTTGCCGAACATGGTTTTGCCAGTGACGGCATTTATGAGGCAACTTAACATAGACTAAAGAAAAAGAACAAAAACAGTTACTTGCAATATTATTACCTTATTTTCACAAAATTTTCTCAGATTTGTGTTAGTAAATAAATATATTTAAAAAAAAACAACATAAAACTGTAAAATTTAGTTTTTTTTTTAAACATTTTTCAAGAATAATAATATTTAATGTTTATTTATTTATCTTTCCTTGTGCTTGTTAGCAAAAAAGGGGCCATAAAACATATAAAATTTAGTTTTTTTTTGCCACCATTTTTAAATGGTTAAAAATATTACCAAACTTTAAATATAAAAAGGTTCAATTTTAGAAGCCCTTTAATTTGTAATACCACAAGATCTACAATACTATATGATATTTTTAGATATAGAATTTTTCAATTATCCGAAATTCTTAATGTTTTAAATGGTGGAAATTTGTAAAAGAGCGCCAAAATTGCATATTGTTTGAAAGGGTATCTCATCAGCAATGTTTGGTAAAATTTTGGTGCTTAAAAATAACATAGTTTAGTAGTAGTAAATAAAATTGCAAAGACCAAAATTTTGTATGTTTATGGCCGCCATTATTGAAATGAGACAAAGTAAGTCAAAACTTTTTTCCCCAAAATGTTTACTTTTAAAAGGATGTACATTTGACCTATGTTACATTTGAAATTTCTTCAAAAACTACCTTCACACCACAAAATATGCTTTTAGGGCCATTGCATTTTAAAAATAAATATTTCCCCCAGATTCTTCTGTTGCAATATAGTGGGGTTACAAATTTAAATTAAATGTCTAAACTGATTCGTTTGATTGCTATACAAGCTGCACGGATGGTCCGATACACCTGTATAATACTAAACTTGTAGGACTAAAATCGGAAAATACAACAATAATACATACGTAATATGTAAAAGGAAAAGAAAGAACCATTGTGCATCCGCAATACGATGTTTATTTATTGTTCCAATTTATTTCATTAAAATTATTGTTATATACGAATAATAGGTAAATACACTTCAAATTTTAGAAAGTTCACCTTGAAACAAAATTCTCTTGAACAGTAGGGCCTATGTAGTAATTTCTACCAACATGATAAATTAATTACTGACCTTCAGGCAGACCCCTGGCTTTAAATGGGTAGAATGGACAATTGCCCTGGTCCAAGAAGGGTGCCAAAAATATTAAAAAATGTGTGTTAAGAAAATAAATAAAATTATTTTTAATATGGATCGATCATGTTTTGAATCATTTTATCTGTTGAATTATTCATTCTGAACAGCTTTGGGTTACTTGTTGTAGGACAGCTGAAAATTATTTTTTAAATTCTAGGAATGAAGGAAACTACAGACTGCCCAACTACATTGGATTGCTGTCAGTGTCCTCCCACCATTTTACTACTATAATGTTGGCTAACACATCTCTCAGTCAAGCCTACTATGTATGCTCAATGATTTGCTTTGTTCATGATCAACAAACTGTGCTTTATGTTTGTGTATGTTTGAATTTATGTACTGTATTTTTATTTTATTTTCCAGTAAAATCTATTAATTACACAAGAAGCTATTAGCAGATTTGTAGTTTTCTTTTGTTCGTGACTTGTGTTAGTGTTATTAACTCCAGTGTAATTTAGAGTGTCTACAAGATTCTTAAAACCATATTCGAGGACTTTTTGGTGACTTTTGGGGACCTATTTGGGTAAAAATCTGGAACCTTATCAAAGACAAAAATTAGTTACATTACTTCAAATGTAATTTTGTATACTATTTTAACCTTATAACAAATTATTAGTATAATAATTAATGTAACTAAACATGTTTGTTCCAATAGTAATAATACAAATTAGGTAAATATCAGTTGTACCTCGTCCTCGGATTTTTCTATAAAAATTATGAAAACGTAAAGTATTTAGACCTACCTTGCAATCAAAGGATCAGATCATATTATTTGTTGGAAGAAGCGTTTCAAGTCTTAAAATGCATTAGTTTAGTAGAAAATGAGATTTAAAAAAGTACGAAATGCAGCTACGTAGATTAGGAATGGCAACGTTAATACTAATAACTACGTCATCAAGTCAAAACTAGTTACAGAACTAGTACTAGCAACATCAGTAGAAGTTGAAGCAGAAGGTTTGGGTGCATCAACTTTCTTGAAGGCATGTAGCAGCGTAAATTGAGTTTTTTTTAATTTTTTCAATTGATTGATGATACTGACACACCTTTTTCATGGCTTTTAATTGAATTAATGCCTGAATGTGAAATATTTTTAAAAATTTACAAAGCGTACGAAACCAAGAGGAATTGTTTTTTTCCTCACGTAACCATACATAATGGTTCCGTAAATCAGAATTTAGTCCTGCAAGTACCAAACCAAGTAAGCCAGTGCCAATGGGTTAAACCTGCTGGCAGGTTAGAAACTCAAGTGCTTGAATTGAAAATGAAAAATTTCCAAAACACTATCTTATCACTTTTTGAAATGACATTTTAGAACGGGTTGATAAATGTAACTAAAACTTGCTAAAACACACTCTTGATTTTGTGGCAGGTGCTAAAGATACAAACCTTGGAAACTTTTATAAAAGATAAAAGGGAAGAGTTTGACAAGTATGAAAAACTGCTATAAGTATAGGTATTTTAGAGTGCAAATCACCCACCTACAACAGGAATAGAAGACGAAAAGTATTTGCAGATGAAACGTGTGGAGTTGAAAGCAATCTTGATGAAGGAGCATTTAGGGTTAACATGTACAATACAATAATTGATTCCCTACTAACAAACTTACCAAGAAGAAGAGAATCTTATGATCCTTTGATGGATCGATTTGAAAAATTGACTCTTCTGTTATCAGAAAACACCTCAAATGAAGCGATAACAAAAGCAGCTACAAAGTTGACTCAGTTTTATTAAGATATTAATGGAGATTTCTCTAACAAATGTTACCACTTCAAGACTAATGTTGATTTGGAATATATACAATAGATAGCGTAAATGTTTACATACATTAAACAGAACAACTTGGGTGTCACATTTCCTAATGTAGAAATAGCCTAAAGGATCTTCCTCATCTTACCAATCATGAACTATACTGTTAAAAGAGAATTTTATGAACTGACAAGAGTGAAGAATATGAAAAAGTTTACCCTTTCAGTCAGGAAATCTCAACTCTATAGTATTAACGTGTTGTGAGAGAGACATCACCTTAAAAACAAATTTTTCAAAAATCATTGACAGATTTGCTAAACTGAAAGTTACAAAAAACCAATCTTTTAAAAGTTTTTCGTTTATAAAGAATCTTGAAGATATGTTACTGGATATTGTATGGTTTGTTCAATTATTATAATGATACAGAATTAATTAACTAAAATAGATTTGATAAACTGAATGCTAGGAAAAAATCTAAAGTCTAATTTAAAAAATTTTATTTTTTTAAATATCTGAAGGTAGTTAGTTAAATAACTGACAGTTAGTTGTTTTCAGTTATTAAATGTAATTAATAGAATTAAATCAAAACATTTTACTCCTTAAAATAGAATAACATTTTTTTCTCTATAACGGTTAGAATAGGTATAATTTTAACTTAGAAAGTTGTTTCTTGGCCGGTTGTATAATATGTGTATACACTACCCTCTCAAAATCTGGTGAGGGTGGTATTGGTAGGGAGGAGGGGGCCAGAGTTATCTTGCGAGCAGGGCGTCATTAACCTAAGTACTGGCCCTGCCGTCAGGGGCTCACTTTATTGAATAGAGGCATATCAATCCTGAGGGAACCTAGCTAGTTCTACACCTTTTTCCATGTGGTCTAGGTTTAGATCCTTGTCATCATTCCTATCAGGTCTCTCTTGACAAACTCTTTTCCTGCCCTGATGCTATTTAATTAGAGAACTCGAGGGCTGGGGGGTCTTTATTTTATGCTCTTTTCTTTCTTTTTTATAAGGCGATGGATGAACAAGAGGGTTTTTGGTTTTAAATATCAGGGGGGGGATTACTGTTGATAAAGATGTAATACATAAGACCAATATAATTTTACTGGTCCATCTACAGATATTTGTAGTTAAGATTTTAAACCTGAATTATGATGTGATAATATCGAAACCTAAAATTAGACAAACATGTAAAACCTTTGAGAATGTGCAGTATCTAATTTGTTTGAACTTAACATAAGTTTAATAGATTATGCAGAATGATGTGGAATTAATATCCCTTAAAATTCGAAATAGAAAGTTTGATAGGCAGACATCAGATGGAACCTGACGGCTGGGATAAATCTAAAATACATGGTATAAAAATAATTTTGTTTATTTTTTTTCTGATATTTATAAATGTTTCTGCCAATTAATTTTATTGAATGTATTACCTTTAACATCGTAAATAAAAATAAAAATTATTTTAACGAAAATCTATAGAAAATGTACTGAATTTTTCCAGAAACACTGTTTAATTATATTAATATAGATAATGCACTTAACCTTACCTAACTTCCTAACTTGTCTTTGACGAAAAAGACAAGTTGGGTAAAGTTAAATTCTTTTATATTTAATTCATATTAAACAAACATGTCTTACTAATTACGGCAATCATAATATTTCTATTTCATAGAAGTAAAATTTAGACAAAAGTTGTACAAATATGCATAATTAGTCTGATCAATAATTTATACTAATTGATGATGACTTTATGCTGCAATACTTAGAAGCTCGTCATCTGTAATTACTTCAGTGACATCAATTTCTTAAACTTTATATAACCTGTTTGTAGGCCTATGTGTATTTGGCACCGATAGCCTACTGTTCATTTTCAATTTTTTTAGATGAAAAAAATGAAAATTGTGCTAAAATTTTCAAAGTAGCCTACTTACTTTTTAAAGGAAGATTTGTACTAAATGAATTTTGAAAAATTTGTTGTTTCTTTTTGCATATGGTATGCTAGTTATACGGTATTTGTTACTTAAAGGTGGGTCCTAATATTCAGGATTTTTTTTATCATCTACTACATAGGTACCTTACTTCTTAAGAATAAATAATATTTTCCTTGCGGAGGTCACTTTGTTTCACTGAAAAATCACAATCTAAAAACTATCAAATCAATGTATTTATAGGTTAGAAATAATGGCAAATGTTTACATTAACATCTCATATGTTACTAAAGCTATTTCAACCTTTATATCCCTGATCACAGATCACATGATATGCTGTCAATCCTCCATATTAATTATCTAATTTCAAATTATTAACCTCAATAAACCTACGAAAGGTTTGGCCAGGTGTGTATATATAGGCCTATATATATATATATATATATATATATAGAGAGAGAGAGAGAGAGAGAGAGAGAGAGAGAGAGAGAGAGAGAGAGAGAGAGAGAGAGAGAGAGAGAGAGCCATCTGGACAAACCTGTCATGATATAAATAGCGATCTCGCATAGTCATTGCGTAATGCTCATGCGTCAAACCAAATGCTATTAACATTGCCATTATGTTTTAACCTATAAAGACGTCGGATTTGGTAGTTTTTAGATTATTTTTCAGTAAAAAAAAGTAACCTCCGCAAGGAAAATATTATTTATTCTTAAGAAATAATATATATAGTAGCCGATAAATATATATATATGAAAATTAAGAGCCACCTTTACGTAAACAATTACCATCTATAATGTATGCTAGTTTTGGTAAATGTAGAGAGAAGTTGTCCAATCTATTTAAGTGCAAAATCTCGGTAATTCTGTTTCAAAATAGTGTTTTTCCCATCAAGTAGATACTCATTTACAAAGCAAGTGGTTTTTTATCTCCCACAATTATTTACTTATATATCAGGAAAGTAAACCACAAACACAATTTTTAGTAAATTCTACTTTTTTTTTATAAAAGTAGAATTTACTAAAAATTGTGTTTGTGGTTTTTTTCCTGAAAATGGAGTTCTACAAAGTACTGTCCAGTAGTATAAATCCATGACCTTCCTCGACCTGTAGTTATAGGTGTGGTTAGGTAACCATACACAACATCATTGATACTAAATGATATCTATTTTGACAGTTCTTACACAGGACTATTTGCACAGAGTTTTTAAAAAACATTGATAAAACAGTCATTTTAAATCACTGATTTCAAACAGAAATAATGATTTGTGAAAGATAAAAATTGGGAAGCATCATTAATAAGTATCTAAGTGGCGATTGTGTACCTTTAATTTGATTTGTGGTGCAAGCTGACAATCCATAAAAGTCAAATTAAATTAGATATTTGATTAATTACTTAAAGGTGGTCAAAAATGTTAAAGACAAACAAATTTGTGCAAAAGTGACCCATAATCATTGTAAGTTGTAAAAAATTTAAACTTATGCAACTGGCGGCAATTAAGTACAGTGGAACAAATACCAAATTTAAAAATGTAAAATATGAAAAGGAAAAAATATATATATTAATGAGGTTATGTACGGTACACTGCAAGAAGAACTAGAATTTAACAAACCTACTTACTGGGCTTGTCATCAAGCTATCTTTAAAAGGCTAAATAAAACCAACTACTAGGCTTTGCTATTTAAAATTGAGAAATAAATACTAAATATTTTACTTACCTAAACAAACTGAAGGCTTAGAAATCATTTTTTTTAATGTGTAACTGAATAGAAACGCTATATATAATTATATAACTTATTGAAATTAATAATATGTCTAGGTTCTTAAATTATTATTACAAATGCATCACCTTAGTTTTAACAATTTGTCAAAAATTAATCAACCGTCTTAAAAGTCGATTTTATAGCCTATATATTTTTTTAATTGACAGACTTGATAATTTACGCCATGTAAGTTTCCGATTCCCGATTTCGTAGTGCTGTCGATAGATCGATAGTACTACAGTATATCGATTGTAAACAAATATCGATAACAATCGATAATTCAGAATTCTTTAGTTCTTTCTCACGGTCTATTTTTCTAAGAACTTTTTGTAGCTTTTTTACCGCTTAAAAGCAGGGCATTCACGCTCCGATTTGCATACGACTTGTAGTACAACTTTCAAAGTTGGATCCAAATTCGGAACGTGAATAGAGTTGTTGGAGTGTTGGATATCTAGTTGGACGACTTGGAACATCTAAAGGTACGACTCGGCCCTCCTACCTCCAACTTCCGACTAAGTTGGGTCGTGAGTGGGGGAGTTGGACCAAGGTCGTACTACAAACCAGCCAACATCAGCCCTCAGTGTCACCTTTGTGCTTCTACCTAACTGCACCATTTCGTTTTAATATGAGTAGTGAAGTAACGTCGGAATTCATCGAAATTTATCAAGAGAGTGTCGACAGTAGCAGTGCTCTGTACGCAAATAGGAATGCGTGCAGAGCAGCTCAACAAGAGTAGTTAAATGTTCTACTAAAAATTCAGGATAACGCATACCTACCAACCGTTCGGAAAAAAATCGATTCCCTCCGTGCCATGTTTTTCAGGGAGCACAAAAAAGTGCAATACAGTGAAAGTAGAACGGGTACGGGAACCGAAAACGTTTACGTCCCGAATTGGGTGCACTACAATGAACTACGGTTCTTAAGTAATGTACAGCGGGCAGCCAGAGCAGGAACCGACTCCCTGGGAACACCTCCACCCTCTGTTTCTGGCTACTCGTCCGTTAGTGCCAGTGTGAACGTACATGATTTCGTAATTGGCATCGACTACGGCGAACATTACCACACTGAAAAATTTTTTGTAGTTGTAATAGTCAGAACCGGTTTCCTGAGGCTTAACTATCCTCACGTGCTTTCCATCCATTGCGCCAAGTGCATTAAGAAAATTCCAATTGGATGCAAACTTCTCACTGACGTTTTTCCATTCCTCCTGAGTGGTCGGCAACTGAAACAAAGGAATAAACAGTAGTTGAAACTGGTATACGTAGCTAAAACAAGAGTCAGAAAATACTTAACATTCAATAATACTTAGTTGTACCTATTTCTAGATATTTACCAATAATTTCTGTAATGAAATAAAATATACTTCAAAGCATAATATGCCATTGTGGAATAATTTGTGTTTACATTACAATTGAAAATTTGTACCAATCAACAATTATTTAAATTAAATCATTTAGTTTTATTTTCCTGCTTTGTAGATCATAAAAAGACTTACCTTCATATAGTCACATTGAAGAACTTGATAAATAGCCCTGCAGGTTTCTGGTATCATTTTTCCGAGAAGTTGTGGAGATATTTTACAGCTGAACTTTAGATCCTCGTATGACCTTCCAGTGGCCAAAAACCGCAAAGTTGCTACAAGGCGTTGTTCAGCAGTTACACTATCACGCATGACGGTATCTTTTTGTAAATGAAGGGACCAACTTTTTCCAGCAAAAGCGTAAAAGTGGAGTAGTTGTCCATTCTGAGGTAGTTTTTATAATCATCCTCATCAATAACATTTAGCAGCTTCGTGTCAATAGTTCACGCGATCAATAAATAATATCTTCACCCAACACTTTTTTTTTTCCTTTTCCAATGATATGGCTAACACGCACATGATATTTTTCTTTTCCTTATCATGTTTTGCGTGTACTGCACCCGATACATTTTTCGGCTTGTGAGCGTTGCACACCACACAGTCATGAAAACAGACTAGGACTAAAGTCGGATTCCTAGTCCGATCTCAAGTTGGATAGCAAGTCGGAGCGTGAGTGGAGTCGAGTATCCAACTAGTAATACTACTAAGTCGTACTACAAATCGGAGTGTGAATGCCCTGCTTTACGTTCCAAGATTTTATTGAATAATTGACTCCGCTTTATAGAAACCTAATTCTATGTTCCATATGGGGAAATAGTTCTGTTTAATGTTTCTTTTCAAACAGTTAATTTAGTCAAATGACGGCAAATGTCCGAAAAATGTATAATAATAATAAAAAGTTAGTTTAGTGTTGATTCCTTAGAAAAGTGTATGTGCGTTTTTGAAGATATTATTTTACATTTTATAGTGACGTTTGAAGTGATTTTGTGAAGTATTAAAAATGCCTCCTAAGTCGGAAGTGTGGTGTTTCTAAGTCGGAATGCTGGTACTGAGGGTGAGCCGATTGTCACCTGTACTATTTGCAAACAAACTTTAAAGTTTTCATCTAATATATTTAATCTTAGAGATCATTAGTTAGAAAACATAAAGACAAATATTTTTAAAAACTATCGACAGGTGAGGAAATCTCTGTCTCTACTGCTGGCCCAAGTAAACCAAAGCAGATTAAACTTTCAACGTTTTTACAAAATAACAATCAAATCAGCTATATCATCGAAACAATGAACGAAAGAAAGAAACTTGATTTAAATTTATAAAAATATTACTTTGCACTTATTTATTTTACTGATTTAACTTATTACTTTTATTGTTTGCAGTTACCTAAAACAGTTGATGAATGGAAAGAAATAGAAAAGAAATTCTTCCAGCTTTTGAATTTTCGTAGATGTTTTGGGGCCATCGACAGGAAACATGTCATCATTAAAAGACCTCCGTATTCCGGTTCAGTCTACTTCAATTACAAAAAAAAAACCTCTAGTATCATGTTATTTAATGTGGTTGATGCTGATTACTACTTTATTTACATTAATGTATGTGGAAATGGCCGAGCATATGACAGTGCAATATTTAGTGAACTCTGAACATTGCAATGGAATGCACTCTTGGGATGTTTGAATACATCGTTATTATTGGAGATGATGCTTTCCTTTAAAGAACAAATCTTTTGAAACTTTACAGTAAAACATCTCAGTGATATGGAAAAAATATTTATTATCGTCTTTCCCGTGTCTGAAAAGTTGTAGAGAATACTTTTGGCATATTTGTATGGCGATTCAGAGTATTTTAAAGAGCAATAGTGTTAAAAACACGAAACTACCGATAAGTCATTTGGCATGTTTGCAATCTTCATAACAGGCTACCAAAGACTGCTCCAGGCATTATAGAGGTGGGCGTTTCTGTTGTTTTTACAAAACACCAACGAACTGTTTGTTAAAAAAAACAAAATAGAATTTTAACTGCAGATGTTTGGTGGAAAAAAATGATATTTTATATAGTTTTACTTTTGTTTAACGGTTTCCAATTTTAATGGTAGTTTGGAGTATTGAGATAATCAGAGTTGGCAATGTGTTGTCAATTACACATTGTATTACACAATATCATTAAAAATAATTAAAATTAAAAATGTTGTAAGTTGTCCGAAATTGTTCAATAAAGAATTTTTTTATTTAAATACAAGATATTATATTAAAAAAATTATGGCATAAATTAAAATTTGTGATAATCTACAAATTAACTTAAAAATTATTTTTTCAATAAACAATTTGTGTTTAATACATAATAACTTTCATAATTATTAGTTGGGCCATGGTACTGTAACGTAACTTGACGCCTCTGGCAGCGCTGAACAAAAGGGGTATAATCTGGTGTAATATTAATTGTTAGTTTCGGAGGACCTTTATTAAAGTATTAATTATATATTTGACACTGAAATAATTAGGTGAATGTGGATCTTACCTTGTGGTGTGATGTTATGCGATGATTCCTGGCCAGGACTGGCTTGTAGAGCTGGAAGCAAAAGATCACAAACACAAAAATACTCCAGTGTCTTTTAGAATAGTGTGGTGAAAATGTGTTATTCAGGTTATGAATCCATGTAAAACTCGCGGTATGGTACCCTACGTAATTTAACTGAGGTTAAGCGTAAAAAATAAGTGGGTTTTTTGAAAGACACGCACACTGGTCAATTGCATAACAGCATCTGACCAAAAAACCTGCTCCTCTTATCGGAAGAATCAAATGCGCATGCCGCCTCGTTTAGTGTGTAGCCTAATTGGGCTTATTGCAGGGGCCATATGAATACCAAACAGTACAGTATTTACATTAAAAAACATTAACATTTCTCCTTTTTTTGAATTCAAACTTGTTCTTCGGGTACTAATTAAGAGTCCAGTTTTTGAAAATAGTCTTTCACACGGTACTAAAGTTGAAACTATATTACATTTTGTTTTAAATATCTCAACCAAGTTGGGATAGACATGATGTTTCTTCCACCAATCAAGTTGACAAATCATTTCGCCAGAATCATTTTTCAAAGGTAATATTTCATCGGCTATATATGTGTCTACTTCTTTTAACTGCCCCCAAGATAATGGGGTGTTTCTATTTTGTACATTTTGGTCCACTAATATTTTATTAAAAACATCCCAAGCATTGATGAAACTAGCTGTAGATGTTGAAGGTGTGTCATGAGAACTGTTAGGTCTAACATTTGATTCACTTGATGTTGCTGTCAGTTTAGTGTTTTTACCAATGATATTTGACACCAAATCTATTGTATTTTGTGCGGCAGAGGAATTGGAAAAGACGCCAAGTTTGAAGCGAGGATCCAGGAAGGTACATAAGGAAAATGTTTTACTATTTTCGATATTTCTAAATCTTTCATTCAAACCCGTTTCAAGCAAACCCAAAACATTTTCCATTGGTTCAAAAAAGTAGTAAATTCAAGAGAGTATTTAATTTGCTTGCATACGTTTATTAAACATCTGGTAACCACTATGACCATACTACCTGTCATATATTTTTCTCCGTTAATGAGAGCTGTCATTTCTTCAAATGGGTTCAAAATATTACATAGGTCTTTACAGGCTTTCCATTCCTCCCACGGTAATACTGGAAAATCCTTATTTAGCAAAGCTATTGTGGCTCTTATAGTCTCTTCTAGCTCAACCAATCTTTGTAACATATAAAAAACCAAATTCCATCTTGTCGGTACTTCTTGAGTAAGGCAATTTGGTTGATGGTAACCCTGTGCAGACTGATATTTCAGGAGTTTTTCATTAACAATAGCACTTCTTTTATAATAAGCCACTATTTTTTTAACATTATTAATTGTTGTATTCATTTGAGCAATTGCATTCTGTACAATTAAATTAAGTTTATGGGCATAACAGCCATAGTGTTTCCACTGCAAAATGTCTTCAAAAGCCTTAACTATAGCACTTGCATTATCAGACACTGCAAAATTAATTTTATTTATAAGGGTCCTGTTATAGTTTTCATAAGTTCTTCTAATAACAAGAGAGCTGTATGGTTACCTGGAAGATTTGAACACTGTAGCAAAATTGTTTTAAAATTGAAATCTTGGTCTATGTAGTGAGCTGTAACCGCTATGTAACTCTCGGTACTCTTTGATGTCCACATATCTGTCGTGACCCATACACTTCTAGCTACAGTACTTACCGCCTCTTTTACGGATGATAATTGTTTAGGATACAATGCTGGTATCATAGTCAATGATATAGTTTTCCTGCTGGGCAGTTCATACCATGGAATCCATTTCATTAGTCTTTTAAATCCAACATCCTCAACAATGCGGAAGGGTTGAAAATCTAAAATAAATAAATTTAACAAATCTTTATCCTAAGCGCCCAAAGTTTTTTGTCGCTTAGGTGCTTGGGTGAAAGAATTGGTAGTAGGTAGGTCTACTGGTATCGAAACAGAAGAGGAAGAGGGAGATGTTATGACATTAGCAGGAATATTGTTTTGAATTTGTTGTGAATTGTCATGCTGATTATGTGGTTGTTTTAGTAGTGAATATAATTCGATATGAACTGAAATGTGCTTCCTCTTCAAATGTCCCCTCTTTAAGGGTACACGTAGTGGTCTTCTCAAGTCTCGACTTGGTCAGGCTTAGGTAACTAGAAAAGGTAGACCTCAGTAAAAGAAAGCCAGGTATAAGGTGCCCAGTCTGGGTACAAACACAGAATCCAATTGTTTTAACTTATAGTTTATAATAAAGGATGGGATTTCCCTAATACAAAATAAGGTACAATAACAAAACACAATTAATTAAAAAAATTAATGAACAATATTTCGTATTGTAATTCCCTGATGTACATTTCAGTACTGTACCAGTTATTAGAAGCTTCCGATGATACTTACATGGATACAGAAATGTACATTAAGGAATTACAGTAACGAAATATAATTAACTAATTTTTAATTTATTGTGTTTTGTTATTGCACTTTATTTTGTGGTAGGATAACTAACATCCTTTATTATTAATTTTACCACATTGCTTGTGAACAATCATTATAGTTTGCATTTCAAGAAATACTGTTTCCTTTTATTTAAGTGTATGAATTTAATAAAATATTTCCATCTATCTTTATTGTCTGATTTAAGTATTTCTACTACTGTAGGCGAAATCGTCCAATTTTCCTATACTGTAGCTGAGCAATCTAGAATTATATGTTCCAATAATTCTTCTTTGTTTCAACTACATTTTATTCATCTTGGTGACTCTACTTAAAAATATATATATTTAGCCTAGTTGAATTATCTGAATGTCCAAACCTGAAAATACACATCAAATTAATAATACTTCTATTTAGATTACTCTTATTACTATAGTTCTTTAACCGAAGTAGATTGAATTTGCTTATACCATTTACATTTTTCTGTATCCTCGAAATCAGTGAACTATTTTTCATAGTACATCTTAATATTTTATTGTATTTTTGTTTCAGGTATCTTATAGTTTCTATTTTGTATTCCTGATTGCTGTTGCAAATTTTTCATTTACTTGTATGCCGTTATGACTCGGCAACCAACGTATGATGATTTCCTTGTTCATAGTAACTGAGGTGTTATGGGATAGCGATGCGCAATATATATAGCCTCTCCTATCCTATCCAATTTTTAACCTCACCTTCCTGTTAACGTCACTGCTGGTGCACCCTATTTCAACTGATGAGGTTCTGACGACCGAATATTGGTGGTATAACCATAACACAGAAAATAAGTGGTAAAAAAGAAAATGTTTTTACCAAGATATAGTCTAAATTAAAAAACTGAATTTGGATTAATATTTAAATCAAATAGTTTAATTATGAAATTGTAACCATCTCTATGGTCTAGACTCTTGTAAAATGAATTTTAGACAGATCTCAGAGCAATAAACTCGGAGAAACAGTAAATATGGAAGAAAATGTGGATGATAATATTGATAAGGAGTTTGTGGAGAATGGTATTGAAGCTTTAAGCATGGATCTGTTGAACTGTTTGGTTATAATTCTGATGTCGATCTAGAATATGTGCCCTCAGAATGTAATCATGAGTGTGAATTGAATGATGATATGGAGGAGGATAATGTGGGTTTATAGTCTTGTGGAGAATGAAGCAACTCAGAATCAGAATCAACACCAAATCCAAAATCAACAGCCAATTGGTACAAACCATCAGGTAATCTCTCCAAATAATCAACAACAAAGAAAACGTCAATTAGTAGATGACTTATGCTTGACTTGGGGTTCTATTTCAGAAGATAGTCTATCTATATTTCAATATAATCCCCGTTTGCCAGCTATATTACAGGATATAAAGATCAAGGTCGAGGATTCTTCTCCTTATGAAGTATTTGAAATATTCATTGATCATAATATGTTCAATGAAATTGCCATACAGATGAATATCTATGCAGAACAGCATATTCAGTCCTGTGAACTCAAGGACCATACCCGTCTCAAGAGTTGGCTACCAACTCATTCAAATGAAATGAAGAAATTACTTGTAATACTCATGTGGATGGGGCTTGTATCATTGCCAAGTTCTCAGTGGAGATGGTCGATCTCGTTACTTTTTTAGAGCAGTGATTTCAGTTACAGCTCCTACGAAATATTGCCTCTTTATACTAGTGACAACCTTGAATGGCTACAGCTACACAGTGTAGATCGATCAACGCAAAATATTGGATTGTACTTCAGTGACTTTTATACCGGTGACGACAACCATGAACGCTATATTACCGTGCATGTGGATCGACAATATAAAATATTGTTATGTTATAGTCGCTGTTTTATTAAATGCCAGACATTAAATATTGTTCACATACAATAAACTTCCTATGACTAAGCTCATAAACATCATTCATTTTGTTTTATTGCTTTTATTAACACGTTCAATGCGGATGCATCTGATCTGAGGCACACTGGCCAAGCCAATATTGCGCATGCATCGTATTCGAGGCAAAAGGCCATTCAATATTATTCTGTTTAGTGTAAGCTTGGTATTCATAGCAGACCGTTCTATCGTTGTGAGGATTATCAATAGAAGTAAAGTGAAGTAACTGTGCAGGTGGTTTCCAAATATCATAATTTTATAAGCATATATATTCTATTTCGTGTTTGAGTATAGTTTTAGTGCGATGTTTTGTAGTAAATAATTATTTTATTTTATTTATATTATTGATATTTTGTTGTATATAGAATGGATACTAGTCATATCAATATACATAACCTAAGTGCCGATGATTCAGAAGATTCTGATAGTTCTAGTAGTGATAACACTGAGTTTAAGAGTTCTGATGGCGAGGTAGATGATCCTGAATTGAACCCCGTTTGGTCAAACTTTACTTTAGGCCTTAGAAAGTTACCTTTTACAAAGGAAAACAAGCTTTTAGTGCCAATTCCAGGGGATAACAAGCCTATTGATTGGTTTTTACTATTACTAGATGACATTTTCTTAGAATTTATTTGTAGAGAAACTAACAAATATGCATTAGAATTGTTTTGTGGTTCTTCAACTTCTGAACAGTCACTTATTATTGTACCTCTCTCACATAATGACTTCAATGATGAACTGAATGTTGTTAAACAAATTGCTGTTAATAATAAGTATGATGTTAGATAAAGAAATAATATTTTAAGAAAGAAGTTAAAGCGAAGACCTGAAAATTTAGTCTACTCTTCCCACAATGATAGCATTGAAATAGTTAAATATTGTAAATTATCTTATACCAACAGAACTAGTTATAAAATCAGTAACTTTATTTCAACTAAATGTTAACGTAAAATCGCCTTTTATTGTACAAAAAATCTAGGGAAAGTTGGTTAATAATAAAGATAAAAAAGAAATGTTAGAAAATAGTGGAATTTATAAAATATCTTGCCAAGATCGTGACTCTGAGTACATAGGTCACTCAGGAAGATCTACCAAAGTTAGGATTAATTAACATGTAAATAGCTGGAAACATGCCTATAGAAACTCTAACTTTGCTAACCACCTTTTGGACTCAGGTCATAGTTTTGATCCGAACTTGAATGTTTAACTCTTACATATAGAAAATAAAAGCAATAGATTAAATAATTTAGAATGTTTAGAAATAAATAGATCTATTTCATTTAGGCCTATCTTCAACTTAAATGATCAAATTGTATTAAATTCTTCACTCCTTCTAAAACCCATCCTTAACATAGTTCAACAACAATCATCTACCTGCTAGGTCATTCTCCCTACCCTTCCCGATTTCTCTATTGTATTTCAGTTTCCTGTTACTTGTGTATGTATAAATAGTTGCCAATACTTGTTAATTATCAGTTGCTTGATAATGCCGCAAGGCAAAACAATTGTAGTACATTTATATTATTAAAATTATTTTGAAACTTTAGTTTTATTTAATCCTTGAATATGGAGTTTCAACAAGAAATATCTGCTGTTATATTAAATATTTTACTAGGAACTAAAGGAGAAGAATTGTCATGGAATTCTAAAGGGAAACTAAATGCTCAAATTGGTGGAACAACAATATTAAGACATTTTGGAAGGACCGACAGAAGGCAAGAAGCTGGAAAGCCAAAAGAACCAGGCTTAATAATATATAACACAATTTTTTTAATTATAAAAATGTATACAATGTTTTCATAATATTGAAGGAACACAATTGGTATTAGAAATTAGACTACACACTTTATAGAATTTTAGTAAAGTTAAAATGTCTTTACTTCTTCAGTTTGTACCGTAAAATATATCAGGTACACAATTATAGTTTTC
This sequence comes from Aphrophora alni, assembly GCA_963513935.1. Lineage (NCBI taxonomy): Eukaryota > Metazoa > Arthropoda > Insecta > Hemiptera > Aphrophoridae > Aphrophora > Aphrophora alni. The sequence goes on along the minus strand of OY740765.1, from coordinate 11,922,007 downwards.
TTAATTTACACAGATTTAAGTAACTAAATTATTTAAAATTAAATCAATACCCTTATTCTAAAAAATAGAGTACTGCATATAATTGAGGGGCTGAGATAGAGATGGAGCTATGCCACTAAATTTCACAAATTGGTTTGTTCACAAAATCTACTCTCCTGACATCTATGTGTAATGTTATTAAATAACTGAAGCTGTAGCATAGCCACACTTTTATGACTTTTGAGACTGCTATTAAGACCCACAAAATTCAGACATTCAGATTTTCCCGAAAATTCTCAGTAATTTTTCATAAGTTTTCTACCAAAATATATAATTTCAGAGTATATAGTGCTGTGGGTATGTATTGTAATTTTTTTAACCAAAATCTTAATAAAAGTTTACTTACTTTCTTAGCGGTTCATCATGAATTACAAACTTAAAACCATGAACATCAAGCTCCTACAAAAACAAGAAGCTTCTAAAAACTAACTAGCCTAGTGTATTTAAAGAAGAACTATTTTTTTTCCGGGATGGAAATAAAAATATGTATATTGTCAAAGAAAAGTTAGTTTACTTTTGTTAGTACAGTATTTTAAAAAAACTTAAGATTCTAATAAAACTATAAAATTTTAACCCAGGCTACTAGGCAGGTTTAGTTCTAATGTTGTTGTATACATTTTAATTTACATTGTACTATTTTTAAGCTTAATTTACTTTCGTACATGGATTTTTTTAAATGTCATTAATAATTATTTTAGTTAAAACAATATATAATTAATATAATGACATTAAAAAAAAACAATGATTTTAATGTGTTTCAACATAACTAATAAAACTTTAATTATATCAAAAACTCTGTTGTGGCAAAGCACCCTCTCTCACTTAGCCCCTCAATTTGTAAAATATTGACGAAAAACAAAAGACAATTCAGAAGTACAGAAGATAAGAAAGATCACAAAATATTCTTGCTTTTTATCAAATTTTGTTTTTTAACATTTGAAAAATCCGCACAATTTATTTTCCAAGGTGTATTACTTTGCCATATACGATATTTGGATTAAACAACAAAAAATTCTTATGAGGTTCTCCGCGTTGTGACAATGCTTTGATAACTTCCTGGCCAAATAAGCCTCCCATGATCCCACATACAGAGCTTGACTGAGAAAACACCATTCTGCAATACAAATGTATCTGTATAAAAACTTTTGCAATGTTTAAAAAATCCTTAAATATAAGTTATATTTTATTATCAAACTTTTACAGGAAAAATATGTCATTGCAACAAATATTAAGTGTTTATTTATTTATTTACTTCACCACCTCTCCATTGTTACATGAAATATGTAACATGACATTACAATTTATATATAAATATATTAAAAAAGAAATACTAACATAACATACATATAAATAAAACAGTATATAAATCTATATAAAAAATACCAATCAACACTATTATAAACATTCAAACAAGAATCATCAAATTATAATAAATAAATCTTTCCCGACACCAGCAAACTGAGTTTAGGTGCTTCTGGAAGCGCAAAGATATTCTTCCACATATTTTGAATGAAGTAACACCCAAGTGGACGTTTGAAACTCTTAATAAAAGTTTTCTTTTTGATATTTTCTGGAAGTATGTTAAACAACTTTATGCCATTTGATGTAGGTTCAAGTAATTGGTCTAGGTTAATTCTTTTCTTAGGTAAAAAACCTTATAGTCATCATCTTATAAAAAAAAGGAAGAAGAGAGTCAAGAGAAATCTGATAGCAAAGATGAAAGAGAGGGATCTATTCCAAGACTACATGAAAAAGGTACAGTTCTAGCTAAGTTCTCTCAGGATTACCAATACCGTGAGGGTCAAGTAATTTTATTGCAGTTGAGTTTTATACCACATATACTCCACCTCTATCTAGCTGCCTAAATATGAACGAAAATAAAATTTGTTAAACAAAATACTATATTAAATAAAGTTACTAAAACAGGGTTACCTAATAAAACCTCCCACTTTTTGAATGACTGTAGCGCTCAGACCCTACTTTGTATATGGGCTGACTGGGCTATAGCCCAGAGCGCCAAATATTTAGGAGCGCCAAATTTCCAATTTCTTTTTACAATATTGTTTTGATTAGTTTTGTTGTAATGTTCCACTCAAAAGAAAACCTCTTGAGGTGAGAGCACTTACTTGAGGTAGGAAATACCTGAAATCTTCCCCCACTCAAAAACTGCATAAAAAGACCCTACACTTCGTTTACTCGTCTCTATAAACGTCAAGTTATATGGTTACACAGTGTTTGATAGAGGACAAGGGAATGAGCGGGAATGGGTGTTCGCACGGACCTTGAATCACCCCCACCCGCCCATCACCACCTCCCCTGTCTCCCTCCCCTTCCCCTAACCTAACTTGGACACTGAACTCTTTGTTTTTGTCTAGTCATCACTCATCAGTCATGCATGTTGTCGTGTTGAAACTGGGTTTTGTGTTTTGATTTCTGTGCCGTGACTGTTAGACTCTTCAGATTGATCTTACAAGTCACAAAATAACAATGAATAAAAAGTTGAGAGGTGCGGAATTTAAGAAGAGAACTGCGAAAAGACTGAATGATGAAAAGGAACTGTTAAATAAAGTACTGAAAATTGGTTTGTTTTTTTTTAAAACACCTTCGTCTAGCGGGACTACCGCCCCCCCCCCAAATCTGTCTGTAAGTAGTACTAGTACTGTAACCTCTGCTAACAGTGAGAATGTTTCCTATCCTCTCCATGAATCTGAATCATCAACGACCTTGGTAGAAATAGGCCAGTATGATCCCGTTAAACCCACTCAATCGCAGTGTATAGATAAAGAGCTTTGTACTGAACAATCCAATCTAATTCAAGAAACTCTAAACTTGTTGTCTAATGAATTTGTACTTGAAGACCCTGCTACTTGGAAAACTTGTGACCCTCTGGTTATTGAAAATATTGTTAAAAAATCTCCCAAACAAAACTTATGCGCAGATTTTTCAAAGTCCGAGCTCGTTTACGTCGATCAGAAACGTACTTTGTCTCTGAAATTCTTCAAATGTGTGCTCCCTAACGGAGAGACATATACCAGGGACTGTCTGTTGTTCTCCCCGTCGACTGGAAAGTTGTATTGTATTCCCTGCTGCCTTTTCCAACCAGACAGCAAGAAAACTAATTTTTGTTCTGGTTTTAATGACTGGAAGCATGGTCAAAACCTAATCAAACACCATGAACAGTCATCTGGCCACAGACGTAACATGCTCACTTACAATACTAGACAAAAAAATTACAAAGTCAATACCATGTTATCGACACAGTACGAAGAAGAAGTTAAATATTGGCAAAATGTTTTATCAAGAGTAGTTTCAGTTATCAAATTTCTAGCTGTAAGAGGATTACCTTTTCGGGGAGACAACGAAACTTTAGGATCCACTTCCAACGGACTCTTCCTGGGATGTCTGGAGCTGATAAGCGAATATGATCCCTTCCTTGCTCAACACATAAAAAAGTATGGGAACAAAGGCTCGGGACATGTTTCTTACTTATCTGCGAACACTTGAAATGAATTTATTGATGTGATAGGGAATATTGTTCCTCAAACCATTCTGAACGAGTATGCAAGTAAAACCACCCACAGTATGCAAGTAAAAAAACAATATTTGATAAGACGGTTAAAGAATAAAATAAAAATATTTTGTTCTTGTCCAAAGTCAACAGCTTTTATGGTATTTTATTAGAATAACAAAAAAAAATTTATTACCTTAACTCTTCATCTTTGATCTGAACGGTTGGTGGAAGCTTTAAATGTTTGAGTGTCTTCACACGCAGTTTCTTAAGAAGTTTCATATCCTCAATTTTATGTTTTAGAGACGGGTTACGTCCTACTTTCTTACGGAAGTTCATAAGTACTGCAACATACAGTTCATACAAAATTTATTTACAATAATCTGAAACCTGGAATAATAATATTACATATTTATATGATAGGGTTGTATGGTAAGTTGGTGACTTTTGATATGAAAGAATTTTTGTTTCTTATTAAAATTATATTTATTTTTCGACAATTTCTTTTTAGCTCGATACATTTTGTCCAAAGGTTTTCCAACTTGCAAAAAAATTTTTTTTTCTAACTACAAATAAGAACTTGTTTGATGATGACCTGCAACGAGCCAACTAGTTCAGTGATGCGGATCTTTTTTCACCAAGCCATTTCTTCAAATTTTCAAAGAGGAAGAAGTGGCAACAAGCCATTTTTGAAGAATAGTTTTTCACTTTGTTGTTCAAAGGTGAAAAAATCTCTGTCATCATAAAAAAAAGAAAGAAAGGAACATAAAATGAAGACATCTAGTCCTCGAATACTCTAATAGCATTAGGGTTGAAAAAGAACAAAAGTTGGTCAAGAGAGACCTTATAGGAAAGATGAAAGTGAGGGATGTAACCAAAGATTACACGAAAAAAGGTATGTATCTGGCTTGAATCCTTCAGGATTCCTAAGTCTGTACTCACTATATATGAGTCCCTTAAAGCTCTGGAAAATAAGGGAACAGTTTGTACTGTAATAAAGACAATTTTGGCCATGACAATTTCAGACGTGCGAGTTGGTGCAATTGTCAAGAAAAAAAGTTTTATCTTCATAAAGTTAATCAGTTTTTCATCGTGAAAATGATCCATAAAGGGGCATAAACCTGTTCTGTGATCATTTTTCTCTTTCCTAGATATTCGATAAAGTAATATCATGTGAATCTCAGAAAGTTGTGCTGATAATCTTCCCGACTGATGGCCTTATTTTTGCCTTTTTCGGATCATGTCCACCAGAATAAATCCAATCTTTTGACTGGTATTTCATGTCGGGAGTCTAGTAATCAATCCAGGTTTATTCAACAGTTAAATACCACTTCAAAAACTCACTTGGATTTAGCTTCAACATGTTCAAACACTGTTTCAAAATGATTGCTTGATTCTGTATTTTTGTCATATCTTAAGTAAATGTAGCACCCATCTTGTTGATAGATTGAAAATGTTCATACAAGATATTAAAAATACATATGTTCACTGAGATGTTTACAATCTTAGCTATCTCGCATATCTTCACACAAAGGTCATCTAACTGTACCAGGTTCTCAGCATCATTTGTGTTTGTACAACTGCAATGAAATTTAGTAAACTATTTCCATGGACGGAACAGCGTCCTCATAATAATGTTTTAGCTTTTATTCAGTTTTTTTAAAGCGTTTTCCACAAGAAATGTTTTATCAGCACAGAAATTTCACTTTTCTTCCATTGCAGAAAAGAAACACAAATTTATCTGCTTTTGAACCCTGTCAAAAATGTTCCATTAGACAGATTTTTATTGAAATTTTGTATAAGATATACAAACGTCAAAGATAAAAAAAACTTGTAATTTGAGCATCATCTCTTATCAAACAATAACCCGCTGACTTATGTTGTAAATAATTAATTAAAACAAAAATACATATAGATATCACTGTTTCAAATATTCACTATCATCCAAAATGTTGAATAACCATTTTATTCACTCATTTTTCTTCTCGTATTTCTTTTATAATATTTTAGAAACTTCAGATCAGCGATGAGGAAACAACCAATATATTCAAATCTAGTATCTTATAAAGTGTTTCAGTAATAATAGGGAGATCAAAACAGGATATCCTGAAAGAAGAATTTTAAGAAAGTAGGGCTGACAATTCTGAAATAGATAGCCTTCAAACAACAAGTAAATAGTAACTATGTAGTGTTGAAAGTTTTTGAAAAAGAAAGGAATCAGACATAGAGCATGATAAAAGACCAACAAATAAGTACTGTAAACAAATTATCAATGTAATAAAAATAGTTATTTGTGCAACTAGAGAGCAAAGTGGCACCAAGCCTCGTGCGTCAATTTTATCGAGTTTAAAAAAGACACTTTGCTCACGAATTGCACATTATACTTTGTCTACAGTTGTTATTTTGTGACAAATAAAAAACATACTTCAGCAGTAACACAATTTAATAAAACATTAATTTAATACAATAGTGTTCAACCTCATGTCACAACTTAGGTTATTTATGAATATTACAAATAACTTAGGTGTATTGTTGAGGAAACGGGATTGCCAACTTCAAAACTCGGCAAACGAAAAATACTCTCCGTGTACATACACTGTCAATCATCTTTATGAATAATTACTTCCTTTTTCAACTTTAAAACGTTGTTTTGTTGTTCATTTATGTTATTTTACATGTAAGAATTAATCTAACATACATACGCAACATTTCCTGTATATTATAAATCAATTTAAATAAACTTAACCAAAATTTCGTTTTGTTCGGTTGCCATTCGGAGTGAGCAAAGTAGTGTGCAAAGTAGTGGGCAAAGTGAAACTGTTGATAAATCAGCTGTTTTGCAAACTAATTTAAATGAACAAAATGCCACTTTGTCAACAACTGTAGACAAAAACTGTTTTCATGAGTCAACTGAAATTTCCTCACGGAGACAAATTTGAAGGCTAGCATCATTGTGCACATTTCATCTCCATCAATCTAGAATTCAATAACTTAACTGCAGTAGAACATCAATTTATTAAAGTGCGTTATTTGAGGTGAATTCAAGACTTACGGAATTAGGAAAAAAATAATTTAAAAAAAGTATAGTATTATAATAACAATATACTATAATATGGACCTACTTGCTAATCTCTAACATGCAGAGGATTGGGGTGCAATCCTTCCGTGACCCAAGTATTTTCAGATGATGATAGCCTCTTATATGTTTTTCCTTAAAAATATATATCTTTATTAACATTTTATAACACATTATAAAACTTTTGTCTTCAACTGTACCAACACTCACCGCTTCATCTTTATGAATCACCATCATCTCTTCTGCCTAATGCTTTGTTTGCCTACTACTATCTTCTCAGGCAGTGTAAACTTTGTGACTCATTATGAGTGTAAAACAAAAACATGTTGTTTTATCTTTCAATGAAAAATGGGAAGCAATTAAATGATTAGAAGAATGTTGCGTTGGTATAGCTTTGGGGGGTACGTGGATCTGCTTAATTATACATTGCCGGGTATCAGATCGCATGCTAAAATTAATATAAGTACACTGGGCAAATCTCAATCTAGGCTAGGCATTTTTGACGATTAATTCTAAGAACTAATTTATTAAAACTAACCAAACTACACTAAAACCAATATTAATCTTAACTACATTGTATTGCCACAACCTGTTTGACTAATACGAAAGGCCTATCATGGCCGTGTATTAGTTCAACTAATAATATTACAATTGCAAAAACACGATGTGGCCAGATATAAACGTTAGGGCCATACCGGCCCTATTCCTTGGGTTATAGCTAGGCATGGTTAAATATTACGGCACTAAAATCAAAGCAAAGAAGAACCCTGTGCAGACGTCTTCCCTCACTCGTTGTTGGAACACTACTCCTGTGTTATCTAGTCCCACGTGTACATACAAGATAGCAAAGAGGAGGGGGAATAATCACCACAACATGACTTTCTGAGATTGAAAATGAAATCAGTCAGAAATTGAAAGTGGGTGTCCCAACCCTCATCAAATAAAGAGGAGGGTAGAAAATCAATGACAAAAACAAATTTAACATGAAAAAACTTCAGAGGCACCATTTTTGAGGTTTAGGCAAGTTAGTTAAAAAGAAAGATCAGTGTTGGGTCTGTTGCTTCAAGTTAAACCTTTAGAATTTTACACTAAACTGTAAGAAGATGGAGAAGTGGAGTTTACAGCCTAGCTTAGGTTTGCCTGAGCGGTAGAAAAAAGATACAGTATGTGCCAACTAAATTTAACAGGTGAAATTTTGTCATCCAATTCAGGCGAAGTGGCAGATTTTATTAAGCGGCTTGAAGAAATTACTAAAAAAGAAGGGTTAACTTCGCAGCAAGTGTATAACTGTGTTAAAACTGATTTGTGCTTAATTATTTTACCAACCAAAACACTGGCTTCAAGAGAAGAAAGTTGTGCTCCAGGCTATAAACAGTTTTAACCAATTCAAACAGATCACAAGCAGAAGCTGTTAGTTATTGGAATGTCTAAAAAGAAGCCAAGGGTTTCAAAAATGTTAATATACAAGCCCTCTCTGTATGTTACACAAATCGGAAGAGTGCTTGGATGGACAGTACATTTTGTTCATCATGGTTTCGGAATGATTTTGTAATGTTAATAATTTTTGGATGAAAACAACCTCCCTCATAAAGCATTGCTAATTCAAGATAATGTTCCAAGCCATCCAGATGAGATTTAACTGTTTTTTTAAATTTTTTTTTTTTTTTTTACTGGCAAACGTTACACCACTCAACCAAAAGTGGTTCTCAACTCCAGCTACTTGACCAAAGTTTACTGGAAAATCTTAGACGGAACTACCGCCACCGCTTACAGACTTGCCAGGTTTGAATTTTTTAAATATAGACATTTTTAGTAATGCAATTTACTTTCAGTTGTTTTGAATACTTATAATTCTTTTTCAACAAAGTGGCCTACAGTTAATCAAACATGTAAAAAGTACATAATATAGTCTATATAAATAAATTTTAAAATATATGTGTGAATGTTATAGAATTTTTCACAGAATCTTTTGATTACAAATTTGTCTATGATACACAGGTTTAAAAGGATAGTTCTTTTAAAAAATAGTCTATACACAAGTTTTGAAAATAAATTGAACTCTCCTTCTTTTTAGAACTCTTTTGAAGATAAATGTCTACGATAAAATCTTCTACATTAACTGGTAAAGCAACAGCTCCCTTTCGGTGGTTAAATTTATTAATATTAGCTCAATAATATGGTTCAGCTTTCCAATATTACCTAGATCGAGACGATCAAATCTTTTTGTAGAGTGAAAAATATGTATATTGTAACGGTTGCATTAATGTCACTTTTGTGACAGCGCCACCACCGGAACCAAATCAACTATCATCTTTGCATTAGCTGTTTATCCTATCGTTGATAGAGTAAACTTATACCAAGTAACCATGGAAATGTACATTATTTCAAGACAAGGTGTATATCTATAATTGCTTACTTTGTTATTGTATCAAGAGGCTCATCTGTCCATATATACTTACCTCTGACCAAAAAGTATGACGAGTCTATCATTTTCAGCATCATCATATATTCTTCACTGGTCCAATCCACTTTAAGAGCATTTTTCAAAGAATTGAACCTTATTTTTCTCTTAACTGTAATTTTTTCAGTTTTGTTTTTGAATTTCACAACTTGTTCTCTACAAAATATAACATTTAATAATTAAAAAATTTCAAAATTTAAAATATGTTTATTAAATCAAACACATTTCAACGACAATGTCACCATCTTCAGTAGTGTACGAGTTACAATAATCAAACTATAATTGACATAGTATTGTGACATACCCTGTATTTATACAGAATGTGGGAGGAGGGGTGTGGCCTAAATATATTTTACAACTTTCTAAATTATAGTAAGGCGTTAAAAAATGATCTCTTCAATCTATGTAACTTATACTAAACTAATATATGTTTATAAGTGAAACAAATTTATTTTAAATCGGTATAGAATGTTGTATAAGGCCTGATTCATTATTTACAATTACATTACGATATTGATATTTGTGTTTAGAATTTGTATGGATAGGAGAGGAGAGACAGGCTTACCTTAAAGTGGTTCTTATTATTACCTAATAGTATACAAATAGAAAAACACAATAAAACACTAAAGTTCTGAAATATTTCGTATATCGTGTTCACTTTCTCAATCAGTAGAGAGTATATAAAGAAAACTAATTGTAGTTTGGTTGAAGAGGATATTGATATTTGTCAATATAAAAAGTTTCCAAAGTATGTATTCTATTCAATCTTATGACATTTTTCAAAAGTTTTCTATTTTAAAATAATGTTTTTCTTATAAACAATCTTTAGCCTTTCAGGCCTACTATATTTTAAATGGGAAATATGTTCTTTAGCTCCTGTTTTGATATTTATTTTTGTTTGGTACAGTTTATACTATAAATTCCTTATTTATCTTGTTCCTGAATTCTATCTTTAGCATCAGATTATTAAACATTATATGTGCCTGATTATTTATTTGCTCATTTGTAATATATAGTACTTTTAATGTTATTTTGAATCTATACAAATTTCCAGATATATAATGAATATTGAAAAAGGACTTCATCATCAACAAAGAATGAATCTGTTTATCAGAGTCAGTCTGCATTAATAAAGTCCCATTCCGAAGATTCCTAATGCAACAAACAATTTCCGCAGCACCAGTTACAGCTTTCTTAATCACAAAAGGGAGATCTTTTAAGACAGACCTGACCCCTTAGCACTGTTACGGACAATAAGGAATCTGGGAGCAGGTCCCTTAAAACCAAATTTTGTTTATAATTTCTACACAGACTTTATGGAGGATACCGATAGTTGTCTCTTTTCACTTCGCGGATTGATGTTTGTAATAGTAGAGGATATACATGAGTTAACCAGCGCATGTTAGGCAGCTGCAGACGGTACTCTGAGGACGGGTACACCCTTGGATCATTTCCATACCCCCAGAACTATTGGGCCCAAAGTATCCTCTTTAACTAGACTGGTTGGGCATCAGTTCAGACTCGCAAGAGGGAGAGGAGAGGGAGGTTTCGACACCTGTCCCATCATGAACTCGGTAAAAGATAAAAGAGCAGTTGGCTGGGATGAGATACCAACTAAATTAATAAAGGAATCTGTAAATTTGATAGCTGGTCCTCTTACTGCTATAGTAAATCAGAGTTTGGAAACAGGAATTTTCCCTGAAACCTTAAATTAGCAGAAGTGACACCAATATTCAAGAAGGGCGATAAATCTGAATTAAGTAATTTTCGTCCTGTGTCAGTCTTGTCAAATGTGTCTAAGATATTTGAAAAAGTTATAAGTCATAGACTGGTTAATAATTTAAATTCTAATAAGATTCTGTATCCTCTTCAGTTTGGATTTAGAAGGGGACTGGGTACGGGAGATGCCCTCATACATTTTGTAAATGAGATTGTGGGTGCTCTGGATAAGTCAATATTTACAGCGGGTATTTTTGGTGATCTGTCCAAGGCATTTGATTGTGTCGATCATTATCTATTGCTTCAGAAAAAGAAGAAATGTGGTATTAATGAGAACCTTGTATCTTTGATCAAATCTTAATTACAGAATAGAAGACAAAGGACTAATTTATACAGGGGTAGTGAAAGATATCTATCTAAATGGGACTATGTAAAATTTGGGGTACCACAGGGATCCATACTGGGACCATTGTTGTTCTTAATTTATATAAATTATCTCTCACCGGCAACAAATTTAGAATTAATATTATTTGCAGATGACACCACAGTAGTTATCAAGCAAAATTGTTTTGAAACTTTGAACAACTGAAAAATTGATACAAAAAATGGGTTTCTTCTGAATCCAGACAAAACTGAAATAATACATTTTAAAACCAACAGTAATGGAAAAAACACTGGAAACAAAATTCAAAATTCTGTAAATTGTTATAAGTTTTTGGGTATATATATATAGATGAGAGTTTAACTTGGAAATGTCATTTAGAAAAAATAAAGGGAAGGTTGAGATCAATGGTTTATGTTTTCTCGGTTTTAAGAAATGGGGTTTCCTTGAAGGCTTGTTTGGTGGTTTACCATGCATATATCGAATTTGTGTTGAGGTATGGTATTGTGGTGTGGGTAAACGCTGTTGGTGTACAGAAGGTATTTATACTTCAGAAAAAATTCTAAGAACTCTTTCTGGTATAGGCAGAGAAAGAAGTTGTAGAGTCCTTTTTAGAGATCGTAACATACTCACGTTGCCAGGACTTTATATTTATAAAACTTTAGTCTGGGCCCACAAAAATAAAGCAGGCTTTGTAAAAAACGGTTTTAAGCATGGGTATAGTACTAGAGCTAAAGAAAATTACAGATTTCCATGCCATCGTCTAAAGCTGTTCGAAAATAGTCCACAGTATATGGGAGTAAAATTGTATAACTGTTTGTCGCAAATGTAAAAGACTCTCAGTCTTGCTTGTTTTAAAAATGTTATAAAGGAGCAAGTTGAAAAAAAAGTTTATTATAGTACAGATGAATACTTTAATAATCCTCTCTGAATTATGAAAAATGAATTTTATAATTTGTTAGTATTAATCAATAAGTTATAGTGATGTAAATGACTCTGCACCTGTTCTTTTTTAATATATTTTGTGCAATAAAAAAAAAAAAAAGAAGAAATGAAATGAACACTTCCTGACCAAGGACAAAAGTATTTAGCTACCGGTACTGAACAGAAACCGTCTATACGCCTTTAGGAAATAAGGTTCACACCAGCTTACCAGATTCAAAAATTGTCACTCTTTCGTCAGGTAAGCACTCCTAGATGTGCTCTGGCTCTGCACAGTCAAAAAATCCATATATATAAATGTAGAGAATATATGTATCCCTAATGAATTGTAAAGAATAATAGCCTCTACCAAATGTAAAAAGTATGTGAGTGTATGTGTGTATATTTGGAGAAGGTATGTTAAATGTTTGACCCCAGTATAGCAAGAGTTCTGTGAAGGACACTAAACCCCTCTCAATAGGCGCAGCTAGTCAGCACCCCTTGTGATGAGGACCTTAAGTTAAGGTGAAAGTGTAAATTACTGTATAATGTTAATAAACTGTGACTATTTGGATGATAGTTTGTATTGTGAGTGTTAAGTGGACTGAGGACCACAAGGGACAAAAAACCCCTCTTAATAAAAAACTCCGAGAGAGTAAAATAATCATATCTCATTTACTTTTAACAATTTTTAGTATAACATCTGAAATAGTTATAAAAATTAAATTTAGCATATTTTGTTTCTGAGAAAATTTTAAAAATGGAATATTTTTTAAATCATTTTAACATCAATAATATTTCCATAAATCAACTTACTCTGAAAAGACATGTCGATTTAAATCTGCGAACATATAACCATAAGACCCATACATGTCTCCGCAGAAGAATTTAATTTTAAATGCACGACATAATTTATCAAGATGAAGTAGAAGATTCAATCCGCAGTCTGTCGCTATAATGACATTGAAACTAGTGAAATACTCATCAGGCTTAGTTATAGGATCCTGTTCATCTACTTTGATTTCGACCATGGGATTCAATATCTGTGCCCTCTCTAGAGAAGCTGTAGCACGCTATAAACAAACATTACATAAGATCAATTATAATTTGAAAAATAAATGGTTCCAAAACAGTGCACAATCTTTTCACTCATTAATCCCCAAAATCAAATAAAAACAAACCTTAACTAATCATCACCAAATATGTCAGTTCAGCAGTTGTCAATCAAAAAGTGAAAATAAACCATGAATAGGATTTATGAAAAAATATTTAAGAAATACTTTTCAAACAATACCTCCCTAAAAAACGGCATCGATTTGGAATAAAACTTTTTGTTCTATGTGATTGTGAAACTGGTTATATTGTAGACTTTCTTGTGTACACTGGAAAATCAGAAACAAATAATGTTAGTAGTTTTGGTGTTTCTGAGGATGTAGTACTAGAGCTTTTACAACCAAACATGGGAAATGGACATGTATTGTACACTGATAATTGGTATACGAGTCCAAATTTATTTCACTTTCTACATGAAAATAAAATTGGGGCTTGTGGAACAGTCAATCCAAAAAGAAAAGAAATGCCCAAATTTCCAAAAGTTATGAAAGGAAATTGTTCAACATCAAACACAAAAATTTTAAATTTAGAGATGTTCATATGCTTTCAACAGTACATTCACATAAAATGGTCAAAGTTAAAAATCGTAACTACAAAGGGGAAGTTATTGTAAAGCCTGAAAGTGTTTTGGACTTTAACGAAAACATGGGTTTGGTTGACAAGTCCGATATGCTTCTTTCTTTTTCTGATTCTGCTAGAAAGACAGTGAAGTGATACAAGAAACTTTTTTTTTTCCTTTTTTTCCCCATATAAAATGGACATGTGCCTACTGAATGCATTTGCCTTGCACCAAATGAAAACAGGTAAGAAACCTAAGTTTCCTGATTTCAAATTTAGTGTAGTGTGACAATTTTTAGAGGAATTTTCAACTGAAAGGATCGTTGCAAAACCTGGAAGGAAATCTTTATTGCCAACTGAAAATCCTCTTCGACTTATTGGCCGACACTTCATTTCTCCAATTCCTCCAACAGAAAAAAAAGCAAGGCCACAAAGAAGATGTTATGTGTGTGCAAATACCAGCAAATGCCCACAAAAGAGACGTGACACTACATGGCAATGTAAAGACTGTGACGTTGGTTTGTGTGTGCATCCGTGTTTTGAAAGCTACCATACTAAAAACATGTTTTAGAATTAATAAAATTTATGTTTAGAAATAGAATTCAATAATTTTATATTACTATGGTATTGTGATGTTAATAATTTTGTCTTATGTTTATATCTAAAATGTTTTGTTTATCATATGTTTAAGAATAGAAAACTAGTATTGCTGACCTAACCTAACCAAAATTTCTTATTTTTTTTAAAACACAAACAAAATAAAATTTTACAATTTATTACTTATTTTACAGTTTAAAAAATATGTTTTAACCATTTAATAAAGAAAATAAATCTTGCTCCCTGGGGTAAGAAATTTGAAAAAAATTGTTGCTCATCAAAGGGTTAAACAATTCTACCTTTAAGCTTTGCCACATATCGGATAAACCATACACAAAATACCATATATGCAAAATACACATACATGTTAATTTTAATTATACATTTAAATAAAATGACAGCGCTTTTAAGAGTTACTTACATTTTGGCCAACTTTGTCACATGGTGCTAAGAACTGCGATTTTGTATCAGCTCGAGTCAATCTTTTATCATCCATCATCGTAATACTTTTCACACCGGCCAATATTACATTCTTACATATCTCTGCTCCGAGGCCTTTCATTCCTATTACAAGAACAGTAGATCCTCGAAGCCTGAAAACATTTACATTTTAGTTATCAATTCGCCTGCAAATCTTCTTTCCAAAAAAATAGAGAAATTATATACAGAGTGTTTCAAAAATATGTCCCAACTTCAGGAAATGTTCAGGGCATCAAAATTTAAAAAAATGTCTTACAGATATATCTCCAAAAGTGATTCATTATCTGTCGGCCATTTTGTATTTATCAAAAAATTATGATGACTTTCTAAATTATTAAGATTTCGTGTCAAAATTTGGTATACATATTTTTCATGTTGTTTTATCCATATATTAAGAGTTAAAACATCATCTTAT
This sequence comes from Aphrophora alni, assembly GCA_963513935.1. Taxonomy (NCBI): domain Eukaryota; kingdom Metazoa; phylum Arthropoda; class Insecta; order Hemiptera; family Aphrophoridae; genus Aphrophora; species Aphrophora alni. Next base: position 11,906,738 of record OY740765.1, on the reverse strand, counting down.
AAATTTTTAAAATGGCAGCTGTTTAGATTTTGTGTATGGGAGAGAGGGGAGGCTTGACCAGCTTTTTAGATTTTAATTTTTGGATTTTTCAGTTTTAGAGATACAATTTTTTTTAATCATCAGAGATTGCTTGTTATACAATTTACTTCACAGCTGAAATACTTTTATATTGAAATTGTGATGATTTTATACAACAATAATATCATTTGTAATATGTTGCAACTATGGTCAAACCTCCCTGTAAGTCCAGCCTCCCATGTAAGGAGGCTCGACCCATGGTAAGGGAGGAATGACCCACACTTAAAAATATGCACATATTCTCAGATACATTAGTATAATTAAGCAAAAAAATAGTATATTATGAATACTGTGTTTAATTAATTTTAAAAATATTTATCACAACACACTTAAAAAACACTTAGGCCCTAGGTGTTCAGTTAAAACACTTAACCTTTTCTATTTTACATTTTCAAAATGAGAAAAGCCAAAATCAAAAGATATTTTAAGAGCAACTCTTTCTGTTGTTCCACCACTTGAAAGGGGGGCAGGGAGTTTGGCAACTACATCTTCCTTCAGAACCGCTGACCGATCCTCTTTGTCAGGGTAAGAAAAAGTTCCAGACTCTTTTCTTCGTAAAAACATTACTTCATATTCATCGCGAGATGAATCAATACTTGAAACTGAGCCAGCAAAGTGTGCTGTTGTTAGTTGTGCAAAACTTAACTAGTACAAAATCACCAACACTTAAATTAAATTCTTCTGGCATTTCCAAATTTTGAAAATCCTCCAAATCATTGTCGTGGTCACTAAAGTCAACTTCCATGTAGTCTGATTGGTCAGTGGAGTCATCGTCACACTTCAGCTTCCTTGTTATTTTTCTTTTTGCTTCAGTCTTTAGTTGTTTTTTTTTGCTTCGCTTTTTCCTTTCCTTCTGCCAATTTTCTTTTTGCTAACTTTCTCGGATACTCCTTTTCGATTTCATCTTTTACTGGTGTACTCGTCAAAATAAGAATCTTCCCAGGCTGCCGTCCTTTTTTTTGTGTTTTTCCTAGGACCAGCTTTTGGAAAAGGTCTAACCATTTCAGGACTTACAATCTGCAGTCTTGTGGCAGGATCGGCTGATGTTGATGGGATGCTTACTAGGCCGATTGGTTGGACATCAGAGATAGGATTTATGGTGTTAGGCCTATCTTCATTTGGAATAGACCCAAAGTCAGCAGGAGTGATTTGACTAGTTGGATCCGGTCGGTCTGTTACATAGATACCCAAAAAATCATCATCACTAAAAATTTGGGGGTTAAATGGAAATATTCCACATTTCTCAAACCCTTTATAAATTTTTGTGGGGTCATGGATTTTGTGAATGCTACGCAACAAGCTCAGGAACGTCATAGATACATATGGGATTCCCTGGATGATTGACCATGAAATTATTAGCCGCTTGATTGAAATAGGTCTTGAAAGGACCAAAGATACCACGATCTAGCGGTTGTAGTTTGTGACTTGTATGTGGGGGGGATCTTTAATAAAACAACCCCATTTTGTGTGCATTTCATAATCCCTTTCTGTGTAATATGTGAATCATGATTATCCAGGATGTCAAGAACAGGGGATTCTATAGTGCATTTCACATGTTTAATGAAATGGTCCAAATACAGCTCAAAATTATCCCCAATCATCCAGCCACTTGGATTGGCAGCTGCCAAAGAACCTGATGGAGCACCTTTGATCATTGTGTCTTTAACTCGAACCCTAGGGTACACAAAAAATGGAGGTACACTATTTCCAATGGCTGATAATGCACAACAGACCAGTGTACCTCATTCACCAGATGTCACTTTAGACACTTCTTTGGAGTTATTTTCTGCAATAATTCTCCCCGAAACATGAACCGTGGTCATTCCAGTTTCATTGATATTATAAATGGAATGAGACTCAAATTTGTGTTTGCTAATGAGTGACTTGAGGTTGTTGAAGAAGTCTCCAACGGTGCTTCTGTTAAACGCAGTTGCTCTACTTAGGCAAGTTGAGCGAGGAGTGCAAAGTGATAATCTAGGATTGCGATGCATAAAACCACGCACCCAATCATATGAAGCTTTTTTCTTCATCTCCCAGTTTTCAGGCATTTTAACTTTATTTGCTAGTCCAAATTGATATGCAATCGTTCTTACTGTGTTCTGACCTAGTCCATAGTGAAGCTTTGCTGCTAGTTTTAAGTAATCTGCCGCCAACATCACTTCTAGTTCAACACTAAAGACTTGGTCAGTGTTGTAATTGGGTTTGAATGAAACTTCATTTTTATTTTCACTTAATCGATATTTTTTAACGTATCTTTCTAAAGTTCTGTCTATCCCATAGTCCTTTGCTGCACCTCTGATGGAATTGTGTTCATTTACTAGACTAAGCACTGTGGCCCGCAATTGCTCTGGAGGATGCTTTGTCCTCTTCTTGCTGCCTTCCTTCGGTTTCCAAAAGAATGGCATTCTGAAAAAAAATATATATATTGTAGTTATTTACTTAGGCCTATGTGAAAAGGCTAAACATTATGAAATAGTGGGCTAGAATGCAGTTAACACTATTGTGATTACATATCGATGTAATTATGATTATATCAGTAGACCTAACCTAACCTAGTTTAACCATTACAGCATGCTATACAAGGAAAATCTGAAGCTGTATTCTCATTGTATAGAACGCATGTTGGTTAAGCTAATTTAAGTTACTGATATAGGCTTAACAGAAAATTAGCAATAAAATAAAATAATTTTATAATCAATATATCCTAGCATAGTAGTCTCATCTAGGTTAAGTACCAGCCCCAATCCTAAAGCAATCATAACACTGCTTGCTGAGAAATTACTGAGAAATACACTTTTAAAAAGATGATAAAATAATATTAAGTAAGTTTATTAGGTCAAAAACTCCATATAGGAGGGTTGACCATATGGTCAAACCACCCTAATTCCAAGTGGGCCAAAGCTCCCTATGTGCACATTTTATTGTTTTTCTTTCCTCAGCTTATAATATTTGAGGTTAGGTAACTCATATTTACACTGTTTTAAAGAGAATTACATTGGATTCAAATTGAAAACTTAAGCTAAGTGCTATCTTTGATACTTTTGGTGGTATGTTCTTACAAATAAAGACAAATACTTACATGAAAACTGACAAAAATCTTCAAATCTGGATAACATTCAAACAATGTGAGTTCTTGATGCAATGTATCAGCTCTGTGTTTTTCCCCTCCAATTATAAACTCTAACACTACTAAACTGCCTCTAGACAGCTTTTAGGCGGGAAATTCAAATGTGGGTCAAACCTCCCCTATGGACAATGCTCCCCTCCCTCCCCTAATGTTGATGGTATTAGGCCAGACCTAATGAAACAAGCGATCACAACATTCACTGACTTGACAAACATAATTATCAATATTAACATAGTCAGTCGTAACTTAAGCTGGATTTCGTACTTTTATATTTGTTATATTCTACTGTGGCCATTGCCCCCTTATTGGCAGCTAAAAAACCCCCTGCTAAAAAATCAGAAGTTCTTTGCTGGCTGGAGACTGCATCCACGTTGGCCGAAATCTGTCTGGATGACTAGAGGATGCGGTCTCAGGCGATTATTAAATTACACACAATGCATGTTTAGTGTTAAATGATTTAGAGTTGTATTAATATAAATAATTATTTAGTTTACATATTGTTATCAGTTAAATATATAATTCAAAACTTTCCTTGCAGAAAAAGACATGACGGTTAATTTAGAACTTTTATATGCTAAAAGTGGACTGACCTCGCAGAGCAAAATGCTCGCCGACCATACTCAAAACAGACTCGAGGCGAACCTACTCCAAACCACTCCGTGTCTGGTTCACTCCCCCCCCCCTCTTCTTAGTGATCTCGCTAACTCAGCATCTGTCTATTACTCTATAGAAAATTACAATTTAGGATCCCTTTTCAATAAATATCAATTATTAATTATATATTATAGATGGTGACCTCCTTGGCTGGGCCACACTACTAAAATAATGTATTTTGTGCTTTTTGACAAAAAATATGAATTGATTGTTTGAATACAAGGTAACTAGTTAAAGATTTCATAATTTTTTATAATTAAATCTGATGATGATGATGTACAATAGATATTGGTAACTATGCATTGAAGGTCACCCTAGTTTTTCGTCGCTAAAAACTATGCGGACATAAACTATTAACCTCGTTTGTCATTAATCTGATATTTTTTAACAACACGAAACAATTTTCAAGTCTCAAAATCCATTAATGTTTAAGAAACTTACCATTTTAAACTAAAGGAATTAAGACTTTTTTGGGTTATAATGGATGTGTACAATGACAATGTTAGTCAAGTTTGTGACAAGTTGGATGATTTTTAGTAACTAAAAACCGGGGTGATGTTCAATGTATAATTACCTAGATATTTACCCAAATAAATAGGTTATAGGTACAATTTTTAGTTGACAATAAATAGGGAAAGACTTATTTTGTTTTTTACTGAATATAATAAAAGGGACAAAAAAAGAAAGGTTTAAAATACTTTGAGGACAGGACTCTTCGACAAACTAATACCAAAATCTTTAATTTTAAATAATATCACACATTGGCTAAAAGGTAAATATCTATTGTAGATTATCATTGTATTATATTATTAAAAATTATGAAAACGTTAATTATTTACCTTGTATTCAAATAATCAGTTTATATTGTATGTCGGAAGACACTTTTCAAGTCCCAAAATGCATTTCTTCACTGTCAACACATTGAAAACAATGGAATCTAGATGTTATTAGGTTAAATACAGCTCTGATAACGAAAGCCTATGATAATATTTATGACTACATTTGTCAAGTGTCATCCTCAATGTTTATTATTAAAACAAATAATATAAATATTAATAATATTTGTCATAGCAAAATTTTCACAGTGTGAGGTTTTGATAATAGCGTGTTGTAGGTCACATGCACATTACACGTCTTTTGATATTTTAAATATCACTATGCCATATGAGTTCATAGTTCTAATGATGCAAACTGCGAATTAGGTCAGCAGATCACTGTGTGTATATACTATTGACCTAACCAGACCTATTAAATGAACTGAAGGTCTGGTAAGATAAATATATTTTTTATATATCTAGTAACATTTCCAGACCTGTAGTTCCTTTACTAGGTTTAATTAGGTAACTATATATATACCTTCTCAGACCTCTTGTTCCTTTACTAGGTCTCAAAGAGTGATGTAAGATTCAATAAGGGATCACAGAAGATAACACATCGACATTGACTGACTTGATGAACATAGTTATCGAATAATCTAAGTAGGATTTCGTACGTTTATATTTCTTAATTTCTACTAAAATAGTGTAGGCTATTTTGGGACTTGAAAAGTGTTTTCTGACAAAAAATATGAACTTATTGTTTGAATACATAGTTAATAGTTAACGATCATAATTTAAAAAAATAAAATCCGATGATAATGTACAATAGATATTACCGGCTAAAAATGTCAGACATCCAAGGGGGAGTAGCCAGTCTTTTTTTTCTGTTAGATTTAGGATAATTAGTCGTAATTGTTTACAAAGAAAGTTACTGTTTTTTATTGCGATTAAAAAAAAAATCATATTCTACATACCTTATTTCGGTAAATGTTTACTTAAAAGGTGGCGCCTTATTTTCGGGAATTTTTTTTATCATCTACTACATACCTTACTTTTTAAGAATAAATTTTTTTTTTTTTGCGCAGATCACTATTTTTCACTGAAAAATGACAATATAAAAAGTATCTAATTGATAGGTTTATAGGTTACACATAATGGCAATGTTAATAGCATATGGTTTGACGTATGAGCATTACACAATGAGACTATGGTAGATCGGCATTTCATATCACAACATGGTTTGTTCAGGTTGCCTTTCGTATGTTTATTGAAGTTAATAATTTGCTTACTTTGCGATATATCACGACAGGTTTGGCCAGATAACTATATATAAACACCTGGCCAAACCTTTCGTAAGTTAATTGAAGTTAATATTTGAAACAAGATTATTAATATGGAGGATTCACAGCATATTAAGTGATCTGTGATCACGGATATTATAGATTGAAATACAATCTATTTAAATCTATTTAGTAACATATGAGACGTAAATGTTAACATCTGCCATTATGTGTAACCTATAAATACGTTGGATTTGATAGTTTTTATATTGCGATTTTTCAGTGCAAAATAGTGATCTGCGCAAGGAAAACATTATTTATTCGTAAGAAGTATAAAGTATGTAGTAGACGATAAAAAAATCTGGAAAATAAGGCGCCATCCTTAAGTAAACATTTACCCTCATTTCTTAATAATAAAATAAGATTTCAATGCAGGGCTAACTTTTTCACGAAAAAAACAACATAATTTCAATTTTTCTAGGTTAAGGTCCATTAAGTGAATTACCATACATATTAAAATAGGTATGTAGGCGAATTTTTCCTACAAGTAAAGTGTGGCCTACGCGTAAATTTGTAAAGACAAAGAAATTTTGCGTTATTTCCCAAGCAGTCACCCATCCAAGTACTAACTGCGCTCTATGTTGCTTGACTTCAGTGACATAAAAATGCATTGAATTCTATAGGTTCAAAATTGCGATTTTTCGGTGAAAAAATTAGTTCCGTGTTGAAAACTTATTTTATTTCTAAGAAATAAGGTATGTAGAACATGTTTAAAAAAATCTCATTAAAAAAGCAGTAACTTTCTTTGTAAACAATTATCTAGTTGGACTACAAATTTTGAAGTTATGGTTAATTAATTAAAACATACATAGAAATACATAATTTTTGTAATATAGGTAGTAATTTAATGTAAATTATTATATCACAAATTTACCGGCTTTTTCAACCATTACTAACCTCTCCTGTGACTGTAACGCCCATCGTCTATTTCGACGATAACAGACTCTACTCCTGAGCTTCATCTTCAGTTCTGTCAACCATTATAAATAGACGTAAGTTTCTTAAACTGGAATAAAAGCTATTGCTTTTGTTTGTTTTACCAATTAAAAACCAAAACAATCGGCTATAAATTTACAAATACCAAGATACAGTAGTTCCAGAAAAAAATGGTCAACTTTGGCGCTCTTAGAGCTGAGAGTTGAGATGTATCGGGAGTCCGGACTGCTGTAATCAGTATTTTGTTACCGATACTCGCCAGTCCCACGAGTATCTGATACACAAAAGCAGAAGTATCTGTTACTAGTACTCACTGATACATATACGGCTGTAGTTGGTTCATTTCAGAAAGTACTTAGTATTCTGAAAGATTTGTTTTGTTCACCTCTGGTTTATTTTGATTACATCTGCATGCGTAGTGTAGTCAGTAAAGAGTTAATTGCTGTTGGTATTTAATTGTTGTTGACTGTATTTATTTAGGCGTATTTAGATATAGTTATTTATTGTGTTATTCCTTTTGCAAATCATGGATACGAAGAGGAAGAAGGTGAGTGAAATTTAGACCTTTTTTGAGACAGTAAATGCAGACACTGCACGCTGCAAACTGTGTAAGAGAAATTTATCATACAAAGGGTCTTCATCAAATCTTTAAAAAAACATTTGCAAAGGAAACACCCAACTATAACCTTACCCAGTAAAATAAATCCTGTATGTGAAATTGAACTAGTGAAAAAAAAAAAAAAAAAATAGACAGCGCTATTATGAAACTGTTCTGTTGGGACTTCCAACCGTTTTATATTGTAGAGGATAGAGGTTTCACTAATTTGATGAATGTAGTCGCTCCGTCGTACAAAATACCGTCACGTAAATATTTTGGCAATACACGTTTACCAGCTATGTTCGAAGAATCATGCATGACTGGAAAGAGATCCTTAAGAAAGAAGCCCCAAGTGTATGTATCACTGTAGACACTTGGAAATCTTCGAAAAATGATAGTTTCATCGCTGTGACAGGACCCTTTATAGATCCTGAATTTAAAATGCAAACAGTATTACTAGACTGTTCTCAGTTTGATGAGGAACACACCTCTCAAAGCTTGGCTGAATCCATTTCAAAACAATCGACGAGTGGGGATTAAAGGTAAAGTTAACATGATAATATCAGACAACGCAAACAATATCAAAGGCGCTGTACATTTTTTTTTAAACTAAAACACTATGGGTGCTATGCCCACAAGCTTAATCTGGTTGCTTAAGATTCCCTTTCACCAATTGAAGATGTAATATAAAAAGTTTAAAAAATCGTGTCCCTCTTCAAAAGAAGTACGAAAGCCTTGCAAATGCTCATAAAATATCAAGAGCAGTCTGGAGTTGCCCAACCTAAAAGATTCCTACTGGACGTAGTTATTAGGTGGAACTCCACCTTTTTTATGATAGAGCGGTTTGTTTTGTTGGAAGAGACAATAAAACACACCCTCGCCTTAATTGATACCGATCTGGAGCCGCTCACATCAAGTGAGTGGGAATATTGCAAACAAATGTGCACTCTATTAGAATCCATCACAGATGTTACAAAGGAGATGAGTTCTGATAAATACGTAAAATCAAGTAAAATTATTCCCATCACAAGAGGATTAAAATCTGCCAATGGAAAAAGAGAAAGGATCCTGACTAAACCATACTTAAAAGTGATAGCAGAAAATCTAATGAGTGGCTTGGAAAAAATGTTTCCAAACCTGGAGAAGAGCAAATCATTTACTTTATGTACAATGCTAGATGCTCTTTATAAGCACCACATGTTTGAAAATGAGTCGACAACAAATGAAACCAAAGAATATTTTATCAGTCTGGTAACAGGTTTAATAAACCAGGCACAGAGACAAGGCCAAATCGAGCTTGAGGAAGAAAGAGCACAAGCGGCACAAGTACAAGAAGCGGAAGGAGAAAAGAAAAAAAAAAATCTGTATGGGAAACGATGAAAAACTTTTAATCATGCTTTTATAAATGTTTGCTTTTTATGTGTCGATTTTTGTCTTACCTTTACACTGATTTAAAATAAAAGTAATATTTGTAATGATGCTACAAAATTATTTCACAATTTTGTTAAATGTGAATCCATTTTTAGGTTCGAAGATATATGGATGATAATCCAATTCCAAAGAAGAAGGGCCCACTGGAGTGGTGAAAAACCACGAATATGTCTACTCAAATTTGGCGAACATAGTCAGAATAAGCTGCAATATCTTAGTCACGTCAGTATCTAGTGAGAGGGTATTTTCGAAGGCCGGCTATATGTTGTCAGAACGAAGAACCTGCTTGACCTCAACTAAACTTAAACAGCTGGTTGCATTGAACATTATTCTTAAAAAGTGAAAATGGTAAAATTACTAACATTAACTTTAATTCAGAAAGTTCCATTGTAGTTTTATAAGGTTTTCATTTATATATTCAAGTACGATAAATAAAAGTACTTAAAAAGGTAGAATTAATGTATTGTTGTTTAAGTTGGTTTTATTTTTAACGTTTGGTTCAGAGAGTACCATTTATTTCAGATTTTATTTGTTACTTTTTACTACGTCAAGTGCAGTGACAACTTAAAATCATTTATTTGTATTTTGTAAGTTGGTTTTCAGTTACTTATTTTTAAAAAAATATTAATTTAAACAGACATATTTTTTTCCTATATAGTTTGATAAATGTGAAATTTTAGTTGAATTATAGTAGTAGTATATATATGCAAACATATTTCGTTTACCAGTATTTTGAACGTATTAGCTCAATCATCAGAGCTAACACAAAATTGATTTATTTAAATGATCACAGTGCAGTTCAGAGGTAATAAAATAATATGATAAATTATTATAACAGACTTATATAACTCTGAGTAATCATGTTTTCCAATCCAAAGGAGAAATGAGTACTAATAATGATACAGATACACTAAAACCAGAAACGAACAGGTACCTGTACCTGGACGAGTACTCATGAGTACAAGTAATCATGAAAAGTAATCAGTACGAGAGAGTACCAGTACCGGGAGTAACTGATACTCGAAACTACTCATTTAGCCCACCTCTAAAAACTCGTGTATAGTGACTACGATTTAGTTTAGAGAAGTTGTGTTATTTAACATTCCCGTTAAAATAACTATGATTTGTCGCGATAACAGTATTGCCACAACGTAGTTGCCGGAAAAACAATGTTATTTTAGTAAAGTGTATTCCGAAAATTGTTATACTGTATTAACTACTGTGCTTCATAATGGTTACGGAACGATAACTGCTTTCGAATAACTGAATACGTAAATTGTTATCAGATTGTTACCAATTTGTCTTTGTCATTTGTCATACGATATTCGTATTACGAATGTAATCAATGTTTGTTTAAGCCGAGTTACACTATATATGGTGTTATAAAATATTATACTACTATTCCTAAAGAGTGTTTATGCAAAATTTCATCAAGACAATTTTTCAAATTATTGAGTTATTGATGAAAATACATAACCCTCTTCCCTCTGGAGCTCTTCATATAAACGTATGTAGGTCTGGTCAGACCCTAATTCCATATATTGTGTTTCTAAAATAATAAACTAACATTCCTAAAGTGTTGTTATACAAAGTTTCATTGACGTAATTTTTCTACTGTTTAAGTTATTGATGAAAATACATCACCCCTCCCCTCCCTCTTCATATATAAACGGCTATAGCTCTGGTCAGACCCTAATTCCAGAAATGGTGTTATAAAATATTATACTATTATTCCTAAAGAATGTTTATGCAAAATTTCATCTAGGTAATTTTTCAAACTATTGAGTTATTGATGAAAATACATGACCCTCTCTCTTCATATAAAAGTCTGTAGGTCTGGTCAGACACTAATTCCAGAAATAGTTTTTATAAAATATTATACTACTATTCCTAAAGAGTGTTTATGAAAAATTTCACCGAGGTAATTTTTCAATTTTTTTAGTTATTGATGAAAATATATTACCCCCACTGCTTCTTTATCACTGAAACGGCTGTAGTTCTAGTCAGACCCTGATTTCAGATACGGTGTCAATAAAATAATAAACTACTATTCATAAAGAGTGTTTATGCAAAATTTCATCAAGATAATTTTTCAAGTTATTGAGTTATTGATGAAAATACCTGACCCTCTCCTCTCCGGAGCTCTTCATATAAACTTCTGTAAGGCTGGTCAGACCGTAGTTCGAGATATGGTGTTTATAAAATTATAAACTAATATTCCTAAAGTATTGTTATACAAAGTTTCATCGACGTAATTTTTATAATGCTTTGGTTATTGATGAAAATACATCACCCCTCCCCTCCCTTTTCATATATGGCTGTAGCTCTGGTCAGACTCTAATTCCAGAAATGGTGTTTATAAAATATTATACTATTATTCTTAAAGAGTGTTAAATGCAATATTTCATCTAGGTAATTTTTCAACTTTATGAGTTATTGATGAAAATACATGACCCCCCCCCTCTTCATATAAACGTTTATAGCTCTGGTCAGACCCTAATCCCAGATATGGTGTTTATAAAATATTAAACTACTATTCCTAAAGAGTTTCATGGAGGTAATTTTTAAAATTTTTTAGTTATTGATAAAAATATGATTAAAACTTCCATAGTAACTGAATTTAGAATGTTACTAAATTACAATTTTAAACATTAAAATTGAATAATTAGCAGTTTGTAACTTCAAATTTATTAAATTACTAGTATAAGGTTTTTTTACTTTTAAATGCGAAAAGCGATATTAGTTAACATTTATTTATAATTGAAGTTTTTCAGGTCGATGTTTTTAGGTTAAGATATGTTAACGATGGAGCACAATGTTAACACAGCAGTTTTTATACGGCGCTTTCCATTAAAGTGTTTTAATGATTATGTTGTATTATTGTGCTGGTGGTAAGATGTAATTTTGTTATTATTTGGTTTAAAATTGTTAGACAAACATATTAAGATTTTTTAAATACCTGAACTTCATTAAACATATGATTATCCTTTGTTATGATTTGTTATACTTGGTGATAATTTTCCCAAATGAAATCCTACTTTTTTAACATACATTTTTAAAGAATGTGTAAACAAGTACATAATACATATTGTAGTATTAACCGTTTACCCAAATGTTTTATTTTAAACATAAATTTATTAAAAAGAAACTATAGACTCATAATGGATAACAATAATATTAGCTCCAAAACAATAGTGATTAACAAAATTAACAAATGGCAACCACAACATCAATGAATCAGAGTATTATAATAGTGTTTAAATAATATATAGTGAATAACGTGGCTTCGTAGTTGTATCCAATTCCTCCGGTTGGCATTAAGATTTTTAAAAAAGTACCCTACCACAAGTAAACATACAATAACAAAACCAAGTAATAGTTCAGAACCCTCCGATGATGATGATGATGGTAACTTGGTTTCCGAATGCATATCGGGGGACTGTAATAACGTCGGCCAATGAATTTTTGTCAAACGTGTATTTGTGTTTTTTTATTGTACCTAACTTGTGGTTTAAATATTTAAATTTCTTACTGTTCTCTAGATGTTAGGAGTACTCTTACACTCTTTATATTTTATATAATTACTTGGTTGGGCGGATTTTTCTCTAACTGTTATTTCCCAAAAATAGGAATTAATTATAATTTTGTAACTACATCTAACAACAAAATCAACATTTAGACATCAGATTATTCTGGGAAAAAATCTCGAATTATTCCGAGATAAAAGTGGAAATTATTCAAAGCTCTAAATATTACGAGAAAAAAGTCGGAAATATTCAGAGAAAAAAGTAAAATATTCTGAGATTAAAATTGGAAGTTATTCGAGCTCGAAATATTCAGAATATTCTGAGAAAAAGTCGGATTTTTCTGACTTTAATTTTGGAATTTTCTTAAAAAAATATTTCATGATGTCTTACTATTACGGTTAATTATCTCACAGCCACCTTAAGTAGGAAACGTACAAAATCTTACTACTTGGCGACATTGAGTTGCATATTTATTATTATATGATCAAGTTATCTGTACACTTGTAGACTTGTACAGGTCTATGCTTGTGCAATGTGCAGGTTATGTTTTTTGTTTGTCAGTAATTGAGGACATGATTTAATTATCTTTTTAGTGGTAAAAATTCATATTTTTTTTAATATTGTGGTGTATTTTTGTGTGTGGTGACACAATTAAAAATTTTTGTTGTCTATGATATTGAGCATCGTGTTTGAATCTAAAAAAATACTATTTTTTAAATTATTATAGGCCTAAGTTCTTCATAAAGTAACCATGGCTGAATTACTTTTGGATTCTCAGATTAGAGGCTGGGTGTTTTTGCCAATTGTAGTCATTACATTTTTGGTCGGTATTGTACGGCATTATATATCACTGTTATTGGCATCTCAGAAAAAGGCAGAGCTTCAACAGGTACAAGATAGGTGAGTAGGAAAAAACATCTATTATAACATTTAGGCTTGGTTAATAGGATTGGTAATTTTTTAATACTGTAACTGCAACTGGTCTTTTCGGCGATTTTTAAATATCAAGTTCTACATACCTTATTTATTAATAATGAAATAAGTTTTCAACATGGAGCTAACTTTTTCACCGAAAAATCACGATTTTAAAACTACAGAATTCAAAGCAATTATAGATCACCAAAGTCAAGCAACATTGATCGCGGTTAGTACTTGGATAGGTGACCGTTTCAGAACACATGTACAATTTCTTTACTTGACCTTGTAAGGTAAAAATTCGTGTACAAACCTATCTTAATGAGTAATTCACTTAATGGACTTTAATGTAGAAAAGTTGAAATTTGGTTTGTTTGTGTTTCTGTGAAAAAGTTAGTTCAGCTTTGAAAACTTAATTTATTAAATATGAACCTTATTACGTATAAATCATATCTTAGGGGATTATGGCATTTGTGCCAATACCATTTTCAATGCACTGAATGCAAGGCTATGTAAGAAAATAACATATATGCAAGTATCGATTGTACTTTGCTATCGTTCATGTTGGCCTTTGTCTTTATTTACAAAATTACCAAATATATCGAGAATGAAGTTTGGTGTGATATATCTCCTAGATATTACGTCGTATGACTGTGCAATAATATTCAGTTAATTTGGTTAAATCAATATATAAATAGGTTTAAACCAATTGTAGGCGTACGAAAGTTATTTACGTAAAGGTCAGGTCAGGTAAGGTGTATATATACCTACCTTACCTAACCTAATAAAATAAAATATAGAGAGATATGATTACAACATAAAGATGAAGTGTTCATAGATTCAGGAGGTCATGCAGAGGTAATAGTTTATAGACACACATAACTTGTACTAACATAACCAAAGCAGGATTGCCTTGTTTTAAATTGTTATTTACTTACATAAATAATGTTTTGGTAAATTGAAAATAGTGTTGGGAAAATGCCATAATCAGTAGGATGTGAATTGTATATAATAAGATACATATTTAACCCTAAACTTCCTGGGTCTGGTCACACAGACCGCCAGCGTTTTTTATTTATTTGATTTTTAAGGTTTTAAAGGGCGTTGACGTTCGCCATGTCGTATAGTTCTCCCTTCCCATCACCAAAACCGGTTACTAGCTCCAGTCGTCTGTCAGCCGCTCCCGGGGTGTTATTTGTTTAATGCGAGCAGTCTGAGTGACCGGACCCAGGACGGAACGCGATGGATTCACGTCATGGCCCTTCGTCTCGTGTTTGTGTTTTGGACTCAGATTTTGAAGAGGCCTTTGAAAACTGGCACTAGGACATTGTGGGGAGTGAAATTGATTCAGATGATGATATTTCTGTACATAGTGACCATAGTTCAGATTCAGAACAAGGTGAAAATGAAGAAGATTTAGTGCCAACTCCTGAAACTTCCAACAACTTTCAGAGTGAGGAATATAGCTCTATCAGTGTAGTGAGTAGTGAAAGTGACAGTAATGAAGTTGCAGAGGCAGATACTCCAATCCGACGAAAAACAAACTTTTTTGGGCGCAATAGGTCTGCCAAACCCATCTTGAGACGTTCACGTGTGCGGCAGCATAATATAATCCGGATTCCGACTGTTCGTCCTCCTGCACAAATAGGTAATAACCCAACTCCTATTAGTATTTGGAACTTAATATTTACAGAAGATATTTTGAATATTATAAATACGATTTTCACCAGAAGAGCTGGTGAAACCACAACTGGAGAGACGTATGCAGAATGTGTGTCTGACGTATAAACTACGAGCATGCATCCGCCCAGTACTAGGGGAAGAAGAGCCTAAATCCGACACTGCTGAAGACAGATTGAACAAAAGGAAGGCTTGTTACACATGTGACCTCAAGAAGAAAAGAAAAAATGCCTAATTAGTGCATTTCAAATCTATGACTGCAGTCGGAGACCTAGTTAAAGGGTGAAGTAGACCCCACCTCATTATTTAAAAAATATATTTGTTACAAAAATGTTAAAAAAATATTAAAAGAGCTTGACCGTCATTTTAAATATCTGGATCATGTTCATATAATATATATCTGAGGTGATTTAATTAGTGCATTTCAAATATCTGAGAACTAGCAATAAGGTGATATATAGCCTACTGTATCGTCTTAAATAACAATAATTTGATAAATTGTTTAAAACATAGTAAAAGATCTTTTCTATCATTTTAACTAACTGGATTCTATTCATATACCGGTAGGTCTAAGTTGACATAATTTTTGCATTTCATATCTCTTACAGCAGATGGAGGACTAGTAATAGAGTGATATAGGCTATGGTCTGTCCTCTGGGCTACCAGAGCCCTACCAGTTGATCAAAAATAGTATAAAAAGAGCTTGTCACTCATTTAAAGCAATTTGATTAAATTCATATAGGTTTAGTGTGACAAAATTAGTGCATTTCAAAAATTTGACAGCATTCGGAGAGCTAGGAATGAGGCAATACAAGTTATAACCTACCTTATCAGCTTAAATAACATTGTTTATGAAGAAATGTTTTAAAATTGTAAAAGACCTGTCCATCATTTTAACTACCCGGATTCTATGCATAGAGGTAGCTCTAGGTAAATATAATTATTTCATTTCAATCTCTAACAGCAGTCTGAGGGCCAGCAATAGAGTGATATGTAGTCTATCCTCTTACCACAAATATACAGTTGACAATCAATAATGTTTAAAAAATTTAATTGAGCTATTCCGTCATTTTAACCAAGGAGATTCTTTTCATATTGGTCTAACTTGACATAATTAATCCATTACCAATTATTAAGAGCAGTCGGAGAGCTAGCAGTAAGGCTAGTAAAAATAGTAATATAGCTTGTCCGTCATCTTTACCAACTATTCTGATTAGTCTAAATTAAAATAATTTGTGAAATTATGCTCAGGATTTTTGAAAAAAATGATGCTCAAGTGAACTTCATATTGATGAGTGATGTTCCACCTCTCTGGTTTCGTCAATAAACAAAACTACAGATACTAGGCTGAAGAAAACCCCCGTTTACCTGTTAAAACCCCGTTTACTTCACGAGAGGCCTCTTCATGCGCAGAAAGTGACAGTGTTGTGCACAATTTTGGCGAATGGAATCATCGGACCATTTTTTTCGAGGATGAGGCTGCTAACACGGTGACTGTTAATTCTCAGCGTTACATTGAAATGATTAACAACTTTCTCATACCACAAATTGCCAGGTTTCCAGTGAATAATGAAACACTTTTCCAACAAGATAGGGCTAAAAGCCATACCGCAAGAATTTCAATAAATGCTGTAAATGCTTTGTTCCCGGGTCGTGTCATTTCTCGTAAAGGGAATATCCCTTGGCCCCCTCACTCACGCAATTTAAGTGCTTGTCACTTCTTTTTATGGGGATACCTCTAAACAAATGTTTTTCGAGCAGATCCACCCACAACTATTGAAGCCCTCAAACATCAAATTGTGGATGAGATTGCGGCAATACCTGCAACACTGCAAGAGGTCATGCGAAACTTCCAGACCAGGCTTCAAGAATGCCTTAACTGCAATGGAGAACATTTGGTAGACATAGTGTTCAGAAAATGATTTTTTTCGTATTGTACCCATAATGGTTATTCTTTTTATTTCAATTATGTAGTAAGAAAATATTTAAAAAGTTTTTTTTGCAACAACCATGTGCTTTATTTAATCATCCAGTTTCATTGGTGGACCCTGTATGTAGCCTACCCTATCAGCTTACATAATAGTGTTTTTGAAGAAAATTTTACAAAAAACAAAAAAAGCTAGTCCTTCATTTTAACCGTCTACGTTCTATTAGTCTGAGACAATTACAATTAATTACTTTCCAATGTCTGAGACCAATCGGAGAGCAAGTAATCCATCAATGTATAGCCTTTTCTATCAACTTACATAACAGTATTTTTAATGTTTTTGGTTTAAATAGTAAAAGATCTTTTCCATTATTTTAACCAACTAGATTCTATTGTTATTAGTCTAAGCTGACAATAGTCATAGTTCTAGCAATAAGGTAATGTATAGCCTTTTCTACCAGCTGCTTAGAGGGGCTGCTATGTAGCCTCAACATAGCCTCAACTGCGCCCAAATAAAGTCTATAGTTCAGTTCAGCTGCTTAAATAACAATGTTAAAAAAAAAAGAAAGTAAAATAGTTTATTCGTCATTTTAACCTTATTATTATATTCGTCAGTAAACCTTATTTTCCCTCTCTAAATAGTTCTAAGTTATCATCATGAGGGCATTGGCATTTCAATATTATGACTACTAGAAAAAGGGATGAAGATTAATTAACCCAACTTACTGCTTGAAGACCGTAGGTACTTGGTGGTATTCCATTTTAAATAAATTAAAATAACAATTTTTTAGTATAAACCACAATATTTTAATTGAAACTTGCTGATCATGGTTTCGCTAGTTAAAGCATTGTCAAGAACTTATACAAGTACCATTCTTGTATAAGTCCTTGACAATGTTTTAAGTAGCGAAACCATGATCAGCAAGTTTCAATTAAAATATTGTGGTTTATACTAAAAAATTGTTGTTTTAATTTATTTAATGTTTAATATTTTAAAAATTATTGAAACTTAGGAAACTCTAAGCAATCAATCTTTATGGTTCTGATAAAATATTGTGATATGGCAAAGAGTAACACTGTTCTTTGTTCTATTTGAAATATGTATGTCTGTGCAAGATGATGGTTAACAATTTTATACTAAATTGTGAATTTAATAGTTTTTGGCAAATTTATAATGATTACCGTTGTATACCATATAACAGAGCAGTAAATAAGAAGGTTCATAATTTTATTTTTATTGAGGGCAGAAAAATTAAGCATAAGATGGCATTTGTTAAACTTTTAATATAAGCTACTAGTAAGTTATCAATTATATTTATTATTTTTAATAGGTGTTACAACTGCTCCTATCATTTTTTTATATACTTAAAAATATATGCTATTATGATGAGTATTTATATTTAAAAAATGTTGTAGATATGCCGTATATATTTGAGGAGATATATACACCCATAATATATGAGGAGGATATTATATGTCCACCCATAATAATATATATCTTTATATTTCAGCCAGGTTATGATTCGAGCAAGAGCTCTTCGTGAAAATGGAAAATATTTAACTCGGCAATCTTTCCAGATGAGAAGATATTTCTTTAACAATGAAGAATCAGGTTAGGTGATATTTATTATGTTAATAATTTTTATTACATATTAATGATTTATCAACTTCTGTCAATATTTATAATTAATGTAGTTTAATATGCAGATAACCATCCTTATATTCTATACTAAAACGTTTTAATGAAGTTGAATTTAAATGTGTGGAGCAAGTTAGTATTATTAGTCAGTTTTTTAATAACTAGATTAATCTCTTACAAGACTAACTTCATACATTTTGGTTTGGTTTCAAAAGCAAAAGATTCAAGTTTTTAAATAATTTTAATGAAGATCAATTTAAAGAAGTTGGATCCATACAATAATTTAGGTCTAGTCATAAACAGAAGCTGACCCCTTCAGACCATGTGGATAAATTATGGCATAATGGTTTTTGTGGAATTTGGTTGTAACATGTTAATTTTAAAATCTGTGTACTACGATTAATATAGACTACAAAGTTTGTTAAAAAAAAAAAAAAATCCAACTTAAATATTTCATATGAAAACAAATGAAGCATTGGAGATGGAGGGAAATTGTCTCATCGGCAGTATACTCCCTCACTCACAGGCTGACTAACACTTTTACAGGTGAAAAAAATTCATGCAGTAGCAACAAGGTACCCTTCATCTTCCCATCGAAAGACATTTCCAATAATGTTTTATTTATTTCTGTGAACAAAATTTCAGGTTGGATACTTTTTGAACAAACCTCTTACTTAGCTCATTTAAATTTAATCGTAATATAAGTTTATACAAGATCTTTTATAGAGATCTGGTAAGTTATTGTAATTTCAACATAATAATTGACATTCCAAAGTATATGCTACACTAATAATTAAAGATGGTTTTTCATTATTACTCTCTCGTTTTAATGTTTACAAGATAAATAAAAATTACACAATTTGACAAGTTCACATTTTTGGGGATGAAAAACAGGATTTATTAGTAGTGTTGACATTTTTTAAACTAGAAGTTTAAAACCTTTCATTAACAAATTATGCCCAAAAGTTTAATTGTTAAATAACAATTTCTCAGCTATTGTATTGATTTTGTTTCAATATATACAAGTTGCATAGGAGCTGCATTCTCAAAGTCGGATGAAGAAATATTGGTGGAAATGAGTCTTTCTTTAAAATTATTATTATTATGACTTAAATTCCCTAAGGTAAAGTGCTTTTAAGGTGAAATTTAAAAATTCAAAATCGGCGTTAGATCTGGAATTCGTTTTATTTCCTAGTTTAAAGTTCAATTTTAGTTTTCTAAAGTCTAACACTTTGAGGTTTCTATAATGTTATACATGTAAAATATATTTTTTTATAATTTTTTAAAATTATTTATTATAGTTGTGGAAAAATTTAATTTGTATGGATATAGTCATAATTACATTATAATAGAATTAATTAATTAAAAAATCCAGTACAGTAGACTTCCGATAATCCGGCATGTTCAGGACTTCCGGTATCGGAAATGCCGGATTATCGGGCGGTACCTTGCATGATTGCTGAATCGTAATTCACATAGCAAATACAGCTGCAACATGATGTTAGAAAGCAAATGCTGTATATTTTACCAAGAACATAAGTGGTAAATAAATGTTTTCAACTCAAAAAATACTGCACAGTATAGAATAAAACTTATTTTTTACTATACACTACATTTTAAATACAGTATGTATATACAACTGCAACAATACATTGACATAACTAAAGAAGGCCTACAGTGAAGTTAAGTCCTGTAGTAATTTGTAAATTTACAAGTCTTATTTAAAAAAATCTTTAATGTACTTTTGTTTTCTAGAATCTTTTTTCTTTAAAAAAAGTTGTTTCTCACAATATGCAAATCAATGATATCTGAACAATTATAACGTGAATTTGGTACAGCAAAAGTTATAAACTTGTTTAATGCGTATGCCGCTTCAACCCAGTTGATCCGTTCCTTTCCTTCTATTTCTTCATCATCTGACTCAGACTGAAACAACCGCCGATTTCACCCGACGAAACCCGAAGCTCATTGAACACTTCCAAATACACTAGGTCTACTGATGCATTGCTGAACCACAACTTACATACCAAGTTCGTTTCTGCCTGTAAGGACATAAACAAATTTATTATGTATGTACAGGTACATAATATTATGTACATACTATATATCCATGATGGTGCTAGATCATCGAGCTTTCCGGACCATTGAATGCCGGACTATTGGAAGTCCATTGTAATAAAGAGATTTGTATAAAACTGTCTACAGATATAAAACAATACAATAGAAATAAAATTATTAATTAAAATACAATAATGAGAGTTTTTATTTATGATGTAAATGATTACTCAACCTTTTCAAATTCTAAAAATAATATTAAAATCATTACAGAATAATTCATGTTTATAAATATTTAAAAATTAAACTGCATTGAGTGAATGAAACAAGACATCTAACAATAGATACATACTGTTTTAAACAAATAGACATCATTACATACATTAAACCCATAAACAATTATTACCCATAAAACTTTAACAATAGTTATAACGATATAGTACAATTCCTGTGGCAATAATAATGATTCCACAGTAATGGTTTCAAAAAGTAATAACTTTCCCAAACTGTTTTGAAAGTGCTTTGTTCCTGAATTTGTATTAACTTGTTAGTGAACTTATTCATAAGGATAACACTGCTTGACTTGACAGTGTTTTGTGCCGCCTATCTTTAAGGTCATTCACGTTTCTGGTGTTATGTTCATGTACTTGTCTTTTGACAGTAGCCATATATTTAAATTTGTAGTACATATTGACTTCAAATATATACATACATGGGAAGGTCAATATCGACATCTCCTTAAATGCCGGTTTGAAAGATTTTATTTGCCTTAAGCCAGCAACAAGTCTTACAGCTCTTTTTGTAACGTGACTACTGATTTTACATTATTACTTGTTAAGTTTCCCCACACGGAAGTTCCATAATTTAAATAATGAAAAATTAGCCCATATTATGCCATACACAGGGTACTAACAGCGTCAAATTTTCGTCATCAGATATGTGTTTGAACATAGTTTTCTACATATGCCATCTATATATTGCTTCCAAGTTATTTGATTAACAATAATCAAACCAAGGAACTTTGCTGAATGCACATCATCAATAATAATTTTCTCACCCGAAGTAACTAATAGAGCACTGTTGTTATCTTTCATGTTTAGGTTAAAATACAAAAGTTTTATTTTATCTGCATTCAAGTGGAATTTATTTACTTGCAGCATTAGTTTCAACAAAAGATTTTATTTCTAAAATTTGTATGGAATCTGCTTTGAAATTAAGTGTTGTATCATCCACAAACTTAATTAAGCCGTCAGCTTCAACGTAGAATGAACGGTCATTTATACTGTCATTTGTAAGAAACAATAACTCTCATGAAACTGATCTCTGGGGGACTCCATAGCTCATCTGAACCTTTTCCGACAGTCTATCTGCAACTTGGATGCACTGTATCCTGTTGGGAAGAAATGAGCCTAACGATTTTATTGGATCACCACAGTTGTATAACTGTGTGAGTAATATATAGGCTAAGTTATGAGTGACACAGGCTTTGGAGAAGTTTTGAGTGTACTTGCTTCTTTTTTATGCTTATCCAGGCGTTCAACTACAAAATCAATAATATTGATTATGGCATCTGTGGTTGACTTTCTTTTTTGGTAGCCAAATTAGTTAGTAGATCTAATTTTATATTCGTTTAATCAATTTGTAAATTTTAGTATTGAATGTGTGTAATATGGCTATGGGCCTGCAATTACTAACATCCTTTCTTGTTCCCTTTTTTAAATATAGGAATTATTTTAACAAATAAAACACAATTTTTCTTTTGTAAATTCTATAATTTATTTGGTCTAGCCGACCATGGTTTCGCCAGTTACGGCATGGACGAGGCTCTTACAAGACTAAATACAAAGCTTTTATAATAGTTATGGTGTGCTTTGTATTTAGTCTTGTAAGAGCCTCGTCAATGCCGTAACTGACGAAACCATGGTCGGCTAGACCAAATAAATTATAGAATTTACAAAAGAAAAATTGTGTTTTATTTGTTAAAATGGAATTCTATCAAGTACCGTCGAACTGATTAGGGAATAATCTTTCCTTAAAGGATGTATTGACAACAGTGACAAGTGGGCCAATAAGTTCTTGTGAACATTGTTTTAAGAGTTAAAAGGAAGTTCCTTCTATATCAGGTGTTTTCTTCAATTTAAAACTATTTATTGCTTTAGTGATGTCCTCCACACTCACTAATGCCAACAGCATGGAGTGTTATTTGTGTTTTCGTGTGTAGTATTTTTTAAACAAAAGTTCCTAATCGAAACAAAAAACATATTGAAGTGTAACTGGTTGTGAATTTCAAATTTCTTTTCCATCCACTTACAGTTTTTGTGTTGTACACAGCAGGTTTTTACTAAAAACATCATATATGAATTTTCATCTTGTTTTAGTTACATTGTCTTATTTTCTATTTTCCTTATTAAAATCATAAGCTTTTGCAGCTCTTATCACTTTTTTATAAATTCTTTTATAATTTCTACAAAACTTTAAAAAATTTGTATTTTGTAAATTTGAAAGTATTACTTCAACTTTTTCCCAGTAGCATAATACCCTTGGTAACCCAGTTAGAACTTTTTTAAATGATTTATTTTAATTTTTTCTTTGGACAAGACACATCCAAGCAAATGCTGAACACACTCGTCAAATATTTTAACTTTTTATTTGTGCCTTCATTGTATCTAAAATATCTCAATTTTCAGTTTTTAACAACAATTTTAGAAGTTCAATATTATTTGGATGAAACATTCTAGAATCTCTGTATACGTTTTTAGGTGGAACAGTCCAACAGCCAATATCTGTGCATAGTGATCAGAGAAACCTGTCTGTAAAATCTCTAAGGAAATACTATCCTTTACTGTTATCAATGGTTGTTGTAGAAGATCTAAATACTTTTGTGGAGGAGTCTATCAACCAATCCCAAATTATACACTGCTAATGACTCTCTCAATGTGACACACAGGAAGTATTTCCTAAAACATTTATGCTTATGTCCCCAGCAATTATAACATTATTGTTCTTGAACTTAAATAGTGTAATACAGAGTCTAGTTTCTAAAAAAAAACAACTTAAAATATCCATCTTACTTTGTGAAACCTGATATATACCTAAGCAAAATAACTGCTATACAATTTTACATCCAACTATTTCAAAGTCAGATTCTGTGCAGACAATCTCAGTAAACTTAACCTTTTCTGTAGATAATCTGTTATTAGCAAAAATTGCAACTCCCCCTTCTTTATTCTGAGGCCTACAAAAACTATCTAGGAAATAATAATCTAGCTAATTAAAATGTAAAATTTTTAGTATATGTGGTAGAAACAATATTGTAATATATAGAAAAACAAATATTTTATATTGTGTACACCTTTTTTTTTTTGTGGAGAAGGTACTATGATTATTTAAAATCAAATTTTGTCCAAGTACTTGAGCCAGTGACTATCAAAGTGGGGTTTGCTACCATTTAAGTTTACAGGAAATGAATTCCTGATAATACTATTTAGTGACCAATAAATATACAATGAAGTAAGATGACTGTAAATATGGATGGATTTAATATTTAAGCTTATCTCACTAAATGGGGGAGAGGTTCCACTTTATTACGAGGTGTTCATTTCCCGCTCATGTAAGACAATTTTGGATGTCGAAAAAGGAATTTGATAAAGACGAAATTAAAGCCTTTATATATGGAAAGCTTTGGTAAATATTTGAAAGATGTTTAAATGGGAATTTTTTAAGATACAAAAGTTTTTTATGTATGTGTATGTTGTATATATAATGTTGCGTGTGTATGCTTGTGTATATGTATACATATATTTATTACAACGGAAAAACTCAGCTATTCTGTTGTACACTGAGCTAGGCTGTGTGCCTTCCCCTTTTTAATTAACACACTTATCTCAAACCCTGTAATATTTATTACAGGCTTTGTTTTCGAGAGTATTGAGTGGTATTAGACGGTCCACTGGAAGTATAGGCTTTTTCAATATTCACCTGAACCTCTTAATCCCTTCAACAGCTTGTTTAGGTTGGGCTAAAATATTGATACCCCACTTTATTTAATGCTTCCAGTAATTATTATTAATTTTCCTTTAGTTCAGGGAGCTCTAGAGCGAGTTCTTTGGAAAGTTCCTCTATCACAATCTATATTAAGTCACTTAGATGCAGTTGTTAACCTGTATGTGGATTATTAAAATAATTGCATGAAATTAATTTATATATATATATATATATATATATATATATATATATATCACTTTTTGCAACAAATTAAATTTTCATTTATATTTAAACACAATTATTTTTTCATAAATATTTTTACAAAATTATTTTCTTTAATAAATTCATCTTCTATATTAGTATAAAACAAATAAATTCTTAAAATTAAGAGCATTTAGGTATTTTACCAAAATTTACAACAATTAATTTTTTTCTTAATTTGATTACTTATTTCTTTCTAATTTGACTTTTCAACGATTCTTTTTCTAGTAAAATTAAAATTTCCACACACATTAAATATATTTATTAACATATTTTATCATATTTATATGATTATCATTTTAACAATTTAATCCAAAAAAAAAATAATAAAAATCCCAGGAAATACTATTAAAGGATTTGAAATTATTTTTTATTGCACTTAGTGGCAACTCACTGTTTTATCAATTGTCAAACCTTGACCGATGTGTTGACTTTCCCGTTTCTGGTTGTGGATTAGATCTGTGTTGTTAATCTGCCATCAGCTTCAGTCCATTGACACAACTAGGTCCAGTCCAATTTGGCAGTCCTGGTTTTATCGTCCCTTTACATGTGGTATAAATCTGTCCTTCTATTTGACTATAATACTTAATTGATTCTGAACCCTTTTTAATTACTTTTTCCATTAATTATTTTATATTTTAACTGTTGCTGTCAGTTGGCTTCATGGCTCCGCCCCTCACGAAGTCATGGTTTCCCACACTTTCTGGTTCTGCAAAATTAAACTTGTACTGGGCTGAAATCCTTTTGTTTTATTTTAAACTTGTATAACTTGCTAATTTTGTGTACTTTTCACTTTTTGATTCTTGCTTCTTGTTGGTCTTGAGCGTGGCTTTCCTGACAATTATGCGCAATTTTGTAATCCTACTTAATTATTTTCTTATACTTAATTTTAATTATACTTAATTTATACTTAATTATAAGCGCACCTTTTCTTCCTTATTCACTGAAACTCTGTAGTTTCATAGAATTATGTGTAAAACTTTCGTAGCCGAAAGGAAAAAATTGTCAGATTTACTTATCGGGTCTTACTTTTATTTACTTTTATGTAGCTCATTTCTGCTAACGTTTTAATTAATCATTATTCCCGAATTTTTTCAAGGATAACATTTTCTTAGATTTTTATGTAGTTTATGTAAATCTAATTGTTTTGAATTTTGACCAATTTTGAAAATTTTTGCCTTTCTTACTTTATCTTTAACTTTAATTACGTTAATTAATATGAAATATTCGTATTAGATATGAATTGCATACAATTTGTACTACCAGTTAAGCAGCAAGTAGACTTAATTACAACAAGAATAATTATTTGTTAATAAGTAACTATTATTTATTTATTACATTACTTTATTTAAATACATTGTAAAAAGCAATATTTATTTATTTTATATCTTAGAAAGGCTTTGTCTACTAGTCATACTTGTCCTGCTGACAAGTACACTGCCAACTTCTCACTCAAAGTATGAAGCACTCTGCCTTTATAGCCTGGGAATGTTCTGTTGCATTAAATGACCCATGCGAGGCTGTGGGATGGATGTACAATGTAGAAAGTCGTGTAAACACAAGCACTAGTGACAACAGTGCCATTCTGTTGTGTAAGTAGCATTTGCTTTCTTCGAACTCTAAAAACCGCACTAACGATCCCGACTGACTTCTCAGAACAACTACATGCTATGGGTAAACGATAATTGAAAACTCATTTGTTACCTTTTATCTGGGCTCCAGAATAAGGCTTCATATTGTTATCATGCCACGCGAAAGCATCGTCAGCAACAATAACATAAGGTACAGCGTACTTTCTGCCCAGTAGAAATTTGTCCTTAGGGAAACCGACACTTCCCGTTAACATTTTTTCAAAGGTCACAATTTTTGAAAATATCTCCATCTAAAATGCATCCTTGGCATCCAACATCAACAAACAAAAACTTGTAGTTTGCATCCACCAGTGCCATAAGAATTATATTGTGATGACCTTTGTATTTAAAGAAGGTTGAGTCGCTGTTACCTGATGATTGCAGTAGAATATGCAATCATATCCTCAAGCGGGTTTTTTGTTTATAAAAAAAGAGATATTATAAAAAGAGAAAAAAGGTATATTCTAACAATGAATGGTAATGTCAATAAAAACTAAGAAAAGATAGAATATATTGAAATAGTATTTTTGGTAAACTAAGACTAATATTTTATTATTGTACATTTTTCGGACATTTGCCATCATTTGTGTGTTAAAAATCAAAACACAACGTTTCGGGAATAAGAATCAATTCCCGTTATCAAGTGACTAAAAACTAAAGAAACATGAAACTAGAAACTAAACCTATGTAAGAAGTAAAATTAAATAAGAATACCACCAACCTTAATATCTAAGCATGCATCTCAGAGCTAAAACTTAGAAGTCAAAAAATACAATCACGGTAACACACAACTATTGTCAAATACGTGTTGTTGTATCAAAGATACAGCAACAAGTGACGTGGTCCAGAAGGCGTGACAAATAATGGCAAACAAATAATAACACACAAATGATGGCAAATGTCCCAAAAATGTACAATAATAAAATTGAACTTCCATCATTAACAAATAACTTCAAACAGAGAATAGGACTAATAGTTCAAAAATTATAATTAACATAAAGAATGATTCTTAAACGCCCAAACCATTGATTTTTTTTTCTTCTTAAGATCACTTCATACTCGTTAGACTAATGAAGATGGGGCGTAATGAACGGAAAAACGCAATGGCTTCAACTGGCCTCAAACCAGAGTAATCTTTAACGGTTTAGTAGTCTGACTACTAAAAAATAAGCGTGCTTTCTACCAACTGAGTTACACTGCTCCTCCCTCCCCCCCACACCATTGGCGTTACCTGGCAAGCTTGAGCGAAATACTTAATAGTTAGATTTAATCACAGTCAGTTATCCACATATAATAATAAATTAGAATTTAATATCACTAAATGCTTGAATAAACTTTGATATTTATATCATTATACTAAAATAATACTATTTATATTATACTATAAATAGTGCATGCTCTACATTTTTGAAAAACCTACACTTCATGGAATTACAAATTTAAGATCATCATGTTTTTAAAAGGATGTTTCTAAGATTGCTAAGTCATTCTCACCCTGTAGAGATAAAGCTTCATAAACTGAACGCTAACATTTTAAAATATACTGTATTTGTAAATGCAGGTTATTTCAAGACACAGAAGAGAGTGGCTGTTGCTCAGAATCCTATGACTGATCCTAGTATGATGACTGATATGCTTAAAGGCAATATTACTAATGTGCTGCCTATGATATTAATTGGAGGTTGGATAAACTGGATGTTTTCTGGCTTTGTTACAAGTAAGTTTATCTTGTAAATATTGTGTATTGTTATTTCAACATTAAGAATTAATCAATTTTAATGTAATAGCAGATATTTCTTGTTGAAACTCCATATTCAAGGATAAAATAAAGCAAAAGCTTAAACTTAAAAATAAAAGCAATAGATTAAATAATTTAGAATGTTTAGAAATAAATAGATCTATTTCACTTAGGCCTATTCTCAACTTAAATGACCAAATTGTATTAAATTCGTCACTTCTTCTAAAACCCATCCGTAACATAGTTCATTAACCTTTACCTACCTGCTAGGTCATCCCCCTACCTTTCCCGATTTCTCTATTGTATTTCAGTTTTCTGTTACTTATGTTTAAATAGTTGTCTATACCTGTAAATTATCAGTTGCCCGATGATGCCGCAAGGCGAAACAATTGTAGCTCATTTATACTATTAAATATTTGAAACTTTAAGCTTTTGCTTTATTTTATCCTTGATTAAGTATTAACTTTTTATTTGTTATAATGAATTTTATTATCCCGCAAATTGATTAAGAAAAGAGAAACACACTGCTAATTGAGATTGAAGTTATGTAATTTATAATTCATCACGTCAACCTTCAGCCAGGTATATATTATAACCGGCTGATATGCCACTTTTCATTTATATTTTTTTAACATATTGACCCTGCTGTAACATAACTTTTTTTTCATGTTAAATTATATAGAACTAAAGTTGGGATTATATTTTCAAATCTGGTTGTTAATATAAACACCAGTTTTAAGTGGTATAAATTGTATACATTTTTTTGTTACCCTTATCCTATCTATTTCCATATTGCCTAACATATTGAATTATTTTTAAATTATACTTTTTCATTTAGTGTAAAGTCATTTTATATAATTAAGTGGTTTATTCATAAAGTAAGATTTAGTTTTTTTTAGTTTACGCTTAGTCACCCTTCCTTTGTTTTGCTGAACTGTTTTGCAACCATTTTCTCCCCAAGCACTTTGCTGTGATGAAGCAACATCACACTTTCTGGACATGTGAGAAATCACCAAATGGAATAACCCCTTAACCTTCTCATTGAAAGATAACTTAAACAGCCAGAGATTTGTGTTTTAGAAGACATACATCATTTGGAATACTTGGCTAGTACTTTTTTGTTAGAACTCTTACTAATGATAATTTCTTTTAGCAATTATGTGATTCCAGGACTTCGGTTAGTATGTGGTGAAATTTTTAATGAAATATTCTTTGAACATTATTATTATTCTTTATTAGTCTTTTAGACAAATAATATTTGTATAGATAAGTAAGTAACAACATTATATACAAAATAACAAAACAAGTCATCACTCACAATTATAAAATTAACAATAGCTCAGATTAATGATTGCAATTATACCCACATAGCAATAAACCATTGACAAAAAGGTTTTCCCACACCTGTCAACATAAATGCAAGCTGCCAAATAACAACAAATATAGGCAATATATAACCACTCACAGTAAAACAAATACAAACATAAAATATTCTGATAATCCTGAATAGACGCAACAATATTCCTAAAACAGTAAAACAAACAAATATTTTTAAAACAGTAAAAGAAACAGCAATGGTCCTAGAACAGATCTCTGGGGGACTCCATAACTCATCTGAACCAGTCCTGACACTCTGTCTACAAATTGGACGCACTGTGTCCTGTTGGACAAATATGAGTCCAATATGATGGAGCTCCATGTATTATTCACAATTTTTTGGCTGCAACCTTATTGAACAGAGTAATTGGGAGTAGAGAGGCTGTTGAGTGGGCTCCTTAGGTTACCTGATCTCATTGTTATGTATACAGAAGGGGGAGTAATGAAAAACATAATGTAAAATCATAAACCAAAGTCTAGACGAATTGGAAAAGATACATTTGCTGAAATTAATGAAGATAAAGGACTTATTCATAAAATAATAAACAGCATTCCAAAAGGCTTCAACACTGTGTGAATGGCAAACGGTTAAAAAACTTTAAAAAAGCAGACATTTTTGTTTAGTATGTTGTTTTATTATTTATATTTGTACTGGATAGTCTCAAATATATGGGATTATATAAGTAAAAGTAAAAAATAAAAAAAAACTTGTAGGACACTCGATATACACCAAAATAATGGAAAGACAATTTTCAACAAAAAAAAAAACTTTTTTCGTGCAGTACAAATACTAGACAACGTTTCAATGACCAAGTCATTATCCTCAGTTGCTGCATACACACAAACCATATTGCCACCGGACTCAATTGGTAATTCCCATATCATTTACTTAAATAAAGTGGTTTTTGTGGAAAATTGTGCTTTCATTCATTTGGTGATTGAAGTTTTCACAAGTGTAGCTCATTATAGTTGATCCGATATACATTAAATAAATAGAAAACAGACCTGTAATTAGATTAGATTGAATTTAGGGCGAGTCTCCTTGGATGGGAGTCTTTTGCATTTATCAACTTATTTCTCTATAATAATCACTCTTTACTTGTAATATATGTTTGGTTGGGGCATTTTTTATTTATATTTTATAATATGTAAACATTTTACATACTATGCAAATATATAATGTTATATAAACAACAGTTTATGTTTTAATACTGTATATATTTTATAGCTAAAGTTCCATTCCCTCTAACGTTGAGGTTCAGACCAATGTTACAAAGAGGAATAGAGCTATTGTTTCTGGATGCAGCATGGGTATCATCAGCTTCCTGGTATTTTCTCAATGTTTTTGGCTTGCGTAGCATTTACACTCTGGTACTTGGAGAAAATAATGGTAAGAATTTGTTGTGAATTATAAGTTTTGTACTTTTAAAACATTATTACAGTTTACTCCTCACTTGTTGAGAATAAACCAACCACCTAATTTTGAATTTCAACAAGTAATTATACACCCTGTCTTTCACTTCAGTGATACAAAACAATGGGTGATTGCTGAATCATACGCTTTAGAACTATTATTACTTTACACATTTTATTCTATAGAACCCTCTATTATTGTATGCACGTTAGTTGGAAATATAATTTAAATTTTTTTACTCTAAATTATTTTTATTTTTCACAGCTGCTGACCAATCAAGGCATATTCAGGACCAAATGTCAGGAGCTGCAATGGCCATGCCTTTAGATCCAAAAGCAGCATTTAAATCTGAATGGGAAGCTCTTGAAATTTGTGAATATCAATGGGCTCTTGCCAATATTGAGACTGAAATTTTGGGACTAACCTCACCAACTGCTGACAGCATGTACCATCAAAATAAAATAGATGCTAATTAAATTTATTGTATTACTATCTTAAAATTGACTCTATAATAAAAATAAATTTTAGGGATTTCACAATTCTTTAAACAACAGTCTCAATACCCTGGAGCTGGTGTTAATGATTTTTTCTCTAGTTATCAACTAAACATTTTCCCTAGTTATTTTTTGCTAAAGGTTTGTTCATATAAAAAAACAGTAATTTAAATCAACAATCTTAAGTTTGTAATATCACTGTACGGGATACAACCCATTAGACTAATGTTCTCATATTTTTATGGAGAGAAGGAGCTGTCAAAATCTGATTGTAGTTTTATCTCTTGGAAATAAACAGATTTAAAAAGAAATTACTACTGAAATTCTCATTTTGTATTGTTTATATAACTAAAAGCAAACCTAGAAGTTTCTAAAACTATGTATATAATCATATAAGTGAAAGCGTTAAGTATTTGGTCGCAGGAGTGCCCCCCAGACCTATGGCGGCATTCCCATCCAAATCCGGCTATAACCTCCTACATAATAAACTTCAACTTTACAAGTTCTTGCAACAGTGAATGTACTAACCTAATGTTCTTTATTTACGTAGGATATTCTAAATTACAATTTTTGTATTTAAATTTATAAAACTTTAAATTATCTACTGAAGGCCTTTGACTTAGTTTCGTATAGTACCAGGATAAAAGTTTTGTTTTTTCGTTTGCCATGCTTATATACTCTGATTTTACAGCATTCAAAAAAAAATTACTTACAAACATTTACTTAGGCCATGTTTATATTTCATTTAATTTATGTTTCACTGTGGGAGACAATAAAATTGTATACAACAAGTCATAATTCATACATATATTACAAGACACTTAACAATTATACATATATAAACACATTTAAAATTTTCACAATAATAAGGTATAAATGTTTATCAACACAATGAACAATTTTGTACTAAGATAGAGTCATAAGAAACAATTTATTATAATATAAACAAATAAATACTTGAACCTACAACACTCAAGTTTATACATTTCTGATCACTGCCATTGATAAAATATATTGCATTGCAATCGTCAACAAAAGCTGCAACAACTTGTCTGTCCCTATCGAGAATTTCGTCATTCTACCTGCCAGTTATGGCTGAGGAACTCCCCCACCGAATAAAAGGATTCAGAAAGTAGTAACTCCCTAATACGGTTTTTAATGGCTTTTTTGTCCTGAATTTGTTTAAATTTTTTGGGGAGTTTGTTTATACAGGTAACAAACAATATATTGAAGGCAGCTAGTTAACAACTCAAATTTTAAGGAAATCTATCCTTCAAATTTACTTTCAAATGTAAACTTAATTACATACTAAATTAAATTAGTGTACAATTTTGAATTTTTGATTAAATATTGACTTTGTAACATACTGCTGTTATTTTATAGTAATATTGGCTCATTCATGGTTAAATAATATTTTGAACAATTCATCAATCAGAGATTTTGTAGGGTTGCAATCAAAAGTTGTCTTGGATCTAATCCCAGCCCTTTAGGTCAATTTAATTGTTAGTTCATTGCTCTGAAATTTAAAATAGAATTGTGTTTGGTTACACATACTTAATACTGAAGCTATACTTTTTTTTAGAAATTATAGCACATGAAAAATGGAATATTTAAGCAAACAATATTGTATTTGTATTGTTACAAATTACACAGATATTAAAAAGAGAGAAAATGTTAACAACTACATAAACATATATGTACAAATTGGCTTTATTTCTTAGCTTTGTTGTACAATTCTTAGCTTGTACAATTCTTAGTATATGTACATTCTTAGCTTTATTGCATTTACTTCTTCTAACTTCTATATGATATTTTCAAAGATATATACAATAAAAGTTGTTTTCTTCTTGATGGTGTCAATGGAAACTGGTTGATTGTCATCATTTGGAATCACTTGGAAAATGTCGTTGTCAGAGGCTAGAATTAACAGACTAGACAACCACTTCACCCATGCTATTGCGAAGTCGATTTTTTACAATTTTTAATCTACTCATTGCTCTCTCGGCAGAACAGCTAGTGACTGCCAAAGAAAGGAGAAGTATGTACATTACAGTTAAATTTGGGAATGATGAAATTTGTATAATTCATCGATAGGGCCAAATAAAACTTCATTTAATCCACTGGTCTGCCATCCTCTCATTTTCACATTTCTTTTCATTTGAACTTCCTTCATTTTGGACTGTCTCTTCTTCTTGACTTGATGACATCTCACTGTCTGATGAATCTTTAGGTTTATGAAGGATATCTGAAATGTCTAATTCTTTACAAATTACTTTGTACAGACTGCTGAATGTTTCCAGATCGGAGACGACGAGTTCACTGTCAATGTTATTATATGAACACAGATCATCTACATTTGAAATGTTAAGATATTTTGATTTTTCAAGCTCATTGGCTACTTCAAACAATCCCTCATGGGAAGAGTGTGCCCCTATATGTCAGTGATTTTTCTAGAAACCGGTATTCGATTTGTAAACAAAGAGTATCCAAAACTGTGAACAAAACTTCAACCTTAATTTTTTTCATATAAAATGACTGGGAACTATTCCATAGTCTATTGTCTTAGATTGTAAACATGTAGTGACAGGAGACAACACTACAAACAAAGCTGATGCAATGTAGCAAACAACTGCAGCAACAGTTTCTAAATCATTCAACTTTCTTATAAGCCCTTTTGCAGTAGCTCTTGTGTTGTTATCTGAGTGTTTATCTTGATGTACATCTCAAGAGGTTTTTATTCTCGTATCACAACATGTCAAAACAGTTTTCAGTAAATCATTTTTACTTGACCTTCTTGTTATCAATACTCTTATTTTTTGTTTTGGACCTTTTTTTCTTGATTTTCAATAATCATATCATGCCGTTTATGTCCAGAAAACAAATTTCTTGAAGTAAAGAAAACATATTTCTCATTTGAGGACACACGTCCATAGATTTTTCCATTACCAAAGAAAATCTGTGCGAAGATACATACATAAAAGACTCTAGGACACTCTTGGAGTATAAATAACTTAAGTCCATTACAGTTACCTCTCATATTTCCTGCTCCATTCAGGCTTTGACTTACCATCCCATTTAAGCTTATTCCAAAGAACTTTAGTGTTTCCAGCAGATCTGAAGATAAGAAAGCGCCTGTTGGGTCTCCACTAGTAAAAGCTTTAAACTAAAAGTTCTTCGGGTTTCACGTTGTTTTTGGGATACCTGTGAACGTTTGTGTGCTGTAAATATCTCATTAAAACTGTGGTGCATTATTTTTTCCTCATCTTGGGTAGAGTCGAGTATAATGGAGTTACAGTAGTTGACATTTTCAATAATCCATGAAACTACTATGTTGCTCTCTGTATTGACCAGGTCAAAAAATAATGTGCATCCTTAAAAGTATCAGGATTATTGTATAAGCATAATATATTGTATAAGTATAATACAAAACATTCCATAAAGGCAATTTAAATTACACATCGGCATCATCTGGAGTTGAGATAAGAGCAAATGGTGTATTCTTAAAATAAAAAAAAAAAAAAAGATTGTATAAGCATATAAAAGAGTACATTCCATTATGGCAACACAAACTGCATCACTCCACTATCTGAAGTTCAGATAAAAACAACATGTGTATTTTTTTAAAGTATGATGTTTGGATAGCTACAAAAAAGACTCCATGGAACTCAAACTATACTCCCTCAGAGTTCAGATAATTTTTAAATTTGTATTCTTAAAAGTAAGAAGATGATTGTATAAGTATGAAAAAGGAAATATTCCATAATGACAACTCAAATTACTACACCTCTGCATCTTCTGAAGTTCATATAATGCGAAATTTGAATTCTCAATAGAATTACAATGATAATTTAGGCATTAAATATAAACATTCTATAATAAAACTCAAATTACACAACTTTTTCACCTGACAAAGGTAGGGCTTCCGTCTCAATTTCTAAAGTCAGGGTCTAACAAACCCCTCCCAAAATCACCTCATAGGTCTTCCCAAACCTTAACACAACATTCAGTTGTTGGGGTTGCTATGGAGCTATACCCTAAGATTAAAACAAAAACCAATATTAAACCACCAGTAACCAGTAATTTAAGCCAGACAGTCGGAAAGAATAATCCAGGTTCTAATGCATTTTAACTAGTAATGAATACTTTATTATTACGTGATCCTAAGTATGGCCAGAAATTTAAACAAATAGTGTGATACAGTGCAACATTAATGGGTTGAGAAGTAACATTTAAGGTTCTAGTTTGATACATCCCGCTTAATTATTTGTCTTCAAGAGAGTGGCCTCTTTCAACCCCACTTATTAGTTTGAGGGAGTTTCAGTTTTTTGAACTCTATGTCATTGCAGACAGAGCTAAGGGTAGAGTGGCAATACTTGTCCACATCTGTGATACGACTGTGAACCTTAGGACTTCATTAGAAGCAGTAGGAACAACCATCACACCATACAAAATGACAATTTGCTGTATGTACTTACCACCTAATTACAGAGTTTTTGATTGACCGTATCATACAGTTACCTGGCCCATTTCTTTTAGTGGGAGATTTTAATGGCCAACACTATACATAGGGATCAAATAGCTGTAGCCCTAGAGGGAACAGTATTGACAGAATTTGATTCTGCTCAATGACGGTTCACCTACTCATCTAGCTGCCTCTACAAGTGGTTGGAGAACCATGTCTTGCTACTAAATTTGAGTGGTCCATTCTCACTGACACTTCTAGTGATCAAGTTCGTGTAATGCTCACCATTTCTGACTTCTCTCTTGTTATAATGATTGCATTCCCATGTAGATTTTGTATCATCCTATAATAATGAAGCCATACATTCTTTTAGAGCAGCGGACAACGACATTTCGAAAACATAAATGAGATCACTATGTCCACCAGTTCCATGGTGGAATGATGAATGTAGTGACATGTTAGGATTGTTCCTTTAAACTGCTTGGATTCTTTAACTTTAAACTAAATAATGAAATCAGTTATCTAATGGTTCTTTATTATTTAATGCAACTTGACTATTTCTTTTAGTTTTCTAATATACTAATTACAAATATTTTAATCTTCTCAATTACTAAGAATCCAGAATGACTAATTGTTGTGACTCACAGATCTGATTATACATTATTTTTTATAATGACTTGTCTCTGAAATAATTACAAGGTTTATACACGAAGTTTGCTCGTCCTGCTTGCCACTCATGGATGCTCGTCTGAAGTCTCAATACTACCAGGAAGTTCTTACTCGCCAAGTCCGTCTGGCTATCTTCAAGAATTCCTGCAGCACCTTCCCTAGATCAATCTTGGCCCACTGACCAAGTTTCCTCCCACCCAAGAGTTTATATATCTTTGTAGCATCTACGTCTGCCTTGCTTGCAAGGTAAGCAATTTCATCACTTTTTTAGGTCTGTTACAATAATTGTTGTCATACTGGCTTCTTGAAAAGAACTTGGACTATATTCCTAACTAAAAGTATCCTAATTCCTAACAGATCCTTTCTGTTTACATTGTAAAGTCTAAGTAAGTTAACTGATAACCTATTAATGCAAATCTTGTTATAAAATTCTATGAGCTAAAGGATGTCTTAGACAGAATAGGAAAGAATCTTGAGCCCAGTACATTGGCACAATATTGAGAACCACACCCATGTCAAGAATGTAGAAAAAGCTATGTTTTGTTTATTGTACTACTCCTGCTTTCTTATAAGTAGTGGATTAGAGTTTTCACTCCAAATATTCATGAAATTGCTAATGTTTTGGGCTTGGTATTTCCTAACTTTTCTTCAACTGCTGCATACAGCAACACCTTACAGATATATAAAAGTTCGGAAGAAGCGATTATTTTCACTATAAATTCATCAGAAGAATGTCCATTAAATACCAAATTTCCCTTATC
Source organism: Aphrophora alni (assembly GCA_963513935.1). Classification (NCBI taxonomy): domain Eukaryota; kingdom Metazoa; phylum Arthropoda; class Insecta; order Hemiptera; family Aphrophoridae; genus Aphrophora; species Aphrophora alni. Next base: position 11,869,222 of record OY740765.1, on the reverse strand, counting down.
AGATTTAGAGTCTGCCCTGTAGTTAGGATGGGATTCTATTCCAGGCCCTGACAACATAGTTCTTTCTAAGATTAAATACCCCCAACTTCTGGAAAACTGACTCTCCTTAAAATATACAATCTTATATTGGAGGAGCAATGTTTACCTATATACCTTACCTGTCTAAAACAGTAGTGTGCTCTGGTGTCCAACTACAAGTTATATTAAAGTATAATACAATAATAATGCTTATTCAAAACAGAAGAGCGCTCTGGTAGGCAGTGGCAGTACTACAAGTTATATTAAAATATATTACACTATATAATACCACTAAACATCTCAAGTTAACTTTGGTTACAGTATTCTAAAGGTAGGAATGTGTCAATACAATACATATAATTTTGAAAAATTATTTTAGGGAGACAAGAGCAAGGCAAGCATAAGGTGATTCACATAAGGTTCCGAGCACTTACTGAGCTGATTCAACTAACAAAATGAATGAAAAAAGATCATTATAAACATAGGTCCAGAAATGCTTTGCTTTCGAGTTATCTGCCATTTTTTTTTTTTTTTTTTTTTTTTTTTACAATATGCCTAATATTTTTTAAAGTAAAAAGATATTGAGCTCAAACTTTGTATACCTCCTTGTTGCATAACCGTTTATCACTGTACTCTAAACCAGAACATTCTTTTGAATATTTTTAAAATGGCGGCAGTTTAAAATTTTTAATGTCAAATATCTCAAAAACCACTAACTTTACAAAAAAATTACCAGACCAAAAAATTTACCTTGTTATTGATAAACATAACAGTTTTTTTTAAATTTTGTCTCTAGCTGACAAAAAACGAAAATAATTACTCCAGAAACAAAATATTTCTTTATCAAACAAAATAAATTTAACATACAATTGATACAGCAATAAAATAAATAACAAGAAAAAAGTTAATACATGACAAGAGTTAATTGCTCGTATTACAGATGCTGCCACACAAATCGTGCTGGATTGAGGAGAGCAACGCTAACAATTCGAATAATTTTTTAAAATTATATGTATTGTATTGAAGTAGAAGGACATATTTCGAACATTTACTGTAAACCTTAATAAATGTAGCAATGATTGTTATTGTTTTTAGGATTTAGTTTTTAAGGTTTCATATTTTGTTAGTATTAATTTAGATCCCTCAGATGATGGTAACTTGGTTACTGAAATGTACATCAGGGAACTATGACAACGTAAGGTAAATAAATATTTTATTTTAATTTTGTGTGTGTTATTGTACCAAACTTGTGGTAGGGGTTTCAGTGTTTTATATTGTTCACATTCACCACAGTGCTCATTGAACATCTATTAACTACGACTTCCCGGTCTTGTGAGATAAACCTTTTCCGTTAGTTAAGTTTAAAACTATGATTCATATTGTGAGATATTAACTATCTTAAAAAATGTCAACTTAAGCATTTTTTTTCCAAATTTTGTAACTTATATCAGTGTTAAATTACATAATTATCGCACAGAGAAGTTAATTGAACTTGTAAAAGAAAAATGGTTGAAATTAGAGATAAAATATTTACAGAGTAAATTGAATAGGTTAGAACTAGAATTGTATAATTTACATATTAAGTTAGCTAACAATTGTAAGCCCAATGAGTGGGATGATTTATGTATGAAAACATATATAGTTAACGATCATAAAACTAAAAACAAAATTACAGAACTAGATAAGAAATTTAAGGGTCTTACTAAACATTTAAATTTCAAAGATGTAATTATTGATAAGAACCCATCTTTAGTTAGCAATGAATCTAATCAGACCTTTATTACCGATGAAATTAATCTTTTAAGTAAGGGGTTTTAATTTTCCCTGCCCAAGTACTCCAATAGTACTATAGAAGACATTGTGTCTAACATAGAAAGTAGTATTACTTACTTAAAAGACAAAAATTATATAAGTATAAATTTCATTATAAAGTTATAATGTCTGTAAAATTTAACTTTAGCATAATTTAAGTATTATTAAACACAACAACAAATTAACTAATATTAAAAAAGATTTGGAACTTATTAAAGGTATGAAGGAAAAAGATTGTTTCTTTCTGAAGGTGGATAAAGGCAATACTATAGTAATCATAGATAAAGTATATTATTACAATAGTCACTAAAATGTTAGATGAGGGACCTTATAAGAAATTAGCTAGGAACCTTTTAAATAAATATACCAGTACCACTAAAGAAACCATAAAAAATTGCAATTTAACTATTCCAAAAAAGAAGCTTATAAATTGCATAGTTCTAATGCGGAATTACCGAAATTGTATTGCCGGCCCAAAATACATAAAGAAGGTAAGTCGATGAGACCTATTGTTTCATGTATAAACTCACCGACTTACCTCCTTTCAAAAAAAAAAAAAGGTTAACAGTAGAGTTAAGTAAGTTTAAGCAAAAATTTAGTTTTTGTTCAATTAAGAATAACCTAGAATTGATAGAGGCTATTAAAGATGTAAAACTCGAAAGAGATGAAATTTTAGTTTCTTTTGACGTTTGTTCTCTGTTTCCGAGTATCCCTATAAAGGAAACATTGACACTTCATAAAGGAGTTTCTGTTTGTGTATTATGTGCGCGATCAAGTTTCGCGGCAAACTAAAATTAAAATTATGACATTCATTCGTCTAATTTTCACAAGCCGATATAACTGCCTAACAACTTTAAAGTAATACTATTTTATAGTATTTTTCCTTCTTTCTAACTGTTATAGTTTTGGATCTATAAAATTAAAATCAAACCAAGAATTTTGTAAGTTTTATTTATCTAAAATATGTTTTTTTTTTCCAATTTAATAAATGCCTAGTAAAACACATGCTATCATAATAAACAATATACTGTTGAAATCGATGTCTTTGAAGCTTTCATATTCATTCAACAGATTGTGCCAAAAGCAAAACTAGAATTTATAAAAATTGAATGAAGTTATTCTATTTTCTCGTTAGAAAGAGCCACAAGCGGCAACTGATAATATGAGAAAATATCATTATATATTTTTTCTAAATCTTAATACTCAGCCAAATACTACAAGTTGACAACATTTCATAGATTTTTTCTTTTTTGAACTACGTATTCGAAATTCTTATATCTGTGATAGTTTCTTAGATATATACATTCTACGAAGTTATGGCCAAAATTAACCAGAGCAGTTTTTAATGTCCTGTTTTCAGCGAATCTAATAATTGTGTTTTATTAATAATTGTGTTCTAATAATTGTGTTTTAATTGTGTTTTATTATCCAAATCTATATTCCAAAACTTTTGAATCTTGAATTTTTTAATTTTTTTTAATGTACAGTAAATATATGCTTTTATGTGGAATTTTTGCCTAAGTTATTGAACGGTTTTTTGAATCCTGACAAAATAACTCCAAAATGTTTACATCTAAGATTTTTGGAATTACGCACATAAAATCTACATACATTTCTGAGAAAAATGATAGTAAGTAGTTGTGATTCGGACAATGTTACTATTTTTAGTGATTTTTTTCAAAATAGACCTTACATTTCAGTTATTTTAGACTTTTTATGTACAATTTTTTTTCTTCCTAATACAAATTTTAGAAATTGATTTTTTATTTTTTTTACCAACTTCTATTCACAACTACATTACAAAACTGTTGTAAATCTTGAAAAAAATGAAGAAGAAAAAAAAAGAAAAAGGAAGGGAAAAAAAAAGAAAGAAAAAAAAGTAGTATGGTACATATACGCTTTACTGTGGGATTTTCACTTCATTTTTTCACATTTTGTGATTCCTGAAACCTACTTACTCCAAAACCTTAACAATGTAACATTTTTTCTTTCCACAGATAAATTCTATACACTTTCCTGAAAATAAAAAAAGTGTTATAAGCTGGATTTTGAATAAAATGACTATTTGGTATAATTTTTTTACAAAATGATTAAAAAAGGCAAACAATGGCATATTTATAGTAGGAGGTCGGAGGGTTAAGAACTATGTTTGAGACCATAAGAACACATATTTCATTAGTTGATTGCTAAATTATTGAGAAAAATATGAGTAAAACTGACATACGAGTCAAAAAGTTGACATTATTATACAAAATTATTATTATATTTTAAAATTATGCTCAATATAGTAAACTTATTGCATAACATAATCCACCATCAACAAGGGATAAATTATGTAGACTGATGAGATGGCTCAAATTAAAATAATACCTATCTATAGTCTAAGAATAAATTTTTTTATTATAACCATAAAATCAGCTGATTTTGTGACGATCCTATATTGGCACTTAACATATTGATGTGTACAAATGATCTTTGTTCCACATTTTCAATGTATGTCTGTCTCACTCTCTCTCTCTCTATATTTTTTCCAACTTATCCTTCTTTATTATAGTTCACATGACTTGGGCAACAAGTTGAAATTCTGGGAACAATATTTAAACAAAATAGTTGCTAATTTAGATTGGTGCAAAAATATCTAACACTCATAGTACCTGAAAAAAGATGAATTAGAAGGAAATGAGATTTTGACCTAAGGCAAACATGACAAATAAATTACAGTCTGGATTTAATATAAAAGTTTATATTATGCTAATTGAGTATACTTATTATACATTATTCAATATTTATTAATTATATTATGTCATGCAATTTAATTAAAAGTAATTAATATACAATAGGAGTAAAATATTGGAGATTCTTCAGAAAGACAAAATTCATCGTGGTCCATAATCTCTTCGGTCGACATTTCCATGTTCTCCATTTTCACAAGGTGGTAAATCATACCAAGGCATAAATCTAGGATGAATATATCCTTCTGTATAACTACACATATATAATCATTCATTAGAAATTATTGCATATACAATTTTGTACAATAATAGAACAGAAATTACATAAATAAATTAAAAACTAAAGAATTGTAATTAAATATGGTATGAATTTTAAAAAGTATATATTACATGTAACATATCTTAAAATATTAATTGGAACCCCTAACCACAGTTACAGGAACAAAATTTTTAAAACACAATAATTGCAATTATGTAAATTTAATGAAAACCCACAAAAAATGTATATTCCAATAATTGTACTCAACAGGATCATCAACATCATTCTTACCCTTAAATGTTTTTAAAAAGAAATAGCTCAATTTACGAATTTGATTCTGAAGTAAAAGACAACATAATGAGAAACCAAGATTAAAGAATGTTAGGAAAAATTCCATGACACTCCAACTGGAAGAAAAAGAAGTTAGATATATTCGTTCAAACTATTCATACTAAAGAAGTTGGTACTTGGTGGTATTCCATGTTAATGATTAAAAAACAATTATTTTTGTACAAATCAATTTTTATTTCAACCTTGCTGGCCATGGCTTCGCTAGTTACAGCATTGTCCAGCCAGCTTAACAGACTAAGACAAAGTTACATATTTCCTTAATACAATAGCTTGTATTCCCTATGTCTTTATTCAGTTAATAAAACTGCCTTGAAAGTTAACTAGCAAAACCAAATTCGGCAAGTTTCAAATAAAAAAGGGGTTTAAACAAAAGTAATTTTTCCCCCTCCCCATATATTAGTTTACTTTACGATTCATCCATTTGGCCTGGGATAATATTTTTAGTAATATTAACCTTAAAATAGCCTACAAAATTTTCTTTAAAATTGTATTTTGCACCCGTATGTAAATTGTATTGTGTTTCAAAATCAAACCCGTTATCGCGGAACCGTTCATGGGTGACTTAGCCTCAAGTAACATCTACTAATCCCTTCAACACTTCGATTTGATTATGCTGGACGCTATTGAGTCAAACTCTATCATCTGCATAGACTGCAACCAATAAAATTATATTTATGTTTGTTCACTTGTTTCGCCAAAAAGCTGTACATTTAGAAATATTATTTTTAGATCTGATCTTTGAATCTTTCATTGCAGTGCTCACGAGATTTGTTTCAAAACGAGGTCTTCTATAACACTGCATTTACATTTCAGTACCAATTTCATAGGACCCTCAATTTCCTTAAACACTGTTTCTCAAAGCTTATTTACAGTCCTGAAATTTAGCGTTATGCAGAAACTAACAGCACTTCATTTTATTTTCTTCATCCATGAGTTCTACAACAGGATTGATTGTAGGAGCATGCTATTAAAAGCATAAAACATTGTTGATGTACTGTGTACGTAGACTTGTGTTACTAGAAAAGAATATATTTTATAAAGAGATAACTCTTTATAATCAATTGATAAATGCTGTATTTTAATGTATATTTGATTATTTTTGTTATTATTTATTATTGTTATTGATGTGGCCCAGCCAAGGAGCCCACCAAACCAAAACTATAATAATTATAAATTAGGATGTAAAGGAATTCTAAATAATAAAATATGAATTGGCACTTGCGATTTTGTTGAGCAGTGCAAGATTACGTAGAAGGGGGAGAGACAAGGAGTGGAGGGCTTGAACCAGCGAGCCGAGCGGGAGTCTGTTCCGAGAGCCGCGAGAAGGAAGACCGCTACGGGACGAGGTCAGTCCATTTTCGACCACGTGCTAGCTAAATTAAACAGTATGTTTTTCGGCCACTATTAAGGCTTTATCTAGCCGTTATGTCTTTTTAATAAATTATAAATATTTCTGTAATCTAATTCGGCGCTCAAATAAAAGATAACATTTAATTTCACTTGCGTTGCGTGCGTTCATTAGCGTCCTAACCCGACTCCTTGGCCCATCCTGACAAGATTCAGCTAAAGTGGAGACGGTCACATTTTGTATTGCTTAGATATTTATTGTTGTTTTCTTTATTAATTATTTTCTTTCTTTATTTTGTTTGTGTTATATGTAAGTTGGTGTATATACTTTAGTATGATTGACAAGCATACTATTAAACCTCCCATGAGTTCAATAGAACTTCAACTACTTGATTCACCTTGTATCCTTGTGTAGTTTAGTTTTTTCCTCTCAACACATGGAATCAATGGCAAACACTATACAACAGTGATCAAAGTGTACATAATCTCAAGAAAATCTTCGGCATTCGAAACCTAGTTCTAATAGATGAATCATAACTCTAATACCCGCCTCTCATCTGGAAACTTATAAAAATTACAGAAGTATTTTATGAAGTTGATGGTAGTGTTTATGTAGTTCTAAAAACCATTACAGGAACCATGACCACCCCTGCTGTACTTCAGTTTACAATTTTCATTTATCTACTGAACCAGTTGGTTCTAGGGGTATGTCATATTTTCATACTGCAGAAGACCATAATCTTCAAATCTATTTAATAGAGAGTGTAGAAATGTATTAAGTCCATTCTGATTATGTTTACATCATTTTCTGTGTATGTTCTATGTTTCTCTCATTCTGCTGTTTGCCTATACCAAGTATAACTTAAATTAATTCATATAATATCTGCTTTTTTCACAAATAATCTTTCCTGACACAGCTTTGTTTACATTTTTTAAAGAACATGAAGTTTGGTATTGAGCTTCAGAAAGCCATGTTGGCCTTATCGCCAAGGCCATTGCGTAAAACCAAAGGCAGTTCAACATCCAGATGCACCCACATTTTTTTCACATCCTGCCTACACTAGAAGATTTGTACTAAATTTTACTAATGTAATTATCAATATCATATAAAGTATACATTATATATAATATTAAAAGTAATATTCATATAAATGAGAATTATTGGGACAAAAAAAAAAAATGAAGAGACAGGTAAATTTTATCCATTAGGTTTGATAAAGCTATGGCGATCGATATTGGCTGCTTAATGATAGTTAACAATTCATTAGATAAGTTAAAAATAATTAACTTTTAAAAAGTTAAAATTGAATCCAAAGCCCACAAATAAAAAAAATTATAGGATGAATATAGTTATTTTATGGCAGTCTGTAACAGATTCGGTTAAAGTAGAATCCAGGTGAACTGTCTTGAAATTTACACCATTGTACTGTTAGAAAAAATGTAGTTTTATAAAGTAAATAGAAAATTCCTACTGTCACCTATTCAACCAATATGATTTATTAATTTATGACTTTTCTATTTTTTAAAAATGCAACAACTATTTTACAATTAACGAAATAAAATTAAGTTCTACAATACAGTCATTTGAACGATTATTGGAATACATTAGTTGATATAAACAAAATAAATAAATTTCTTTTTTTTTCTGGTATCTTTACACTTTTGCACTTATATATTTTGAATATTATTGTTGAAGACAACTGAACATTATCTAAAAATTAAATTGTCTACTCTATTACTTGTATTTATATATTTATCTTAAAAGTAGAGAGGAAAAAATAATATTCTCACACAGAAGAACCTGTGGAACACACAGTTTTTCAAAGGCCCTCAACCATAAATTTAGACTTAAATCCAACAGCGTGGTTGTAGAAACTAAGAAGTCAAAGATCAACTTTTTGTATGATCACTCTTTGAAGATGTAGAATCATTTTTCAAATTTCATTCCTACGTAATAACACATGATCCAGTGATTCAACAATTTTTCCGAAGGAAGGACGGGTCTAGTAGAGGCTGGATCATACACCAAAGAAAAGTAAGGTTTGTTTTGTATGGTATGTCTAGCTTAGTTTGACCCTCAATGAATAATATCTTGAGTGAAGGCCTTTCTTATAGAAGACATATACACCAAAGAGTAGAAGAGCACTGAAAACAGTGCTTGCCAAAAGAAGTGTGCTGAGGTTTATTTATTAAAGAGTTATCATGCCGACATAAAATGTTTACCGTTTAAAAATCAGATGAAGGTTAGGTGTGACCAAATTACAAAAAAAGATGGAAGGATCATTAAATTACATCAAAGGATCATTGATGTTGTAAAAGTTATAGGAAAATGTGGATTAAGCTACGGGGTACATGACGAACTGCTTCGTTCCAGACCGTAGTAACTTTCTATAAATACTTATACTTCTAGGAAAATATGACCCTTTTCTAAAGTATCACATGACTGAGTATTAACAAAAGCTTGGACTCTAATAAAACAAAACAAGCTTAAAAAAGAGTGAACAAAATAAAAGTTCTAGATGCCATGGGAACTTTGTAATAATGATGTCAAAAAAAAACACAGTAAATAATATAATAGTTGTAATTGGAGATAAAATCAAATAAGCTGTTAGTCAAGAGGTTAATGAAGCAGGAATGTATTTTATTCAGATTGACACGACACAAGATATTTCTTGTCAAGACCAATGTTTTGTGGTTGTCAGGTACGGTATGTGTTAATGAAAAACTTTTAGGCATTGTACGATGTCATTTCACAAAAGGAGAAGCATTACAAAATACCTTCATGGAAGTACTGGCTAATAATAACATCCAGTTAAACCCTTGTATTGGAAGTTCTACAGATGGAGTAATTAATATGTGGGGACAATATAATAGACTTGCTGCTAAATTAACAAAGTACTATCCTGAACATATTCATGTGCGGTGCTACGCTCATACTCTAAACCTAGTTATAGCTGACACAACAAATTCAGTTATTACAAGTGATACACTTTTTTCTTTATTTAGATATTGAATTGTTCTTTAAAGGTTTACAATTGCGTATGGATGAATGAAAGATGTGGCTTAACACTCGCATCACAGAAGGTTGAATACAGTTGGAGAAACATCTTGGTGGTAAAAAACTAAATTACTTACAATGTTGTTTAGTACAGTCGTTTCGATGTAGGTTGTTCCTATAAAACTTTAAAGGTGATTGAAAATGATGTTGGAACTAAACCAGATGTTCAAATCAAAACTAAATCTTACAAATATGAGCTTTTAAAATATGAAACGATTCTCCCTGTTTTAATATTCATCACAATTTATAATCAGACATTTTGAAAACCTTCCAACTAATTGTTTTGAAAAACTTGAAGATCTGAGATCAAAATTTAGTGAAGTCAAGCAAAAAGTGGATAATTTTGTAAGTTGGGTTGAAACAAAGTTTTCAAAAGATGACATAAAAAGAAGTTGAGACAAAATTTCAGAAAAAAACGAAGAAGAAGCAACAAACAAATTCTCAGAGAAATATCAAGGGATGAGGTTATAGTAAATTCCGAAGACGCATTTGAAGTTGAGGTGATTTTGGTTATAGTATATACTGTTCTAACAAGTTTTAAAACAGTGTTTGATTCAACTTCTCAAAGATTTTTTGCTGACTTGTCACTAGTAGACCTAAAAGGATTTCAACATATCAACACTACCAGTGATTTGCCACTACACGTTTTTTGTTGAGCTGAGCAAGAAACTTTTTTAATTCAACGAAAGGGAAACTGCAGGAAATATTCTAAAACAATTGGTTCATCTGGTGAATAACTGGAACAACATTAAAAGATCTAGTTTGGAAGTGTATGTTATCGAGGAAGATGTTACAATATTAATTATTGAAAATTCAGAGCTCAGTAATGATAACATTGATCAACTTTCAACAAGCAAGCTATGTAAGTCATCTGGATATTGTTGTATATGTTAAGCTGCTATAACATGTTGACTGGCTGTTACAGTACCTGGGTTTAGCTTATAAATATCTGTTAACTTTATCCTTTATTTAAGTAGCTTATGAAAGAAGTTTCTCTATTAAAATACATAAAAAATAGGTTAAGAAGTAGCTTATCAATATTAGAAGCATTTATGTTAATGTCTTCAGAAAAAGAAATCGTGATAAAATTAGACATGGATGGTATTTTAGACAAAGTAGCTGATAAATCTACCCTTTTGAAATTTCTGTTAAAGTATAGCCTTTTCGTTAGTTTGGATGAAAAAAATATTTTTAGGTTTAGTATCTGATATAATTTACTCTAGTATTCGAGTTGCAGTAATATATGCTTCTCTGTTTTGAAATTCATACAGAATAGTAATTATGTCATTCAGACTTTGACTACAGGAATTTATATTAATTTAGACTTCAGAAGTAGAAATTCTCTTAATATTAGATATTTACTTTTTTTAATCTCTGTAAAGTATAAAGGTTATGTCAGTTGAATTGAGAACAGAAATTTTTGAATTTATCGATTAAAACTTATCTTTCTTCCTAACATATGTCTACATCTATTTGCCTTACTGAACTCTCATGCTTGAGGCATGATAAAACGAATATTATCAACTGACTGTTTTTATTCACCAGTAAAAGAAAACTGTAATACAGCTTAAATATTATTTAATATTTGAAAATTGAGAAGGAAATTATTGTATGACCAGGATAAATAAAAAATTCGAGACATCTGACTAGAGGTTGTGCGGAATGAGAAGAAGTTTGGCCTCAATTTTAGAAAGTGGTTGAAACCGGTTTTTAAGGGGTGGTATCCGTATCTCAGTTCTACGAGCCTCAGTACAGAACTGAGATACGGATACGTGACTACTGAGGCTCCTCTACCACCACCCCTTAAAAACCGGTTTAAACCACTTTCTAAAATTGAGGCCAGGCTTCTTCTCGTTTCGCACGACCTCTAACCATTTATGTTTGAAAGGGAAAGGAGGGAGAGGCTTCTGAAATATATGTCTGGGCTGAAATTTCTTATAAGTCTGACTGTTTATAACTCTCTACTACATTTACTTTTAATTTTTCACATTATTCTAATATGATTAAACATTTTAATTGAACAAATAGTAACTTACATTTCAGCTGAGACCTAATACTGAATTTATTAATAAAAAAAAAGAGGAAAATGTAAAAATATTTTCATGTTTAATAAGATATCCTGAAAAATTGATCTGTTTTGCTGATATTGGTAAATGTTTTCATTTTATATACAGCGATATAAAAACTCTATTTTCACTACCATTATGGTACTGCAACCTCAGTTTGTAAGTATGGAGACACATTGAAGAGGATAATTTTATATTTACTAACACAACCAAATTTAAATAAAAAACTTGTATGATTATTTCTCTCAAACTATTTTTTAATACTTTGTTTGAATACTGACCACCTTCACAATAGTATGTGTTAAGTAACATTATTTAGTTATACACTTACCTAGGAGGCCAACCTACAGCTCCTTCCGCTGAAGAAGGGCTTCTATTGGGATGTGAATACATTGGTTGATTTGGAGAGTACATTCGAGTATTTGAAGGTTGTGACGAAGAAAAGGAAAAACGTGAAGGGGTTACTTGGTAGGGAGGAGGGCAGTCATATCTTGGTGCAGGGGGTGCTGCTGGGCTGAATGAAGCAGGTCGTTTGTAAGATTTAATAGCATCTTTAGCATATAACAATGCCTGAATTGCTACTTCTGAGCCTGAAAAATATATTAATACAAATATTAATCTGATTTTTAAAGTCTTATTGTTAAAGTGTCTTGTTAATTTTAAGTATCAGATATAAAAAAACTAAGCAGCATAAAAATACACAGTAGGACCACACAAATCTATAGAACCTACAAGTAATATACATTCCCATACTATATGATAATTGATCAAAACACCAACAAATGGGACTAGCATACATATATTATATATTATAATTATTTTCACAGTTCTACAACTTTTCCTTTAAATTTATTTTTATATTTAAAATGATTATCAGACATATCCCAACCTTAATTTAAAATTTGTTATTATTATTTATCTAATAATATTACTTTCACAACATGAAAGCTTACTTACTTCATTTAATAAAAAACCTTTTTGAGTTGTGATAATCACAGACCTTTTTTCTTTTTGGTGACATACTTTTCTCCTATTATTCAGACATTGTCAAACCAAATTTTATCATATTAGTCTTGCATTGATATATACACATTATATTTAATATTTAACAACTCTTACACTTTATAAACATACTGGTTATTAGTGGCTTATCTGTGTTGCTGAGATGTTTTGTCTTGGAATGATTTTACCGATGTGTTTGATTTGAATATTGTTTTTTTATTTAGTAGTGAGTTTGGGCCTGACGTTATTTGTTTATAAATTTGGAATTCTTCTAAAACATCCATTATTGGGCTTTTGGAGCATTTTTGAAAAATTTGCAGATTCTCATCTATACTAGTGTAATTGCGGCCAGTTTCTATTAGGTGTTAATTTTGTTGGTAGAATTACTGTTTGGAATAAGCTCTTTAAATCTAGTTTTGAAAGATTTTCCTGTTTGACCTATATCTTCCTGTTTATTACAATCGTAGCAGGTGATTGTATTGCTTGGTTTAGTTGTTGTTAGTTCACAGCAGCCATGTAACTTGGTTTTTTAATGATTCTCCATGCATAATTGTCTAATAGCCTGTGATTTTCTATTCCAATATATTTGTTATGTCTTTTGTTAGTTTGTTGGTTTTTCCCTCTTTATTATTATGGTCTATTACGTTTATTATGGTGTAATTGTATCTGTTTAAAATTGCTATTTGTTTTAATATATTATTTAATTTTTTTTAATAGTTGTTTATTGTTAGGGCTCGAACTATATAATTTCGTGGATTATATTGGTTATCGTATAGTTTAAAAACGTTTATTCTTTTGTTGATTTCTATTTCACAAGTGAATGGGAGGGATGGTGTATTTTATTTAAATAGTTTTTGATTTGACTGTTAGCGCCTGTTAAGAGACATATGGTATTTTTGACGTACCAGTAGTAAAACTGTATTTGTTTGAGATATTATTAGATATCTTTATTATATGGGTATTTACTATGTGGTTTAGAAATTTTTTGGCCTTTATGTTTGAAAGTGGAGATTCCATAGTTAAGCCTCTTGTCTGCATCTAGTATGTGTTATTGCAAAGTCATTTTGGTGTAAACTTATTGTTAATAGTATTGTGAATTCTTCAGAGGTTTCTTTGTATACTCTTTTTTTATTACATATGAGGTTTTCGTTTAGGATGTGGATGGCTTCTATTATTGGAAACTTGGTGTACAGATTTATAATGTCGAATGATGAGAGTATAGTATTGTTCTTTATTTACATATTTTGTGTACGAGATCTAGGCATGCAATAAGTTTCTCAAAAAATACAATTTTACTACAGATATGTTGACAATACCATATGCCTCTACACAGGCACTAACAGACAAATCAACAAACTCAAAAACCATTTAAAACACGATCTACAACTCTCACAATAAAAAAAAAACAAATAAACATAACAAAACTAATAGCAATTCCAAAAGGATACAATCACATAATAATAGACAACATAAAAAAGAGAAAAATGAACCAAACCAACAAAAGAAAATAACAAATACTTTGAAATAGAATATCACGGGCTATTAAACAATTGCACAGGAAGAATCTTCAAAAAAAACAAGGCTACAGAACTAACAACAACTGAGCCATGCAATAAAAACCCCGAAAAACACAAATGCCTCTACAATGCTAGTCGCATTTATAGTCAGTCACCTGTGATGATTGTAATAAACAATATATATAGGTCAAACAGGAAGATCTTTCACAACGAGAATTAAAGTGCATACATATTACAAATAATAATTCCATCAACAAAATTAACATCTCAAAATTTGCAGAATACCTAACAAAAAACCGGCCGGAATTAAACCAATATAGAAAAGAATCTGTATTTTACATAAATTGCTTATAATGAACGTTTTAGAAGAATTTCAAATTTACAAGCAAACAACATCAGACCTAAGCTCACCACTAAACGAAAAACAATATTCCACTCAAATACATATTTCGACAAAATCATTCAAATATAACCTTTTCATTCAAAGATTACCAACCACACAGCAAAGATAAGTCTGTAATAACCAGGATGTGAACAATGTGTAAAGTACAACCATCACATATTTAAAAAAATTTATGTGTAACTATATGTTTCTTAGTGTGTGTATAATGTGTAAGTGTTGTGTACAAGTTATTAAATATTACAATATAACAATGGAATTATTAGTCATATAATATTATGATTTTTATGACATATGATGGACATATTACGTTATTAAACCAATATTAGTCATATAATAGAAATTGGTTTGACAATGCCTGAATAATAGGTGAAAATTACGTCACCAAAAAGAAAAACTCTGAACAGCACCACTCAAAAAGGTATTTATTGAATCAAACCAGTCCAGTAAGGCAACCGATAATCATAACTTTTTTTTTATTTTTTTTTTTTTATGCACATTACAGTAAGGAAGATAGGGGAGTAATGTATCACAATTGTGTGAGCTGGTGTTGTTCACAAGCTGCTTTAAAATAAAGCTGGAATCCGAAGAGGCAAATCTGAGCAAGAATATTCTACTGATGGGAATTTATCCAACAGTATTTTAGTCTAGAATTGTTCACTCTTAATAGATCAAAGCCTGGGATTGTTTCAGAACAAAATCATGGCTGTGGTTAGGAGACAACAATGTTACACTTTGCTGGGTTTACAGCCTGCTGGGATTAATACAAATGAATTTGCAGATGAGCTGGCTAATAAAGCGCAAGCAACGAAAATCATAGGATCTGACCTATTCTGTGGCATATTCAAGAGGTTGGTTATGTAAGTCATCAGCACTTGAACTTAGAAAAAGTACAAGAGGAGGTGAAGGAGTATCTCAGGTCTAACTCCCACTTTGCGCCTCCTTTGAGCAAATGGAATCTGACTTTCTCTCGTTAGCAGGGGCAATAGAATGAAGGTGGTAGGGTTCGTTAGAGAGCATCATCACCTAAGAAAACATATATACAAAATGGACATATTTATTGAGGAGCCTCTATACCAAAAATGCAACCTACAAGAGAAAACTGCATAGTACCTGATCTTTTAATGTGAATACCATGATCAGGAAAGGACTGAGACCCTTAAATCTTTGACTAAGGGACTCACAATACTTCAAGACAACTTTGTCAGGAAGATTCTGATGTTTAAAAAATGGTGTTTACGGGTCTCCCTGGGGATATCTAGGGACATGAAATAATCTATTTACATTTGGAAGCACAATAAACCCTAGTGGCTGATGTGTAAAAGAGATAGATTGGCCAATTGAAGAAAAAGCGTAGCACCAGGTAAAAATGCAACATTATCGTACAATGAACCTGTGTGACCTTTGACAGTGAACTAGTCCGAACTTCAGCGAGATAAGCACGTGCTTCTATCAATTGAGCTAAGCTGCTCCCTTTTATTACAATAGGTCTAAATGAGGAAAAGAACCAGTGGCAATTGTCAGTAGCTATTAATATGCCCAACTAGATATGTAAATAAAATTCATGCATAATTCCAGGTTTTTCAGTCTATTTTTATAAAATTCAAGGCTAATTCTGACGATATTCTAAATCAGTTTATCCTGTTGACGATTATTATTATTACCAGTTTAACAGATATTTTCGAATATTGCAATTTATACCTTTCATTCATTTATTTCTCTTGACAAAATTAGTTTGTATAACAAGTGTCAAAATAATTACGCTAGAATACTAAAATAAGAATAAAACATTGAAAATAAATATATAGCTATACTCAGAAAAACAAAATACTAATACAACAAATATATCAATAGAATAATAATAAATATATTCTATGTGTTTGAATTTGTCACATGAATAAACTCACCACAATGAGCAAGCGAGTCCTTGAAAAAATTGTAGAGGGATTTCAAAACCTTAACTAAGTCCTATCCTATAGCAAGCATGGGTGTTTTAAAAGAATTAATGCACAGCTTCCAAAATCAATGAGTTTCTTTTCGTGATATTCTAGCTCAGCAATAATTGGAGAAAGGATATCAGATCACTGAGACAATTATACATTCATTTTATTAGACCTAAGATTACATAGGGTTGTGAAATTTAGGGTGGACCAGCGGCAACTCATATCAAAAAACGGAAACCATTCAGAACTCAGCTATTCGCATTTGCTTTGGTTGTCTAAAAACCACACTAATTAATGCTATGCCGATTGAACTGAACTGCGTGCAGTCACTGTGGTGTACTTGGGAATGAGAGATGGAATTGCAAAGGAAGTAGCAACATTTCAATTTAAACCAAATTTGTGCATGACCTTGAATAAGAAGCAGATTTAAGGTTAATTCAATAAAGTGTGGCTGAATGCATAGAAGAACGGCCAACAGGAAGACATCTCTAAAGAATACAACAGGAACTGAGTGGAGATTGTACAACAGACACAGCAGAAAACTGCAAACCTTTGCTGCACAATACAGAATTGGACACCTAGTTACGGAAGAATATCTGTATCGCTAGGAATTTATAGAATTTCAGTACTGTAGGCGCTGCGTAAGAAAAAATAACCTTTTAAGAATAAGATTGGTGAATTTGACTAAGGAAATACAAACAAATGAATATCCAAAATTATTTCATGTGTATTGAGAAATCTTAGTTTATTTGACACTGCTACTAAATTGCATCGTTGTTGTCAGCAACAGTTGAGGCTGGGTACACATAGCAAGAAGAAAGAAGTAAGTTACTCAGAAACAAATGCGTACAGAACATTTAAAAACTTGATATTTACATTAGACTCATATTTAACATCACAAAGAGATAAATTGGTAAAGGCCACTTTATATTTCTCTTTACCAATTTGGGTTTGACAATTAGAGCTAATCACAAAATAAAATAAATGATTCAACTTTTGATTAACTATGACAAATTATTCCATATATATACACCTTTATTCCAACATTAAAAAAAAAAAAAAAGGAAAATATATGTAAGATATAATTAATTCATTAGTAATTCAATTCTACAAAATTTAAACTACATGATTATTTACAGATTACAAAGCAGATACTGATACATCAGCTATATAGACAACCTTTGCTTAGTTTGCCAAAAAAGTTATGAAGCTAACATTGACAAATGAGAACATTTTTTAGTAAATAAAATAACAACTGCAAAACAAATTTCATAATTTACTAATTGAAAAAAGTAATAACAATAGGTAATTAATTTTCTGGTTGAAAGATAATGTGTCTTGATAATTCTATTACACAAGCAAGGGAGGGATCATTCTGGTATCCATAAGATAGGAGTTAGATATTATCTGTCAGTTTTCCATAAGTCTGGCGTGAAAGGTAGTGTTGTGTTTTAAAAATGTGATACACAAATGAGGAAGCGTTCCAGATGCTTATGGTGTTAGGGGAATGTTTTCAGAACTACTCAGCTGCCGCGGTTCTGTATGCCGAACATTACCCAGACCGTGAACATCATTCGAGGAATGTTTTTCAAAAACTTGCCAGTCGAGTGCGTGAAAAAGGGTATGTTCAACCTGACCACAACAAAGGAAAGGAACTTGCTAAACCCATGAGAAGTGAGAGGGCACCAGAAGTTTTGCCAGCGTTTCAGCTCAATCCACATGAGTCTTCCCGAAGAGTAGCTCTTGATTCTGGTGTGAGTCAAAGATCTGCGTTGAGAATTCTCAAAGATCATAAAATGCATCCCTATAGGATTTCATTACACCAAGAACTCCATGGAGATGACTATCTTCAAAGGATGAATTTTTGTTTGTGGGCTAGAGAACAACTGCAACACAATCAAAACTTTTTTTGTAACATTCTGTGGTGGGACGAGGCTATGTTCAGGAGTAATGGAGAAGTGAACCATCACAATATGAGATGTTGGGCGTTTGAAAACCCGCACTGGATGCAAGAAGTGGACAACCAAAGGTACTCGACCCTAAGTGTTTCAGTGTTTATTTAACATAGGGCGATATATTATTGAACACAGTAGGTTAATTTACTTTAATTTATAACATGTCTAGGATTAATAAAAAATGAAAAGTCATTCATAGTGAAGCATGACATAATTAGTGAAGTAATTAAAGTTTGCGACGAAGATGCTAAAATTAATCAACTGTCAATTTTGCTAGCTAAAGCTCCTGCAAGGGCTGCTAATTATATAAAAGTTTCAAAATGCCATAAACTATATTAACAGATACCATAACAAATACCATAACAAATATTAGAAAAGAAATACAAAAGATCGACTCAAATCCTGATACGAGTATGATTACTCCGGCTAAAAAAAGAAAAAAACTATTTCATCACTAGGACCAAAAGTGAAGCTTTTCGATACAAGCTCAAGTTTAACGGCCGAGGTGGAGCTTGTAATCCAAATTTTGAGAAATGGATAAAAGATAAAGTTTTGTTTCATTTGCCTCCGGCTTCTGTTTTGGTTCTCGACAATGCTCCACATCACAATATACAGATAAACAAAACTCCCAGTAAATATGCTTGTAAAAAAGATACGATTGCATGGCTGCTAAATAAAGGTATTCATTGTGACATGAACTTTCGTAAGTGCACACTCTATGACCTTATTAGTAAACACAAGCCAAAACAAATTTCTTATAAAATTTTAGAACAAAACTCTCATAAAGTGTTAAGATCGCCACCCTATATGTGTGAGCTAAATCCCATCGAGTTAGCTTAGGCTAAAGTCAAAAGAGTGATACACGAAAATAATGTTACAGGAGAATTGTCTCTTCAAGCTCTTGAGGAACAAAGAAACAATGCTCTTGATCAGATAAATATGGAAGACTGGCACCGATATATGAACCATATTTAAAAAATTGAAAATGAGTATTGGGAGAAAGATGCCATAGTCGAAAATACAATAGAAGATTTTATAATTACAGTCTGGTCACTTTCTGAAAGTGTTTCAGATACTTTGTCCAACTATAAGTCAACCGATTCAGATAACTCCGATTTAGGAAAAAATTTTAATTTATAAGAAATCACCATACAAAAGTACCGGTAAGTAATAAGATATTCTGTACAAGTATTTTAATGATTCAGAACATCTTCATGTAAATTATTAATATTAAATAATTTTATTTTATTTTTTTTTAAATAAAGTCACACAGGCTTTTAATATTACGCTAAAAATACTTAATGCTAAACAAATTTTGATTGACTATAATATTTTAATTAGTTGTTATGTTTTTATATAAGATTAATTATATTTCCCCCCCTTTTTATCATATTATCATTGACTATTGAAGAAGTAATAATAATAATAATAATAATAATAATAATAATAAAATAATATTGAAGAAGTATCAAAAAATAATAAAATATTATTTCTAAAGTGGTACTTAATAATATTAAATAATCTCATTCATAAATTGGCCGTGGTTGTGTAAACCTTGTTTAAGAAAAGCATTCAAATTAGGAGTTGTAACTCATTTCGGAGTATCTTGCAGTTGTTTATAGTTGAGAATGCTTATCAGCATTAGGCTTTCTTTGTTGAAAAGAAGTCTATTGAATCAATCCTTTCAGCTTAAAAATGGTTTATATAGATTATTGGTTGAAGTCTTATCTAACAGCAAGACTGTTTCAGCACATCCTGTTTTCTAAACATCCTGGTGTTAAATTCCTTTGCCAGCAAGACTATATTTCTCAGGTTGGTCAAATTAAAACTACTGAGGAATAATCAAAGCTCCCTACTTCACATTTATTCTTATAACTACTTGCATTCTGACTTAGCCAAACTAACACTATTCTAACATGTAATTATTATTCGGTACTTTTAAAACTTACATTTTTTATATGTGACTAAATTATATACACAACTTATTAATTATTATTGTTTATTTTATTTTAAACATTCACATTATTTTTTAATTTAGGAAAACTAATCGATAATTTTAAATTTACTTTCTCTGAAAACTATTTTAATTAGGGGTATAAAATGCAGCATTATAGATGGGCAGCAGATATTAAGGAGCATACACACTTCTCATTTTCTACGTAAATACTGTACTAGGGTACACTTTTATGATTTGGAAGCTTCATACACAAAAACAACTTTCTAGATTCAAATTTACTCAGAAAATTTTTTAGAATCTATATGAAAAATGTTTCTTACTTTCAAAGAGAAAATGTAAAAATCGACGGCATTGAAACAAGATTTCTTAAAAATGGACCTAATTTTCTTTACAAGTTGGTATGGTGTGAAATTGACTCTGCAGCAATTCAATCTATATTCCATCTTGACCTCTAAAAACTGTTTCAATTTTTCACATATCAAACCATTCCACTAATTATATAATCAATAATGACATTATAAATAGAATGTGTGCAAACTGAAACAGATTATGTATTGACATCTTTAGTTTAAAAAAAAATCCATGACTAAATCTCAACTTAATAAAGTTTTGAATTAATTTGTTTGTATTAAAATATTGATATAATATCTTTGTAACTTATCTATGTACACAATATTTAAAAAAAAATACTTATTAGATATTTTGATAAAAATACCAAAAGGCTTCTTTATTTTACTTATATGCATAAAAAATAATAAATACAAAAAATTAAAAACACTTCATATTTTGGTTTATCGCCACCTTTACAAAAGTATAAAAATAATGTTCTATTATTCTTTTGAAAAAAGTTAAAATAAATAAAAATATAAAGTATTTTTCATTTCTATTATTTTCTATTTATTATTTTTTCTTTTAATTTATTCATATTTATGATTTTTTCCATGTCCATTTATATTTACTCTACTATTATTAAAGTTGTAATGACTACAACTTTATTTTCAGTTTAAAAAATGTTTAATACTATACATTAAAAATATGTGTATTTTATGTTCTACATAAATAAAACTAAATGAACATTAAAGAATTAACACTGAATCCTAATATAGATATAAAAAAAACTAGTTTTCTCAAGTATAATTATTTCAGTAAAGTATTTCAACAGTCTGGATGATAAAAAACTTTCCGAGTGTTTTGTCAGTAAAACCGAACTTGAAGACTGGGAAATTTCTAAAAGATTGATTTCATAAAGCAATTTTTTTTTTTTTACAATCACTAGTTTCCATGTAAATAATAATAATAATAATTTACAATAGCACATTACCTCTGTACTTCATATCGTGCATTCCATTCCCGGAAATGTCAGGCAATCCACTAGCAATCTCCTTATGACTTTCAAATATATAGCAAGATTTTTTGGCAAGATCCAAATAACTAACTGACAGCTTTGTTAAGCCTTCTTTTAAACGAACAAGTTTCATTGTTTCATTTTCATTGACTATTTCTGAAACTGTAAAAACAGTAGATTAAAATTTTAATTAAAAATGTATAAACTTTCTCACACTCATACACAACACCAAATATAAAGAAACAAAAAAAATTGTCACAATCTCCTCAAAAATGCCGGTTCAAAAGATATCAGTCAAAAAGTAAAAATGAATCATGATCACTGTCTTCGAAGTATGAATATCTCAATGTTGGACAAAGCTATTTCAATAAAAATTTGACAGAATTATGAAGGATTATGAAGCACAAACCAATGTGTAAAACCACGTACATGAAAATTATAGTTAATGATTAAAAATACCATAGTATATCCAATGACAATCAAAGTGTATTTTGGTATTTTTAATTTTCTAGTGAACCATAATTTTATTATTTGATGTGCATTTTGGCGTGTTTAAATGGGTCACATTTCAAAAAAATTAATTAAAATAGCTAGGACCCATTTTTGTCATCGGATCTTCTAAGATGGTTTCTGTGGTTTATTTTCGCTTTTTGACTTATAGTTTGTAAAGTAGCATTTTAAGAAGATAGCAATCATTTTTGTTTTATTTGAGTTCTACAAGGCGATTTAGCAAAATTGATCAAAATCTGATTTAAAAAATCTAGATTTTGTATTTTTGTTTTATAGCAGGTACCTCCAAATTTTGAGTTACCAATGTTTAGTTAAAATTGAAGTCTTTTTAAACATGATAGGAAAACGAAAAACTAAGTGTGGTAATAAGATGAGGACAATCATAATAGAGTACAAATGATCACAATTAAGTGTCCATTGCAACAACTGAAAAACATAATGTTCCCACTTTAAAGCTGTGCTCCTATGGAGTTAAAGAAGCTCTTATCACCAAGAGAATCAGTACGATTTTGGAGGTAATGGAAAACAAAATTTTTAGCTTATGGATGGAATATCAACAGTGGCATAGAACCGACTAAACAGTGGGATATTGTACAAGAGAAAACTAAAACACTACATGAAGACTTAAGAGTATATCAGAAAAAACAAAGATGAGCTACTTTAAGAACTTTTACACCCGTTAAGACTAATGAAGATGTAATAAATGGAAAATGCAACAGTGAGCTATAAAACCATGCCTCACATTAAAAAAAAAAAAAAAAAAAGAAAGAAAGAAAAGTTAATGCCATAAAGATCTAAGGAATAATTACAGAATATTTAAAAATCATTTTAAATAAAGAAACAAATAGAAAAATTGAACTTCAATCAAATTACAAGTATTAAAGCTTAATTGTGATTGTTGGCACTTTTAACTTCAGTATTGCTCTGCCATTTTTTCAACTTACAAACCTACGCTATAAACAAGGGGACTTGGCTGTATATATTAACCTATAAACTAAAATACTATATTATAGTACAGTAGAGTCCCGCAAACTCAGCGTAATGTGGACCGGAAGTGTGCCGAGTTTGTGAAATGCCGGGTTATCGGGAATAAGGACAAAAAATAAATTGTAATTGAAACACCAAAGCGGTGGCGATATCAAATGACTATGTCGATAGCGGTATCCCATTGTCGGCAGTGTAAAAACACTGCGGCACCAAAGCGGCGGCGATATCAAACGACTTTGTCGATAGCGGTATCCGATTGTCGGCTGCAAAATAACACCGCGGCTTTGGCACCCGTCGGTATAGCAGACATACACCTGAAAAACGTTTGATGGGCCGTTTTTTTCCACGAATCAATTTAGTATATATTATGAAAAATATAACATTTCTTTTCAGTTTTCTTTGACTGGTTATGATCTCCGCACAGTATATACAATAAAAAAAATGAACGAGTTACGAAAATGGAAGCGTGTGTTGGTTTCGATTGAGACGCGGTTAAATGTGTTAAAAAGACTTGACAGAGGGGTATCTGTAAAAAAGCTTTGTGACGAGTTTAACGTGGGAAAAGTACCATCAACGATTCGAGCGATCGAAGTTAATGCCCGCTTTGGGATTGCCAAACTTTTACGAACATCGCTGTTTTTAGCAATGTATTTTTTCCCGTCGGGGTCGCCGAGTAATCCGGACTGCCGGTTTATCGAGTGCCGAGTTTGCGAGACTCTACTGTAATTGTAAAATATTAATAAATTCAAAATTACAAAGTATAATTCAACACATACTTTCATTGTGTGCAGCCTTAATTGATGATTTAGTATCCTTAAGTTTCTGTTCAATATCTTTGATTTCATCAACAACATAAGATTTTTGTGATATTTTGTTCAACTCCTTTTGAAGTTTGGCTTCTCTAATTTCAAATGATACAAGTTGCTCTCTCATTTTATCTATATTGACTTCAGCTTCTAAAATCATTTCAAATTGGTACCGAAATTTGCTTAATTGTTCTGAAAAAAAAAAAAAGAACCAATTAATTGTAACATAACAAAATTTTAAAATATGGAAGTGAGAATGTATGAATTACACTTTAGTGACTATTATTGATAGTTACCCCTAATTTGTCTGGAACATATCGCATTTTTGATTGGAAATATTGTTAAATTTGTGAAAAAATCCTAAAGGTTTCAAAATATAGAGCATTATTTAATGCTATAACAATTCACCTTGTTGCAAACAAAAATACCTTTCAATTACACAATCTGTCTCAAATAAGCACTCGCCCGCTATCTGTTAGTCTATATTTAAACTTTGAACTAGTTATCTCAACCTTAGTTTCGGCAAACTAAATAAAAATAAAAACACCTCATCCCTACCAAAACCAATAAAACAAAACCTTACTGTTACACACAGAATGTTCTAGAACTCTGTGAGAGTAGACAGAAAGTTTAAGCTAAACTATTAAGACGTAGTGTACGAGTAAAATTAAAGAATCCTTTTTTCACACAACTCAGTTTGAATTTTCTGTATTTAAAAACAAAAATGTGAAGTTTTTTATTTGATTAAGTTGAAGTATGGCATATTTGTAAGTTGATAGTGATCAGACAATACTTAATTGGTGAAAACCTTACCACGAAATAGGACAAAAGATAAGTTTAGAAGAATAGTTTACACATTTCAATTTTTTCGTGTTTCATTAATAGCTCAGCAGGTGAAAGTTTCTTGGATGATTTACTACAATAAAATGGCATTTAACATCTAGTCTCACACTTTGGATAAATACAAAATTTGTATGAATTATCTTGCACAGTTCAAACAAAAGTCACAGTTGAAATTAATAAAATAGATTACACCAAGCATTTGTTACATAATATAAGTGAACATTTACATATCTTCAAATGCAATAGTTGAAAATCTAGAAATTTACGTATTATAAATAGAACAAAACTTTTCTTTCTTTAAAGTGTCATATTATTTTTAAATTTCCAGCTGCAGAATTTGTTAAGATTGCCACAAACAATAGAACTGAGTTTGAGTTTTAGTACTGAAATATTGTATCACTGTATGTATTACAACGGAAAAACGTTGTATGGGATTTCATTTTGGTCAAAAAACAAAAAAATAAATAATTAGGCCTACAATAAAATTAACAAAATAATGAAAAGGTGAAATTAATGTAAATATTTCAAAGACAAATAGTTAACAGCACTAGTACAAATAATAAAGACAAAAAGGGATAATTCCCCAAGGGAAGAAAAATTGGTAATAGAATAAGGGAATTTTTAGCCATAAATACAGCCACTCTGCCTCTCAGAGGTCTCTTAACCCTACAACTGTTTGAATTGCCAATGCTAATTGATTCACGTTTTTTTTCATCGGTTGAAATAATTTCAAAAATTCGCCAAAAATAGAAATTCTATCCCAATCATAAAGTGATCCATAGCTTTTTTTTAGGAAAAGGTCCAAATTATTCAAATATGTAACTAAAAATTTGATTGGTGCAAAATTGTAAAAGTTATAAGCTCAGGAAGCAAAAATTTTCAAAAACGGAAGATTTTTTTCTAAATTCAGGCCTAAATAAATACTATAAAAATGTATAGGCCTGGTTATACAAAATACACAAAAGTTTCATAATTTAGTTGTGAATAGAAATATGTAAAAACATTTACCAATTTCAAAGTAGTTTTTATGAAATAGATTTTTTTATGTCCGTACTACACACCGGCACTAAAATTTAGCCTATTTTGAAACACCAATCTAAAATGTATCCTTTACCCAAAAATGAAATTTTATATACCAAATTGTAGAGAATAAATCATAGAATAGAACTGTAAACTTGAACATTTTATGTAACTTACCATTTTGTAATCAGAAATTACGAAACGAAATTTCGTTATGTATGTTATCAACTCACCTACCGACATAGCCTACAATGTTACTAAATTTAGCTTGTCTAAAACTAATTTCACTAAACAAACACAATAACAAACACTACACTTATTTATTTATATATAAAACACAATTTCATAAACGTTATTCACTATAAATCAACAAAATATCATTCAATTCAGAGCAAACTAACTGCTAACCTAAAACGTGCCAAACGTGGTATTAGATACAAACATAGCGGATGATTTGCAACTGTAAAAACGGTTGGTTTGAGAGGGGATTGTCTAAAGACTCAGTGGAACAAAAAGTGAACAAGACATACCAATGGAATCAGTGAACCTTTATCTTCAATACCTTGTAAAAAGAATTTTACAAACACTTCATCTGTGAGAAACATATCGACTTCCAAAGAAGCTTGCTTATTGGTCCAAATCTTGGCCAATAGCAAAGGTTTATGCGGTTGAACACAAAACCTAAACCGTAAACGTGATCTAAGATTTGAAAGCAGTTCTAGAAAGATGGAAATGCAAGCTTTCTATTGGTGTAAATATCATTGTCCTAAAGTCGGTGTGTATAACTGTTATAGGTCTTGAAAGTTGACGAAATTCTAGCGTTCGTCGACGCACGGACCAGCTGTTTACAGTTCTGCAATTATTCCATCGATCATTAGACGTGTTAATATTCATTTTAGAAACATATGGTAAATACAAAGATTAAAGTTTGAAAAGTTTCCTTTCCAACGGTATAAAGTTTATTAAGATTGGATGACAATTAGTGGGTCAAATATTAGAATGTATAGTACTGCACACTACTTGTAAAAGTACTACAGTTTTCTGCAGTAGTGCAGTAAGAAGGTTAAAAAATGTTTGTAAAAAAAAGTTGTAAGGGGTTCCTATGCCTGGGAGGGTAGCCTTACAAAAAATTTGTGAATAAAGTTGTAAGGGGTTTCACATAAATTTAAAATATCTTTTTTATGTATTTTGGTTGTTGCATTGTATTAACGGTTGTACTGAAAGAATTTTGTTGTATACAATTTTGTTAATGGAAATTTTGTACACAGTCATTTTTCTCTGCTTTAAGCCCCAGCCTACGCTGACAATGCATAAAATAATTATATTGAAAACTATTTATATGCCTAAAATGAAAGCTTAAGTACGGTAATCACAAATCTATTGCCAGACATTGTGGTTAAATAACCTATTTTAAAACATTCAAAATATAACATAATGTAATGCAAAGTTGTTCAATGCATAAAAATCTGCAACATAATGCAACTTTTTTATTAAATAAATATTTGTTCTTGATAAATAATACAAGTTACATCACTTATTTTTTAATCTTCTTATATTAAATTGCTATGGAAGACTGCTGATTAACTCTAAACAACTATATAATAATTTATATACAGAACACATAACATGGCGGATCAGCCAAAGTAATATTAAAATATAAAATAGGTATTGCTGTTCGAAACTAAGTGTCATTTAGTCGAACTAAGTTTTGCTTTTCTTACGAAAGAAAATAAAACCAGGATATATACAAAAGATACAAATTTGATCATGATATCAAAAATAGGTAAATTTTAATCAATATTACACACATATCAAATAAATAATATGTTATCTATGAAAATATCAAAATATATTTTAAAATATTTTATATCAAAACTCTGGTATAATTAGATATGAAAATATTTATATTATATACCATTTTATTTATGATAAATATAACCTAAAGAACAATTAAGAGTAACAAAATTAGTGTAAAAAACAAACTATTTTCAATTATAATTCTACAATAAACAATACTTAATCAATCGAAAATACATACAAAGGCATAGGCTCTATTACACATTCATGTAGGTATAGGCTTACTTAGAACTCCTCATTAGGCATACTTTAATATTTCTTCTAACAATTTACTAATCTGCAACATCACCAATAAAATGATATTGAAAAAACACTAATAATGATAATCTATTTACAAATATAAGCAGCATGAGATAAATATATTAAACATATCTCGTCCAATAACAAACAACAAACTCACCAACTACCTTACAACGAAACGACACCATAGAGTCTACAATACCTTTCTATCTCATGTAAACAGACCATTTTAACATTTATCTACCAAAAGATACTAAATTTAATAAAATTCTAAACAAATAAATGAATATTTTGAAATGTCTACAGAATATTTTTAAATGTATATCCATCATTAATGTTTTAATGCACCACATATCCAGTATTTAACTCTTCCAGAATTAAAGATAGAAAAACTAGAATAAATCTAAACATCAACATCACAAAATCAAGTATATAATATGTATTACTTAAAAAAAAGCTTATTTACCAAGAAATTCCATTTGCACCTCTGTCCATAAATTATTTAAATCCAAAAAATGTTGGAAGCACTCGGTAATTGCAATATTTTTTTCTTTTTTCGACCATTTTGTCATGTCTTTCCATGCGGTATCTTGTGCTTCAATAAATTCTTTGTTTGCAGATTTAACATCTTTTAGATCAGAGATTACCATTTTAAGATCAAGGTGCCCCGAACTCATGGATTTTAAACGAATACTGCTTCTGTAATAAATATTTATTAATTAGTTTGAAATATAAAACAGTGCAACTATTTAAAT
This sequence comes from Aphrophora alni, assembly GCA_963513935.1. NCBI lineage: Eukaryota > Metazoa > Arthropoda > Insecta > Hemiptera > Aphrophoridae > Aphrophora > Aphrophora alni. The sequence continues at coordinate 11,840,442 of OY740765.1, read as the reverse complement.
CTTAAAATGTTAAAAGATGTTTAAAAATGTTAATATTCTCTTAATTACCTTGTGACAAGCGCAAAATAAAATTTAAAATGATCAAATTCATTGATAATAATAAGTTAACATTTGTGCTTTAGACTCTCTTCTGGAAAGTAGGCCACTTGTGGATGTTGAAAGTAATAATTTACTTTTGCAAACCTTGATTGCTCTACTCAATATGACTTATCAAAGATAATTGATTCTATGATATGTAGATACAAGCTAAACAACGCCAAACATTTTACAGCAACCGGTTTACGTCACCATGCAGTTACTTACTCCCAACTGCATGGTAGCAATGACACCTATACAGAAAATCTTGCCACCTTCATGGGGCACGATTTGGCAGTACACAAATCAAATTATAAACTGCTGTTACCACTTATTTAAAAGACACAGTTTGGTCACAACCTTCTTCAGATGACTATAATAAAAGTGAAATCACTTCACTGTCTACCCACCATATCCAGTGGCAATTATGATTGTACAAACAATCATTGTTGTTCTTCAAAGAGGGTGATGAACATACACACACCAATAACTACAGCCCAGTTGTTGAAGATAGTGGAATCGACGAAATTTCCACACCTATAATGAAGTTACAAAAACACGGTAGACAGAAGAAGAAAAAGGAATCCTTTATAAACATTTTGGGAAACAATTAATTTTACGTGAGAATCCAGAGTGAAAACTCATTAAAAAAGTAGTCATTGTAGACATTCGTAATAACTCAAATAAGCCTAATTCCTTGTACCAAAAAGTATCAGTTTCATTAATATTAATGAATTTTTACACTTGAAAATTGTTTCCCGTAGTTAAACCTTATCTAATAATTGTTGACAAAAAAGGTAAATAGTTCGACTTTTATGATTTTTAGCGACTAAAATCTAGGGTGAACTTAAATGTATAATTACCGGGCAATGTAATTACAAACACAAGGCCTATATTAATTACAGAAAAGTACAATACATATTTGTTATTTCCTTACATAAATAATGTATTTGGTGCATTGAAAATGGTGTTTGCACAAGTGCCATATTCACTAACATGTGAACTGTACATAATAAGGTACATAATATAAGTTAATATTCAACACATATGGTTCAATGAATATTTACCAAAAGTATATATATCGCTAGATTCTTTAGGATTGGCAGGCCTCCAGGCTACTTACTATAAATGAACCCCTGAGAGTTACATGTGATATACATAGGCCAAGCCTATATGTTTATAAGTTCAGTTATTACTAATAAATCCATTTTAAAGTTTTAAAAACATAAGCTGATGTAATTGGGAACCTTTTGTCTTAGCCTTTACTTTTACTGACCTCCTTATTGCTTTTGTTGCTTTATTCATTTCTCCTTTTATAATCTGTAATAAATTATTGTTTATAAAATGGTGCTGCTATTCTTTAAATAAATTAAAGTTCTACTGTACTTATATTTATTTTTAACTCTAAATGATTAACTTTCAATATTCCACTTGCAGTCCGATTCTCCCACATACATTCAACGCATAAATAATTATTAAATAAGTGAAATAACAAAACAAACAGACAAACAACAGAACACCCAACTTACAGCTAACTTGACCAGAGATAGGTCATAATAACTAACATTCCAAGGATAATGGCCACTCAATGCAAAGAAACTATGACCATCTTTGACGCTACCAACTGGTATAGCTCTTTAACCGTATAGCTCTTAAGTTCACCATTACATTTTAAATTTATATCTATTTCATATATAAGGATAATCACGTTCAATTAAAAATATAACTTAAGAATGACCCTTGCGCATATTATAAATATCTGTATTTGATTCTAAATACACCACTTTTGTTTTGTTTTTCGAATATGCATATAAGTGTAAAATATCGTACGCTTGAATAATACTTCATATTATGAGGAAGGATCTGTATCTAAGTATTTTTTTTTTTTAATTGGAGGTAATTTCTTAAAGGGATGTGATTCTATGTGTTTTGGGAAATTGTTTTTTGGCAGATTTCCTTTCCTGGGCTATCTGGCGGACTTAGTGTCGCCATATTTTCTCTTATTATCCACATTAATTTAATTAGAACTATTATTATGATTATTAATTAGTGTTATTTTAGTCCCATTTTTTTTTCATGTTCAAAATGGTTTGAAATGCTTGCTAACTCTGTTTCCATATAAATTTTTAGCTATTATGGTTAGACCTGCCAATACACGCTCTAATTCCGGGTTTCGGGTCTGGTTTCGCGCTACGCTTTGGTTTTCCTCCATTAGGTCTTTTGTTCTTAAAAACGCGATCGGTTCATACACATTATTGTAATATATTACTAAAGATGGGTTCAAATGAAATAAAACACAGCATAATCCATTTTAGCAACGACTGCGTGTTAATACTAGAAAGGTGAGTTTTAGACTGCTGGCACAATGGAGGTGGTAGATGGGAATGGTCATGTTGGGCTTGACGGGAAAAGGTACTGGTTTCCAGCCAATGTGTTTATTCACCAATATCACCCATAATATATGACATCACAGTCATATCATGAGATGTCGCGCATCTCCATCTCTTGTACAATCGCATACATTACAATTCCTCTCTTCTTAACTTTTAAATAATTACATTTTTAATATTTAGTTATTCAGATAAATTACTTACAACTAATGAAACTTAAAACTACTTACTTAAACAATCAAATCAATCAAGTCAGTAAAAACAATTAAATTAGTTAATTAAAATAATCACTTTACTTAACACATGGTTACATATTATCAACTTGTTGATTACTTGCAGAAAATTATATTTGAAATAACAGAAATTTTTAAACAAATGAAAATAACTAGGACAAAATTAAATTATTAACTAACTTATTGAATGAATATTCTACAAAATATGTTATACATAATATACTACTTAATAATCAAGTCTTACAACAGGTTTCCTTATTCTAATTGGATACCTTCTTTCCACAACTGTGTTATTCCTTCTTTTATCGAGTGCTGTGTTATTATTTACAACGGATGTTGAGGAATTTCGAGTTTGAACAGGACTGGTATGTCTCATAACAATTTGTGGTGTATATAAAAAAAAGTGGAACAGACCTAAGAAGGCACTTCGCAGATCGGGTGAAAACGCTGTACTATTCTCGAAGTTAACGTTAAGGGGTGCGAGGAGGGCAAGTCTCAGGTAGCTGGCGATTCGGAGGCAAAGTCAATGTTTGTGGAGCGGTGTTATTTTCCGACATAATCCACCTATTCCTCTACCGCCCCACACCGGGCAAAAGTGCCTTCTTAGGGCTGTTCCACTATAGGGATGCTTTTTCCTAGGTGAGTTTCCCCTTCCTACTTGAACGGTATATATCACTATGTCAGTCAATGACTCATGGTTTTTGTTTTTGTTTATTTTCAGGGGGAGCGAATTGACACCAATTAGATAGTCAATACGCCTTCTCAATATTATACCAGAATTTAGTTTTACTAAATACATTACTGGACTAATCTGCTCCACAACAATACCTTATATCCATTTATCTTTTGAACGATAATGTCATATCAATACTGATTGATCTACAAACAATTTTCGTGTTCCGTTCCCCTGAAATAATTAGTTTGTCTTTCTTCTTTAACTCTACTGTTTTTGGAATATTAGGTTTAATTAAGTCTAACCTTGTTCTCATAGGTCGATTAAACATCAATTTAGCAGGTGTTTCTTGAGTTGTTACACGAACTGAGTTTCTATAGTCAAACGTATTTCTATACAAAGCTAATCTAGAATCTATACCTTCTCTAAGTGCACATTTTAATTTTATTTTAACATATCTAACAGAATTTTCGGCTAACCTATTAGACCATGGATGACAGGGTGCAGAACAAGACAGTATGTTTAATACCGTTACATTTTATAAATTGCTTGAATTCAAACTAATTGAAAGGCGGACCATTGCCCGTATGAATTACTTCCGGCAGACCAAATCTAGTGAACAATTCTCTTAATTTATCTATCGTCTGACTAGCGGAAGTCGACTTTACTTCAAAAACTTCTAACCACATAGTATGTGAATCAATAACAATTAAATACATTTTCCCTTTAAACGGACCCATAAAGTCTGCATGCAATCGTTCCCACGGTCTTCCGGCATACTGCTAACAATGTAATTGATTCTTTACAGGGTGTTGTCTTTCAAAAAGGCAGGAAGAACAACCATCGGCCAGATTTTCAATATCTGCATCTATATTTGGCCACCAAACATAAGATCTCGCTACTGATTTCATTTTAACCATCCCCAGATGACTTGTGTGTAATTCATCTAATATCTATTTACGGAATTTACTTGGAATAATTACTTTATACCCCCCCCCACATTACAATTCCCTGTTCGATTATTAATTCTTCCTTCCTTTTCAAATATGGAATTAATTCAGGATAATCTACAGAAACATGATTCGGCCATCCGAATACATTATATTATTATCGACTTGGGTTATTGAAGCTTACACATACTAAGAAAAGTTTAATTTTTACAAAAATTCGAATTTTTCAAAATCTGCATAGATTCCTGTCCGTTGCAGTATACATTATAATAATGAAAATTCAACTGTTATTAAATAGAAACATTTTGGCCGGGTTTTTGAGAAAGATGTGTTTTTATAGAGATATAATTTCTTAGCCAATTTCTCACCATTTGCCCATTACCATGTTCTTACCACCGTAGACTTGAAACAAATTAATTTAATACTGTAAGTTGTGTATCTCTTTACATCTACTCGATTAATATTTGTTGAATTGAATGTATTACTAATAATGCAATTTCGGACAAAGATTATATTAAGCAACCTAACTTGCATTTGGCAAGTATAAATATCTCTATTATACATTGATCTATATGCTACTTAAAAAAGTTCACTCAATGACTAGACAGTCGATCGTTTCACCTGGGCTAATCAGTAATCATCTGTTACCCGTTATGCCTTGTTTTTGTTTTGTGAGTGAAGTTTTAATAATGTAAGGAAAAATATTTTTGTTGCCTTCCAAATGACATTTATATGTAATTGCAGAATTAAAAACTCATATTATTAGCAAATATGGAGTTTATTTTTGGGCATAAGAGTTTGCAAAATTACCAAAATTTAATTTCAAATTTTTAACAAAGTAAATAAGCTTATTAAACTTCAAGTCATGATTTTTCTAGTCGGAAGGCTGGTCATGGATAAAAAATCTGAAAATGAATGCAAGATCACAGTCGTTTGATTTGGTAAGCTTATAAAATAAAAATACTTGAGTTTAAATTGAAAAAATAGGCTTTGTTTCAGTTGTAATTTATTCCTTTTACTATTTGTAATAGGCTAGGGTTTCAATTTATAGCCTACCCCTAATTTGTAATAATTCCCAAGCATAATATAAATTTAATAGCATTTTTGATTTGTTATTTCACTCTAAATTATTCGGCTTCAAAGAAATAACTGAATATTTTCTAGGCTTAAATAATGCGCCAGTCCAAGTGAACAAATTATGTGATAAAAAAAAAAAATATTATTATTATTATTATTTGAGTATGAAATTGTGTAAGAAAATATGAAGCATTCATGGTTGTCTGTCCTGTCCAGTAGCAATTATAACACAATAAATCAAAATGAATAAACTACTTTTATATTGTTATTTTTACAATCAGATAGCCTATTTGGTTATAATTCACTTCATGAATGTCGGTCCTGTGCAGCAGCAATTACAACACAATAAATCGAAATGAATTAACACCACTTTTATGTTATTATTTTAACAATCAGGGTATTTGTTTACATAAAGGTAACTGTTAGTTTTTGTAATTTTTTTTTATCGTCTACTAGCCTACATACCTTACTTCTTAAGAATAAATTATGTTTTCATTGCGGAGGACACTTTTTTTACTGAAAAATTACAATTTACAATCGACAGGTTTATAGGTTACACAAAATGGCAAGACATAATAGCAATGAAAATAGTGTATGGTTTGACACATTCACATTACACAATGACCACTAGATCGCTAATAATATTTATATTTCAAGGCAGGTTTGGCCAGGTGGCTATATATATATAACGACCTGACCAAACCTTTCGTACATTTATTGAAGTTAATGTCATTAATGTGAAAGATTGACAGCATATCATATTGTGATCTGTGATCTCTGATAAACATTGAAATTTCAAGTAATGTACGAGATGTGAATGTGAATATTAGCCATTATGTAGGCCTATAACCTATAAACCCGTTGATTTGATAGTTTGTAAATTGTAATTTTTCAGTAAAAAAAGTGACCTCCGAAATGAAAACATTATTTAATGTTAAGAAGTAAGTTATGTAGTAGATGATATAAAAAAAAAATCCCAAAATTAACAGTAACCTATATGTAAACAATTGCCACAATCAGATATTTGAATACAATTCAATTTATCATGATAAACCCTAGAATATAGCCTATTGAAAAGAAGTATATATCATACCATAGCATATTCGGTAATTATTGGTTGTACCTCATCCTCGGATTTTTCTATAAAAAATTATGAAAACGTAAAGTATTTAGCCTACCTTGTAATCAAAGGATCAGATCATATTATTTGGCGGAAGAAACGTTTCACGTTCCAAAATGCATTAGTTTATAGTAGAAAATGAGATTTATAAAAGTACGAAATACAGCTACGTGGGTTATGAATGCCAACGTTAATACTAATTGTTTATCATGTTACTGAATGTATGATTGCTTGTTTTAGCTTGTCTAGCTTGGTGCGAAGTTCTGTCAGATTGAAAGTAATATAAACAAACTACAAGGTAAATGTTTTCTAATTCTAATAATTTTGTGCAATAATTTTCAAATAAACATTTTAACCCGAACCTAATTTTGAATTTAAAAATTTTAATCTAAATTATTGCTACAAATTTTTTCATACTGTTAGGTGAACTTACCAATACATATCCCAATACTGAAATTCATAGAAGGCAGTAAAAAATAATAATTAGGCCTAGACGAAAAACATTATTTTATTCATACTGTATAAAGCAATTTTTATTCACAGTATAGTTGCTATTTTATATAATTATTTTAATAAAAACTAAATGAATTAAAATCACACTAGTGTTCATGTTTCTTGAGAAGACTTATCTGAATCTGAGGATGTTTCTTGATTAATATTTTGGCACGTCTTGTAAAAATAATTCATATGTGAAGAACACATTGGTCGTTGACACTTGTAACATTTCTGAGTTGTTTTGGTGTCTTTCGTGCGGGGACAGATTACAAATCTTACTCTTGATCCTGCTGGTCAATTGACAGTTGCAGCGGGTTGAAGAGTTTCTAGTGCATTAGCAACCTTGGAAATTGATGGACGCAGCGTCCTATGAAGTGATTTCATAGTTCCCCTTTTAGCCACATTAGGTTTCACCATCTCATAGCCAACTTGCTTCAAAAACTTCCTTCTTTTTATTACTTCATCTTCTCTGCAGTTGCTCAGATAAAATACTTGTGCATTTATATCTAGGCTAGTAGTCAATAAAATTAAACAAGAGGCCACCCAAGAGATCTTCTGGAAGTGCTGTAGGTGCCACATTTTTCATCAACGGCATCTACTCCAGACTTTATCGAGTTATAGAAGGTAATGATTTCTGCTTTCTTCATGTCTTCAGTATCATTGTCTATAGCAGCATCAAAATTTATAGAAGAAACGAGAACAACACTATAGTTTTGTTTTGGAGCATATAAAACAACAGTAATTTGATCTTTAAACCCAAAAATGTTCGAATTTGGAGTTCTTTCTTTGGAAACAAGTTTGGGGGCGGGGGAAGTTCTCATTTGTTCTTGCATAGTGTTCCTACTTAACTCAAACCTTTAGCTGACAGATAATTTACCAAAGGTATGCTGGAGAACCAGTTGTCTGCAGTTATATTTCTACCTGTGCATTCTATATGACTCACAAGTCGTAAAACTTGGCTTGTTTGATTTTGTGATTGTTTTCGGGCCGGTTTCCTACATATATTTTCATTTTACGAATATAGAACATTTTTGAATCTGTTTCAGTAAAAATTTTCATTCCATATTTAGCGGGTTTATTTTTCATGAATTGTCTAAAATGACATCTTCCTCTAAACGCTACTAATTTTTCGTCAATAGTTGTGAATGCACTTGGAACATAATACGTCACACAATTCCTGTTGAATCGGTCAAACACCTTTCTAAATGGATCTAGTTTATCTAATTCCCTCCTACCTGGCCAATCAATAATATTATCAAATCGAATTGACTGCAATAAAAAATAAAATCATCTTAGATTCATTGTGTAGTAAAAAACTTCAACCCCAAATCCATCTCTAGCCCACAATTCTTAAAGTAGTTGGTGACATGATTTCATGGCTTCTGCTAATATCAATAGACCAAAAAATGCCTTTATTTCTTGTTTGTCAGTTAATTTTCCATCTCTTTGCCTAGAGAATGTTTCGCCTATGCTTTCAATATACACATTGGTACATGTTACAACAATTTCAAGAATTTCATCATCAATCATCAAGCTATTCATCAACAATTCAAGGAAGTTGTTGCATATTTACCTCCATTTTTAGGACCTGGTAAAAAGTCTTATTATATTTGCAGGCCTAGTGCGAGCAGTAGCTGCAACAATAGGCCTTTTCTTCCACACAGTAAGTTCATCCTTTCCAACAAATACATCTTCCAGATATCCAGCTCTTCATACAACCTCTTCTATCACTTGATTTAGAGTATTAGCGTTATCAATTGTTGGTTCAGTGTCGTCAACATCCATAGCAGAGACTAGTTGAAGCCTTCTGTTATATCGGCGTGCGATTGGCCCCTCATCGTTGGTCAACGAAATGATATCAGGATTGTGGTCGGGGTATTCATTGGTGTTGTCAACCTCAGTGTCAGTGTTATGGTCTGACTCACTGAGATAATCGATTTCGCTATCATCTGATAGAGCACTTCGATCGTCTAAAATGTCATCAACTTCCTCAGTTTCTAGCAAATATCATCTAATCATGGCTTCTTGGTTGCCATTGAAACTCCTCATTTCACAATCACTATTTAGGCTACATATGCTCCAAACAACTGTATGTATTCACTATAAAAAATAACACTATTGCGCAATTGGGGTAATAAACGACCCTGAACATACAACTCTGGAAGGTAACATGAGTGCGTATGTAGAGGCCGGAACGACCTGAGAATGCAGAGTTCTCTTGTCACGGACTGTAGACGCACTGGCCAAGGTCAGCATCGAACTAACAGTTGCTAGGGATGACTCATAGACCACCCGGAAAATAGCTAGCAGCACTGCACTCATACCAACCTACTGTGGGAAATATCACAAATTAAATTTCCCTGGGGTCGTTTTGGCCCTCTTGTGCGCACTTAAGAGTTAAAGAGCATAAAATGTACAATATTTTCTGTCTAGTATATATAGGCCTACTTAATTGTAAATAAAAAAAGTAGGTAAATGTTAAAGTTTTCAAAATAAAAAGTTTATCTTTTAAAATTAAAAAAGTTAATGATAAAATCTAAGACACCTTCAATTTTTTCTTCTGAATGTAGGCTAGTCTTTATAGTATTACTTCCCTAAAAAGTTTCAGGCCTGAGAGTTACATACTTTTTTAATGGGTCTTCAAATACTGTATTGCGATTTGTCTAAAATTGGGCATTTTCAATCTGAAATATCTCAGAAGGGACACACTTTAAAAATCCAAAATTTCCAGAAAACATTCTTTTATTGTGTTGTAATAAGTGGTTAAAATTTCTATTTCATCAATGCAACTTTATTAGTTTTGTATTTACATTTTTTAAAAAAATTACAGTAACAAAAATTGTAAGAAATTAAGTAAAATTAATCAATTTTTGTTAACCTATTTATAGTCACAATCTGGAGAATATATATAATACACACTGGTATACACAATATAATAATTGTGTGGTGGAAAGTCTAACCTGTCCAGACCTTAATGTATTTACAGTGATGGAGAGTCAACAAGTTCAGACCTGAACATATTGATTGGTAACCTGTACAGTAGCTCAATGTGTTCAGGTCTGAACTAGTAGGCTCCCTATCACTGCAAATGCATTCAGGTCTGGACAAGTTAGACTTCCCATCACACAATTATTATGAGTCAATTCATTCAGTTGGTGACCATTGTGGAATTAAATGTTGTGTAGTTCCACAATAAAAGTTGTAACAAAGGCTAGCTTGCAGGGACCATACAACAAATCAAATTTTAACAATTGAAGATATGTACAGAATTTGTATTGATAATTTAATAGGTATACAATTTATATTTGTAACATCAGAAGAAGTTAAATCCAACAGCATGAAATTACAGAAAAGGTTTGATAGTTGCATACAAATACCAAATACAAGGTCATATCATAGATTTGTACCTCTAAGTCTAACGCAGATCAGATGTAATGATTACTCAGAATCAGAAAAATTTACTGATTGCAGCACTTCAGTACTGTATATCCAGACCATAGCATATTTTCATTTGAAAAAAATGATACAGTAGTTTGTATTTATGACAATAAATGATGGATAGGGAGAATTGAGGAAATAGCAAAGGAAAACAATGACCTTTTTATTCACTTCTTCCATCCACATGAATCAAAAACCTCTGTCCAAGACTCTAAAAATGACAAAGTGTAGGCTCCAATCAGTAAGGTACTACGGAAACTTACGCCAGCAGAATACACAACTGCTACAAGTCGTAGTTTCAACATCAGTGAGAAACTGTACAACAATTAGTGAACTTTTTATGAGGATTTCTTAAGAGCAGCTATGAAATGACAATATATAACACACTGTTTCTTTCGTTTGTTAAAATTGTAAACAGCAAAAGAATAATAATGTGTAAATAAAAATAATAATTTGTTTTGTTATATTTGAACTACAAGCAATGTAATATCTATAAATAATGTAATTCTGATGGTTCAAATTATCAGGATGTTTGAATATATCTGGTAATAATTTTGATGGAGATATGAACCAAACGAAGTGTTATAGAAAACATGATTTCCTATTCACTGGATTTTAATATTTCATGTTTCGCCACTTAGAATCCCTTTTTAATTAAAACGCATGTAGCTCCTTAACCAGTGACTCTAAAGATATGAACTTTTACATGAGGAAAGAAAACATTTTTCACGTTTTACTGTGGATTTTTCAGACCAAAAATATCTTTTATATTTTTCAAGGAAATAGCCAATTTCCAACCTCTGCAAAATATTAAGAGTATGGTTCCCCTAAATTTTTTAAAGCAGTAAAATGAGTTTTTGATTTTTGAATGTTTCTTTTACATAATGGAAGCAGAATTAAATTTGGAGTCGAGGGGTGCTATTAAAATTTCAACATTTTAAATATTTTTCCATTTTTATCAAATTTTGTATACAAATTTCAACATTTTACTATACCAATGATATGCACATCAAAACCTATTCTTACAATTTTAGCTATTTAAAAACATTTTGAACTAAAAAACTAATAATGTCTCAGTGGTGAAATTTTAAGAACTTAGTACAATACGATAAAAGTATGTTTTCTGAAAAACTTTTGATTTTTAAAGCATGTCCCTTCTGAGATATGCCAGATTTTAGACAAATTGCAATATTTGAAGACCTATTAAAAAAAGGATATAACTCTCAGGCCTGAAAGTTTTTAGGGAAGTAGAATGTTAAAAACACTATAGTATCCAGATGAATAATCTAAAAGGGAGTCTTAGTTTTATTATTAACATTTTTAATTTTAAAACAGAAGGTTTATTTTGAAAACATGAACCTAACCTATGTTTTTATAATTATTTACAATTAAGTAGGCCTATATAATATACTGGACAGAAAATATTATACATTTTATGCTCTTTAACATGGTTTTTCTTTGAACTAAATATCTTTAAAAACCAAGAAGCTACAGAGTTTAACTCAAACCACTGATGCCTTGGTACAAAATGGCCGTTCAAAACAAAACTGGACATCTACAAAATTAAGGAATGTCTGTTTACAACTCTCTAGTACAAACTTAGGTAAAAAAAAAAAAATTGTCACCAACCATCATTGGTTGATTTTTTATGGATTGACCCAATAACAATACTTTCTGTATTGTGTGGTAAAGAAAAAAAACAATGCCCACAATATGGGGGGGGGGGAACTGGTGAAAAAATTGAAAAATTAAAACTTGAAAATCAAATTACAAGTATTAAAATTAACTCTAAAATATCAAACCATGGCATCAAAACCTGAATTTTATGAGCTGATATGATTAAAATTTAAGTTTTTCATTTTGGGTAAAATTTTCTTAGTTTTTCAGTTATAGTTTTTTCATTAGAATACCAATGTCCATGCTCCCAGATGCCTTAAATCTTTAAAACACCAACAAATTTATTTTTTACATTTAAAAATGTTATCTCAATTATAAAATGTTTGGAGTCCATACTTTACATCAGCCATAACACTGGTTCCATCATATGATTGTATAATATTATGATATGATTAATATTATAATATGATCATGTGATTATAGTGTTGTTAATGCCAAGTTTTCAAAGAATTAGGAAAATAATACCGGACAAAGAAACTGCATGCCATGAAAGAAACTACCATAGCTATAATTCTCTCTTTTAGTCCATATCCACTAAGGTCACAGACACATATTCAAAGTTGTTGAACTCTATGTGATTTAGCTTCATCTACTAAAAGTGAATAAAACCCAGCTACATTTATTTCATCTGTAATGACTACATTTTTACTTTAACAATCATGAATAGCTCATATTGAACATCATGGTTAGTCATGTTGAAATAGTGTTTGTGTATTTCTCCTGTAATTTTACATTGTATTTACAAAAAGTTCACATTAGAGTAAAAAGTTTCCTTTATTTTCTGAGTCATCTGACTCATCGTGACCCCCTTAGTGACAACCCCTGCTTTGTATGAAAAATAAGAATATCTAGCAGTCTTTTTTTCAAAGTCCCAGTTTTTATTTAATAACTTTTTATGGGTTACAGAAATTTGTGTTGAAAAAAGTACTTTTATACATATAAAATTAAATTTTTCGGCAATTTTTAATTTAGTGGCCTTTTTTTTTACACAGCTGCTGTGCTATTTACTATGCACTAAATTGTCAACTTGAACGAATGATAATTTAAAACAACTGTAATTATTTTGCTGTGTTTATAGTTTTTTATTCTAACATAGAAATAAGAAAAATTATTGGGTCGGCATTTGTATTTACATTCATAACCTAGCCTATATTGAGTGTTTATAATTAACTACCGATCTTATTGGTCAAGCTCTAATTTGCCTTTTTCTATAACAGTACATTTAATTTTACTATAACACAACACTGTTTCCCGTGTAAAGTTTTGCCCCTCTGTCTTATTGATGTTTAGTTATTGTGTTGTTGTTAGTTACCATAGATTCTCATCTTCATGAATATGTAATATATTCAATGATTTCTGAAATTAATTAAAATATAACTGAAAACTAGTGAGACAATTTCTTTAAAGAGGATATTGACAATTTAGTTACTGACAGTGATGTTGATATTGACAGTGTGACTTTATTGGAAAGTGAGTATGTAAAATTGATGGAAAAATGATAGTTTATACTGAAAATGCTGTTTGAGATTGTGAAAATGACAATATAACTTAGAAAGAGATAAGCAAAACTTATTGTATAGTTTTAAGGTACACAGAAGTTTATCCATTTCACAGATAATTCTCAATTTAATGTTCATTGAACCCAAACAAGCAATAAAATTGTACAACCAATATTTGGCAAAAGGAAATTCAACAGCTCGTGGTAATTGATACTACTAAACTAAATGGGGCGAAGGCAAAATGATACTAAACACAGTTTTTTTCTACAATGCAAATTAGATGCAGTATTAGACTTCATAAATGGAAACCTATTGATACTGAACAAATGAAGACTACCAAAGTGGTTGGGATTAGCCTCATTTCCTAGAATCACACAAATTATTAGTAAAAAAAAACAACTTTAATCTGCCGAAATCACTTTCAGGTTTCTTTTCTGATTCTGGTGTGAAAATGAAAAAGTGAAAGTCATCTTAAAGTTAAATGACATTTTTTCATTATTAAAATCCTCTAATGAAAGTTTAGTAATAGACTTTTTTATTTTTAGGAGAAAAATTGTAGGTATTCAAACCATATATTACAAGCAAGGCACATACATATACAACATTTATATATTTATAGATGAAATAATATTAATTTAGTAGGCTATTATGTAAAAAATTGTTTTATGTGTATATTGTGTGTTATAGATGTGGAAAATAAAAAGTCTATCTATACTTAAATTATAGCATTAAAATTTATATGGAGAAAGGAAGGCTACACTTATGGTCAAAGAAATGTCTATGATAACATTGTTGTTATGGCACTAGTGACAGGATTTTTAAACAAACATAACTTATGATTAGGCCTATACACATGTGAGAGCTTTATGTCCATAGAATTGTTTAAAGTTCTACCAACAGCATTAACATTTAGTTGGCAGTTTAAGATAAAAATATAGAAGATTATACAACTGAAATATTATCCCAGGAACTAAAATAAAAAGTGAAATGATTTGTGCATAAAATTCAAACGTATTTAATATTTCACTAAAACATGTTCCAAATTGTGAAATCCAAAGTGAATTTTCATCATTTGTTTAACTGTGGTTACATACTGTCGATGATATAAACAAAACCTTAAAATGAAATTAGTGGCATATATTACTTTTTATGTTTATAATTTTGAATTTTCTGTATTTAGTATTGTAACATATTATAAGTAACTGGTTGTATCAGATATCCTGTTTATAATATAAATATTCTGTATTTAGTAAAAAGTAGTTTTACTTTAGTAAAAGTAGCATATTTATTGACATACAACTATTCATAATAAAATTACCTAATAGACTTCACCCACCTTGTACGTTGAAGAAAATTGACTGCATTTCGCAGCCAAGTGTTACTATAAGTTTTATTTATTTGCCCCTAATAAAAAAATGAAGTTCATAGACTTTTTGATTGACATAATTTGGAAGCTACCAACATGAATTTGGTGGGGTTGAACCTTTAAATGATCAATGTCCGATCCCTTCTCAGTGGACCTGTGTTATGCGCTCAGAGTGGTTGAGCCTAAAAAGTCTGTGAACATCGGTAGGACTAATACCTGAGGACGCAAAGTGTTTCTTTGTGAAACTTGGTGTGTATGTAATTGTTATGTTCAGGGTTTTGTTTTGTATTTGTGTTTTGTGTATGACGTGAAGGTTTCCTTCAAAGAATAGTTTTAAATATATTTGACTACAATTTCCTTTGGACGTTCAATTTTCTTCAACATATATAAGGTGGGTGAAGTCTATTAAGTAACTTTAATTATAAAATTTACCTCACCTATAATGTCTTTTAAGGTTAAAATTATATCCCAGTATGGACCTGGAGTTAAGGACAAATTAAAAATATTAGAAAACACATTTACGAGGTTAGTTCACCACTCAAATAATTTAACATTTTTGATACAATGTAAAAACAATAAATTTATTCCATATGGCTTACATGTAAAGTGTACTTTTTACAATCATAGTATGGACTAAATTCTGCATGAAGCTAGCAGGCAATTATTGCTCAATAAAATAAAATTTGAACGGTTTAGCAAATTTAATTCAAACAGGTTAATTTGGGATGTTACTTCTGATCTTAAAGCAGTTTTAATAACAAAGGATTTTGATTAAATTTTACACAGTTTCGAAGCTATATAGTTTAGGGTTTTTAATATGAAAAATTACAAACAAATTTATAAATTTAAAAACTTAAAGTTGTTTATAAGATTTCTGATTCAGAACAATCACGAGTTTCCTTTTCTAATAATTTTAAAAACAATTTCGTAGTAAATTTGTCAGATCGATTATTGGATGAGTGCATAGTATTGAAGAAAGGATTAAATATCAGTATTGCTCCTAAAAGTATTTCTAATTTGGAAGTGATTTTATCTGTTGAACAAGGTGTTCCAAAGAGATTTATTGGTACAATATCCATAAAACTTTGAACAGGAAGCATAAGTGTACATCAAATATGAATGTTCTTGAGTCAACTGCCTTAAACCGGTTAAGAAAGGATGACTCCATTATTGTCTTGCCAGCTGATAAGAGAAGAGCAACGGTCATTATGAATACAGCTGAACACAAAGAGAAGATAATGTTATTACTTGACTCTGTCAAATATATTAAATTAAAAAAGGATCCAACTGTAAATATAATAAATGATGTCAAGACTTGTTTAAAATATTTAAAAACATTGATATCGGACAGGTTGTTCTTTTTGTTATCTCCACAGTACTCGAAACCTCCTCATATCTGTGGTTTACCCAAGTTACACAAGCCTAATATACGCCTTTGTCCCATTATCATTTCTATTGATTCTGCGGCCTCCAACCTTTCAAAATTCCTGAAACTGATTATATCTCCTTTATTTGACCACTCTGATACCTTTGTTAGGAACAATGAGCATTTTGTAAATATAATTAGGGAGGTCAATATTGATGGCAATAACCTTATTGTGAGTTTTGATGTTGTCAATTTGTTTACCAACACCCCGCGGGGGGGGGGGGTATAACTGTTGGAAATATCGTCTCACGAATGATCTGACGAGTCGGGCTGGAGAACTATAGCACAATATGTAAGAGACGTACTATTAAGTAAGAAAGAAGATACATGCTTAGAGGACTAGAAGAGGACAAGCCTGCGTTACCGTAGAGACACAAAACGTACTTACACACTAAACACGATGACCTGGTCTGATGCAATGCGAGAGTAGTTCCGGACTAGGATCCTGGAAAAGAGGTTAGGGTTTAGTGGGTAAACCGGATGAACCGGGAGTCCCACACACCGGGAGACCAGTCTCCTGATGGTGCCTAATGCATTCCCCCCTCTATAAAAAAAAAAAACCCGCGGGGGGGGGTGCGGGCTATCTGCACCTATTGAGAGGGGTTTAGCGTCCATCGCGGAACCTGAGCTATACAAGGATGGTACAATAAAACATCTCCGAATATTCACACACATACAACACTCATAGATTACAATTAGTAGAGGTTGTTACACTTCACAATTCACATGGTATACATAAACACTCTACATTCATATATAGGGATTAGTTTTTTTTTTTTTTTATGACCATGAAGAGCCGTACCACATCTGGGAGTGTTTACCAGACCAAAACATGACAACTTTTGAATCTAGTAAGCTGATGTGAGCTTGCTCTGACGAAAACGTATCCGTGGTTTCTGTTCAGTAGCAAGCCACTTCGGTCCCTTGGTTAGGAAGTGTTTGTGATGGGGGCGATGTCGGATCCTCCCTCTCCAGTTGTGGGTCTGGACTGATGCCCATCCAGTCTGGTTAAAGAAGATACTTTGGGCCCCAGAGTTCTGGGGTATGGAAATGATCGAAAGTGATCCAAGGGCATACCTGTTCCCAGAGTCTCATCTGCAACCGCACAACACGATACGCTGGTTAACTTTTTTATAGCCTCTACAATTATAAACTTCACCCCAGGAATCGAAAAAAGACATCGTTCGAAGAGTCTGTGTGCGAAAGCAAAAGGCGAAGTTTAGACGTAAGGATCCAGGGACCTGCTCTCAGATTCCTTATTGTCCGACACAGTACTGAGGGGCAGAACTGTCAAATATCTCCACCTTTGTTATTAATAAAGCCATAACTGGTGCTGCAGGAGTTGTTTGTTCCATTAGAAAACTGAGAAATGGGACTTTATTAGTATAGACTGACTCTGATAAACAGAGTCACTCTCTATTAAAATTGAAGTCCTTTTTCGATGTTGGTAACGTGTTAGTTGAACCTCATAAGGGTTTGAATTCTAGAGGCATTATTTCTTGCCGTGGCCTATTGAATTATAGGAAATTAAGAAAGAGCTCGCCGAACAGCACGTTACTAATGTTGAAAGAATTTTTCGTACAGAAAATGGTAAGATAAAACTGACTCTTTAATATTGACATTTGCTGTACCCAATCTTCCTGAGCGAATGTTTGCTGGATTCTACAGTCTAACTGTTAGACCGTACATTCTAAATCCAAGGCGTAGTTTCCAATGCCAAGGATTTGGACATGCTAGCAGCACTTGCTCTAAAGAGGAATTGTGTGGACAGGGAGTGTGGCATTAATGGTCGCAAAAGCGAAGGTTGTAATATCGAAGCAAAGTGTGCAAATTGTGACGTGACCACCTTCACGTTCACAGAAATGGCCAAAATATAAAATTGAGAAGGCAATTTTAGAAATTGTTGTCAAGGACAAACTCTCTTTTCCAGAAGCTAGGAAAGTATACAGGGAAAGAAATGCTCTACCTCCTACCGTAGAAAAATCTTATGGAAATCATTGCAGATCCTTTTTACAACCCTGTAATATTTGTTTTTAATTTAATTTATCATAGTTTATCATTGTTAATTTGTTGCAGGGCCTCTTTAGATCCTTGTTACATGTTATTTTGTTATTTTTTTACAATTGTTAACTAGTTTTGGTTTTGTTTATGTTGTTTAAATTGTATGTTATTGTATTTAGTTTTATTTGTATTTTATTAATGTGGAACAATTTTAATCCCAATTTTGTGAAGGCCCACAATTTTTTTCCACCTTAAATGTCCCTCTAAAATACTGTTATTGTCTGAAAGAATTGACCAAATTAAAATGAATTTGGACCTTTATTATTCTTTCCACTTACCTAGCTTGAATTCCCAGCAGGTGATTAATTTCAATTAATTAGTCTCAGGATCTAGTTACATAACTTCATCAACATCAGGTATTGAGGACTGAGACAACTGCTGAGGTGATTTAGGAGGAGTTTGTTACACACTGTCCGAAGGGATTGATAAGGAAACCCTACTTTTATTCGTTTATTTTTAATTTTGGTAATTAAAGGTTCAAATTTTGAAGTCAACGATTTTGTTATTGGCTTTATTGTTGGAGGATAAGTATAAACCTCCAAGTTAAATCCTTACTGATCCTCACCCTCAAGTTACTACTGATTAGCCACCCATGTACTCATGGTAAATTATAAATTCAGTCCAATTGGATCTGTTTTGGCTGTACAAAGTACACATGAATATCCACGCACTTGATTCTGCTAAGGCAATCAGAATGCGCATCATCACACCCAGATATAACAGAAACAAGCACAACATTTTTTTCTTTCTCATACCCATAAATGGTTTTAACATCTAGAAAGAATGGCAGAGTTGCATTGATTTGTTGCCAAGAGAGAAAATGATGTCTAAGAAAGAGATGTATAACACAAAAATGAATCATATGTTAAGGTGAAAGTGTTAGAAACTGTATATTGTAGGGTAAATTGACTGGGTACCACGAGGGAGGCCAATCCTCTCTTATTAATAGGTACAGATATTGTGCAACTCCCCTGCTGGGTGATATAGTGCAATATATCAGTAAATATATTCAGTACTCCAAATTGAAAACAATAACTGTAGTTTAATAATATTACTTAAGAAGAACAGTCTCTAATTTTTAAAATGTTTAGAAGAATATTACTTCCTAATATTGATGTCCTGCTGTCTTCTTATTAACTTGACGTCTGCTTTTAAAATTACATAGTAATATAAAGTACTGTTGTGAGCTGATAAGAAGTGTAGTACGTGGCATTGGGGAGAGAAAAAAGAAGGGAAGGTAGTCCACAGTTACCATGGTAATATTTGTAGTAGGCATGCTAAAAATATCGTCTATTTATGAGAAATGAACGGAGCTGTTTCCGCTGGTCTACTCTTTAGTTAATGTCAGTCTAGTGAAATTTGAGTAATAAGTTAAAGGTACATGTTGTGTTTGTTTCATTGTGATCGGGTTCTTGTTTTTATTTTGTTTAGTTTTGTTCCTGTGATTTAAATATAGCATCTGAAAGAAAGCAAGGTAAAACTACACACAGTGAAGTGAGAGAACTAGTTAGATGTGTTGTGAAAAGATGTGTACAAGTAATGTATCCCTTGTGCCAATATAATTTACCAGTAAACAAATTATACAGGGTTGTCCATAAACTATATCAGCCATTCAAAAAGAATCTAAGGTACCCAGAACCGAAAAATTCTCTACTCCAGGTAAAAAGTGAAAATGGATTAGAAAAACTTTGAAAAATGAGCGAGGAAAAATTCCAATTTTGAATCAACATTCTCTAATAGTATTCGATAATGCTCCTTAACATTGTATACAAGAAAATAATCTGCCAAGTAAGTCAAAAACTGCAATGATAGACTGGTTATTGAAAAGTCACATTCAATTCAACCAGACATGTGTAATTGAATTAATGAAACAAAAAATCAAACATAAACCTGTGGAAAACATGTTTAAAGTTGATCAGATTTTTATGGAAAATGGAGATGATCTTTTCCAATCTACCACCGTACATGTGCGATCCAATTGAATTGGCTCGGTCAAAAGCAGAACAATTGGTGAGAGAACAGAACATTACAGGGGACTTATTAATGGTAAACTATCAGAATCCCCTTTCGAGGGCCTGGAACCTGTGTTCGGGATCTCCTATGGACATGCCAGAGCAGCGGTTGATACATGGATACGGGAGGGGATGAATAAGACCTGGACAAATTCAACTACAAGTAGACTTGCAAAGAGGCTTCTTAGACCAAGCAAGAAACATGCTGAACAACTTATCTCTCTTAGAAGGGATAACATGAGGTGGGTGGTTGGGCTTTTAACGAGCCACTGTCACCTCAGAAAACACCTACACAGGATAGGGATTGCTGCAGAAAATATTTGCAGGAAATGTGGTTTGGCTGAAGAGTCCGCAGAACACATTCTCTCAGAGTGTGAGGAGTTAGGACGAGCCAGGCTATACTCTCTAGGCCCTCCGGCGAAGGAGATGGAAACCATCCTAGACAACCCTATAGGTAGCATCTGTTCCTTCATAAGGATGACAGGTATTACTGAGTGGGTGTAGGATGGAACTTGGGGCGGCAAAAGACCTTCAGGTCGGCGTCGGTGAGGCCTCTGACGGAGGCTATCACAGCCCATAACATAAAAAAAAAAAAATGGTAAACCAACAGAAGTTGTACAACTTACAAAATTGTTAGCCCTTTA
Organism: Aphrophora alni; assembly: GCA_963513935.1. Lineage (NCBI taxonomy): Eukaryota > Metazoa > Arthropoda > Insecta > Hemiptera > Aphrophoridae > Aphrophora > Aphrophora alni. The sequence continues at coordinate 11,819,306 of OY740765.1, read as the reverse complement.
AAATGATGTATCCCACTAGATATGTTCTGCACTGAATTTAGCCAATTGCTGATTTTTTAAGACAGTTTGCATTGTTTGACCAGGTAAACTATGGCCAATGGCCAATAGCTTGTACATTCCTTTCACTACACTTCTCGTCAGCTCATAACAGTAATTTTCTAGTATGACTACTGCAACTGGTGTTTTATTTATTTTGTTTTCATGTTATAATAGCGACATCGTGTTGTTTTTATTTTGTATTTAAATAAATATTTGTTCTACCTTGGATAAAATGGAACTTCGGATGACTAGGGCCCGAATTGTAGGAACTCAACTCTAATCAAACTTGCTCAACAATAGAAGTTTAACATCACAGTTATAATCTAAGTTTAAATAAAATTAGATAAAAAAATTGTAACAAGAAATTTAATAAATTGTTATGAAGAAAATTTATTTAATAGGCTACTATGAACAATAATTGCTGATGTTTACCCAGTGCTAGTTACTAAACACTGAGGTTAATGCCCAGTGGCAGACATTTTCAGTATTTTTTAAATAATTCTTATGAAAATAAATAAAATTTTGTTTTGTTATTTACTGTAATGGTTGTACATAATAACATTTTTACAAGTAATAGTATGTTTTGTTTACAAAAAAATAAAATAAAAATAAATATTAGTTTCTATTTCAGAAAATCACAAAATACAAACTTTGGTTTATTTTTTATTTTACATTTTAGAAAAATTCACAACATGATTAAATTTATAAGTTTTGATAGGCTAGTAATGTAAAACCAATTAAATTCCATTGTAAAATTACAACAACAAAAATTAGACTCAATAATTTTTTTTAATGTTATTGCATGTAACATATTGACACCTAATGTTGCCTTCTACTAAATGAAACAGTTCAAATATTACATAATTACAGTAGAAAATTAAAAATATTATTTAGAACAAATAAGTGTTACATTTTTGAAAATCACCATTTATGTACATGGGAAATTAAATGAAAATGATAGTCTAGTAGCTGTAAATGTATGTATAGTCTTACATTTCTAGTAGACCTATAATAGCTCAAGGCAACCAAAGTGTAGACTATCTAGACTATATTACTGCATGTAAAAGCTCACTTATTTGTATAGTTGGAAAATAATCTAGAATATTACAAAAAAGTGTATCAATATCTTTAAAATTAAGTTTTCTAAATAAATTTGTTAGACAAGTTCACAGTCTGTAATGTCAGAATAGGAGAAGCACTTGATCCTTGTAAGTAATCATGTAACTTCCCTTTACATCAAAGCCCCCCCTACTCGACATAAACTATAAATCAATACTTCATTACTAAAGATGAGAAACTTCTTTTAATGTTGTGTAAAGTTGGAACATATTACAGCCATGGTGACATCATAAGTTAAACTAGCCCAACAATTATGGCCACAGCATTTTTAATAAATAACATGGTGTTGAAATTGTTAAAAGTTGTGCTAATTGATTTAATAGCAATTGGTGTTTTTGTTATTTCCTTCTAACACATAAAACCCATACAAAATATTGAGTAATCTAATGTAATATATTTCCGGGGTCTTCTACTTAGATATAACAAAACAGGATAAATTTATTATAGTAGTTTAATTTCAATAACTTTCTAAAGGTTTGTTCCAAAGAAGTAAGTCCTGAGTTAAAAAAAATCTCCAAATGAATATATACATTGAGCTGGCAAAGGTAATGAAATTGATTCATATTTTAAAGACTAATAGAAGCAGTTGTCCTACTATCGTAATAATTATATTAACCTATTATTTGGTTAACTCTAAGATAATAAATTATTCATTCGCTAGCATTTACTAGATTCTCCTCAAGAGTAGGCAACTAATAATTTGTTTATCTTTTGTAAGAATTACTAAAAAAGTTTGGAATTCATAACAATTATTAAAATTTTACAAAATCTGAGCTTCCCTTTACCTTGGCTTAGTTGACGAGGACGGGAAAGCGCTGCCCCCTCGGTGGATATTCTGGAAGGCAGTGAGGTTGTTTGGTTGTTCTCTCGGGATGTTCCAGGTCTGCTCAAGTTGATTTCCGATGTGGTCAGTCAGCAATGTGAAGTCGTAGGAAAATCTAGGAATCTGCCGTGCGTGGTACAGTCGCCGTGCGAATCTTCTAGTGCCTCCATTCATTTAAGATTTCACACGGATTCTCAAGAAAATTAGTGTTTTTGGAAAAATCAGGTAGAAAGTGGTTTTCTCCTGGTCTATATTTTTAAACTGTTTTAATTATTTATGGTACATATTTTTTCATCCCTAAGACAAGTCTTATTTCTCTAAAAAAAAACTGGATTTTCCAGATCGACGCGAACTAAGCCACGCAGTAGACTACCTGCACTCTGAGCTTTGCTCTATTGATGTTCTAACTTCAATTTATGTTTAAAACTATTTCTTATTTGAAATTTGACCGTAAATTTTTCCCCGTAATGTTTTTGCAAACTAATTATGTTTTTGAATTCTGTGAATTTTTTGTAATTTACTGAAATGTCATTAATTGCTGTACCTAACTTAGTTTACAATTTATGATTAAAGATTTCACTATAAATCACCTGTCAGTTTTCATGCCTCTGTTGTTTGCCCTAAATCCTTTACGTAATTATGTTGCTACATGCCCACAACTAAGGAAAAGCTCCTAATTGATATTATGTCACAATAAAAATCACTATTCTTTGGCAACTTTAAATTTATTTATTATAATAAATTTTATGTAAAACCTGCTCATTTACATATCATAACTTTTTGTATTATAGTCTTGAGTGTAAATCTTTCTGTATTTATTATTTGTATAGTATTTCTTCATTTATAATCTCTTTTTACTATTATTTATTGTTCTTACATTTTTATATTTATTATTAGTGTTTTGTTTTGTTGTGTAAGTAGTTTATAACCGTAACTTTGTGTACATCTGTAAATGGATACACAAAATAATTTAGACCAGTCCAATGACATTCTGCTTATTTTTCTTTTATGTGTGAACTATTCATAGATTTTTACAGTAAAAATGTTACATTTCTGAAAACTATATCCAACTTTGTTTTGCTTTTGGATTTAGTTATTTTTTTTTTGTGTGTGTTTTGTTTTTTGTTTCATGGTTAATTATTACCCGTAACTATAATAGTGATAAATTTGATATACAAAAATTTTCAGAAAACATTTTCTGATTTTATAAATAATTTTAGTTTTTAATTTTATCAAAATTTTCCCAGTGTTAAAGTAATGTTTTACAAAAATTTATAAATAAAAAGATTTATAAAAAGTTGTAGACTTATTAGACTTACTATTTTGTATGATTTTAAAATAATGCATACTAAAAATACGCAGCCACCACAGAGAAAAGACACTAAAGTTACAAAATTAATTAAACTTTTCTTTCAGTAAGTATGTTAAAGATAAAAAACGGATGATATCCGGACAATCGTGTGTATAGTCTGTAGAACCAAGTTGAGGAGCCGATAATGACTCACGAGTATATAAAATATTTCGGATGGAGATCAACTTTTAACTATTATTTTTGACACTTTAGGTAATAACAAAATGCCTGTTGCAACCAATTCTGCTGCCAAAAATTCCCTAGTTAATCATACTTACATTTTAAAGAAGATTATTTCACAAAATATATTTATATTTGTAAATGGTAATGCTGGACGTAAACAATACTCTTCAATGGTGCAAATTTGAAGTTATGTCCCAAGATAATACACAGAAATTGAGATTTTGATCTTTATATAAAAAAGAGACTTTTGAATTAATGGCGTGATAAGTAATATAAGTATTACTAGATCCTGCTTGGCTTAAATTACTAGACATTATTATAAACAAATTAAAAAATTAAAAAATAACAGAACTTATATAAAAATGTAGTTTCTCAATTGGTAACAACTGAAGATGATGATTTCATCAATGAAATGTGACGTAAAGAATTATATATGTGTTTTGTTGAAATTTATTTCCTACAGTGGTCGAAATTTATTTAGGCAAGATTTTAAAATATTTATGAGAGGGATAAGATTAGAAAAATGATATTCGATAAAAGAATTTTTTGTTACATTTCGGAATTAAGATGCGATTGAAAGATGAAAAATTATTCCTATTATCCATCACAACAATTCTGAAAATAAGGCGTCAAAGAATAAACTTATGATGGTTCTTTTTACAACCTTTAATATTACATTCAAAAATGCATTCCCTTTTTTTATGGGAGGATCAACAGTGTATATTTGATGAAAGACAAGTAATTTACAAGAGCTGTAATAAACATTTTTTATATATTGAATCAATAAATTTTGTTCCTGCATTTAAATCTCAGTAGCCTAAGCAACTAACGATAATATACTTTACTATAACCTACCATATTTTATCTCCATTCTTACCTATTTGGATGATAATCGAATACAAAAAACAAATAAACAAATTATTTAAAAAATCCTCATTTATAAGGTTACAGAAATGTAAATGTTAAAATACTGTTATCATTAAGAACTTGATAAATATTTTATTCCCCTAATGTTAGTAAAGAGCCAAAATAATATTTTGTTTGAATCCAATAAATATATTGTCTAGATAAAAGGAAAGGAAGGAAATGTATTATATTCAAATAAATTGTTTAATATTATCTAACTATTAAGGAATATTTTGAAAATTGAAATTCCGAAAGTATGAAAATTTCAAAATAAATATTTTCAAAAAGTTATTTATTGTTTTAAACTAATTGTGACATTGATTATAAACTTTTATTGTGAACTCTGTTTTAGAAAATGTTCATTATATTTTTCTATTTATGTTTTCTATATACAAGTTGATATTATTTACAAAGTAATAAAATCATATCAAAAGTTATAATTTTAGCATTTATTGATTCTGGATTAATGAAAAACATTTTACACAATCGAGATGGATATAATAATTTTAGACAGTATCATGTGTACAATGTGTGTAAATAATTAAATTTGTGCATAGTTCTTTACTTTAAAAAGTCGAATTTAGTTTTTTCTTAAATAGCTGGACATAGAAGGAGATATAATACCGAAGATTTTGTTACTGAACTCAGTTTTATATATCACACAACCAGGTTACCTCTTTTTAAAAAAAAAATCTCTTATAGGAATTTAAATATACATTTAAAATTATAAATTATAGGATGGCGGGTAAAACGTTTAATCATCATTAGGTGAAATATGGCGGTAAAAATACAACAACCTAAAACTTAATTTAGTCTAAAATGATTTTTTTAAGTTGCCTTTACTTGTGAGATCCATTTATGGCAAACTGTTTGATTAGTAGATGTAACAAAAATGTAATTGAATTTATATCTACAGTAAAAATATCACTAATCCGTGGGCTACAGGGTTAAATTTTTAAAACCTCAAATTAAAATATTTAATTAGTTTTTTGATGATCAGATATACTGTCAACTTAGGTCTAGAACAGTATCCTAGGTCTAACGTACAAAGCAAAAGAAATGTATAAACAAAATTTCGTAGTTCTCGGAGAAACAAATCAATTATTATAGTATATGTAACAAATACAAAATGTTGGTCATAAAGTTACTAAACTTTACAAGTGGCATCCATATAACATAATGATTCTACATGGATTGCACAAGGACGACTACCACAGAAGAATCGAGGAGATGATCACTCTTTGTTATAGAAGTGATAATTAGTTTCATAATTTTTGTTTTTCTAAGAAGAGTAAATTTTTTGGAATAGTTTTGTAAACACACAAAATTGTCAATACTGGAGCTCAGAGAACTCTTATACTTTTGTAGAAGGTAATTCACAATGGTCTGAAAAACGTAATGAGTGGGCAGGTATTTTTGGGTACACAATTGTTGGCCCCTTATTCATTGATGGCAACTTAAATGGTATAGTGTATAATAATTTACTTGAAGAGTACATCAACGCTTTGATAAAAGACTTATTTGAAAATGCAGTGAATGAGGAAGATGAGTTAGTGTACGATAAGCCCAACATTTACTTCCAGCAGGACGCTGCTCCTACTCATTACACAGAGAATGAACCGGAACTGGTTAAAAGATCATTTTCGTGACAGGGGAGGAGCTATAGAGTTGCCAGCGAGGTCACCAGATTTAATACCATTTGATTTTTTTTGTGAGGCCATTTAAAAGCTGTTATTTACAAGACCCATCCAGCTGAACTACAAGAATTGAGAAACAGAATTGTTCAAGAGTGTTCAGCGATATCTTACGAAACATTACAATAAGTCAAATTGTATTTCGAAAACAGATTCTTTTATTGGTTGGACAGAAATGGTGAACATTTTGAAAACCACTTGTGATTATTGTTGATAACTCCTTTTATTATTACTAGTTTTCATTTTGAAAAGTACTGTGTACGAACTGGTTTATTATTGAACAATTTGTTTTTGTTTTTACGTAGTTTTTGTACAGTTCTACCAAAAGCACATTTCAAATCATTATTTGATGAACTCGTAGGATGATTTTCAATTTTTTACCACCAAAATTCATTGTTTGTTATGAACTTTTTAATTTGATAATATCACAAGCCATAGGAACTGATAACGAAATTTGGAGTTGGGGGTTGACTTGGGGTGAAAGGGATGGTTTTTGATGTATAACCTTTTCTAGTAAAGTTTACAAACCAGTTTAGATATTTCTCAGTTTATCCAATCACGAGTTTAATGTATATTTATGAAAAAATATAACATTTTAATTTTAAACATAGCGATCGAATGCATAGGCCAATTTTTATTTTATTACCGCCAAAACTCATGTTTTTCCCTGCACTTCAATTTGATATATCACAAGGTACCCATTACAGGTTTTGGAATTGGAGGTTGTTTGGGGTTGAATGGGGTAGTTTGAGTTTTGTACAAATGTTTTTTAAGCTCCTTTTATGGCTAAACAGATTCACAGTAAACATTATTTGAATACTTTTTTTCCGTTTAAAAATAATTAGTGTGGGACGTTTTGAAAAATCATGCTGTATATTACATATTCCTAAATATAATTCTATATACCTAATGTATATAAACCTCTAAAACACCTTACTTAATTTATATTTAAGATTTTATATCAGTATGTACATGACAATCTAAAATAAAATAAATGGATTAATATTTCGATATATTTTACATATATATTATAACTTGTTTTAAAAATAATATACGTGTTGAAAAAAAAAACGAATTTTAAGAAGATAGTGGGATATGTATGATTTGGAAGTATAAAAATTTATAAAATATAATATGTAAGAAGGGATGGCCAAACCATAAAGAGTCAATATATAGAGTGGGAGAGGGTTTCAGACCACAAAGCATTAAGTAATAAATGCAAACTTTAAAGAGCGAATATCTCGTAAACTAAATAAGATAAAAGAAAAGTTAAAACATATAGTGTCGTTATAGACCAAGGTTAATAAACTAGAAATCTAGCTAATATATAGCTAATAATATAACTTGTGTTTATTTTGAAGAGAATTTAAAAAATCATATAATTTTTGTTAGTATAATTAATGTGTAACACATCAAATTAATGTGTAACTGATTAATTTGATAAAACTTTTTAAAACATTTCATTTAAATTCAAATAATTTGAATAAATTAAAATATTATTTGAAAAATCTTTCTTGAGTTGTAAATTATTTTCTGTACCCAATATTATATGTGTGTTTTATAAATAATTTCTGTGTTTGTGTTCTATAAAAGTAATAAGTATATCATAAATGTGTGATATAAAGTTTATAACATAGAATAAAATTTGGTAACATAACACTCCCACACGGCACGACCTCAGGATTGAATCATACAGAAATAAAAAGTGTATAAATTAAAATAAAACTGAGCAAAGTCTAAAAAGATTAAAGTGAAGTATAGAGTAAACTAATTAAAGTCATCAAGAAAGAAAATGTAATGAAATATGAGTTGTACTTAAGAGTTAGTTATTCGTAAAATTAATAGACTCATCTTTTAAACTGCGCTAGTTGGATTGATGGTAATCAAAGTTGGGCTAAAGTAAAAAATAAAACCTATAAATTGAACAAAGTGGCAGCGTTTGCAGGTGTAGAGGTGGGACACCTATATATATATATATATATATATATATATATATATATATATATATATTCTTTACAGCAGTTAAGGAGTTAAGGTTATAGACACAAAGCCCAATTTAAATCACGGCAGAGCCGTGGGCACAGATAGTTATAATACAAAATAACAAGCTTTATATTACTACTGCATGCAGTTTATTCCATTCCTGATCTGATGTTGTTAAAATTGTGCTGCTGAATAACAATTTGAAATATATATCTGTAGTTAACATTTTATTTGTTAAATTCATAAACTATTAATTTATTGCAGAGCGTCGAAGGACACCAAGTCGATGAAGCAGTGGCAAGTATTTTTCATACAGTATTATTTCACCGTACTCTTGGCAAATTCTGTTATAAAGAAGAAGGCAACTATTCTGTAGGCACAGTTGGTTATTCTGATGTTGACTGTGATTTCATTGACTTTACTTATGTAAGTATTACTACTAATAATTTACCTGGTCTGGTTTAAGTTCATATTTCCTTCAATTCTCTGTAGAGTCAAATAAGGTTTCATTTAATCACTTTTCAAGACACAACTTTTATGTTATTGTCTAAAACATTTATTGATAATTGTCGCCATTTCTTAAATATTGTCAAAAATCACGATATTACAATCAATAAAATTCAACACTATAAACAAAATTGTGAAATATCTTACCTTATAAAATTGCTGAATGCGAATTGTGATAAAATGACTACATATAGAAATAAAATTGGATCCTTTGGTAAAGTTTCAGGGTGTCCAGCGACCAGGAATTTTTCCAAAAGTAGGAATTGTACAAGAATTTATTGTCTACAGGAAAAAATGTGAACCGGAATTTTTCAGCTGTCCTTGAAAAAAAAAAAAACAGTTATATTTTATTCCATTTTATTAGCTTTTCCTATGTCATATTATTAGTGACAACACTAATTTGAAAATCAATCTTCATAATTTTTCATTTTATATTATGGAAACCCTAAAAAGAATTGTGTTATAAATAAATATGTAATTGTAAACTATCAGAGAAGAAAGAAAGTGGGCATCCTGCTATCAACTGTCTCAGTTTTAGTATTCTGATCATGTCGTCAACAACTATCAATGTGGTTTTCCAATGTTATAGTACCAATTAATTGTCATCTTCTCCCTTTTATATTTAAATATTTTTATTTAAACTGCATTTTATATATTTGACTTCAAAAACATCAGAAATGAACAAATATTTACTACACATTGTTAGTGTTGGAATATAAAGATATAAAAGCATAAACGAAATACCTATATATATATATATATATATATATATATATATATATAGTTATTTAATGATGTACATCATCAAGAGTGCCTACATAAATTGAGTTCCCTGTTAAAAAAAGAAAAGATTTTTTCACTTTCATAAGCACAGGAAGTCCCATTTCGAAACTTGAGGATTCTTGTACATCCTACCTCCCTCACTTTTACTTTTTCCTCCAATTTGTTTAAAATAAATATTATTTATTTGCTACAAATGCCATTAAAAAATCCCATATTCGGTCCTATTTGGTCGACAATTTTTTTTTCCTTTCAAATAAATTGTGTCTTCAAGATGAATACATTTGTATCAAAAATATTTTTAAACTATTGGAAATTATGCAATATAATTGAAACTGTTTATTGTACACAAATTTTATGATGTTCTGAGTTTCATAATCAATTAAAAAGAAATCTTTTATTATTATTATTTTTTTGTGTTGGGGACATATTGTTGAAGCTCTATTGGCTTCCGGCACTTCGGTTATGAGCCTATTGTGCTCCCCTTTCTTTATTCACCTTACACCAACCCCAGTGTGTATAGTTCAATTATGATATTTAAAATATGTATATTACATATGCGTTTGATACCAATAAACGCTAGCAATGATTTTATTACATTTCAAGTTAAACATTGTATTATTTTAAATTGCTCATTGGTCGAGACATCATTCTCTCGAAGCGAAGCAAATGTGATGGTCTGAAACTAACGAAGAGAGAATCAAACACGACTTCTTCGTTGGTGGTAGAAAGTGTAAGTGGTCTTTCCAAAATCTGGACTGAACCCCGCCAGTCAGAAAGTATTGGTTAGTGCTTATAATTAGTGGTGGTCTGACTGGTATTGTTGGTGCACAGGACATTTGCACTGATTCTAACGTAAAACCATTTTCTTTTTCAATTAAATATACCTAACTTATATTTTAACAAAACATAGTAGTGTTCCTAAAACTTATAAATGATCACTTAACATATTTTTTTCCATCCATACACTCACTCATTGGCCAATAACATTAACCAAATTTGAAAAATTTTCCGTTTGTCTATACTTTATACGATATGCGATTGTGACACCTGTATGACATAAGTTTTTACATCATATTTAGCTACACCTCACTTACCGAATACGGCATTAAGCCGACATTACATATAAAAAATGTGTAAATAAGAAAATATCGTAGTAAGAGGCTTGTTTCAACAAATCAATTACATTCAATTTAAATTGTCTTTCAGTCAGAGATTGTTCAGTCTATTAACCCTGCAAAGGTTATTCGACCCAGAATCGACCTCAGCGCTCCGTCCATAACTAGTCTGCATTCTATAAAACACGTATTTTGCCATTCAACGTTACGCCCACTTAAAATTATCCGATCGCAATAAATAAAATACCGTTGGAAAGCTAATGTTCCGTAGATGCATAATCATGCAAAAAAAAATACCACAAAACGTTATAAATAATATTCCAAAAATTGGTGAAGTTCGCATATTTTTGATGCGTAAAATCGTAGATTTGAACTCTGCGCCTTTTCGTTAGCGCGACGCCATTTTTCCCGATATAATTACAACTCTATTTTTCTGTCATTTATTTCAACTAAAACACTGTTCTATAGATCACATGTTTCTCTTTCCAACCGTAGATTACAAATTTTTCTGCGTCTCATAGATCCAGAGATATTCCTAGTTGAGCAGAGAACAAACCTGACGACACGAAATACAGTTGGCAGTTTTAGGAATACACGTATTCGTTTCTCTTTGGTTTTAAAATTATTTTTCTTTACACTAAGTTGTAGGGGAAATTCCATTCTATAAGTTGGTACCACTTGACATAGGCAAAAACTTACTAAGGCGGCTTTGTTTTGATCTCGAAATGTAGCAAATGTGTGACGTAAATACTATAATATTAGGCGTAGCACATATTGGTTTTGGGATTAGATTTTTGTTATTTTGAAGGTTTGTGTATACAAATTGTATATAAATTGTGTATACAAGTTACAATATATGTGTTTTTATATCTAAAGCTTATGTTTTTGAGTGATAGTTTAGTTTTTGAACGTTCTTATTTGCGATAACCTAGGCCGTAAAGGTAAGTTTAGGCTATATGCAAATTGTCTTATATATAGTGTTTTATATGATTATAAAAGTGAATATGTGTGTTATTCTTTGTAAAGTATATATTTTCTTAGTTAAATCTAAAGGTTTTGTCTTTGATCTATCTTCAAATTGGTACTAGTGAGTCTAAATTGTGGAGGTTACAAACCTAACCTCACTTGTAAAAGTTACCTTTTTAGGGAAAATCGGTATTTTTATTTAGAAAATGTAACATATTATTATTTTTTTCCCCTAAATATATTCACAAATATATGACAAATCTTAAGAAATGGTTGAAAAAAATCCTAAAAATCTATTAGTATGTTATTCATTACCATTTCTGTGAAATTTCTGCTCCATTACTCTTTGATTTTTTGGTATTTGACCAAAAAACACCAAATGTGATGCATCTAACTTTTTTTTTCACTACACACCTACATTCTATGCACCTTTCTGAACATAATGAGATATAGAACTTTTGTATAAGATAAATATTACTATTTTTAGTGATTTTTTGAAAAAAAAATGATCATTTTATCTTTTTTCGTAAACTATTTTTTGTTTTTTTGATAATATAACAAATTTTTTTTTCCCCTAAATATATTCAAAAATATTACACAAAACTTTTGTATATCTTAGAAAAAGGTAGTAAGCTATTGATTTTGGAATATACAGGTTTTTCCTGAAAATTGGTAACTTCGTTTTTGACATGTAACATACTTACTCCAAAACCATTTCAAAAAAAAAATTGATTACATAGATGAATTCTATATATATTTTTTTTCTTTTCATTTTAAAATATATAGTTTTTTTCTTTTCATTTTTTTGACTTGGCGTTTTTAAGCCATAACTTCTAAAGTATTACAGCTATTAAATTTCTTTTTGCATATTCTTTAAAAATCCCCCATTTCAAAAAACCGTTTCAAAAATTTTTTTTTTATTGCATAGATGGATTCTATGCATCTTTCTGAGAAAAATGATATCTTATAAGTTAGGTTTTGTATAGAAATAATATATTTAATTAATTTTTAACAAACGAAGAAAATTAACATGCGACCGCTGTAGGGTTAAATAGCTTAATTTGCCGAACACTATAACTTTCATGTGATTTTTTTTAGCCTGATAAGAGGGGTAACTAAATCCTGTTTATTTATAGTGTTATAATTACGTCTTGAGCTGTGGTTAACAAATTGTGAAATATTCTACTTAACATGGATTAGATTTGAGTAAATATATAAAGAGGGAAGTGTCATAATCTATAATTTAGAGAAACTGATTCTACAAGACTCTCTATCAGATAAATCTGCAATAATTCTTACAGCTCTTTTTTCAAGCAGAAGGATTTTGGGAGTGAGGCTGGAATTACCCCCACAATCGGATACTTTACATCAACAGTGAATAAAACAAACCAAATAAGTCATCAGCAGGACATCAAAGCCGGCAGTTAACTTTAGTTTTCTCTCTAAAAAATAATACCCTCGAAAGTTTCTTACATAGATTATTGATATGTGGCTGCCAGGTAAGCTTATCTAAATACAGCCCCAATAGTTTCACATATTTAATCTCACTATCACTTATAATTAATTCTATTGCTGAGTGAGAACAGTATACGCTTGGTCTTACTATCATTTATCTTTAGACAGTTTACATTAAACCAGATTTTTTCCTTTTCTATAGAATATTTTAGTAACACATCTGTGACAACACCATCTTCATGAGAACACATTAATGTTGTTCGGCATATTGCTTGACATTACATAAAATATTCTTAAGATCTTCTAAATAAACAAATGCCTCAATGGTAAGAAATTTAAATGTTTTAAAAAAAGGAATGGGTGGTTTGCTTCTGTTATTCTTTGATTGGATATAGCTTGCCATTTTTTTAGTATTGACAGATAATTTATTGTATTTAGGTATGCACCTTCCCAGCAGATAATACATATCATATCTTAACAGTATTACTTTAGAGCTACTAATAATTCTGAATTATTTTTTTAATATGGAGCTTTCAACTACAATTTTCATCCAAAATTATTCCGAGGTATATAATATTAGAAACTGTTTCTATTTTAATACAAGATAAACAATTAAACAATTAGGTGACATTTTAATAAGACATTAATATACTATCGTTTTTGAGTCTTGTATTTCATTCTTTTTTAAAAATAAAATATATATGTTTTGGTTTATCACTTAAAACCATACAATTTAAAAAAAAACCCATTATTTCAACCTATCTAAATCAGCTTGAATCTAAATCACCTATCTAAATCAGCTATTTAAATCAGCTTGAATCTCCATGTCATGATCATTCTTGTTTGTAAAATAATATCACAAGGCCGAGTCGTTTGCAAACACAGAAAAGTGTCATTAAACTCTCCTTGACACAAGTCATTAACATATGTTAAAAACAAAATTAGATTGATTACATAACCCTGCGGTATTTGCGATTCGATAGGTCTCTGATCATTCAAACAGGCAGAAATCATAATACATTGAAATCTACCAGTTATATAACTAGAAAAACTAATCATAAGCCCCATATTCCTACATCCCTAAAGCTTATTCATCATAATCACTTCATAATTTGATCGGCTTCATTTTGTTTTGCAGTGAAAATATGTTGATATTATCCACGAGTAGTTAAAAATAATTGTCTCCTACAAAAATAACAAAACAATCTATTTCTAAACCATTTAGGTACAAATTCAGATGTAAATGTTAGATTTATATAGTTAGATAAATTATTTGCCCATTTTGCTGAAATTATTCACTGATGTCTGTATGCTACATAGCCTTCCCCCCCTTCATTTTCAGACTGTAATTCCTCTGATTCCATTTCAAATACATTTACATTTGTGAACTAACATTAATTAACATCTGACATTTTAACAATCAGATTTACTCTTTTCAAGATTGCCATGTATTTATCGACATGTTGTAACACCGGCGTATAAAATTTAAAACATATGATCTTATTCACCCGTGCGTATAATTTAACAAAAATCCAACATATAGCTGATATATTTACTTTTAAAGTCAAACTACGACTTAAAGGGAAAGGGTTGAGTATATTCTAAACTATAATTGCCAATAGGGGAAGTGAGATGACTATGGATATCATTTCAGTTTTAATAAAAGTTGCCACTGTTTTATCTATCTGACCTCTAACCTTAGCCATTATCTTAGTTCAAAGCGCACATGGGTTATAATCTATGTTACACCAGACCTGACCTGAGATTCACTAGCTTATGGACAAGAATCTATAAGAAAGAAATAATAAGAATCTATAAGAAGAAAATAATAAGACACAATCAACAGGCGAATTGCTTGTGTATTATTATTTTCTTCACTATTATCTTTACTAATTTTTAGATTATGTAAAATATAAACACACTCATCTAAAATATTTCAGTGTAGATTTAACACTAAAGCAAAAATTAATGTAATATAAATAATCTATATTATATTATATAATAAATATATAATACAATATTATATATTAAACAGTCCAGGGCAACACATTATACTTTATAAAAAATAAATAAATAATCTACATACTTTAATCCATGGGCGTCATCACCAGTTCATTATTGGGGGGGACATATGCCAGGGGTCTGGGGTTATGGAAATTAAAAAAAAATTAAACTTCTCAAAACATCGTTTTTATGCATTTATTTATGCGTTTGTAACAGAAATGTAATGTTAAAAACCCTAGTAAAGACAAAGCCCGATGTTTACCTTTTAAGGTTTTAAGTAAATCATTCGTTTTTAGCAAAAATATTTTTACATCTTAAATATTGGGGGGGGGGACGTCCCCCCGGCGATGACGCCCATGCTTTAATCTTAACTATCATACTTGAATCGCACTGTCATTAGATACACAGTAAAAAACTATTTCAATTATATTCCCACTGATGTTTTTGGAACCTGGATATTATATTAGGCTGGCACAACAATTCCATTGGATAGATTTTTTTTTCTATTCATTATAATTTCTGAAACATTGACTTTCTTTATAGTTTTTGACAAGTGATATCTTTGGTTAAATAGGTTGGGAATTAACAGTTTGTGTATTATAAAATTACATACTATTTCAGTTTATGTTCATGATGCCCGTAAACCATGAAAGTCAGGAAGTTTGAAATTGGTTAGAGAAAAATTAAAGATTTGTTGAAACTAAAGGTTCAAACTTTGTCAGTACATAAAACTGTACAAATTCCAATGTCGCTTCACTGTTTTGATTAGTTAGTTATAATAACAAAAAGAATGCTTACAGTATGACTAGAAATCTTAATATAGAAGGGGCTTTTGATAAGGAAGTGATTTTTGAAATGAAAGAACTTTTTCTTATCAAAATTTGATTTATTTTTCAACATCGTCTCCTCTTAGCTCGATACATACATACCCGGTTATACAATTATGATATTAACCTGAGCCGTATTTCGTACTTTTATATTTCTTATTTTTCACTAAAATAATGCATTTTGTGACTTTAAAAGTGTCTTCCGACAAAAAAATATGAACTGATTTTTTGAATACAAGGTAAAGATTCCATAATTTTTAATCACAAAATCCTATGTAAGATTTCCACCTATATAATGCATCATCATCCTTAGATTTAATAAAAGTAATTGTGAATTGTTTAGTAACCAAAGTAAAGATCATGAAAATCTTTTTAGAAATATAGAGAAAATTTAAATGTGCAAATGGAGTTTTCCATTTTTCTACTCCTTCTTTTTCACTAGTTTGATTGACCTACAGTCAAATGATTGAACTGATTTTAATGTTCAATAGACCATTTCATAGTTGCCTTTTTGAATGGATATTTTGATTAAGCCATTTTCGTGAAGAACAGCTGGGAAAACTAAAGCTGTTTAAAAACTAAAATCTCAAATGAAATCCACTAATTTGTTCATTTAATTAATCCCAAATCATTTGATAGGGTTAACCAGCAGAATAACAAATTATGACTACTAGGCCTTTAAGGAAAATAGTATTGTTTAAAAAGTAAACTATATTAAAATGTATATTTTCTTTTCAGGTTTGTTGTTCATCAATCAGCTTGGATTATAGCTTGAAGCGTGAAATTTCAGGCTTCTCAGAGGCACTCCGAGGAACAGATGGTCCAGGCTCCGGGCAGATCTCTTTAGAGTTCTTTCAGAAAAAAAAGACAATATGGCCATTTCAGCCAGAGTGTATTCCCTGGGAAGTGTGGAATGTGCGTTTAGAACTAATCAAGCTTAATAATGAACATGGTAAGTTATAATTTGACCATGATCTTAGTTTTGTTAATGATAGTAATATCATTAAGATTTATGCTTTTAGATGCTTCACAGTGAGAACTTACATATATTTTATTATTATGCCATTATTAATAACCATTCAATATTATAGTCATCAGGGTTTTTGGGTTCGTTTCGTATTAAATCGCCCCTAACATTTTTTAAAAATTTGTTAGTGGGGCGTATATACTGGGTGTTCAAAAAGTCTGGAAACCCCTTAATATTAATTTTATTAATAAACGCAGAACAATGAAACTAGGATTACGTCCTCACTGTAGTTACCAACTTTTTGCTCATTTTAACTGTCTTTTTTCGCTTTGGGGGGACGTCCTGTGGAGGAAGTCTAAAAAATCTTAAATGTAAGCATAGGTCGAATTATACCTCATTTTAAAGGTCTTTGTTAGAGGAACACATTGCCGGAATCCCGACTGAAAAAGAACCATTCGTTTGGAAATGGCAGCCTCTTAAAGTTTGTTTGATTTTAATGCTAATGCTCAATGGCAAATTTTTAGTAAGCTTTACATTAGATTACAATGTCACTTAGTGAGACAGAGCAAATATCCATTCTGATGATGAGGGGTTATGGGGATAGAACTCGTTCATATGAGGAGGTAAGCCGCTTGTTCAATGAAACTTGCCCCACTTGACCACCTATTCAAAAATCAACAGTGTTGAAGACCGTACAGCGCGGTTCTGTAACAGATCGGTCAAGATCCGGACGGCCAAAATCAGCAACCAATCAGCTACACAAGGACACCACTTCGAGCACCTTCTGTAATACCTTCCAAGGTTTGTTTATTTTTTTATAATTATTGTCTTGCAAAGTAAGTAATTTAAACATAAACAATTTTCAGTTCAATTTAATTAATAATGATAGTTGTCCCCAATTACATCTCTGCACTCCTAACGTTTTAAAACAATTAAATCGACCATTACTGATATTTCCTATCCCTCCACACTCCAGCTGTGAAATTTTCATAGCTAAAACACTAACATAACCAACACGGTTGAGTATTCACTTCTGCCTCTTAATCTTCGCAACTTAAAGTTAACAAATTGTAAAACGCTGCCATTTCCAAACGAATGGTCCTTTTTCAGTCGGAATTGCGGCAATGTGTTCCTCTAACAAAGACCTTTAAAATGAGGTATAATTCGACCTATGCTTACATTTAAGATTTTTTAGACATCCTCTACAGGATGTCCCCCCAAAGTGAAAAAAGACAGTTAAAATGAGTAAAAAGTCGGTAACTACAATGAGGACGTAATCCTAGAGTTTCATTGCTCTGCGTTTATTAATAAAATTAATATTATGGGGTTTCCAGACTTTTTGAACACCCGGTATATGTCAAACATGCCATGACAAGACTAAAAAAAAAAAAAAAACTTGATGGTAGGCCTATCTTGCTATTTGTCATCCGATTGAAATACGCTTAGCAGCAAATAACTGTGCATAAAATTTACTAAGTGATTAATAATTAACCTCTTGATGCCCACGCCCGCATATATGCGAGCAGACGACTGCCCTGCCAGCAGCCCACGCCCTCGTATATGTAAACTGGCGTCAGCTGTTTTATTTCTAATTTTTTTTACATGTTAGCGGTTATACTGCTACGACGTATTTGGTATTGAACTGTTCAGCAGATTGCAGGGAAATGAGAGGTAATTTTTGTTTTAGTGCTTCTTAGTCTGCATCACTGCAATTTTCATTTCACTTTCGTTATTTCACCAGCTGTCACTGTATAGCTGTGGTAGCTTCCTTTGTTGTTGTGTCTTGGTAAATAAACCATTTATAATGTCTAATTTGCATGAATGTGAAATATCGGAGTATTTATCTCGTGATGATTTTAGTGATTTTTTAGACAGTGATAGTGATAATGACGAGATAATACGTAGTGTAGTGACGTGTTCAAGTTGTGTAGTGGAAAATGTTCCTGGACCTTCAGGCGATGCAACAACGCATTATAACCTATATTACAATCCTATTCCCGGCCCAAGTGTTGTAAATAGTAAAATATATAATTGTAATAAATATAAGAGTACTGAAAATTATGTACCAAAAACATATATAGCTTGTATATTTGTTCTTTTTTAATTTAATGTAAAAGCTACAATAAACAGTGTGAAAATCTGCATTTTTTACTTTTACGTTTGTTTACATTTTTGCATATAAGTTATAATATTTTTTATGATATATGCCTATATATTATATATATACATTTTTGTGTAGGGAATTAAATTTCCTACAAAATGTGTGTAACGATTTTACAATAAAAAAAAAAAAAAATTATAGTTTTACTATAACTTTACTTTTGAAATTTCAATATAAAATTTTTTTAAATAAAAATAAAGTAAAAAAAAAAAAATTGGCCTAGATAATGTAACTTTTAATACCATTTTCATATTCCCCTGTTTTTTCTGAACAAAAAATATATAATATTGATAGGTTTGCTTCATATTTAGATTTTATATGAATTTTCATAATAATGTCTGCAAATTTGCGAAAAATACCCGGGCTGGAGCTTATATTATACTTATCATAAGTCGGGCTTCAAAAGGTTAAGTTATATTAATTTATTCTTGTAATTTTTTTGAAATGTACGCTATTGTTAAAAATTATTGAAAATTTGCTACAACCACAATTCCAAACAATAAAATATATTAATTTTAAATTATTCCTCATAATATTTTCAAAAGGTAAAACGTCTACCAAGTTTAAAAATAAAATTATTATTTATTTCTAAACTATGATCTTATTGGTAAATAACGCAAACAGTACACAATAAAAACAAACAGACGCTGAACGAAGCTGAATTAAAAAAATCAACAACTTATTCTTCATTTTATGTTCTATTTTATGTGTATAATTCAAACATTTATAGCCAAAGGGCCTTTTTTGTGATACCTTGTAATTAATGTAGAACCAAGAGATGAGAAGTGGTAATGGTACAAAAAATAATAGCAATATGGATAATTTTTTAATGAATGAATTATACAAATGGATAGAACAACTTTTACTTATAAAACTGTGTAAAATATGTTGCTGTACAGTTAAGTAACATCCTTATGTCATGTGTGGCATACAATATGTTCAGTGATTTTAATGTAGCCATTAATTTCTATTTATTTATACTGTTTTAAAATTATTAGTATTAATAAATAGATATATGTACAAACAATTAATGACAAATATTTTCAATACAGTATTAAAAATATGGTTTATTTAAGTATTTATCCCTTATTCGAAATTCCCAAAAAGAAAGTAATATTATAGGCCTACAAACAAATATTTACTGTTACTTATTTCGCAAAAATTACTATAGCCTATATTACTTATAGTATACAAAAGTATTAAACACAAACTAAAACTACACAGGGTTTTGAAAAAAAGTTTTAGAAATTCAGTAGGCCTTTGTAAAACTCTCTAGAAACTAGGTATTATGGAACATTCTACGAAAATAGTTTAAGCATCCCTAGATAAACTTACTTACATTACTTTCTGAAAATAGTAATGTCCTTCATTGAACAGAATTTACATGATGTCATTTTAAGGAAAAATCTGACAAAAACAAACCGATATATAAACCTGTGAAACCCTTTTAATTTGCCCTAAAAACCAACCACATTTAATTTTCTGACCTTGACCGACATTATTATCAGAAATTCCAAAATAAAATTTTTTGTGTAATGTTACCATTTTTGAAAATATAAAACCCATAAACGGAGACAAAACATGACTTCGCCCCGACTTGAGTACCAAAAATCAAAAAACATACCTCTTTAACAGACAATATCTAGGTTTTGAAGACAATATTTGTATTTAATATTAATAGCTGTCACAAAAACACAGTTAGAGTGTATTAAATCCTTCTTTTGTAAGGAAATCATATAAGTAGGCTACTTCAATTTTTACAAAAATCGCTATAATATTAAAACTTTAAGAGTAAAGTGTACCTTGCAAGGACTTTTGCATGTATACATTGTTAGTAAACTACCAACAAGTCTCTCTTGACCAACTCTTGTTCTCTTCCGACCCTGACGTAATTAGAGTATTCGAGGATTAGAGGTCTTTATTTTATACTTTTTCTATAAAGCAATAATGACCAAAAGGTTTCTTACCTTTAGTGTGTATGACACTTTAGACAATATAAAAGCACAGGTTGCCATCAATTATTTTTGGTTGAGTTTCCTTAAATCACAGCATTCAATACAGGATGTTTCACAAATATTTAACTATATTTAAACGGTTACACTGGCCATACAAAAACTCTATGAAATTGAAACTTTGTGGTTATGTTGCTAAAGATCTGGATATAACAACATATGTCACATATAATCTCATATGTGTGATCTGAGGACTTACACATGTTTAATTTTGATCTTTTAACCAGAATAAACACTTTATTTTTAATATAAATGACATTTATTGAGATAAACAATAAAGGATTATTTTTACGATCAATCTGTATTATTTTCACATATAAAGGGCATGTTCAACAATTGAAATTATTTTAAAAATCATCGTAAAAACAGCCGATATATTGAATAATAATAATGGATTTTAATTTTAAATTCGTCTGAGTTACTTTTCAACTAAAACGTTGTACAAACTTTGAAATAAATCGTGTAAAGAAGTTATGGCGTTATCTTTACTTTATACATTTACCAAATCAACATGCATGTAGTCTTAACAGTTGGCAAAGCCTGTAGCAACTTGATGAACTATATACGTAAATAAACCACTTCCTATCACGAAGTCCTACGGACATGCATCTGTTGTAAATAAAAGCGACTAGAGTAAAACAACACTCAACTGTGGTTAAGATAAATTTTAATTTCTAATAAATATTGTGTGGAGATAATTGCTGCAAGTAATATAGTGTAAAATTAAAACAAATAATATAATTAATGCTTAAGATAATGAAATAGACAAAGGAATTTATAATCATTATCAACTTATTTTACCGAGCATATAGTTAAATAATGAAGGAATTTTGTCTAATTATTGTTTACACAAATTCCTCCACCTACTATTTTACCGTGTTCAAAATCTCCAAAATTCAGAGTTTGGAAACATGATTATTTCACGGAAATTAAAAAAAGAAAATACAAACTCAATCTGAAAAGAAAATAGCATATCAAAATGAGCATATAAACTAAAAGAGAGCTACTTATGATCGTTCTACTATGTACTGTACTTGCTTTGAATTGATAGTGATGGAAATATTTGGGACATTCGCTTGATCGATCAGGGCCACATCTATTTGTAAGCTTCGCATTATCATAGCCTATGCAATGGGATTACTTAAATACTTGGGACTTGGGTATAAACTCAATGGTCATACAGTTCTACCTTCTTTCGGTTAGTGTTTTCTCTACAAGTTAAACTTTTTTTGTCAAAACAAGTGGCAAGATACAGTAATTCAGAATAACAATCTTACAACTTTCTCTACCTTTCACGATCACTTCTCCAAAATTTCATTAAAAATCATTGTTGAAAAATTGTATTATCAATTTTAATCATACAATTTTTGTAATTACTAATTTCTCTCTTCTGCGAAAAAGAAACACAAATTTTCATTTTCTCAAAATCGACTCTTAATGATTTTTATCAAATTTTTCTGGTGTGCAGCCTCTATAGATAGAAACTAATCGTCCTGGTTGCCTACTCTAAATATAATTTTGGTTTATGGGTTATCAGTAAAAAAAAAACACAAAACGGGTCATGTGGTTCAACAGATTTCGTTATTTTTGTTTTGAAAATATGAATATTATTTATAAAAACCCAATTAAAAATCATAAGCAATACTATTTATAAAATATTACAGTTCAGGTGTAATTCATAAAAAACTAAAATTAACCCTGACTGGCATCATTATAAGCTCAATTTTAATCAAATGTGATTGACTCTGAAGACTCTTTTCTGACACTATAGAAGCAAGTATAGACTCTATTTGAAAATATAACTATTGTTTCAAAGACAGCGCCCATGGTTCATTTTCAATTTTGATTTGACACCTACCGAATGACATTTTTGATGATTAGTATAGTGGTGTATCACTTTTTATTTCGATTGGGAATGGGTCAGTAAGAAAGTTTGTGCAATGTTTTTGCACCGTCTATTTAATAAAACGTTCTTTATACTTCGCTTATGACGTTTGATGAAATATAAAAGTTTATTTAGTATATATACGCAACATACTACTGGCTTATGACATGTGATAGTAAACAGGTCGGCTTTTCCAAGGAGCAAGCCCTTTGATAAAGTTACCGCTATTTCTGATAACTAGCGTTAATTTCTTTTTGGAAGTATGATTACATACGTGTAGGCCTATGTCTTTATGAATAACTTATCATTTCAACTGCTTCCTTTGCCTTGTTATTTGATGACACTTAGAAAATATGTGGTTTTATTTACAAAAATAAACTTGGGAACAGTTTTTGTGAAATTTCATTTCTTTTATGTTGGTGTAATAAAAAAATTTATACAGAAATTATTACACTGAACAACACATTAACGGCAGAGAAAATGTGTTTATGTTTCTATGTGCTGGACTTAACATACCGTAACTTTTTAAATAAGAATTTAAAATTCAATTTACTAATTTAAGATTTCGATTATTTTTTTATCTATATATATGAAATCCATTATAAAAGCGATGATTTTAGACAATTTTAATTTTGTGAGGGCTTACTTTAAAGAATTTAATAAACTTGTAAACATTAAATTCAGTCCAAATTGAGCTAAACACATTATTTTCGAGTGAAATTAGAGTAAATTTTTTTAATTTTACAATTTCATCTTTACATAAATTTATAAATTATTTTTTTGATAACCTTTGTAATCAAATTTAAAAAAAGTTTTTATGGTTATAGATATGAAACCACTATTTCATGTATTGTTAAAAAAAATTGTTTTTAATCATTTATATTTTTCCTCTATTATTTATGACAAAATCACTCAATTGTTTATATATTATAACAAACATGTGACAGCGTTAATGTAGGCCTAGGTCTGTCAAGGAAGAGGGGCAAAAACAAGACACCACGATTTTGTGTCTTTATTTCAGTAGTATTTCTGAATGGACATTGATGATATTTACTTATTTCTTTCTTAATTTTTCTAATATAGCCTCTTTTCAGAGATTAAAAATTGATCACAGAAAGCCATATGCGTAGTTGGTGATATGCATTAAAAAAATACCACTCCTCTCATGGATAATATATACAGTGTCTATGACCATCTATTAAATTGACAAGGAGGAATGTTGCCATGTTCCTCGATAAATGTACTTGCTTTGCTCGTTTGTAAACTATATATTTCATAAGGAGCTAATACTTAAAACTGAGATAAAATTAAAAATTAGAACTTTTAAAACAAATTTACATACATTTTTGAAATTACGTTATCATATTTTAGTGTTGGCGGTCGGTAGAAAGTTGCAGGTGATAGATGATAGTGTGTGTGCATGCATTGTTTACTCTATGTTCTCCCCCCTTACCCCTCTATACAACACTTTCTTCTTTCTCTTCCTTTTACGATAGATCCCCACTTTTATTTTTCCAATTCAAGCGTCTTTTAATCATTATACAGTACTTACAAACTTACAATCTGTAGGCTATATCTATTTGTTATTAAAGTACATAGTTATTTACTTATGTTAATTGTTTTTAAATTTAGTGTTTTTATTAATTTGTTGGCCAAACTAAATATTCTGATTACTATTACGACTGTAAATTTCCCCATTCCAAAAATTCAAAAATATCTATTAAATTACATAAGCTTTAATAATATGAATGTTCTACTAGACATGTATGAATGTTCTGGGTGAAATGATTTCGTGATATTTTTATCCCTATAAGTTATTTCGAGATAGCTTTTTATGTACAAGTATGTGTTACTCTGAAATCTCTACACAATTTTAACGATACAATCACAAAAACAGGTGTTTTGAACTAGGAAATGGAAAGAAATATCCGAAAAAAGCATCCATTATGTGAGACACCCTGGTTTTATCAAAATAGCCTTAATTAAAATAATCCAAATTTTGAGCTTATATTTAAATTAGGAATAATTTGTAATCATCTAAAAAAAAATCAGATATTTTACATAGTTCCATCGAAATCGGTTAAACAAGTCTAAATTTTAATAATATTTGAGGTTGTTTATGGTTAATATCTTAAAAATGATAGGCATTTGGAGCTAGGCTATATATCAATTGATTCATATAAAACATATCTACAAAATGACACAAAAATTTTGATTTTATATGAGACTTATAAATTTTACTAATGTTTTATTAACTTTTTTCTTAAGTTTATTCAACTTAAATGATGTCGTTGTAAGAAAAAGTCCGCAAAAACATACCGATAGATAAACCCATTAAACTCTTCTAATTTGCCCCAAAACACCTAAACACCACCCGACTTAGTACCAGAAACCAAAACATACCTCTTCACGGACAATTTCAAGGTTTTAGGGACAATGTTAGGCTATAAAAAAGGTAGCGCCTTAAATCCTTCCTATGTACTTAAATTTTTATAAAAATCGCTATAATATTACAACTACTTGACCGATTTGGCTGCAATTTACACACACGTTATGCGTAAAACAGTATGATGTTTTGTCAAAAATTTATACCTCTATCTATAATGGTTAACATTAACGAGTTAATTCTTACTATCACAGAAATCGGACGTCTCTAAAATTTGGAATAAACGGCACACATATTCTATGTCCCTAGTCAACAACAACCGATGTGCAAATATGGTAAAGCAAGGTAAAATTATCAAACATAACCTTACAAGGTTTATTCACAACTGTTTTTTTTTTTTGGAATTTCCTAGGTATGTCTCAATTATTTTCTGTGAAAAATACATGTCTTTTAAAAATATTTACTTTTTTAGAACGTAATTGGATCGAATATTATTATTTGCATTCTGTTGTTGTTATTAATGAAAATTTAAATCATAAGTTGTATTGATAATTGATTGAAATTGATAAACATATTGACGCCTATTTCTGAATTTATACATATTATATATTGAATATATAACATCGATCTAAATGTTCCCCTTATACATTTTTGAATTTTGTCTACCACCACTATGAATAGATACATTTATCCTGCATATATACATGGTGATTTTAAAGTATGGAAACGGCTTTACTGGATAACTGAAAGGTACTTGAAGGAAGAAATAAATAGAGCGTACATTGTATAAAAGTATATACTTTTTTATAGGTTTGACATTTTTTTTCTGCCTACTTGGATCTAACTTTCATCAATTTGGGTCATGCAAGTATTTTAGGCTTCAACGATAAAATTGACGGTTTTTATCAGAATCTATGTATATTTCGTTTCAAAGATTGTTCATTTAAAACAATTATTTCTAATAAAATAAAACTATAGTAGACAAACGTATAAAAGTACATGTTTTAACAAAACTTGAAACTTTACAAGGAACGCTGAAAATGAAGTAGGAATTTCGACAGGGGAGCTGCTAAACTAACAAAATAGATTATGATGTGAGAAAAACCACGTCATTATTATAATAATAGTTATTATAATCAGGCCAATAGTGATTACAATTATTATAATCACTAATGTTCATCCACATTTTATTAAAGAAGTTTTATCTAGCCAACACAATAGTCGCAGATGTTCTTTCTCCTTATAACCCCCTCTCCTAATTCCCCTCTCGCCTGTGCTCAACTATCATTTTCCCATTGATCGTTTTCCCCGAGTCCCTTAGAAAATGATAGATCGGGTTCTACTATAGTTATATATAGCTTTTTTTAAAACCATTTTAATAATCTTATTGGTTAAAAGTATAACAGATAGTTTGTTTAACATAATTTTGAGCGGGTTCTGTAATGCCTGGAAACGCTCAGATTCGTTACTTGTTAGTCAAATAAGCTATTATCTCATTATTTTGTTACCGATATTGAAAATAATACACTATTTCGTTATTGGTAGACACGCTAGATATAAATATGAAGGAAGCATTTTATATAATTTGAAAAAAATTGTTTAGCATTTATTTTCAGTTTTCCTTGTATACAAACTGTGAAAAAATATAGGTCACACACAAAAAGTCAAGCGAAATTACAACTTTAAAGCAGTATTTAGTTGTAATAATAATTTAGCACCTAATATATTCAAGGTTTTCAATAGATGGTCTGGTAAAGATAATGCCAGGCCTTCAAAAGGCATTGAACAGTTACAAGAGTCAGTTACAAATTTGAGGGCCAGAGAAATTGGTCTTAGAGAAGCTAAACGTTACTATGGTGTTCCCACAAGGACACTAAAAAGAAGGATGGAGTCTGGAAATCTTACAGCCTTGGGGCCTGCTCCATCAATTAAGTGTTTATGCATCTTATGTTGTTTTTTCGTAGGCTATAGGCCTAAACATAGCCTATTTTATATTACGCGTATCTTTTCGTTTCCATGGTGCACACAAATAGGTATTTAATAATGTGTGCACTAATATTTATCCGGATTTTTTTTAGGTTGTCTTGGACAAGAAAATGAAGGTAGATTAGTGAAGCACATTAACAGGCTCTGTGAAGTGGGATTTCGCCCGGATAGAACAGCTATTTAGAAGAATGGCTTTCGAATTTGCAGAGGGACTAACATTCAACATACTTTTAACAGAGAAACCAAAATGTCCGGGTATGACTAGCTTTGGTTGTTTCTAAGACAAAACCTGAGCTTAACAATTCGGATATCAGAAGTACTGTCTATGACCAGGGGCCTTATGAAGGAGGCTACTAACAAATTTTTCGATATTTTACAAAATGAAATAAAAAACTATAGACTTAAAAATGAACCTCAAATTTTTTTAAATGTTGATGAGTCTGGGGTTCAGCTTATCAACAAAGTAGGGCATGTCATTGCAAAAAGAGGA
Source organism: Aphrophora alni (assembly GCA_963513935.1). Lineage (NCBI taxonomy): Eukaryota > Metazoa > Arthropoda > Insecta > Hemiptera > Aphrophoridae > Aphrophora > Aphrophora alni. Next base: position 11,791,664 of record OY740765.1, on the reverse strand, counting down.
TCTAGAGTTGTTCATAAAGTAATGAAAAAAATTTGAAAGCAGGGTTCCAAGATGGTTTTCCTCCCGGTTCGGTTGTGTATATGAAACAAAAATCTGCATATATAAATGTTGACATTTTTTACAAGTGGCTGAATAACATTTTCGTTCCTCGCAAAGCGCCTGGCAGATATATTTTAATTCTAGATGGCCATTGCTCTCATATATCATCAATCGCTTTATTAGAACTTGCAAATAGTAATGACATCACATTACTGTCTTCCCCCTCACACGACTCATGCATTACAGCCCTTGGACAAATCCTTTTTTGCTCGGTTCAATGCCTATTTTAAGGCTGAAAGCAACATATGGGTGGAGCAAAATATTGGCAGAAAATTAACCCGGTACCAAGAAGGACCACAATCTGTAAAATTTAGAACAAATCAGTGTCAGTTGGTAATGTGACTACTGGATTTAAATCCTCTTGTTAGAGAAGCTGTTCCACAACATTTTTTTCCAATTTTTGACAACATGATAGTAGATTACACTATAAGAAATCCAACTGAACTACAACAGTCTTCAGCCATCCACCAGCAAAGGTGTGTCACTGAGCTCACAAGATGAACCTGAAACGCCCTCTAAACATCTGAACAAGATTTTTCCTGTTCCACAAATGACGCTGGCTAAGAATTTAATAAAGGATGTGGTCCTACTGACATCTGAAAGTAACTGTAACCTCCTTAAAGAAAACTTGGAAAATAAAGAGGCTAAAGATTTGAATAAGTCAGAAAACTTGAGAAGAAAATTAGATTACCAGACAAAGCAGAAAATTTTATTACCATAAAAAAAAAAAAAACAAAGATAAAGCTGTCACAGACATTTACAAAGAATGTGGTGAAGATTGCAGTTGCCAAAACCAAAACAAAAAATGACAAATATTAAATTTATCAAATGTATGTTGTTTTATTAATTTTATTTTGTATTTTTGTGTTTATTTTAACTTTTAATTATTTAACTTTGTTTATTTTAATTGTTGTGTATTTTTGTATTTAGTATATAATTATTTTAACAGACAACTTGTATTTTTACAGTTATAATTTTATAATTAAACTAGAATTTAAGAGATGTGGCATCTCTCCCAATGGGTGTGTTGTGATACCCAACACCAAAGGGTGAGATGCCACATGTAAGGCGTACAAAATAAATTGCATTACTATTAATACGTTTTATGTAATTTCAAACCAACCTGTGTATATGTTTAACATAGTTTTAAGATAATTTTTAAAATATTTAACTATGTATTATGTGCACCATGGACATTAGAAAACTAGATTATAAAAATCTGTGGCATCTCTCCCGGAATTATCGTATATATGTAATTACATGATTTCTTATCCAAAAATCTATACATTTCTATATTTTGTAGATAAGAAATCATGTCATTACATTAAATACTAGTTGTATTGTAAAGCATTATAGATAGGAAAACTTTAAATTTATTTAAAATTTATCAAAATAAATTGTAATTAGAGCATGTGCAATAATGAACAATCAACATAATGGACAAAAGCGATATGGTAGGTTAACAATTATACGCTAGTCCAGTACTGTAACAGATAAGAAGCAACCTTGCATAATCAGCAAATTATTTGAATGCATACAAGCTATCTGTAAGGCTAATGTACAACAACATAAACATTCGTTACTATGAAATAGAAGCAATAATTCACATATATTTCATTTGTGAAAAGAAACTGATTGTAAAAAAAAATGTATATTTTTAACATCATTCACACATAACAATAATATTATGTTGGTTCAGCGGTTAGGCCTACTACAAGAAAGACTCACTGAGATGAAAACAAAGGCTTTCATCATTATACTAACTATTGTACAAACATTATGTCATAAAACAACTACTCTGAAAATAAACATTGTTTCAAATAAATATTTAACATAAACATTTATCAAGAGTCAGTACCATTGATTTACAAACTACCTCACCATAATGTGGGCGAACAACAACATAAATTTTCACCAATAATTGACCAATCATGCAAACAAAAAACGAAAATTAAAAAAAATGTGAAATATTAAACTACAATCAACATATAGAAGAACTTTCAACAAATACTCCATCACAACCATTACTCAAAAAACCAAAAAGGTGATTGAAACCATTGGACCAGTATTCAAATGGTGTTGTAGTATAGCTACAGAAGAAGAGCTTCGCGCAGTCAACCAAAGTAAAGAGAATATAGATACCCACCTTAGCAATATAATGGATTTTGTGAAAGACCGCAAGGACCTAATACAGACCACAGAGCAATTTTCAAAAAATTTCCAAAAACATCAATTTCAAGCTGCAAATTGTATACAAAACAGTAAACAATGTGGAAAATCAATTCCAACTGATCACTTTAAACAACACAGAAAACTTAAAAAATAACTATAATATACTAATTTATAACAAACATACATGTACATATACCAAAATTCTTATTACTAGGCTATATATAATCTCAGTAAAATATGAACAAATTATAATAAAAATCAACGAACAGAAGCATTAAGCAAGTCAGTCAATATACAATCATCAAACAAACCAGATATAATAACAGGGCTATTCCAAAAATAAAATGTATTAAGATTCAAAATTTAAACAAGTTCATAAATATATTAAATTTTGAGCTTGACTTTCAATTTAAGTTCATAAATGAAAGTAATTAGTATATTTCAAAAGCAACATAAATCAAAAGGCAAATCAAAATCAAGGGTAAAGTGTTAAGTGAAAAATCAAAAATTAAATCAATAAAGAAAGCTGTATGTGAAGTGAAATTTAAAGTGCTATGAACACAAACAATTTTATGTAAGTAGTTTGTAATCTCTAATTTGTGTAAGGGAGATCTCAAAAACAATCGATACTAAAACTAATATAAACTTAAAATCAAATCGATGTCAGTAAAACCAAATCGTAACCATCAAAAATAAAATAAATTTAAAATCAAATAAACATCATTAAAATTAAGATTCGAAATAATCAAAATAAACTTGAAATCAAGTATTTGTGACATAAAATATTATTTAAAGATTAGAAACTCCTTTGATACAAATTAGCTGATAAAAGGAACTCAAGATACCTGCTAAGCAATTTTAAAGGAACTACATAAATCTGTAATTAAATCAAAATAAAATATTATTTAAAATTGTATTTAAGTACGAATATTATAAGAATATTTTCATTATGTATAACAAGTAAGTAATGAATTGTGTATTAGATAATTAAGTAGTTCTTTCGAAGGCGAAATTTTATATAATTAAAAATATGTTGAGAGTGCTGTATACAAAATAATGTATAGTTCTCTTTAAAAATAAGATTATTTTAAGTCTTTAAATATAACTAGGGGAATAAAACAGCTCTCATGCAAAAACAATATCGATTCAAGGAATTTAATCTGATAGAACCTTTCATGAAAAATCAAAATAAATTAAATTGCAACGAAAGGGAATCTTCCAAATGTGACATGGTGTGTCTAACTAAGTCTTACATGGTGAAGTCTTAGAGTATAGATATACATAATATAAATAACTCATTTGGTTTTAAAAATAAACTATTAAAAACAAATTTTGTTTTTTAATTTAAATACTAAAAATTTTAGTTTATTCAATCTATTCACCGAAGTTTTTTTTTATATGTCAATATTAAATTTAAATTAGCAGAATATTAAACAATTAAATAAAATAATTTTTAAATAAATGTATTTTTGTTATTTTATAACGTAACACATAATTATGTACACAGTTAGTTACATTCACAAAGATGAAGGGTGTCTAACTACCAGGAATTCCTGGAAAAGTGTGAATTTTACAGGAATTAAGGTGTGCATAAAAAAGTGGATATTTTTAAGCTGTCTTCAAAAAAAAAAGGGTAATTATATAGCAGAGCTGCCTCACTTCAAAATAAATTTTTATGGGTTTTATTCGTCAAATAAATGTTGGAAAAATATTTTACTATCGAAAAAAAGTGTCGGAAAGATGATTACATAATACAATAATACAATTACACAAGTAGTTTTTTCGTGAAAAAATTAACTCTGTGTTATCTTTCATACTCATGACATTCACTTCAATAAACGTACGAAAGGTTTGGCCAGGTGGTTATATATATATATATATATATATATATATAGCAACCTGGCCAAACCTTTCGTGACATATAATAATACAGCCCTACATATGCGTACACTGAAGCACATACACAGACAATTGAACGTCAATGGAGGGAGGTGCGAGGAAATGTGTCGCGATATGGAAATTCAAAACAACATTTCCATGGCCATATAGCCGAATTTATGTTTAAGAGAAAGTACAATGAGTATAATACTCGTTTTCATCATTTATGGCGAATTACGAGTGAAATACATTTAAATTCAATAAATTCCTCTTCTACTGAATTTGACTCTGATTAAGATTTTCTTGTGTAATTATATTATGTAATCATCTTTGCGACACTTTTTTTCGATAATAAATTATTTTTCCAACATTTATTTGACGAATAAAACCCATAAAAATTGATTTTGAAGTGAGGCAGCTCTGCTATATAATTACCAAAAAAAGTTATGTTTTATTCCACTTTTATATACTTTTCCCTTTGTCAAATTATTTGAAACAAAGCTAATTTGAAAATCATCAAATCTCTAAGAAAAGCGTATTACAATTACATTAATTGTAAACCATTAGAAAAGAAGAATGTGGGCTTTTTTCTATTAGCTGTGTCAGTTTTAGTGTTCTGATTATGTAATCGTTAGTATTTGTAAGTATCAACAATTATCGACATGGTTTTCCAGTGTTCTAGCACCAATTGGCGCCCTCCCATGTTCAAATTACTTTTGTATATTTGGTTTATTTTTATGAAAGAGGAAAAGGTGACAGTCTTGCATTGCGTCCTAATCAACAGATAAAAAAGCGTACAAAATAATACCTATATACATAATTAAATAATTATTTTATATCACCAAGAGTTCCTGCATAAATCGAGTTTCTCCGAAAAAAATTACTTCAATAAAAAAAAAATTAAGTATGTACTATGAAAATAGCCGTTATAATAGATTTTTGTTTCATTAGAACTGGAAATCCACATTACAAAACTAGAGGCTTTTGTATCCCCTCCTTCACTTTTTACTAAAAATCAATACCACATTTACAACTTATGAGTTTAACTTTTCTCCTCAATTTGGTTTTTTTGAAAAATGATATTTATTGCCACAAAGATTATTTTTTGAATTCCCATTTTCTTTCGTAGTGGTTGACAACTTAAACAACTCAAACAAATGGAAATGTATCATCTTAATATCTTAAAACATTCGCAAATAATGGAATATAACAAACTGTTTATTACCAAAACGATTTAAGACATTCCACTTTTCATAATTAATTAAAAATAATTCCTTTAATATTGCTTTCGATTGTAAGCGCCAGTAGGAACCCACAAAGAAATTGGTATTTAATCCAATTTCACATTTTAAAAATGATTGTTTATTCAAAATTTTATATAGTTTTAATTTAACATTTTAATCAAATAATAACTGTAACAGATATCAGACTGAAATTGTAGATGTATATTCTTCAATAGTACAGCACTTTCTATTATATGTAAAATGGTTAAAAATATTTAAACAATATATTATATCTTGAAACTTGTTTTGAAGCAAAAAATTTCAATAAAAAACTTTTATCATTTCTTTTTGGAAGGGAACTCATGAAAAAATAGGGAATGAGAAAATAAAGAATAAGCAGGAAGTGAGCTTGTCTTTCTCACAGGTATGAGAATACTTTAACAACACCAAATACAGATACAAATTACTTTATTCTTTTAAAGTTTTACGGTTTTCTATTGAGACTGGATCAGTTATTCATTACTATGCCTTAGAGCAAAATTACCATGGGTTGTTACCTTACAAAGTAAAATACCACATTGTTATTGAAAATACATACTCAATATAGAGGAGAAATAATGGAACATAAACTGAAAGTAAAGAATTAAATTACAATTGTCGTTGTTGTCATAGTAAAATGAACACAAGTCTCATACACTTTCGTGGCTGTAATGTTCTCTATCTGAAACATAACTTTTTTTTAAAAATTTTGTCATTGTTGTATGTACTTGCTGCAAGACAGTGGACACATTTGTTGCTTAGTCTTGTAGCATAGATGCTATATTGATGAGATCAGCATGATCGTCCCTGATGAGATTTTGGACATTGTTGAGGTGACTGTTGACGGTTTCTTCGTTCTCTGTCAACACGTGCAGTTCTTCATCTGTAGCTATACCACAGCATTAATGAAACACATCTCCAATGCTGTTGATTGCTCTGGGTGATCTAGTATGTCCATCCGTCTTTCGTTCATGGTTGATGACTGATTTCCGCTGTATATCGTCCTTAATAGCTAGAAGTTCCTCTAGTGCCGGGGCTGTTTAACACTCTATTACATTCGTTGTGCCTAAACATATGTGGGACTGTGCACTGGTGGTTGGGAAATGTTGCATAGGAATTTAAGGGAATATGTAAGTTACAGGAATTGTGGATTCATACACATGTTTTGCTTGGAGCGATAAAAATGTGCTCCATTTGAAATTGTGATAGGAAGTAAGGATGGTGGTTAAGTGTGGTGTAATTCCCATGGGCAGCCTTGTATATTGATATAGGCCTTTTGGAGTTTAAAATGCTGTATACGATCAATGTTCCGGAACAATTAGCTGTTGGAAAAAATGCCTGGTAACCTTATAGGTTACCAGGAACCCAATAAGGTTCTTACCTTATACCTTTTCGTCCATAGATGAAAATTATTGTGCCATCCCTAATGTATCAAATAGCGTTTCTACCCTAGGCAATGGAATGTTAGCAGCCTCCATGTTTTCATTTTAATTTCTATAATCTACTACCATCCTGTATTGATTGCCTTGTTTTTTTACTAAAAATGTGGGTGCTGCAAAAGCATTTTGAGAATTTTCTATGAACCCCGCTTTTTTCAATTCATCAACCTGCCTATCCAACTCAACTCTTTCTATGTAGCTAAGTCTATATAGGGGCACAGCTACTGGTTTGTCCGTTTTCATATAAATTCCATATGGCGGCATATTGGCTTCCTGTAAGTCAAGTGGCCCACGTGCAAACAAATGTATATACTTTTGAATTAACGCTAGGGCTGCCTCATACTCTTTTTCAGACAACCCTTTGTTAATATCTACAAGGTCTCCTTTCAAGTCGGTTAAATCCCATTTGAGTGCCCTTTTTCCATGAAAAATTTGGTGACTTATAAGGTGGTCATTGTTTGTGTTGTTATCCTTGAAATCTCTTTTTGAAAATTTAAGTAATTTGCAAATTTTATTTTCTATGATTTTGTTACCTTCCCTAATCGTGTGTTCAATATTGTCTTTGTCATGGACGTTGGATTTATCAGAAATTGGTTATTATCAGGCTTTAGAAGCCTTTTCCATTGACAAGGAGCAAACTCAACCACCGCACAGAGGGACAAAATGTCGAAAATGTGGAGTAAATTTTTTAAAAAAGTTTCTATTTGGGGAGTTTGGACTATTAGGTATAGTAATATTGAAACTAATAAATCCCGCTCTTAAAAATGGCTGGCTGTTTATACCTAAAGTTGCAGAACAGATTAAAACACAGCACTCCTTTGTTAGTGACACGTCAGGCAAGCAAGCGTCAGATAAACTCGCAGTGCGGTTGCGACCGTTGATAGAATTGTACTGTACGCTCAGATTCCAAAGATTGAAAATGGATGATGTTTCCCAAAGTATGTAATTAATTGAGATACTTATTTACTTGTTAAATTATAAATTGACAATAGTTTTTTGTAATCAACATTTATACTGAAAAATGAAAAAAACTATCATAAAATATGTGAAAACTGACGGATAAGGCAGCTTTGTGCTAAGTTTCTAATTCTCCGATAAACTATATTATATTTACTTCAAGGTTAATGTTGAAAATCCCACTACTAGCCATTACTTCATTAATGAGCCACACTTTGAAGTTACGATTGCCATATATCGATATTTATACATTTGATAAAAACTGATAAAAAATTATAGAAATTGGTCCACATGTCTGTGAATTATGTATGTATTGTTGCCTAGTGTATAGTAAAGTACAGGACATGACGTGACCAAAGAGGAAGAAAATGATGTTCTCTTTTGAAGGGTCTCACGTATAACTTAGAAAAGGACAGACGATGAGACGATATTCTGACAATACAGTTCGACGTTTCTTCGAAAACACAACTACATCAGCTCGTATAACTGGAGTCAACGAGGAATTAATTCTCCGTTTTCACATTATATTACAAATAATTTCAAATGGTCAAGAAATCAACATACCGAAATTTCACACATATAACACAGAAATGGCCAAGCATTTTGTTTAACATTATCTCTGGTATAACATGCCAACTGGAGTCTACCCGTTACTAATCCAGGAACCAGATATAATAGCAGCAGCATTATTAGCAACAGGCAAACTTTCAGAAGAAGCACAGGAAGTGACTAATAAATTGATCAAATAAAATCGAGAATATCATGTGCAGATATTTTCCCGAGTTAAAAATATGGAGAATTTTTTTCGAAGATTGTTGGTAACAGCCAAACCTTTCATTGTATCTATACACCAAGTATGTCAGAAAAAAATGAAGAGCTAATTACCAAAAGCGAAAGCTCTCTTAGTCTCAACTCAACTTGCTGCGGACATGACGAAGATTTAGACGAGGACATCAATATCTACCAAGATGAAGATTCGGGCAGAAATATTAGCGATTTTGGAGATGAACTTGAGGAAACTGTTTAACATCACCAGGGAGGAGATGAAGAAGATGAAGATTAATAATAATATTTATGTACAATCAAATTGTAATCATTTTTTGTTAGAAATTAATAAATTTAATAGTACTAACAAATAATGTACATTGGTGATAGTTAAAAGATCCTAAACTCATAAAAAATTAGTAATTTGGTTTTTTAATGAACATTGATATGTAAATATATATTTTTAAACAACTCACCTACATTTAATACTTTTATTTATTTTATTTCGGTCTTATATTAACCATTTCACAGACCCTCAACACACTATATATATATATATATATATAATATATATATTTTTTTTTCCGCTCAAATTTTATCCGCCATATTGTGTTTGACATTTTGAATTTTTCAATTTTAATATCAAATTTGTAATCAGCAAGGTCGAAAATGTATTTATACCAATTTTTGTCTACATTCATTAAAATTTACAATTTTATCCACGTTTTCGGCATTTTGTCCCACTGTGCACCAGTGCAATATTATTAAAAATGACACCAATACCAAAATGATCAAAAAGACCCATTTCTAAGAGATTGATTGAGACCTCTCTCGGGATGAAATTTGTCAGTACGTTATTTATTAAGGTCATGGATGTAGCAGTTACCCGTGTAGGTGAATCCACACCCTACCTCAAATCATAGGTTGACAATAAATCTTAAATTTTTTAACTAAATCTTTTCTGTGTCGATGTGGCTAACATTAAGCACATTTATATTCAAATGCCCTATAATGTCAAAAGCTTTATTTTGCCCTGAAAGCTGATCTAAAGTGTTTTCAAGACCAGACAAAAACAGGTTCAATTTGGGGGTCTTTGTTGAAAACACTCAATATTTCAAATATTTCTCCAAATAGGCCTAATGTAGATACCACTGAATGCTGGAATCAGGCAACATTATACTGGAAGCAATTTACATTATAGAATCTAGAGTTAATACAGCCTAACTCTGTTTTTTCTTACTTATTCGTGCAATGATTGAAAGTCGTTATTATAGTTTAATTGTTTTTAAACTGTAACATATTATTAAAATTCTGAGTTATATTCATCTCTTGCTTCCTGCATCCTTTGTGTCATATGTTGATACTATATTTCAACATAAACCATACTAGTACAACAATGTAATCAAATAACATTTATTTATAAATTCTGTACTGTAAAATTATGATTTATGTAATATTATATTTTTAAAAGTTAAAATAGATTTTTGTCTAAACATTCAAACACATAAACGGATCCACGCACAATACATATTTTCAACAACATGCATGTCAGCTCATCGGCAAGTAAACACTTTATAAACTAATTGAATAGTATACATGATTTGTAATGTATACGGCCTGTAACAAATAATTCCATAATCTAACCTGGTCTGAAGTGAAAAATAAAGTTTCATCAGCCTATGGACATATGCTCTTTAAAGAATACAAAAATATAAACAACTTTATTCAAGTTAATCTTTGCAGTTTAGACATCTGTGTGTCACTTCCACAGTAGATTCATCTGCATGTTTCAATGAAAAATGCAATTTCAAATGAAAATAAGTTTCATATTTCTATATGGTTTTGTAATACAATGTGTATGACTAATGGTTTTTAAATTTGTGATTGCCTACTTTTTTTTTTTTTAGAACGTCAATTGTGCAGAGAAAAGGTTGGTGAGTTCTTGGCGGAAAAAATGCTGTATATAGCTGAAATAATGAACAGGCATGACTATGTTCCAAAAATGCCTAGCCAACCTGACTTGGATCTTATATTCGACACATCATATCCAGATTGTCAACCATACTTATACAAGGTACTGTATATTTAGAAACAGTAAACATATTCGTATAAATTTATAAAATGTATGTATGTTACTGTTAAAAATAAGAACAGCTTGAATAAGAAACCTTCTTCGCTGGGGTCTGTTCATTTTTGGGGATCCTTGGAGCAATAGCCCCTTATGGGCCTAGGTCTGCTAGATTGTTTTTCGCCAGGTAATGTGGATACAGCACATTAAGTTCCAGTTATTTTAGCTTTCGTGACCAGGATTTGTAGCTCTCCACTTTTTCCTCACAATGCTGGCCCAACGCCATAAGTTTAGTTGAACCCCACGAAGGTTGAACCTCTTAAATGCACAAGTGAGGGCATTAGTGTAGACGGGGTTCTGGTTTCAGAATATAATAAATAAGAAATATTTCTATTTTTATTTATTTATTCATTTAGCTGTCGACAAATACAGTTGTATAGCTATAATCAAACTTGGTAAAATCCAATTACAATACAGCGCAATAGTTAAAATTTAAAACAATTTATACAAAATTCAATAAAAATAATTAGAATACAAAGTTTAGGCGATTACCCAATAGTTTAACACGTTAGCTGCCAAGGCCTAATACGATACTCTTGCCTTGAGTGCCACGATTACCAAATTATTTTTCCATTATTATTTTTGCATCTACCTATGTTAAATAATGTAAGGCAATAGTATTTACTAATTTTATTTACATTTATGCATATATAGTTTAGAGACCGATCGGACCGAAATACAATTTTTCGGCTTTAATTTTAATCGTAGTATAACGTTTAGGTCCGATCGGACCGAGGTAATTTTCGTGTTTAAAAAAAAAAAAAATCTAAACGGGCTATTTCATTTATTTATGTTGGCAAGCTCACTATTTTATTTGTCTAATATTTATTTTATAAATACATATATTCATTTTACAACTGTATTCTTTGTGAATTATTCATTACTAAACCAAAATGTTTTTGTAAAATTTTTAATCGGTCCGATCGTGCAGACAAAAAAGTGAAAATATCCACTGATTTTAATATTATATTGAGTAACCATGGTAACGGTTATTAAAGCATACAATATACTATGTCACGTCTTTACCCAATCCAGAGAATACCAAAATATGCCGATAGGTTGCTGCACTATCGAACTGTGAGCCACAAAACAAAACATTACATCAGTGACTTTATCGGTCCGATCATGCCGTAACGCTGCATGTACAGTCACCTTAGTTTCGGTCCGATATGGCAGCTAACGTGTTAAACAACAGAATGGATATTCTCAAATACATTCAATGAACAGTTATCTATAACACAATAAATACACAAACAATCGGTAACATAGGACATAGCTTACTCCAGGCCTAATTCTCCACTCTATTCATGAATTCACCCATCGTTCGAGTAATAGCTACCGCACAACAACAACACCTTTAAGTACCTTTTAAAATGATAGTAATTTTCTATTTCTTTTGAGAGCCTGTTGAATAGCTTTATCCTAGCTTGACCAGGTAATTTATGTGTTGACTTTTAATCCTATGTTTTTCCTAATCGTATATCACCACCTTTCCTGGTGAAGTAAGTATGACAATCACTATTATGTGCTATACAGCACTTGAACCGACAGAACAATATTACTTATTTGTACATGCAGGCAAGTGTTAAGCAGCTTTCTGTTTTAAATGCTTCTCGCATGACTGACCATTTACTAGGTTTGAAATAATGTTAGAGGATGGAAAGGGGAAAGTTCTTAGAAGCGGTAAATAAACATACATTTCAAAGTTGTAGTTTCCAATTAATTTTTAATAAAATATAGACTTGGGACACAGATATTGCAAAACGTAACAAAAAGACCTAAAACACATAATATTTGTCCTAATGTGATGTTAGGCATTAGTTGTATCTAATAGGCTACCTAATTTTGGGTTCAAATGAAATTGTATCATTTATTATAAATGAGAGGTCTTTATTTAAGATAAAACGATTAATGGTTAAATAAAATACATATAGCAATCAGTGGTTTAGTTTCTTTATAATTCTAAGAAATAGATTATCACATCTATTCCCTTTCTTTTTTATTTCGTTATTACAGCCTTTAACACGTTAGCTGCCATATCGGTCCGATCGGACCGAAACTAAGGTGAATGTACATGCAGCGTTTCGGCACGATCGGACCGATAAAGTCACTGACGTAATATTTTGTTTTGTGGCTCACAGTTCGATAGTGCAGTAACCTATCGGCCAATTTTGGTATTCTCTGTAAGTTCTGAAAGTTGCTGCTCCACCTTTTAGAGTTTGAGATTTTAGATGCTAATTCCCATCAGTGGTTTGTGAGTTTGAAAGAGATGTTTTCTTATTTGATTTGGTGTTCGTTAATAACTATAAGAGTTTAACACCGTCAAGTTTCTCTTAACAGATTTTTCTCGCTGATCTGTGAAATAATTGTGAGTTTTCCACATGTAAAAAATGGAATTACAGGAAGTAGTTGTTACACATGTTGTGTTAGTAAACTAAGTAATCTATTATTTTAGTTTTAAAGTTATTTGATAATAATGGACTGTTCATATTATTAATATGGTTTAATCAGACATTTGCCATTATTTGTGTATAAATAAACTAATATACAATGTTTCGAGAGTCTAAATCAACTCTCGTTATTAAATGTAAAACCTAGTGCATAATAGACAAACAAACACCAACTAAGCGTTCTAGTCTATGGCTATGTTGGACACTAAAACTAAATCTGTAATCTATGAAAGAAGTCTAGACTAAGCACATCGTGATCAGATAAAACCACCACACACACAGGCCTACGATACATAAAATATGACAAGCATATGATTGTTAAAGGGGTGGAGCCAAGATAAAGTACTCCTAACTGCTGATCGTGATAAACAACTTTTTGTCCCCTCTTTCCAAGAGTTTACTCCTTGATCACATTATTATTCCCAACTGCGAATGAAGTGGCAAAATTTCAGCCTTATTTAAAGTAGTAGAATTTTTATCTCCAATTTTTAATTCCATTCTTATTAACAAAATCTATAATGATTTATTTCTACACTGATTAAAAACTACACTACTTCTGATAGCTTTATACATGAGGCTTCAATTAGTTTTCGTTTAAAAAGTTTTCCCTGATGTATTATTTTTGCCTCTTTCCAATTAAATTTATGATTTTCGAACCAGATATGTTCAGTTATTTTCGATTTATCCGTTAGGCCTAATTGTGTGATCTTTTTATGCTCATTAATCTTATATTTTGAGGTCTTTTTTTTCGCCAATATATTTTATGTTAAATTCACATTCAATTTGTAAATACAGTTTTTAGTATCATGAGTGTGTTTTTAGGCTTGGTTTTGACGAGATGTTGCCTAACAGTGTTTTGATTATTAAAAGTTGCACATATTTTATATTTCCAAGTTACATGCCTACTTTTTTTCAATAGTTTCGGCACATACGAGATCGTCATGTACAATAAGGCTTTATCATTGTCTTAGACTCTTTCTTTTCATTAGAAATTGTTTTTTTACTTTTAGAAATTATAGATTGAGGGTGTCCATTGGTAACTAAGTCATCCCTAATACAATTTAGTTTTTGACTTAGACTTACTTTACAGAACAAATATTATTAGCTCTGTCAAGTAAGGAATGAACTATTCCTTCCTTCACTGTCACTGCGGCACAAATGGATTTTGTGTGACTATCCAATTGGGGGACATGATCATTACCTCTGCAGTGGTGGGAAATTGAATGCTGAGGTAAAGTAGTCTTTTGTAGATTAGAGGTTCATACTCACACAACCAGTATTCAACTGTTTCTTTACGTGTCAGGCAGAAGCGACATGTATCCACTGCAGCATTCCCCATATGTTTTAGGTGGTAATTCACTGGACAGTATCCGGACAGTAGGTCAATAATACTGCTTCAGCCAAAACCCCCTTCTACTGAGTTTCAGTAATTTTTTATCCTTTGTCCCAGAGTAGACTATAAACTTTTTGGCTTGTCTTAGACCAGGATGGGTAGTCCAATACTTGATCTTTTGATCTTGTTCCCAGGATTCCATGATATTATGTTTTAGGCACCCCAAAATATGGTTGGGGGCTCAACAAAGTCAGCCTCTGCAGCCTCCTTGGCAAGGTGATCCGTTTCTTCATTTCCTGGTATTCCTTCTTGTCCTGGGACCCAAAGTAAGGAGACTTTGTTGTTTGTTGCCAGTAGATTGATTGTAGACATTCCCAGACCATTCTCACCTCAAAAGTGTATGACCCCCAATACCCAAGTTGAACTTACTGTCTGACTGTTTGACATGATATAGATCTTTGCCCCTTTGAAACCTCTTTTGATATTCTCTCTTGCGCAGAGCACTATTGCATGTATCTCAGCTTGAAATATGGATGGAGTTTTTCCTAGGGATTTGCTAAGGCTAATTTGGACCTTTTATCTCTACTCCTACCTTACTTTTCATTGTGGATCTATCAGTGTACCATTGGTAGGATCCCTCTTTTAGTTTTGATCGACCTTCCTTCTAAACTTGTCGTTCTAGGGAAAAAGTTTTGAAATTCTTTTCAAAAGTTATCATCTTAATCATTAAGTGTGATACTGTTGTGGCTAACTGAGTGGTATCCTGTTCTTGCAGGTTTCTCAGTTTACCAGCCAGTCTTTTTCCAATTATAATATTAGTCCCTCACTGCCTGAGAGCAGCACTGTATGCACACCTTTTCACCTGTAGGTTCAGAGGTAGCAAATCCAGAGCCGCTTCCATGGCAGCGGTTGGACAGGTAGCCATATCACCTGGAATTCCTAGGCAATTTATTAGTTTATTATTGCTGCCCAGATAATATGTAGTTTTTCGGCAGGTCGCTACTGACAGAGTAGGTGTTCCTCTGAGCCATGGTCCTGTAGTAAAGTATAGAGACGTCTGGAAGAACCATGGCAAATGGGGACAGATACGTCATATCTGGAAGCCCAGACTCTTAATATAGGGTATATCGAGTAAACCAAACAAAATAATGGTGTTACTCCCTACCCCAGTTAGGTATATCTCTTAAATAACATCACTACTTCATCATCTCAACTTTCTAACAAATCTTCTTTTTTACCCTGAATGTTTGAGTACAAAAAGTCTTGTGCCTAAGGAACTAATTTTCCCTAAAACGGACACTGCCCAGGCTATGAGTATGTAGTCCCGAAGAATCTGAAACCAGTGAATTTGCATTATTGAGTGCATGAAATAAATATGAGTAGCATATTGGTTTATTCCATAGATTTATAAGATATTTTGTTTGAGTTTAGTAGTAACTTAGTAATTATGTGCTAATTCAATAAATTGTTCAATGAAAGTGGTTGGTGATCAGTCTGGTACTAATTATTATTTAGGGTTTACATATCACTATCATGATGCACACGTGATTAGCTCTTAGTTAATGTTGTGCCAGATTATGTGAAGTGATTTACTCTCAACATACGGCTTATCTAGCTTTTTTACTATCTAGCCATATAATATAGGTAGTCATGAGTCTACTATATTAAAAATAAAAATGTGTGCTTATTCTAAAAATAAATGACATCGTGTTGGATTTTAAAAATATATATTTAAATAGGATATTAAATTATTTTGTTGTTGTTGCTTTACTTTATATCTTTTAGACTAAATTAAGATGGGGGAGTAGGTAACTATAAATTAAAAGTTTACATTTATAATGCTTTGCAGTTGTGTAGTGTATTTTGAAACTGCCAGAACCAAAAATATGATTTGAATTTTTGTCCCCTTCTATATTTTCTTCCTCATGACTCTTAGAATTAAAAAAAAAAAAGTTTCTCTTTACTATAAATCTCAATAATACGGTGAAAATTTAGTATCCTACCATAACATATAATTTTTATTGCACAAAATACATTCAAAAGAACAGGTGCAGTCATTTACATCACTATAACTAATTGATTAATACTAATAAATTATAAAATTCATTCTTCACAATTCAGAGCGGATTATTAAAGTATTCATCTGTACTATAATAAACTTTTTTTACAACTTGCAACTTTATAACAATTTTAAAACAAGCAAGACTGAGAGTCTTATACATTTGTGGCAAACAGTTATACAATTTTACTCCCACATACTGTGGACTATTTTTGAACAGCTTTAGATGATGGCATGGAAATCTGTAATTTTCATTAGCACTAGTTCTATACCCACGCTTAAAACTGTTTATTACAAAGCCTGCTTTATTTTTGTGGGCCCAGACTAAAGTTTCATAAATATAAAGTCCTGACAATGTGAGTATGTTACAATCTCTAAAAAGGACCCTACAACTTCTTTCTCTGCCTATCCCAGAAAGAGTTCTTAGAATTTTTTTCTGAAGTATAAATACCTTCTGTACACCAGCAGCACTTCCCCACACCACAATACCATACCTCAACACAGATTCAATATATGCATGGTAAACCACCAAACAAGCCTTCAAGGAAACTCCATTTCTTAAAACTGAGAAAACCTTCCCTTATTTTTTTCCAAATGACATTTCCATGTTAAACCCTCATCTATATATATATACCCAAAAACTTATGACAATTTACAGAATTTTGAATTTTGTTACCAGTGCTTTTTCCATTACTGTTTGTTTTAAAATGAATTATTTCGGTTTTGTCTGGATTCAGAAGAAGCCCATTTTCTGTAAACCAAGAATTTAACTTTTGTAGTGATTCAACTACTACATTGTTCAAAGTTTCAAAACAATTTTGCTTAATAACTGCTGTGGTGTCATCTGCAAATAATATTAATTCTAAATTTGTTGCCGGTGAAAGATCATTTATATAAATTAAGAACAATAGTCCCAGTATGGATCCCTGTGGTACCCCAAATTTTACATAATCCCATTTAGATAGATATCTTTCATTACCCCTGTATAAAATAGTCCTTTGTCTTCTATTCTGTAAATAAGATTTGATCAAAGATACAAGGTTTTCATTAATACCACATTTCTTCTTTTTCTGAAGCAATAGAGAATGCCTATGCAGTAAAATGAAAATATATTGGATTGTGTATATTGGGATGTATATTAACAGTTATATGTATATATATATATATATATATATATATATATATATATTATTTATTTCCTTTATTAATTCTATATTTGTCACATATTGCTAAAAATTGTATTGAAAATAATTATCTGACTAAGTATCAAATACCAACGATGTGTTGTCATTAAGTACCTGATACTTTGTAACATGTAAGCATTTCTATCAGAGAAGCTAAAATGTTGCACATTCATAAGTGTGAGGTAAAATATTTTAGCTGCCAGGTATGAGAGCGCCCATATTAAAAAAATAATAAAAAATTATTTAGCTTAAAGGATAATCGAGTTATTGGCAAAAAACATAATTTGTTGGTAGTTGTCTTATTTAAATTTGACTTGAATTCTGATAATTATACCTATATGTCCTGCTCAAAACAGGTATCTTTGATTATTAAACATTTTTATTACTTGCTATGTGCATGCATGTCTGCTTATGTATGTGTGTGGATGGGTGTGTGTGTGTGTGCATGTGTAACACACACACACACACACACACCAGGGCGGGCGTTTCTAAATTAAATTGAATTATTTTACATTTATTTTATTTTCTTCATATTGCTTTTATTAATTCACAGTTTTACTATTATATTTCAGATTGCTTTCACAACATCGGGCCCTCGCAACACTTCTGTCAGCACAACTATGAAAAAGTTAATCCGAGAGACCCTTTCCCTCTGACATCTACTTGACATTGGAAAGGTCATCTTAAAGTTTCTTTATGTGATGTTAATAGCACTCATTTTTAGTATATAGTAGTACTTGCAAGAAGTGTATGTTTATAACTCACTTCCTAAAATATCTATGCTTTTAAGTAGATCTTTTAGTTTTCTTTTGTAAATTTTATATTTATTATTTTACATTTTTGTTTTATTTATTTCTTACAGTCATGGTTTATTTATATATGTATGTGTATGCCTGTGTATTTGAATTATGATTATACACAAAATAATTCATGGTGTATCTAAAATGTATAAGTGTCATACATAGTAAAATAGTTGCACAAAACAAACAATATTTATATAATTTTATTGTTTTTTAGTTTTAAAATTTGTTTTTTTTTTTAATTATGATTCCAACTGTTATCAATAATATATTTACAATTCTACTTTGTTAATTCTGAGCGTAATATATTTTTGTTACACATTTTATTGTTTTTGTTATATTCTTTTTATAATCTGAGAAATTATTTTATAGTAAAAAAAGAAATAATGGTGAAATGAATAGATCAGCTATAAAAAATTAAAAAATGTATTATATATTTTACACTTCACAAAAAAAAAATTAAATATATTTGTGAAATATATATATAATAATTCTAAGTATGGACATTGAATAGTAGTGCACTGATTCCATTTTTTATTAATGACTGATAATCTTGATTTGTTTTGTTTTAATCAAAGGGATTACACATTTTATTGTTTTTGTTATTTTCTTTTTATAATCTAAGAAATTATTTTATAGTCAAAAAAGAAATATTGGTGAAATGAATAGATCAATTATAAAAAGAAATATGTATAATATATTTTGCACTTCACAAAAAAAATTAAATACGGTATATTTGTGAAATATATATAATAATTCTAAGTATGGACATTAAATAGTAGTGGAATGTTTCCATTTTTTATTAATGACTGATAATCTTGATTTTTTTTTGTTTTAATCAAATGGATTACACATTTTATTGTTTTTGTTATTTTCTTTTTATAATCTGAGGAATTATTGTATAGTCAAAAAAGAAATAATGGTGAAATAAATAGATCAATTATAAAAAGAAAGAAATATATGTATAATATATTTTGCACTTCATACCAAAAAAAATTAAATATATTTGTGAAATACATACAGAGTGGGTGAAAAGTATGAGCACGAGTTAATATCTTGTATATAAGGAAAATTTGCAAGTAGATGTGATTGAGAAACCTTCTCCATTTAAAAATACTATTTTATTATGATTTCAAAAATTTGTTCCGCCATCTTGAATCCGCCTTTTTGAATTTACCTTTTTTTTTTTTTTTAATGGGAAGGTGGTCATGTGATACATAATTTCAATGTAACATTTTAAGACAAAATCAATGATGAAAACCACACAACCATATCTCAAACCGTTTACGTAAATTTAAACATTTCATTTAATGTAAAAATAAAATAAAGTATACTAAATTTCTTACCTATCAAATTTTAATGTTCCTTAAAATTAATAATTATCAAACAATCAAAACATAAGGTAATAAATCAGTAATAATAATCAATGATTTATAATTAAAATTTAAATAAAGTATTCTTTCATATCAAATTTTAACGTTCAATAAATGTGTTGCAAATAAACCATAGAACCAAATTATTACAGTAAATGTTCAAACTGTTTTCCTTCAGCTGTTTGACAATGTGTTAATCTTAAATAATAACAGTCAAGCACAAGTTGTATCATATCAGGTTTAATTTTGTTAGCCACTTCAGTTATACTTCCTCTTAGATCATCAATTGTCGCTCCAAAAGTAATAATCTAGTGCCGTGAGATCTGGTGACCTGGCGGGCCACTCTATCGCACTTCTACGACCTATTCACCGTTGTGTAAATGTGTGATTTAGTACATCCCACACCCAAAATGAATAATCAAGTTGCACTCTATTATGTTGAAACCACAAGTTATGTATGTCTCCTCCGTTAATGTTCTGGATGTTTGGTATGATCAAGTTTAATAACATATTTTCATAATTTTCACCTGTTAAGTTATCTTCGATAAAAAACGGTCCTGCAACATGACCATTAACAATACCCGCCCATACGTTTAATTTTTTAGGATGCTACATATGGCCCTTCTTCATCCAATGTGGATTGATGTCGATCCAGTAACAACAGTTATGCCAATTTACATTACTATTAAGCATGAAAGTAGCTTCATCAGAAACTACTATATTATTGAAGAAATTATGATCATTGCCATACAATTCCATCATTATCTCACAAAACTCAACTCGGTGGTCGAAATCATCTTCACTCAGTTTTTGTACTACATGAAGTTTAAACTGGTGAAAATTAGATTTTTTAAGAATTTTTCTGATTGAGTAAGTAGAAACAGCATTTTCCTGTGAAACTCTCCTAGTTGATATATGCGGATCTTCAACAAATGACAACATAACCTCTGAAGATTTATCATCATTGGTGGCATTATTTGTTCTTAGAATGCGGGCCCGATCAGCTACTTTGCCAGTTTCTTCAAACCACTTTACCGTATTATAAACAGCACTTTTAGAAATTGGATTTTTGTTGGGAAATGTTTCATTAAATAAATCGGAAACTTCTTGATAAGACCGTAGTCTATCAACATAGCCGCACATTATTAACAAAGTTATCCTTTCCGTTTCATTTAATGAAGCCAGTAAGTTTGATTTAAAAAACACTCTGCTTTTAGTTTATCTTTAACAATAAAGGTTGTCACCTGATGCAAAATTTCACTAATAATTTCATCAACGCATATCTCACAGTTTAATAAATATTGTGACTCAGACTGACAATTTATTAACATTAAAATCAGATTTAAACATTGGGGTAACAATATCAGCTGATTTCATTGTTTAAATTATCAGCTAATACGTGCTGAAAATTAAACATTGCCAATAATTTCTTCTTATTTATCTGAATATTGATTTGTTTCCACTTATTGTGTTGATACTTATATTTTTATTATTGATTTATTGACTTCTTATTATTGTTTTTATTGATTTATCACCTTATGTTTTGATTGTTTGATAATTATTAATTTTATGGAACATTAAAATTTGATAGGTGAGAAGTTTAATGTACTTTTTTTAAATAATTTTTTACATGCTACATTAAAATTATGTATCATATGACCACCTTCTCATTTAAAAAATACATATAATTTAAGTTAAATTCAAAATGGCGGATCCAAGATGGTGGACCAAATTTTTGAAATCATAATAAAATAGTATTTTTAAATAGAGTAGGTTTCTCAATCACATCTACCTGCAAATTTCCCTTATATACGAGATATTAAGCCGTTCTCATATTTTTCACCCACTCTGTACAATAATTCTAAGTATGGACATTGAATAGTAGTGGACTGATTTATAGTCAAAAAAGAAATAATGGTGAAATGAATAATAGATCAGTTATAAATAATATATATGTATAATATATTTTGCACTTCACAAAAAAAATTAAATATATTTGTGAAATATATATAATAATTCTAAGTATGGACATTGAATAGTAGTGCACTGATTCCATTTTTTATTAATTGCTGATAATTTTGATTTGTTTTGTTTTAATCAAAAGGATTAAATTGTTTTAATATACTTTTGAAAGCATTAAGTAAATAAACAATATTTAATCAGTATATAAAGGTACCTAGTTTTAATTTACTTAATATTTTTTGACATCAATTAGTTACATATATAGAAAATTTGTTTGTACAAATATGTTTGTTTATATTCTTAAGAATAAATTTGATGTAAATGCCTTGTAAAGTATGTTTTTCCTTAAATTTAATTATAGTCAATTTGCAGGTAGTATTTAACATTTAAATAATTATACACACATCTTAAATGTTTCTAGACAATATATCAACATTAACTGGTATAAACAACAATTATAACTTTACATTAACAGCATAGAACATGTGTGATAACATGTAACCCCCCCCCCCCATGTAAAATACTCTGTAATACTTGTCTTTAGTTTCTTTACTATAAATGTACAACAAACTAAAGATCAAGCCTGTTCAATTAATATCATCAAGCTCCCCCACCATATTCTTTTCTGTTACCCTGCCATACATCCCCTATCTGTCCTTTCAGCTCTGCTTGTCACGTATGTTTGTGAGCAGGTTTTTTCCCCTCCATTCCCTGTACTGTTTTTTGTTTGTTGTAAAAATATAAAACATTTCCCCAATGAAGATTCCAGAGTTCAAAATCAAAATATGTTTCTCCAATAGCTAAAGCAAAAGTAATGTGAAGAAATGTGGAATATGCTTGATGACAAAAATATATTACAATCTCCTAATGTTTGAGCTTCATGTCCAAATTCTAAAGCTATGTATTAGGTTTGAACATTATAAATGAATGATTTCTTGAACCTACAAGTCTGTGTTATTCACACTTCAGTTTTGTAATTTGCTGGATATTTTTCTTGCAACATCCTTTTTTTCTAGTTTAATTTTTTTTTTTAAAACGCCAATAAAAAAAGTCATTAGAAAATGGCAACCTGCTTAATTCCTTGAACTATGTTAACCTACAGTGAAATTGTTTCAAAACGTATGTGTTAATAATCTCCAAGATTATTTTACTGTTTGTTTTTGTTTCTCTTCATTCACAACTTGAACACCATAGTTGTTTTGACAACGAAATCCTCTGGATCAGAGAAACTCTGCCCTAATATATATATATATATATATATAAACACTCTTTACCTGCATTTATTGAGTTCTTCAATTCCTGTGAAGTTAACGGTTGAGTCCTCACCACATCACTCTCGGGAACTCACTTATACTGTGGCATTTTGATGGAACCTGACTGAATCTACACCTTTCTTTATGTAGTCTTGGGTTACATAAACCTCTCTTCTTTCATCATGTCTCTATTTATCAACTCTTCTTTTCTTCCGACTCTGACGGAATATTTGAGTATTCGAGGGGTAAGATTATTTATTTTATATCCCCCCCCCCTTTTTTTAATAGGGTGATGATGACTGAATAGTTTTTCACTTCTAAAAATTATTTGAGTCTTATCATCAAAGTACATTACTGAATGTCTATAAGCTTGCTTTAAACCCTTTAATTGCTAAACTGTTTATTTTTAGACAGTTATACCCTATTCTCTACTACCATCATATATTTTTTTGACAGTCAAGTAGATCTTTGTTCAGTATATTCTCTCAATTTTTATCCTTTTTGGTAATGTTAGCTAAATATTTTAGCTTTCACTGGCATATAATGTGTCAGAATTTTAGTTTTGTGGATTAGTAAATATAAAAGCTGTCAACATTTTTGTTTTGCTGGTTTGTGAATTTACTTGTTGATTAATTTTGTAACTAATTTGTTAAATAGATTAAATCCCTTATCCACTATAAAATTGTAGATATTTTGGAATAATAATCTTTTGTGGATAATGGAATTGAATTTCAATCATGTTTATAAAATCTGTATTATGTCAAAGTAGATTTTTTCTGTGCTAAATATATATATACATACACACACACACACACACACACACATATATATATATATATATATATATATATATATATATATATATGTGTGTGTGTTATAGTTAAATAGGGCACATAACCTATTAGATTTGATTTTGTATGGACAGGAGACAGGCTTATCTTGGAAAGTATTGGTCCTTGGTATTACCTAATAGTAAACAAGTAAGAAAACACACAAAAACACTGAAGTATTTCGTAAACACTGTTCACTTTCTTAATTACTAGAGTATAAAAAGAAGAACTTTAGTATTTTTGTGTGTGTTTTCGTACTTGTATACTATTGGGTAATACTAAAGACCAATACTTTCCAAGGTAATACTGTTTCCTGTCCATACAAAATCTAATCAATCTATCTATAATATATATAATTTTGTTTGTTATTTTTCTATATAAACGTGTTATTTAGATAATGCCGAGTAAAACTATATACAACACTTCATTCGTGGTTTTCAATTTATGACAATATTCTTACAAGTTCCAAAATCTCCTTGACAATTAGGGAAATCTAGCAACAGTTTTAGTGTTAAATAATCTATTTGCTTCCAGCTCTAATGTACAAAATTAATGTTCAGATTCCATTTTGTCAATTGGATTATCATATTTTGATCCACTTATTTGTAATCTTTGTAGTGAAATTAATTATATAACTTTAGTCAGTCTCCAGGTCTTCAAAATTTGAAGAGTTTTAAATGAAATATTTAAAACTTCCATTATTAAAACTGGTTTCAGTTTGTAACACCACGATCTCCTAAAAATTTGTCTTCACTCTCATACAAAATTAGATAGAATGGATAACATTTTTTTGCTTTTGATATAGTTCTAAATTGTTTTCCGATTCAAACTCTATCTGTGATTTCAGTTCATATCTCAATTTTTGATCATTAATATTTTTTTACTAAGACAAACGATAGAGGCTATTGACAAATTTATAGTAGACACAACCCAAGATGATTCAGTTCAAATGAAAAGGATTTCATAATTTATTGAGATCGTGTTTTTATAAGTCCATATTTTTACTTTAGGTGTGACTAAAAATGTTCTAAATGATTGGATAACACATTTTACACTTACGCCTCTGTGATTTCTTCCACATTCAACATCTATATTTGTTCTCATTAAACCATTATCAAGGTATGAGATAATTGAGATGACCATGCTTATGAGTTTTTAAGTGATATGGTAAGGCTGTTAATATCTTCATCAAAATATTTAAATTGTTTTATATATTAAATCTTCTAAATGATTGTATAAATATTAATGAAGTCTTAGTAAACATTCAAGAAATTTGTTAATAAGTTCTAACTTCTCAGGGTTTTTATTATATGATGAGGTTCAGCTAACTTCTTCTTGAAATTTTGTTTGTAATGCAGAGATAATTTGTAGTCCAAGTAGGACTGCTCTACTACAATATCCTTTACTAAAATTCATTTGCCAACACTTAATTCTGATGTCACTATTATCATTATCAGAAATGATATGACTTATTGCGAAGTTTACAAGCAAGTGGATAATCCAGTTGGAAAAGAAGTGTATGGTTGCAAATATATTATTTAAAAAGCACACTTAGATATTAAGTACAGTAGAACCCCTCTTAACCGGTCTAGTCGGGACTGACACCCGGGCCGGTTGCCCGTTTGGCTGGTTAATCTGAGGTTCCCGTGAAAAATCGGTTTTCGTTCAAAGAAAGCTTATTTAATCAGGTAGCGCTAAGAATTATGCAGTTAAGATGTTATTGCAACTCATTTTATTGTACATAAATGTATCGTATATATTATGTTATGTATATTATGCATCAAACATGAAAAAATAAAACACTACAAAGCTTTTTTACAGATTTCCCTCTGTCAAGTCTTTTGACACATTTAACCGCGTCTCAAACGAAACCAACACACGCTTCCGTTTTCGTACGTAGATCATAACCAGTCAAAGACAAGATGAAAACTCAAAAGAAATGTTATATTTTCCATAATGTATACTAAATTGATTCGTGGAAAAAAAGCGGCCCATCAAACATTTATGTATGTCTGCTATACCGACGGGTGCCAATGCCGCCGACAATGGGATACCGCTATCGACAAAATCGTTTGACTCGCCGCAGTGTTTTTACGCCGCCGACAATGGGATACGGCTATCTACAAAATCGTTTGACTCGCCGCTGCTTTGGTGCCACGGTGTTTTTACGCTGCCGACAATGGGATACCGCTATCGACAAAATCGTTTGACTCACCGCCGCTTTGGTGTTTCAATTACAATTTATTTTCGGAAACTCTCATCCAACCAGTACACTACGATATAGGCCGGTTAATCCGAGGACCGGTTAATCCGAGGCCGGTTAACACTGTAATGGTTCTAATTTCTACACTGTAATGGTTCTGTTCGAGAGGTTCTACTGTAATGTGACTAAGTGTATAGATTGGTGCTAAGTATTGCAATTATGTGATCAGGATTTAATAGTTAACTAAATTAAAGAACTCAATAAAAGTATGTGTCAAGAGAATATTCCTATGCAGTGGTTCTCAAATTCCTAAGGATTCAATTCATTAGAGTCATGTTGTAGTAAAGAAATTAAAACAAGTATATAAATAATACGGTTCACAATTTAAATTCTTCATGTTTTAATATTTATAGTGCAAAACACTTTAAATTGTTTTTCAAAAAATATCTTCATTTTATTAGAGACTTTATAAACATTTTCCAAGTGATTACTTTTGTCCATTTGAGTAGTCGATTTCACTTCAAAATCACAAATTTAAAAAATCATTATAAAATACATTTTATAACGGATTATTTATTTTCTGTTGTAACACAAGTTCTTTTTGTTAATGTTGCAAAGCTTTGAGTTACAGAGAATATAAAGTGTAAAGTTTCAAACATTTCTGTTCTGTCATATAGGGGAAACATCCCATTTTATTTAAATAGATGAATAGATTAAGCATTACATTTTAGAATACCGAGTAAAACCTAGACTTTCCTGTAGACTTTAATTTTAGTGACCATTCGTAAACTTATTATAATTGATGCAGTTAAATTTAAATTACACGTAATTATATATTAATATTATTATCTTTAAAAATTATAAGTTTAATAGAAGTTCTCTTTTTTATAAAACTAGTTACAATATTTGTAATTAAATATTTGGTATTTTGAAGCCAAATAAAGCTCAAATATTCAGATGTGAACTGAAATCACAATGAGTTTGTATTAGAAAACAGTTTGGTCATTCAAGAACATCAGGAAAAACTTTATATCCTTTTGATCTTATTTTATAACAGTGCGGAGAAATTTGTAGAAGGTGCTGCTAAGGTAAGAATTTACAGACTGAAGATGATAATAATGTTACAAACTGAAACCCTTAATGATCAAATTGACCCTCATTTTAAAATATTTTTACTTAAAACTATTTAAATTCTAAAGACTTGGAGACTATAAAAAAAAGAAAGTTGTTCAAGTAGATCAAATTTTGAGAGTATGGTTGACAAAATCGAACCTGGAGATTCACTGTTTAGTTAAAGAGCTAGAGGGAAATAGTTTACTTAAAAGCTTGATATTCATGAATGTGGCTAAAAGTATTTCAGGCGTGTATTGCTCGTATGTGGTCAGGACAACCTGTTAACTTTCCTGATGGGAAGTTGAAACCATTTTTTATGCAGAGATTCTCTGTTCCTATGGATTCCTGGGTCATGTTATAGTGAAGATGAAACAAATATGCAGATAAATACTTGATGTTTTCATATTTAGTAAGAACAAAACTTTTAAAACACTTTGAATTGTTAACAAAATAAAATACAAAATCTTTATTTTGTCATAGACAAACTTTCAAATCTTGGAATTTTAAATCTTAGAGACTTAAACTTGAAAATCTTAAAAAACTTGAATAAAATAAATATATTTATATAATAAAGAGTTCAAAGAGTCCTATTTGTAAGTTTTACACTATTTAATATTAAAACATCAAGAATTTACATTGTTTACTGTGATATTTGTATACTTGTTTTAATTTCTTTACTAAAACCTGGCCTTAATAAAGATTTAGCAGGAACAGGAGAGAACCTCTGCTTATAGGCTTTCCTAGCCTACTTATTTTGTGTCATTCAAATCCACACCAGGAAATGCATTGATGAAGTTAACTAAGTCTTACACATAACACAATACACACCTAAAAGTTATACCAATATCTTTAGCCACAATACTGAATATCTAAGCGTGCTTTTAAGTAAGCTATTTGCTTCGAGCTTTTCCCAATAGAGTGGATGTTTGGATTTTATTATGTTAACTGGACTGTCTAATTGTAATCATTTTGCTTGTAAACTGTGCAATAAGGTTATATTCTAAAGTAAATTATGTAACTTTTTTCCTACTTTGCAAGTCTACTTATATGGATGAATACAATTTAGAATATTGATACCTTGACCTTCTTTTATACTTTAATTTTAGTATCCATTATAAACTTATCAGAATTTATACAGTTTTGAAATTATATATAATTAAGAATTTAACACAGTTCTGTTTTTAAAACTTTTTTACTATATTGTAATTTTTAAATTTATTATTGTTAGATGTAGCAGCATTGGAGTTGTAAGATGATCTAAATTAATAATTATGAATTGTTAAACTTAAACATCAAAATCGGAATCAGTAAATTGCAAATAAAATATTTTATATACAATTTTAGAAATTTGTTATACTTCAACATTAAACATAGATAAGCATGTACGTAAAATCACCTATATTTTGTTTAAGGATAATAACTGATTTTTGTGGTAATATTAAATATAAGATAAAAAGCGGGATTTGATTGTCTGAATTAATTAATGTCAGACCTTCTTTATACAAATTGTTTAGTATATATTTATATAGAATTTATTCTTAATTTTACAAGTTGTTAAGATATTGAATTGTGTAGAAAATAATGATTTATAATTAATTTTTTCAAACATTGATAAAATCTGTATTGTCTATATACACTTTTTTTCCTTTTAAAAAAAATCTTTTTATGAAAAATATTACCTGGATTTAAAATATAATTTTATTTTCAGTTCAAAATGATTTAATTTTCATTTTCAATATCCATCTACTTTTTCTTTGGAGGACATGACCTTCTGTATTGATAACATTGATTAATACAGATCATTGATTAACACAAACCTCTACCCTGTAAAAAAATGTGGTTAATATTTTCAGATTTCTCGATTCCATCTGACAACAGAAAGGGTTGGCAGGATTCAGGAAGCAAGAAAAATATTTTGTAGGGAAGTATGAAATGGTGAATTTATTGATTTGGTGAATAGGGATTTCAAGTCAGGTTCGTGAAGATCAGTGGATGCGTTATCTATCATTATTCGAGTAAAATAAATAATATAACATGTTTGCTCTAAGAGTGTAATTTAATTGCTTAAATCAATTCTTAGCAACATTTTAAAATTATACACAAAATTAGTCCCTATTTGGGTGAGCATAATTTAGTAGTAACAATTTAATTTGCAAAGTGGTATCTTTTTGATTTAAAAAAATATATCCCTTTCTATAGCACCTATGAAAAAAATAGTTATGAAAAAAAATTTTCATTAATTTATAAAGAAAATGAGATGAGTTGATTGGTCTATTTAGTGAGTTGTTGCATAGCCCCAAGTTTAAACATGCCTATGATAAACACTTAGCTCGAAGTATGAAAATTATTGATGACACTTTAGGAAATGATGCTTCTTGTGAAAATTACAACAATACTAAATTTTGAATAAAATAACCTAAAAAATTGCATTTTCTGAAGAAGAAAAAAAGTTTAATTTTTGTAGAAATGAGCCTAAAGGTTAGAGACTTGAATTTTCTCTAAAATTGTACCTTTGCATTGCAAAGCACTTTTAAAAAGCTAAAATTTAAAATCCAAGTCTGTATCACGTTTTGTTTTATTTCTACAAGGCCTTAAATAAAAAAAAAAAATTTAGGTTGTTTAAAATATTTTTACTCAAAATTTACCATGGTGGTATATATACTTTTGTCATTTATTAGCATAAATAGTAAACAAAGCTGCTGTATACATTTGAGTTGTCCTATTCAAACACATATACACAAAATAAATTTAAAATGCTCAAATGCACTAATTTAAAACACATTGAATTTGAATGATATATGACTGATCGTTAGACAATTTAATTTCAGAGATCGCACATTCTAAAACTCTTTCTATGCTTGGATTACTTTAAAAATTGACTTTAATAGATTTTTAATCATTTCTGAGCCCAATCCATAACCATCAAAAGTTTAAAGTTCAATAAACTTTGTTGTCCATGTTTCAAAAAGAGAAAACAACCATTGGCTTTATTGTAAATTGACCAAGGAAAACTCACAAATTTTCTCATTTATACTGAGAAAGTGAACAGTGTTTAGGAAATTCCTATTTGTGTACTACAGTACTAGATAAAACCAAAGACTACTTTTCAATGTAAGCCTGTGTCTCCTATCCATACAAAATTTAAACTATTAGGCTAAGTGCCCTATTAAACTCTAACCTACTTCTAATATTATAAGCAAATATGTCTAAATTAGAGTGTGTTTTCGACTATTGTTCTTCATTAACCCACTAGAAACCCCAGCACTGTCCTGTGCTCTACCTCTCCCTGACTCCGCCCTGTTACATTTGTCTTGGATAAAAAAGTTTAAATTTCAGTTGTTGTTCTTATCCTGACGTTTCATTAAAATCTATCATTAATTTTTATACTTGTAGCTATTTTTTAAAATAAACTTTGAGGTCATGTAACAACTCTCTGAATAAACTTCAATCCCATTTCATTTAAAAAAAAAATTAATAATGAACAAATTGTTCATAAATAATGTTTTTTAAGGGGCTATAAAAACGAAGATATGTAAAATAAACTTAAAACAGGGACAATTTTTCTGTGTAACTTTAAAATTTCCTTAAAAATTAATTTAAGCATACAATTACATGCTCAAAACCAAAAGAGTACTTACTCATTTTACTCAACTACATCTATTTATGCCAATGACCTCCGTTCTGTGTGTCTGATCAGAGATTTTAATTTCAATATTTGGATTTTACATTTATACTATGTGTTCAATAAGTCCCTCGACAGTAATGTAATGAACTGTTTCATGACCACTGTGCATGTAAACATACTGGTCCTCTATATTGTTCAACAACCTAGTATATTCAGTTTAATAGCTTTTAGTGTCACTGTAAACATGTTATACAAATGCGATGGCATAATATATTTGTTTTATTCCAATATAGTAAATTACTCGCTGGAGAGAGAATTTTTTAATTCAAAGTTGTTTTTTTAAATAAAAAATAGACAGTTTTGTGATTTTACTAAAATTATATGTTAGAATATAGTAATTAAATGTACAGTTTTGTTAATCCATGATGTACATGCAGTTTTATTAGAGCAGTATTCAGGAAATTTTGTTTGTTTGTCTACAGGTGAAAAATCACTGTGGTCACTATTACCTATATAACAAGGAGTACAAACTGCTTCTAAATGAAAAAATGAACTAAATAAAATAATAAGTAAATATCAGCTCACAAACACAGTAATATTAAAAATATTTAATTTAAAATTTGATGTATAATTTGAGTACAATCTTCTGCCAGTCCTAGCATTTTCTTATTATTACTGTTTGTCGACGTGTTTCAGAGTTCCTCCATTTTCAAGACCTAGTTTAGTACTTCTGACACGAAGATGAATAACCACCATCTCTTGACAAATTGAAAAATAGATGATCTCCATGAATCTACGAAGTTTTTAATTTTGCTCAGCTTATTTATCCAGTCTTTGTCTAACTGTCGAAAGAAATCATTTTAACCATGGATACAAAATCAAACGATATTACACGGTCATATATTTGGTGGAAAACTTACAGTTTCCTGGGCTTCATTATCTGTTCTAGTCTTTCCATCTAGTCTAATATTGTTGTAACACCCAGCTGAATGACACTCCAAATCCTCTTAGTCAATATCTGAATATAGAACACAGAATATTTTTAACTATAGGCTTAGGGAATACATATCTTGGATAGTTAGCAGCTCACTTTTGGAGTCAAAACGTACAAGATAGTGAACTGAAGCAGAGAAATGGTAAAATTTGGGGAAGTTGAGAGTAAGACAAACATACAACAGACTTGATTATCCAGTTTAGAACCATCTATGAAAATAATCTCAATAGATGGGCCGTTACTAGGAATACACATAAACTCATGGTAATATATGATATTTGAAACATTGTAAATCATCGACTAAACATTGAGTAAAATCATATAGTTAAGGTAGTATGGAACTTAAATTTTTAGGGGTATTGAAATAGAAGCAGTTGATTGCTGATGAAATTCATGCTTATTAGCCAAAAGGTTATTTTGTAAGACAGGTGAAATGATTTGGAGTGCAATCTTCAAACATGTGATATTTGTAACAGTTCTCTTATGATGAGATAGTGATGGCTAAGCATGTAAGCTTGAGACTGGAAGCTCCAGATACAAAGTTTGTGTTCAAAAAGTATCCACTCTGAATTTTAAACTATGCTTACGACAGTAGGTTCTTGGTGGTATTCCATTTTAATAATTAAAACAAACACTTTTTAGTATAAACCACAACACTTTTGTATAAATTTACCGACCATGGTTTCACTAGTTACAGCATTGTCAAGGTAGTTTAGATGAATGAAGAAGAAAGGTACAGTTCACAATTTCTAAACAATAGTTGGGTAAAACCCTCTGTTAACCTAAATAAAGGAGGGGGGAGAATGGGAAGGGCTATGACCTAGTTAATGGTTTGAGGAGTGGGGAGTTGTTAAATTCTAGTTGTTCATTTAAAACTAACACATTTTTATTCTTAATTATTCTATTAATTTCTAGATTTTCTAAATGATTAAATTTTTTAGATTTATTAGATACATCTAAAATTTTAAAATTCGAAACTATGCATTTTTTAATGGTTGGCAAAACTCGTGTGATCATAGCCAAAGTTCACTAAATGTCATCACTCTCTTCCACCCTGTCATAAAAAAAGGTTAAATTTTTTTTCAAAATGAAATGAAGATTCAGATATTTTTATAATCATACTTTTAATCATTTATAATGGAACCATACAAGTTGGATTTAAGATATCCTTTATTAAACCTCATGGTACCCTAGCAAACTTGTAGTCTCGTGAATTGTACTATTGGTCCTTCTCCTCTTACAAATCAGTGTTAACCACGGGCTTTTTACAACTATTTTTCTATCACATAATGACTCACCTAAACCTTTCATCAGATCTCTGTAGGTCTTACAGAATACTAATATACTGAGGAGGTAGGATCTTTTCATTTCAAAATTCAATCATTTAATTCACTCTTAATAATCATTCATTCACAGTTCTTAAATATCTCGAAACCACTATTTCTCTCTATAATATACAATAATAATAATTAAAACACAAATAACTAAATCTGAATAAAGAAATTAAATGTATTTCTCACACAAGTCATATTCTATGAATATTATAATATTTAGAAAAAAGATATTTAGAATTGAAGACTTTCAAAATGTGGCACAGTTAGTAAAGATCTTGACTCCTGAACTAACAAATAAATGATATCTCACTGAGAATTCTGTTATAGTTTCTAATTATAGTTGAATTAGTTTCAAATTCGGAACTACTTTGGTTAGTGCTGATCAATTGGGGGGGGGGGGGGAGCATACATATCGATGGACTAATGTGCAAGGGTCGTAACTCCAAAATGTGTTATTTTATAGGTGAGCTATAAAACTTTTTTTCTTTTTTTTTACTACTTTCAAACTAATGCAAATTTACTACAT
The DNA here is from genome assembly GCA_963513935.1 of Aphrophora alni. Classification (NCBI taxonomy): domain Eukaryota; kingdom Metazoa; phylum Arthropoda; class Insecta; order Hemiptera; family Aphrophoridae; genus Aphrophora; species Aphrophora alni. The sequence goes on along the minus strand of OY740765.1, from coordinate 11,757,925 downwards.
TTAGTTAGTTTTTATATATTTTTATTTAACTAAATGGAGTTACAGCTTTTACGCTGTAGCCCCTAGTTTAAAAAAATTATTGAGGGATTCAAATAAAATCATTGGTTGGTTAATTAAAATTATAATTAAGGTAGTCATTGTTTTAATACAAGCTAGTTATTTCAATACTTTGTAACAGTTCGAAAATTTGGGTGTTGTATGTATTTATGATTAATATGAAAGTTACTTTTGTTCATTAAAAAATGCCACACGTTGAGCGACATTTGTAACAATTCAAAAATTTAGCTGAAGTTACTTATTTATTTGTTATTATCTTATTAAATTGCTCGACTTTAGGGCGCCAGGTTGCCTTAGCATACCAATTTAAAAAAAAGAATGAATTTAATTATTTATAAAATCTCTGGGGTCGCAGGCTCTTTTTACAGTGTACTTACAGTGGATTTTGGTTTTAAATGAGAACACTTTGGCTGAAATGTTACAAAGAAAACATTTATTAAATAAAAATCACAATTATTTCTATACAGTGACATAGACATATCCTGAAAACAAACATGAATATTATTTTCCTGATTAAAAATCTTTTATCTGAATTTACTTCTTTAAATTTGAATCAAAAAAACTAAATTTTATGAATTTCATACTTTGCATTTTAATGTTGCAACCAAAGAATTTAAATCATTAAAAAATTAATGTTCTGTGTCTCTAAAGAAGACTTAAATATGTTTAAAGAAATTTTTATAAAGTTTTAATTTTAAGGATTTACCTTTTTTATTAAAATTCTAATCATCTATATATTCTATATCTAATATTGAACAACACAAATTCTATCAAATTCATACATGGTTTAAAAATAAGAGTTTCTGAAACGTGGATACCAAACACGTTATTGTTTCGTTGAAAACACTTTGAATCCGTGGTTGACTTCTCCTATTGTCCAAGACACCATGATCCCGCCTCGTGGAAATGCTCTCTCCGTTATAATGACATCCTCGAATCGTTTCTCTCTTTGATTTATAGAATTCATATTTATTTTCTGTTTATCAAAATGAAAATTAATATTCATTTAAATTAAAATTTCTTTTGATATTTCTCACAAATAACAGTCTTGTCTATAAATATTATCAACTCAGCATTAACACTGAACGTTCATGTCTCATTCTACAAGTTTAAACATTAGCTTAAAAGTTCACTATTTATAACAATCACGTTCAATACTTTGAATATGGGTTTATAGTCCTATTGTCCAGAAAATATTCAGAACTCAAACCTTTGACTCATGGAAGTCATTGCAAAGAAAAACCGCATGGTAATTCATTCTACTATTTAACAAAGTCTCTCGTAAAGTCAGTCTCTAACAATTCTTTGTACACTGATTTTTCACTGTCTGTACCTTATGTCAATATCAACTCTATTGTCCCTTCTAAATTATAAAATCTTACATTCTATCGGTTTTTTATTGTTCTATTTGATAACGCACAAACGTCGAAATACGTCTGAACCCTTCAATCACTGAACTGAGACTGTTGTTGCCATGAGGCAAATTCTTACTTCCTTCCTTTTTTAATTGGAAACCGGCTCTAGCCTCCTCCATAATTTGTTTCCGCCGTTCCACACAGTCCACACACCCCTTTCTCTACACACATTTTATTAATTATTATTGATAGAAGAAAACACTTGTACCTAATCCCACAATACTAAAATTACACATCTATACATTTTAATTTATACCTACACTAAACATCGTAATTCATTATGTTGCCTTGAAAATCCATTTTACTTCCCTTACATAATTTGACGAAAGCTACGCTTTATTCACTGGCTTCTCCCACTCTCTGTATTTTTAATCTCGCGCGTTTAACATCTATTACAAATTTGATTTTTCACATTGTCACAACATAGAAAATAAAAGCCTTAAAAGTTACTATTTTAACTACAACCATGGTAGATTGTCATAAAACTAATGATACTCTGATGGCACAGTTTTTGTCAAACTTTGGAGATCATCATACTTAGATTTTGTTATTGACGCACTTTCAGGCAGCAAGAGTAAAGTTTGGTTTTGAAGTAGACCCTTACTGGTATAATGCGCCACTCATCCTTGAAACAAAGCTTGCACTGTATTTCCATGAAGTGAACTTCAGTGCGTGGAGATCAGTCACACAAGGGTCTCCAGTCTTTTCCCCTGGGCGAATGGATTTGAAATACTTCAGATCTCCATACTTGTGGGAAAATGTGTGGTCCAAATATTTAACAGAGTAAAGGGATGAGTTCTTGCAAGCTTTTTAAATAGCATTGACATAATCGGAAGGACAATTAAAATTTTTGTTTCTAACTTGCCTTTCGATTTGAGCGTGGATCGAGTCAGCTTCCATTTGGGTATGGCCCTTTTAAAAAATATTTTTGCTCAATTGTTATGTTTTTTAATATAGGCAAATTAAAGATTTTATTTGCCAGAACTGCATTTCTAGTTTAACAGCAGCAGCCATCTCTATACAAAATTATTTAACTATTAGGCGTTGGATATTGGTTAATAACATCACAGATGCAGGAAGCAAACTCGTTTGCACTTAAGCCCCCTTCAGACTCATGCCAAACATAACAAATGGCTTCTTTAATTTTAAGATTATAAAAGGTGAAATTGTGAATTGTCAGTTTTGTCTTATGATAAAGACAAGAAACATGGGATTTAGGGTATTGGAGAACACTTTGAAGGTCCATTGTAAACACATTATTATCTTCAGTGTCCTTGTCCTTATTCTTTTCCAGCCTAGCTTCATTATTTTTCTGTATGTGGACATTGTAGAAGTCTTCGGTCAAGTTCCCTGTTTGGTAACCGACACCCACTTCACACTCGTCCTTTAAACTTATATTTTTGTCAGAAGAAGTAAGATAAAAAGTTGTTATGGACAGAGACTTTACATTTTTTTCAGTAGACCACCTACAAATTTGTATTTTTTATACAAATTGTGTTTCAATATCCAGTTAGGTTCTAGGTAGAGTTTATCTGTTGACGATATACAATAGTGCGATTCCATTTTTGATAAATAATAAAAAAAACTTTTCAGTTCTGCTCTTGGTTCTTCAAAAAGTTTTTTTCTAGATTCAGAAATCTTTTTGTACTTTTCATGGCTGCTGGAACTACAATTGTTCTCATTTTCTGTAGAGTGGTAATTGTTTGTTTTTGTTGTTGTAACTCCTTTATTTGTTGTTTTATTCTTCCAATTGCGAATAGCTTTATCTCTAATGGCTCAAGAACATTGTTTTGCAGACCCTGACTTTCCCTTGATTTTTTTGAAGAAAGTATAGGAACAAACACCCCTCTTGCTAGAGTATTATCCTTGTAATTTCTAGCTCTTGCTGTGGATCACATAACGATAAACAAATCTACATACAGTCTTTTTTCACTCCATGATAACTCCCAAAATTTGTGAAGAAAAAAATTATTTCTATCTTCTTCTCTGATAGCATTGCATTTATACTTTGATTTACTTGGGTTTGACTTGCAAGAACACCTTACCTTAATTTGTCTTCTTTCTTTACTTATTTCAAAGTTCCATTTGCCATCAACACGCTTTTTCCACATATAGTTATATTTACCTACTTCTCTTGCTTTTTCGTTCTTATTTACCCCCCCCTCCCCAAATAATTTTCATTTCCATTGTGACATTTCTTCCTGTTCTTTATCTTCCGTAATTACTGATTGTCACATCATTCTTCTGTCGAAGGATTTAAATTCCCTTGTGTATCAGAAGAGCTTAGGTCATTTTGATCCAGTACATTATTATTATCAGGGCTTGGAGGTAGGCCTATTACATGCTCATTATCATTCTGGTCCTTTTCTTGGGTTTGATTTTCCACCTCCGTGGTGTTGAAGGTGAGATTATCATCAAGATAAGATTATCAATTCTGCACTACACATCGTTGTCATCTGTACATTAGCATGTTAAGTATACTTACGACCTTTGCACATTAGGCCATTTATATGCTATATTTTTAATTATAAATGTAATTAAAATAGCAAGTATATAGCAAGTAGTATTACTATATACTCTCCCTTTCCCCATTTTAGGTATAATGTTAGTAATTCTGAATTGCTTGAGTTTGTACTGATCACACTATATACCACCCTCCCATGCATACATTCATACATTGGGACAAATATGTTATATAAGTAGTTGTGAACTGTTTTAAGTACTTTTTTATTACCCAATATAACTTGCTACCTAATTCCACACATTAGGACTAGGACTTATATTACTTTTTTTCCTCTCCTAGTTTGCCGATCAACAGACTTGGAATATATTCATGAAGCTTCGTATTTTGGAGCCTGTCATTAAACATGGAATCTTTCACATGTAAAGCAAGAATGTTAGCCATGAGACAACCAGAGGCTCTTCATATTATGTTATTGAATTCAACCATATCTTTTAGCTTTTATATAGGAGCCTATGTACACAAGTAAGAATATATTGCCTACCACTAAAAAACCAAACATTTTGTTCATACATAAATTATAACGCAAACATTCTAATTTATTTCATATTTGAATTATACAAACTCTCTGGAGAAATAAAACTAGAAACTTAGAGTAAGTACAATCCTTTAATCAGTAAATTGATTGCAGATCGAGAATACTTCACAACTATTACACATTAGATTAGTTCCTGAAAAGGTTTTTTTTCTTGTTGTTTAAAGGCAAAACACCTTTCGGTCATCATAGCCTTATATCAAAAAGGGAAGAAAAGATCAGAAAAAAGACCCCTATTCCTCATATATTTTAATAGCGTGATGGTAGGAAAAGAACAAGAGTTGGTAAACAAGTAGGATCTGTTAGAAAAGATGAGAGGGTTATACTGACAGCACCCAAAGAGATGCAGGCATTGGAGTAGTGGCACATTCTTTACCTCCGCCAATAGCTTAGAGCAGCGGTTAACAACCGGTGGGTCGTGACCCACTAGTGTGTCCCAGAAGGGTTCCAGGTGGGTCACGACTCGATTCTAAAACTATCAGAAACCATCGAATAAATCATCAGAAAAGATAAAAAAAATCAAAACAAATCGAATTGTGTTTTGATTGTTTTCTTGATATTTGTGGCATGTGGGGTAGACACCAGAACCACTACATCCCAGATCCACCCCCCTCTCGGCAACACCGCTCCCCATCCCGTTCTTCCCCCACACTGTCGAAGGTCACGCCATTTACTAATCTCAGCTACTCAGTCTTACCGTGGACATCGTGCAGTGATGTCTTTATCATTCATTTATCTCTTTATCTCAACGTAGCTTCCTTTAAAAAATCATGATCATCGTCGTTTATTCGCAGAATTCCTCAAATCTCCCTTTATTTCATTAAAATCGTCGCATATTTCCTTTATTTCATTAAAATCGTCGCATATTTCCTTTATTTCATCGTAGTATTCAAAAAACCTCTTAAAAACTAAAAAATTACCATTAATGCAACTTAACTACTCTTTTTATAAAAGCTTCTTAACAGAACAACTTCATTTTAAATACCACTTTACTCAACAATTCTGTAAAGTCATCATCTTCTTATAAAAACTCAAAAAATCTCTCATTTAAACTACTTCATATTAAAATCTTCTTAATCTTCTATTACATGTATACAAAAACTTCAAAAATAAATAAAATTTACATTGTTTCCCAGCTAACACCGTATTTCATCAAAATCTTTTGACACCTTTATCAAATAACTTCTTACAATCATCTATTGTTTTAAATTCAAACATTATTTATTAAAAAAAACATTACTTATTCATTTCATTTATCAATTTCATCAAAATCTCTCTTATCATTGTTAATTTACTATTCCTTCCTTTAAAAAACAAAAACTTAAACATTTTTAACTCCATTATTCATTTTATTACCATTTCATTATTAAAAAACAAAAAACTTCAATATTATTATCATCTTAGCAATGCCTCTTGAAAACCACTCAATTCCTTTACAAGTCACCTTTCAAATCTCAAATTATTTAAATCTAACAATATTTTGCATATAATTACTTATTTTATTATTCTTAACTATTGTAAACAAATATCAAATACTTTTTTTTTTTTTATAAGCCAAGCATTATTACTCTTAATCTATTATATACATTTAAAAAATTACTATCTTTCTTACTAAATTACTCCAATTCTGACTCGTCCGGTTTTATTTTGTATATATACAGATTGATCAGTTCTGTATACACTACACTTTATCTTTCTTCTATCATCTGTCTAAAGTATCATTACATGGAAATTCTATGTAATATTATATCAAATTATTATTGTCTTAACCGTTGTTACAAAATCTCCATCATCTTATCAAAAAAATACTTTCAATTTTACTTAAACATTTTAATTTCAAAACTTTTACAAATTTTAACTCATCATTATTCAAAATTTACTTTTTTATCCAAATTTTAATTATTTAGTAGTCTCTTGTATATTCTCCTATTATCTCCAATATCCGCGACACTTCTTGTCGACTTAATTACACTTTGTATCCTTCTGATTACAACTTTAGACACTTACATTGAAGTCTGCATTATGATTTTCAGATGTGAGAAGGTTGAAATGCAAAATTCCTACTCAGTTCAGAATAAAGCCCCAATCACAACCTTACAACCACAATACACCTTTAATGCTGTCTACATGCCTTATTTCTAAGAATAAGACATGTTTTCGACTACCGTTACCCTGCCTTCCTCCCAATATGTTCATGTACTCCTTAAATGCATTTACACGAAGAAAATTTTTAAAATTCATAAAAAATTTCATTCAAATCGTATCATCCGAAGTTGAAATAATGTTTATTTTTTACCAAGCTTATTACTAGCATCGTCGATTTTCTGTTTATTTAATCCTTTCTAGATGTTATTATTCCAATTCAAAAAGAAGATTTTATTTTTAAAATTTATTCTAAGTTCTTTACTTAGAAGTTTACTTTTAATTCTATAAAAGTTATTCAAATAGCCAACCTTTATTCTATTTATTTTATTTAAAATCAATTATCCTTTATTTAAGTAATTTTTATTTGAAAACGCAAGTTAAATTAGAATTATAAACCAAAAGTTTTTCATTTTCAGAACAGCATATTCGTAACACCCTGTATCTCGTCTCAATGTCATAGGCAATAGAATCTTAGGCTTGATTTAAGCATAAACAAGTCCCCTCGGTATGAGACAATCCTTATCTGTCTACTGATAAGACATGAAAACCTTTTAGTTCCAATACGGTCTATAGATGAATCTCTACTCTCTCGTCACATCTTATTGAATATTTAATATTGAATCCACCTACTTAATATTGAATATTATTTCTTTAACATTAAATATTATTGATTTCCATTAGATGCACTGAATCTTTGCTTCTAACCAACTTGCTTATCTAGTCACGTTCTATAATTATTTATTATTGGAATAAACAACATTCAGAGTTATCTACTGATATAAACCTAGCGTCTTTCACTTAGCAAATACCTACACGTTTTCTAAATATTATTTCTTCTATAAACATATAAAGTTATTCACTGCTATAATCCAGCGTCTTTACTCTAACAAATACTGAAACCTTTCTTAAACTAAACTTCTAACATTTTACGCTTGGCTTATAATTACTTTCTATATTTCTGTCTTAGCTTACAAAATTTATTAGTACACACAATTTATTAATATTCATAACTCTTAATTATTCATTATCAAACTTAAACTTATTTATTAACAAAATTCTTATTCTATTAATTATTTTTCAAAATCAAGTCCTTGTGTTATTATAAAAATGTCTTTACATTATTATTAGTCATTCCAAATATTCAATTGATTACAACAATTATAAATTATCCATTTTTTTCGATGGTTCCCCGATTGGTGAAAGATTTTGTAAAATATAGCCTGCTCTCTTAACATAATTACAACGTTAAATACCTCTGTCCACATGGACAGTTTGTCTACCATAGTCATCACAACAGACCCTTTCCTAACAAAAGATTCCCCTTTGTTATTGTCTCGGAGTATTGACAAAACACCTTTCTCTTTCTCATTCTCAGGCATATCTACATTTCTCTTTCTCTCAAACATCTTAGAATCTAATGACCTACATTTGTCAGCTGTCAGCTTGGGAATCCTCACCCCACCATTATCGTATATTACTGTAAAGTCTTCTTTTAATATTTCCTTTTTAAACTTGTATTCAAAGCTACTCTTTTCATAAAAACTTTTAATTTCTTGCTCTTGGATTCTAAAAACATTTCTAAATTTTAACATTATGTTACTTTCAAAACCTATTGTCCTACAATAGCTTTGTTTCCTTACAAATACAATTAATTCTTTTGTTATCACATTATTTACTTTTACTTTGTTTTTTGAATTAATTATACCTATTCCAACCCCACCAAACTTATTCACTTCAACATTACTTGTTATTTCTAGATTTACCTTGTTACCTAACCCATTATTCATTATTTTAGAAATTTCTTGGACACAGTCATTCACACAATTGTCCTCTATTATTATCAAATCATCTGACATCTCTTTTGTTTCATTAAAACTGTTAATTTCTACTTCAGCTACTACTTGATCTAAATTATTATCTATGTTACCAATATCTTCTACCAAAACACCTTCTACACTATTAATCTGTTCAAATTCTACTTTTTTCTCACAATAGCTCACTTCAATTTCTACTTTATTATTAGTTTCCATTACATTAATTTCCATTTTAAGATTCTGTTCTAATTTTACATAATCTGATTTTATTTCAACCCTCATTTCTTCAAATTTTTTACACATTGCTTCTTTTAAATCTAAATTATCTTGTCTTAGCTCTAACTTGTTTTGTTTTAAGTCATTGTTTATTTTATCCAATTTAACATTATTCTGTTCAAGTTTAATATTAAAATCTTCTAGTTTAGCATTGATTTCCAGCTTATTTTGATCAAATTTATTACTTATTTCTTTTAATTCCAAATTGTTTTGATCAAACCTATTATTTATACATTCAAACTTCTTATCATTATCTCGTTTAAATTCTAGATTATTCTGTTCAATTTTATTATTTGTTTCTTTTAATTCTGAACTATTTTGACTAAATTTACCATTCATCTCTTTCATCATTACTTCCAACATTCTCATTACTTTATCATCTCTATTTAATCTATCTTGCTCAATTATCCTAACCTGTTCAGTCCTTAAATTATTATTATTATTAATACCCTCCATTTTATTTAAATTTTGATCTTCCTTTACCAAATTGCTATTATTATTTACTAAGTCACTTGAAACCTTATCTTTTCCATCAAAATCATTAACCCCACCATTTTTCTTAACTTTTAAATTTTCATTATTATCTACCTCCATTTTAACTATTATTATGTTTACCTTTAGTTTTAAATTTAAATTTTAGTTACCAAAATCATCATCCTAACCTGTTCATTATTATTAACATTTATATTTTCTAACTCCATTTTTATCTTATATTTAACACAAAAAATTTTAAAAAAGAATCTTTCTTATTTTATTTAGAGAGTCCTTACCTTGATTAAATGTTCGCATTACCAAAATCACTGTACTTTCGACTAAAAAAGCCCACAGTTGCGGCGACATTTGTAACAGTTCGAAAATTTGGGTGTTGTATGTATTTATGATTAATATGAAAGTTACTTTTGTTCATTAAAAAATGCCACACGTTGAGCGACATTTGTAACAATTCAAAAATTTAGCTGAAGTTACTTATTTATTTGTTATTATCTTATTAAATTGCTCGACTTTAGGGCGCCAGGTTGCCTTAGCATACCAATTTAAAAAAAAGAATGAATTTAATTATTTATAAAATCTCTGGGGTCGCAGGCTCTTTTTACAGTGTACTTACAGTGGATTTTGGTTTTAAATGAGAACACTTTGGCTGAAATGTTACAAAGAAAACATTTATTAAATAAAAATCACAATTATTTCTATACAGTGACATAGACATATCCTGAAAACAAACATGAATATTATTTTCCTGATTAAAAATCTTTTATCTGAATTTACTTCTTTAAATTTGAATCAAAAAAACTAAATTTTATGAATTTCATACTTTGCATTTTAATGTTGCAACCAAAGAATTTAAATCATTAAAAAATTAATGTTCTGTGTCTCTAAAGAAGACTTAAATATGTTTAAAGAAATTTTTATAAAGTTTTAATTTTAAGGATTTACCTTTTTTATTAAAATTCTAATCATCTATATATTCTATATCTAATATTGAACAACACAAATTCTATCAAATTCATACATGGTTTAAAAATAAGAGTTTCTGAAACGTGGATACCAAACACGTTATTGTTTCGTTGAAAACACTTTGAATCCGTGGTTGACTTCTCCTATTGTCCAAGACACCATGATCCCGCCTCGTGGAAATGCTCTCTCCGTTATAATGACATCCTCGAATCGTTTCTCTCTTTGATTTATAGAATTCATATTTATTTTCTGTTTATCAAAATGAAAATTAATATTCATTTAAATTAAAATTTCTTTTGATATTTCTCACAAATAACAGTCTTGTCTATAAATATTATCAACTCAGCATTAACACTGAACGTTCATGTCTCATTCTACAAGTTTAAACATTAGCTTAAAAGTTCACTATTTATAACAATCACGTTCAATACTTTGAATATGGGTTTATAGTCCTATTGTCCAGAAAATATTCAGAACTCAAACCTTTGACTCATGGAAGTCATTGCAAAGAAAAACCGCATGGTAATTCATTCTACTATTTAACAAAGTCTCTCGTAAAGTCAGTCTCTAACAATTCTTTGTACACTGATTTTTCACTGTCTGTACCTTATGTCAATATCAACTCTATTGTCCCTTCTAAATTATAAAATCTTACATTCTATCGGTTTTTTATTGTTCTATTTGATAACGCACAAACGTCGAAATACGTCTGAACCCTTCAATCACTGAACTGAGACTGTTGTTGCCATGAGGCAAATTCTTACTTCCTTCCTTTTTTAATTGGAAACCGGCTCTAGCCTCCTCCATAATTTGTTTCCGCCGTTCCACACAGTCCACACACCCCTTTCTCTACACACATTTTATTAATTATTATTGATAGAAGAAAACACTTGTACCTAATCCCACAATACTAAAATTACACATCTATACATTTTAATTTATACCTACACTAAACATCGTAATTCATTATGTTGCCTTGAAAATCCATTTTACTTCCCTTACATAATTTGACGAAAGCTACGCTTTATTCACTGGCTTCTCCCACTCTCTGTATTTTTAATCTCGCGCGTTTAACATCTATTACAAATTTGATTTTTCACATTGTCACAACATAGAAAATAAAAGCCTTAAAAGTTACTATTTTAACTACAACCATGGTAGATTGTCATAAAACTAATGATACTCTGATGGCACAGTTTTTGTCAAACTTTGGAGATCATCATACTTAGATTTTGTTATTGACGCACTTTCAGGCAGCAAGAGTAAAGTTTGGTTTTGAAGTAGACCCTTACTGGTATAATGCGCCACTCATCCTTGAAACAAAGCTTGCACTGTATTTCCATGAAGTGAACTTCAGTGCGTGGAGATCAGTCACACAAGGGTCTCCAGTCTTTTCCCCTGGGCGAATGGATTTGAAATACTTCAGATCTCCATACTTGTGGGAAAATGTGTGGTCCAAATATTTAACAGAGTAAAGGGATGAGTTCTTGCAAGCTTTTTAAATAGCATTGACATAATCGGAAGGACAATTAAAATTTTTGTTTCTAACTTGCCTTTCGATTTGAGCGTGGATCGAGTCAGCTTCCATTTGGGTATGGCCCTTTTAAAAAATATTTTTGCTCAATTGTTATGTTTTTTAATATAGGCAAATTAAAGATTTTATTTGCCAGAACTGCATTTCTAGTTTAACAGCAGCAGCCATCTCTATACAAAATTATTTAACTATTAGGCGTTGGATATTGGTTAATAACATCACAGATGCAGGAAGCAAACTCGTTTGCACTTAAGCCCCCTTCAGACTCATGCCAAACATAACAAATGGCTTCTTTAATTTTAAGATTATAAAAGGTGAAATTGTGAATTGTCAGTTTTGTCTTATGATAAAGACAAGAAACATGGGATTTAGGGTATTGGAGAACACTTTGAAGGTCCATTGTAAACACATTATTATCTTCAGTGTCCTTGTCCTTATTCTTTTCCAGCCTAGCTTCATTATTTTTCTGTATGTGGACATTGTAGAAGTCTTCGGTCAAGTTCCCTGTTTGGTAACCGACACCCACTTCACACTCGTCCTTTAAACTTATATTTTTGTCAGAAGAAGTAAGATAAAAAGTTGTTATGGACAGAGACTTTACATTTTTTTCAGTAGACCACCTACAAATTTGTATTTTTTATACAAATTGTGTTTCAATATCCAGTTAGGTTCTAGGTAGAGTTTATCTGTTGACGATATACAATAGTGCGATTCCATTTTTGATAAATAATAAAAAAAACTTTTCAGTTCTGCTCTTGGTTCTTCAAAAAGTTTTTTTCTAGATTCAGAAATCTTTTTGTACTTTTCATGGCTGCTGGAACTACAATTGTTCTCATTTTCTGTAGAGTGGTAATTGTTTGTTTTTGTTGTTGTAACTCCTTTATTTGTTGTTTTATTCTTCCAATTGCGAATAGCTTTATCTCTAATGGCTCAAGAACATTGTTTTGCAGACCCTGACTTTCCCTTGATTTTTTTGAAGAAAGTATAGGAACAAACACCCCTCTTGCTAGAGTATTATCCTTGTAATTTCTAGCTCTTGCTGTGGATCACATAACGATAAACAAATCTACATACAGTCTTTTTTCACTCCATGATAACTCCCAAAATTTGTGAAGAAAAAAATTATTTCTATCTTCTTCTCTGATAGCATTGCATTTATACTTTGATTTACTTGGGTTTGACTTGCAAGAACACCTTACCTTAATTTGTCTTCTTTCTTTACTTATTTCAAAGTTCCATTTGCCATCAACACGCTTTTTCCACATATAGTTATATTTACCTACTTCTCTTGCTTTTTCGTTCTTATTTACCCCCCCCCTCCCCAAATAATTTTCATTTCCATTGTGACATTTCTTCCTGTTCTTTATCTTCCGTAATTACTGATTGTCACATCATTCTTCTGTCGAAGGATTTAAATTCCCTTGTGTATCAGAAGAGCTTAGGTCATTTTGATCCAGTACATTATTATTATCAGGGCTTGGAGGTAGGCCTATTACATGCTCATTATCATTCTGGTCCTTTTCTTGGGTTTGATTTTCCACCTCCGTGGTGTTGAAGGTGAGATTATCATCAAGATAAGATTATCAATTCTGCACTACACATCGTTGTCATCTGTACATTAGCATGTTAAGTATACTTACGACCTTTGCACATTAGGCCATTTATATGCTATATTTTTAATTATAAATGTAATTAAAATAGCAAGTATATAGCAAGTAGTATTACTATATACTCTCCCTTTCCCCATTTTAGGTATAATGTTAGTAATTCTGAATTGCTTGAGTTTGTACTGATCACACTATATACCACCCTCCCATGCATACATTCATACATTGGGACAAATATGTTATATAAGTAGTTGTGAACTGTTTTAAGTACTTTTTTATTACCCAATATAACTTGCTACCTAATTCCACACATTAGGACTAGGACTTATATTACTTTTTTTCCTCTCCTAGTTTGCCGATCAACAGACTTGGAATATATTCATGAAGCTTCGTATTTTGGAGCCTGTCATTAAACATGGAATCTTTCACATGTAAAGCAAGAATGTTAGCCATGAGACAACCAGAGGCTCTTCATATTATGTTATTGAATTCAACCATATCTTTTAGCTTTTATATAGGAGCCTATGTACACAAGTAAGAATATATTGCCTACCACTAAAAAACCAAACATTTTGTTCATACATAAATTATAACGCAAACATTCTAATTTATTTCATATTTGAATTATACAAACTCTCTGGAGAAATAAAACTAGAAACTTAGAGTAAGTACAATCCTTTAATCAGTAAATTGATTGCAGATCGAGAATACTTCACAACTATTACACATTAGATTAGTTCCTGAAAAGGTTTTTTTTCTTGTTGTTTAAAGGCAAAACACCTTTCGGTCATCATAGCCTTATATCAAAAAGGGAAGAAAAGATCAGAAAAAAGACCCCTATTCCTCATATATTTTAATAGCGTGATGGTAGGAAAAGAACAAGAGTTGGTAAACAAGTAGGATCTGTTAGAAAAGATGAGAGGGTTATACTGACAGCACCCAAAGAGATGCAGGCATTGGAGTAGTGGCACATTCTTTACCTCCGCCAATAGCTTAGAGCAGCGGTTAACAACCGGTGGGTCGTGACCCACTAGTGTGTCCCAGAAGGGTTCCAGGTGGGTCACGACTCGATTCTAAAACTATCAGAAACCATCGAATAAATCATCAGAAAAGATAAAAAAAATCAAAACAAATCGAATTGTGTTTTGATTGTTTTCTTGATATTTGTGGCATGTGGGGTAGACACCAGAACCACTACATCCCAGATCCACCCCCCTCTCGGCAACACCGCTCCCCATCCCGTTCTTCCCCCACACTGTCGAAGGTCACGCCATTTACTAATCTCAGCTACTCAGTCTTACCGTGGACATCGTGCAGTGAGTTACTGTTACATATTTGGTGCAGCTAGTTGTACAACGTGTTGGTGTTTGGATTGAATTTTCGCTTTGTGGTTGTGTTGTGGTTTAGTAAAGCTTTTAAGATAGACAAGGTTGAAAACAGGATCTTTTGGTAATAGGACAATTTCTAAAGTAATTATTGATGAAGGTGATCCTGGCCCATCAAATACTAACCTAATAAATTCTGAAAAGGGTAAAGTACAGGTGAATGCAAAGAAACCAAAAACTTTCTTCAGGAAATATATTACAGATTATATCAAATATGGGTTTACATTTGTAGGCACAGAGGAAGAACCATTACCTCAATGTTTAATTTGCTTTGAAACATTGGCAAATCAAAGCATGAAGCCTTCTAAGCTAGAAAGACACATAACTAAACACCCAAAACGTGTTAATAAGCCTATAGCTTTTTTCAAAATAAGAAAAGAGATTTGACATCGACTAGAACCAGTATGGAAAATGTCTCAACAGGACGTGAAAATAAAAAGGTTACAATGGTTTCGTACCAACTGTCAGGGTTGATTGCCAAAAAAAGTGCACCTCATACAGCAGGTGAGAATATCATTTTGCCAGCTGTTAAGCTTATTTCTGCCTCTTTTTTTGACGAGAAAAAGCAACCAAGAAAATATGGGAAATACCACTACTGTTTTAAATAACACGGTTAAAAGGAGGATAGAAGAAATGGCTGAGAATATAAAACATTAACTTATTTCTGCTTTAAAACGAAGTGACTTTTACTCCTTACAATTGGATGAAAGCACTGATATAGCTGATAATGCCAATTTATTAGCTTTTGTAAGATTTGAGACCAATGAATCAGTAAAAGAAGAAATGTTATTTTGCAGACCTTTACCTACCAGAACGACTGGGGCTGATATTTTCAACTGTTTGGATGGTTTTATGAAAAAAACAAAATTGACTGCTCTAATTGTGTCGGAGCAACAACCGATGGAGCCCGTGCCATGTCTGGCATTTACTCAGGACTAGCAGCGAAAGTTACGGCAATTTTTCCATTAGTTAAACCATTGTTAACCATTTTCAAATCAGAAAACAAATTGTTTATCAATAATCAAATTGTATCTTCAAAAAGCATATATATTTGCAATATTTGATGGTAAATTATATATACACAAGGTAGGGATACAATACAAATAAGGTTTCATACTCCACCGTGGACCGATGGACCTTGGAGGTATTCCAAAGAGGAAAGGTGGGTCGCCAGCTGAAAAAGGTTGGGAACCACTGGCTTAGAGTAACATAAATTAATAATACCACAGACAAAATTTTCGATAATTGCGAGTATTAGCTAGAGCACATTAGTTTTTATTTAATGTAGGTACTTTTTAGGACTATGGACCTTTATTTTATGTTCTTTTTTTTACAAGGCTATGGCGAAATAGAGTGTTTTCACCTTCAACAAGAGGGGGGGGGGGGGGATGAGTAGTAGACTAGTATAATAGAGTGCCCAGCCAGATCTCCTGGTCTGTCCTCTCTTGATTAATTTTTGTTTGGGACAATCTTTAACAACCTTAAATTTTAAAATTTCTTACCATTCTCTAGATATTAGGAATATTTCACACTTTATGTAAATCCTGTATATTTTATATAATGGTACTCGGTTGCGCAGTTTTCTCTCTAGCAAACAGAGATTTCTCTCTAACAAAGATTTTAATAAATTATGTAACAATTAAATCTAAAAACAAAATCCATATTTAGAAGGCAAAATATTATAAGGGAAAAAAGGAATTATTTCGAGATTTAAAGTCGGAATTTTTCTGAAATGAATGTTGAAATTATTCCAAATCGATAATATTCGGGAAAAAAACCAGAATATTGTGACTTAATGTCGGAATTTAAAAAAATAATAATTTCACGATGTCCCTTCTACGACGTCATAAAATTTCAGCGACATTGTGCTGAAATTTACTATAATAATAAATGATACCACAGACAATAAATTAAGATGTCTGTGCTAATACATTAAAACTTGCACTCAACATTACTGTGCTTACAATGATATTTTTATATAAGACTTTTTTTATTTTTGAGAAAAATATATAAATATATGCTAAAAAAATTACATGTTACACTTTGGTAACACATTGTAGTAAAACAGGAACTTAGGCCTAAACCATAAACAATATGTACATGGTAGGCTAAAATTGATTTATATCTGTAGTAAAGATTATTACTAAAAATATGTCATAAAATGAGGAGTTATTTATTTTAAAACTATAATATGCGTATCTAATAACAAGTTAAATTATTTGTACGGTGCCAAATCTAAATCCAACACCGTCGTCAATACAACATACAAAGGTGACTGAAATGGACCGCAGTAATAGGAATTTGTTAACGAATTAAAAATATCAGAATAAGGAAAACAATAATAATTAATAAATATCATCGGAAACGTACAGTAACAGATATAGATCCACAGTCGAAGTAAATTATTTTATACTAGTCACAACAATCTAGTGTCACAAGTATTTATTTCTTTTTGTAGGTGACTGTGACTTTAAAATACCTGTGGCAAAGTCATAGGCAGTGAAATGCCGAATATCTCTAGTAACCATTGGTTGTATTGGTACTAGGTAGACACGCCTTGTTTATTTGTGTGATGAGTTTGTTTATGTCACTGTGAAGTTTTTGAAATAGTAAGCTATTTATTGTTTAGTATAATTATATATCATATACATAAAATCATATTAACAACTGTCTTAATTTTAAGAAACCTAATTCTATAATGTATATATAACCTAATTGTAAGTTTACTTTCAGCTAATGAAATAGCACAATAGTCTTTTCCCTACAAGTGGTTAAGGTAACTTTTTCACAAAATCATAAAAAATGGTACAAGTATAGACATTTCTATATCATTATTTTCAGCATAAAGTATTCTATTGAATGATAAAAATTACTCCCCTATATATTGTTTTGCTTCTAGTGTGATCAATGTAGAAGTTTGGATTTCTACAAAACATTTTTCACACAATGTAACTATTATAAAAAAATATTATATTCAAAAACCATTATATACAAAAAATTTTAAATTTATCTTTGATTTAAAAAATTTATAGTTTTTACAAAGTATTATGTTAAAAAAAAGTTATAGCCTAGTAACTCAAAATCCGAAAGTATATTCTGAGGCACAGAATGGTATTTATTTACATAAAGGTAACTGCTAATTTTCGGGATTTTTTAAAAATACCCTACAACATGCCTTACTTCTTAAGAATAAATAATGTTTTCATTGCGGAGGTCACTTTTTTTCACTGAAAAATTACAATTTACAAACTATCAAATCGATGGGTTTATAGGTTACACATAATGGCAAGACATAATATACAATACTACGCAATGAGAATAGTGTATGGTTTAACACATGCGCATTACACAATGACTATTAGATCGCTTTTAATATGTCACAACAGGTTTAGCCAGATATATAACCACCGGGTTAATAATTTCCTTACTATAATATGTAAGGCAGTAAATGTCCAATTGATATGGCGTTGTAATTTAATACCCTATAGAAATTTTATGAAATCGTGTTTTACATACCTCATTATGAAACAACTGGATCATCCCTAAGCTGGGAAGACCATTTTCAAGTATGAAAATCCATTATTTCTGTCTTGCATAAGCAATTTAAAAGTTTGCATTCAATGATCAGAATATACGATGAGCCTATGCGTCTAGGTTTCATAAGTTAAGAATAGCTAATAGAATAGCGTGTCGTTATAAGTGTCATATATGTATTACTACGCTGTATAATTTCAGAATTATGTGAACTTGATCTCTTGAATTAAATTATATAGTTTCTTTACCAGGTCTGGTTAGGTAACTATAACTATATATATAGCTACCTTACCAGATCTGTCTTTACTAAATATACATTAATAGGCCCTATATACAGTGGCGGCTTACTCATGAGGACTCTCGGACGCCGCCCTCCCCCCAATGATAATATTATTTTAATAATGTAAATACCTATATGTATTTAATTCTGTGGAGATAAATGAATTATGAATTGCCGCTATGGATTTCACCATCATTAGTAGCGGAATTTTTACAATATAAAATATTTGACGAATGTATTCTGGAGTTCGGACGGTGGCCAGAGCGACCCAGTTTCATTGCATTTAGTCATATGGCGCAAGCAGCAGACAGAGCTGAGGGTGCCGTGACGTCATTTACACAGCGTGTAATGGGCTTCTAGGGCAGAGTCCGAAGCTGCGCGCGCAGACATCAGTCAGTGAAGCCACCATAACTTAGATGTTCCGCATTACTAAAAATCTTGTTTTCGATGGGCAAAATAAGTTGGTGCAACTGTTCTAAATAGTGTCTCGCCACTCACACGAGTTGTTTGTTTATGTTTTTAAGTTTAACCCTTTGTGATTGTGAATGTTAAGTGAATGATAACATGTCTTCCCTTACGTGTATAAAATAAAACAGAGCCCTTCCATTGCCCTTAACCATCGGCCGCTACTGCCTATATATAATTATCTATCCAGACCTATTTGCTTTGCGCGGATGAACATAAACATTGAGTGATGAAACACTCAATATATTCACAATCATTGCCATATAGATTACCAGGTAAGTTGTTACTAGTTGTTTGTAATGAGGTATGTACCGGTATGTAAAACACAATTTAATGATATTTTTATATTAAATTGCAATGCAGTATCAACTGGACATTTACCACATAGGCCGATATTATTATGTCATGAAAGGTTTGGCAAGGTGATTATATCTGGCCAAACCTTTCGTACGTTTATTGAAGTTAATATCAATTATATGAAAGATTGACAGCATGTCATATCATCTGTGATCTCAGATATAAACATTGAAATTTCAAGGGTAATTCTGTGCAATTACTTGGTCAACCCCAAACTTTTTCATATTTTACTATGGTCATAAGGATGTTCTCAGAAAGCAAGAAACATATAATTCAAGGCCCGCAAGGCCATCGTACAGGTTGCCGAGCGATAAGAAGGTTCAAAGTCCACGCGATAACAGTGGCTTGCGGGAGATGCGCGGAAGGCCTATAATGACAGGTTTGAAGGCCTATAATGACAGGTTTGGCCAGGTAGCTATATATATGCCTATCATATACCTGTCATATATAATTATATAACAGTACTGTCACAACTGGCCTTCCGCGCGTCTCCCGCAAGCCACTGTTATCGCGTGAACTTTGAACCTTCTTATCGCTCTGTACGATGGCCTTGCGGGCCTTGAATTATATGTTTCTTGCTTTCTGAGAACATCCTTATGACCGTAGTAAAATATGAAAAAGTTTGGGGTTGACCAAGTAATTGCACAGAATTACCATTTCAAGTAACGTATGAAATGTAAATGTCAACATTAGCCATTATGTAGGCCTATAACCTATAAACCCGTCAATCTGATAGCTTGTAAGTTGTAATTTTTAAGTGAAAAAAGTGACCTCCGCAATGAAAATATTCTTTATTCTTAAGAAGTAATGTATGTAGTAGCATAACAAAATATCTAAAATTAGCAGTTACTTTTATGTAAACAATTACTCACAGAACTAGTCTGAATCTCTTGCGGAGGCTTTCCTCTTCCTTCCAGAATTTGTAGGCCTCCAAAAATGCTGCAGTTTGTGTCACTTTCATTATCAGTGTCCTACTATCACAATCATAAATTATTTCTCTTATATCAGTTGAACAAAGTTCATCATGAGGTAAATGTCCAGTTCATACCGCATTGCGATTTAATATAGAAATTTCATGATATCGTGTTTTACAAACCTCATTATTAAACAATTAGATCATCCTTAAGCTGTGAATTCCCTCAAGTATCAAAATACACTATTTCTGTTAAAAATAAGCAATTTAAAAGTTTGCATTAGATGTTCAAAATACATCCAATATTCTTAGCTTATGCGTCTAGGTTTCATAGCTAATAGAATAGCGTGTCTTTAGATGTATGCGCATTAACTGTCTTCTAACAGGTAAATCTGTATGATTAAGGAATCATGTAAAATAGGTCTAATGAAATATGTATGTATATATTCACCTAGCCGGACCTAGTAAAGGAACTAAAGGTCTGGTAAGATAACTATATATATATTTTGACCTTTCCAGTCATGTAGTTTCTTTACTAGGCCTGGTTGACTTGTACTCTGTAGTGGTAGTTTCTTAACTAGATCTAGTTAGGTAATATATATAATTACCTAACCAGACCTATATGCACGGATGAACATAAACATCGAGCAATGAGACACTCAATTTGCCATAGCAATTAATGTAGACAGATGCCTTAATTAACCTCACAATCCTAGGATTTCGTACTTCTAAATTGCTTATTTTTGATAGAAATAATGGATTTTGATTCTTGAAAAGGGTCTTCACAGCTTAAGGATGATCTAATTGTTTAATAATGAGGTACCGGTATGTAAAACACGATTTCATGAAATTTCTTTATTAAATCGCAACACAGTATGAAATGGACATTTACCCATCATGATCCATTGTAAGTTACAAAAACAAAACAACAACGCTACTAACGAGGCAACAACCTGATGCGTAGTGTGTATTCAGAACGTGGCACTACTTTTGGGATTCACTTTACAGCCAGCAAAAATAATAAACCAAAAGCCAAACATTATAATACCAATAAGAGTCTTCTGAACCCCACTGTGTGAATCTCATTGCTGTAAGCTTATTGGTTGATGAGAAATCAATAGATTTCCAACAGCTGTTTAATACACTGACAGAGTAGTATATTAGTCTTAAATCATAACACTCACCACTTGTAGAGTTAAATGTTGATGTGATTATATTAAGTAAATTATGAAATGTTATGTATCTTTGTACAACTGATTTTCCCTCTAATGAGAATATTAGAGTCCACTTTAAGGTAACTCTCTTCTATTGTAATGTTATGGGGTACCGGTACAGATATAGAAAGAGGATCATGACAATAAATAACATATTTGGTGAAATTCATTTAGTACAAACCTTAATTTAAAAGGAAAAATAATATTTTTTAGAGCATAGGTCACTTTTTCACCATAAAAATTAAAAGTACCGAATACATGTAGATATAGCCTATGCTATGTAAAGATTACAAAATTGCTATCACTGAAATAATTACAGATGCTGAGCTTCTAGATGATGTAGACCCTACAATAAAGTTAGTAGGCCTAATGATTGTTGGTTAGTGTAATTGATAATGCATAATACAACTTTTAGCAATAATTTTACTTTGCAATGAAACAGGAATATTATGATGGCATTTATTAGTAAGATTTGTTTGTTTAATATGAAATAAATATAATAGAATTTAATCGTAATCCACTATAATGAGCTTCACTTGTGGAAACTTCAATAATCAAATTAACGAAAACACAATTTCCCACCAAAAAAACACATTGTGCAACACAAATATAAGACGGTTCAATGACTAAGTCATCATTCTTAGCTGCTACATGCACACCTGATTGTTACAATCAAATGCTGTAGGTAATCGTTGTTGACTATTGCGGTCCTTATATTGGGAAAGTAGGCCTTTAAATTTCTTTTGTATATTAGTCTTCTATAAATCATGCTAATGGCTAATTACTGCAATCATATTTCTCATTTTGCCATCAAAAAGTCAGATGCAGTCAAACTATGACTATTTTCAAATGTAACTCGCAATGCCTGAGCTCCAATTTAGCTTGTCTTGAATACAAAGATTAGCTTTCTAAATTTAGCCAGTTCTGTTTAGCATTCAGTATAACCCTTTGAAGTAGGCTAGTCTGATTTGTTATTGGAACATTGATTTTTTTTAAATTTGGAAACATTGAACTTCTTATATTTAGCTAAATAAAAAATATTTTAACTTTAGTTATCAGTTTGTCCAACATATTAAGCTCACTGGGCTCACCAGATTATTATAATCAAATGCTGTAGGCAATTGTTGCTGACTATTCTGGTTGTTATATTGGGAAAGTAGGTCTTTAAATTTCTTTTCTGTATTACTCCTCTTCAAATCATATGTATATAGCATGCAGGAGCTGAGGATGATGACTTAGTCATTGAAATATAATCTTGTATTTGTGTTACACAAATAAAGTAATTTTTGTGTGGAAAATTGTCTTTTCATTCCTTTGGTTAATTTAACCATAGCTAACTTTGTCTTTTTTGTCAAAGACAGTTAAGTAATGTTAAATCCATTTTATTAACATATGCTAATTCAACTATTATTTATATGAAAGACTGTTTACATACGATATTACTACTACCCCTATATAAATCATGACATTTTAATAGAACCATTAATGACTCATAATGCTCAATGTGTATGCGTCAAGTGATATGTGAATCTTGATATTTGATGAAGTCAAAGTCTTGTTTATTAACACCGTCATGTAATTTTATGTTTCAATAGTTAAAAATAACATTCTTTTTTAATTTTGATGTCAAAATTTAATGGTTAAATGATTCTTTTAAAATAGGGCTTTAAAAATGATCATTTGAGAATTGAATATGCAATGTCCAAATTCCCATTGCAATACATACATAACCTGTGTATATGTGAATTTTGTGCTTTTCATTTTTAGTTTTTATAGTGAAAAAGTGAACTGAGCTCTAAAATACTATTTTTTTAAATTTTATTTATTTATTTTTTTCTCTCTTCAAATTTGAGGTTTGTATTCAATGAATTTTGCTAAATTTTTTATTTACTTTAATGATCGTTTATATCATATCCTGAAGGGATTTTACAACTATGTATAACGACTGTGATGGATTATTGTGAGAAATTAAAAAAAAAAAAAAAAAAAAAAAAGTCTGACTTCCTGAGCATGGAAATATTTTTTCCTGGAAATAATATTTTGAATAGAAAACTGAAATCCCGAAGTTTGAAAAATCTATATTAAAAGTTCCTTTGTTTGGTTGTGATGCACTATGAATTATGCTAAGAGTAGCCTACCCTTTGTATGTGTAAGTCTCGTAATACTCAAAAAAGAAATTTTAAAAAGCAAATGAAATATTAATAAATTATAGTAGGTAAATTAGGTTGTTTACATTAGATTCTATACATAGGGTACTAAAATAAATGGAGCAATAATTTACCAATTGGTTTAGAAAGATAACTAAAGTTATGATTTTAAATTCATTGTTATAGTACCAAGTAACAAGTAAGAATAACTATAGATATTGCCTTGTATCCGTCATGTGAATTCATTCTTTGAATGGCTTAATGACGTATTTTTCGAAACATCGAAACATATTTCACCATCAGATGCATAAAACCATTAAAAGTGTTAACACTACAACACGTAACATATAATATGCAACACACATTACACAACATATTTAATATTATGGTTCACATAGTTTAGCGGTCGACCAACTACTGACTTATACAGTATAACAAACACAAAGAATATAATTCTCATAAAAATTACGCCTAAGTATCAGACGCGTTTCAACGACAAGGTCGTCCTCTTCAGTGATACACCAGCTACACCAACCAAACCACAGTTAAAACGCGTCTGATACTTATGCGTAATTTTTATGAGAATTGTGTTCTTTGTGTTTGTTATACTGTATAATTTTTCTCATAAGTCGAGCTCAATATTTAATACTGACTTATCATAAATTATTCTTACTTACTATTATCTAAATTCTAGTATAAACTTCCTTTACCAGAGATCCTTACTGCCGAATCATATAGTGTGTTGGACTGGAACTGTTATTGGTCGTTTAACAATTAGTTTTTGGTCATTTGCAGCGTTCATGTATTTGCCTTTATTACACATATGGATTGATTTGAAATTGGTATCGAAATTGGTAAATGTATGATTCCTGTCTATTAAATGACATACATAATTTGATTTATCAATGTACTAAGTTCTGAATCCATCAGTGAACTAGTAAATTTATTAGTTATCATTTTAAAACTAAACTATTTTTTGACAATAAGCATTTTATTCAAAAGGAAGTTCACCAATGTCGAGCTTGCTAGCCGATATTATATATCTAAACCACTATGAGAATACATATCTTCTCTCTAATGGTAATAACTTAAAAGATGTAGACGACTCGTTCATAATTTTCAATGGTACCTTAAGACAATAGAGCAGTTAAAGAACTGTATCAATGGCATAAATAATAATATGCAATTTACTCTCGAAACTGAAAAAGACAATATGCTAAATTTTCTGGACATAGGCCTAACCATCATAAAGGATAAGCACAAATTTGAATATAAAATGTACAAAATAAATTAATAAAATAAAATAATTGAACTTATACAAAAGTTTTTTCTCGCACTTCTCCTAGCCAAAGGAATGCTATAGGGCTGTTCTCAATAATCTTTATGATAGTATCTTTACAATAAACATGAAATTGCATAAAATTAAATTAGTTATATTTGACTTTTGCGTTAGGCTCTTACTCTCAGTCATAGCTTTTAGAAGCTATTAAACAGTGCTATTTTCCCCCCTATTTATGTTGATGAATGCCTAAATAAAATTGATAACAAATGTCAAATGGATCTCATAATTTAATAATATATAAAATCATGGTGCATAAACTCCTCCATTGAATAAAATGGTCCACACAACAGTAGTTGCCTAAGGCTGTTTTTAAAAGACTTACAATTTTGTAAATTTATTAAATTTTAACTGGAAGTTTATTAATAAATAAATCACCCGCTTATGATGAAAGATTAACTTCTGCTGTTTAGCATAATAAACATCAGCCTTTAGTAGGCTGTTAAAAGAATTGAAGTTTTGCAGTAATATTTTAACCGAGAACAAATACTTGTGATCTGATTTTATTAATCTATAACAGAAATGATTTTATCCCCCATAACAATAAACCAAAAACACTGCCTCTGTTTAGATGACCTGTTGTAAAAACATTGTAAGACTCACTAACTGAGACTTAGGTGTGTACACCATGTCACACTTAGGAGATTCCCTTTCGTTGGGTCCACCAGATTCGATTCCTCGAATCAATATCGCTTTTGGATTTATAGGTTAAAATATGGCAAGAGACGAAATTGAACAGTCTAAAGCTATTAATATATTTTAAACTTTTTAAAATGTACAATGTTTTGTCTTAAATGTAAAATGTTTTGTCTTATAGATAAATTAAGAAATATAAATAACAATGATGTTTGTTTTACCAAATTCCCTCAGTTATTTTATGATAAGGATTAAAAATAAAAAAATCATATTTCTAGAGAGAAAGGTGCATTATTTTGTATACAGCTCCTTCAACATTTAATTATAAAAAATTTCCAATTTAGTTAAATACTTAATTATCTAATATATAATTGGTTACTTACTACATATAATGGAACATTCTGATAATATTCGTCTATACACAATTTTAATTTCAGATTAATTTAAGATTTTTCTTGCTTCTTTAAAATTGCTTGGTAATTGTAAGATCCTTATATCAGCAAATTTATAATAAAGGAGTTTTTAATCTCTAAATCATACTATTTGTTATAAATACTTGATTTTAAGTTGTCTGGTTATGATTTCGTTTGACATTGATTTGATTTTAAGTTTATTTAGGTTTGGTATTTATTTGAGATCTCCCTTACATAAAATTAAAGATTACAAACTACTTATGTAATTGCTTGTGTTTCTGTTTATAGCACTTTTAGTTTCACTTCACACACTTTTCTTTATTGCTAATTTTTATTGATTTTATTTTTGAAACTTTCACTTAACACTTGATTTTGTTATGCTTTTTTGATGGCTTATGTTACCTTTTAATACACTAATTATGTTTATTGATGAACTTGTTTAACTTAAAAATATTAATACATTTGATTTTTGGAATAGCCCTGTTTTTACATGTGGCTAGTTTGATGATTATAAATGAACTAAGAGCAAGTTTTCAATTACCTTTTAATACGCTAATTATGTTTATTGATAAACTTTAACTTTAAAATATTAATACATATGATTTTTCGAATAGCCCTGTTTTTACATGTGGCTAGTTTGATGATTATAAATGAACTAAGAGCAAGTTTTCAATTACCTTTTAATACGCTAATTATGTTTATTGATAAACTTTAACTTTAAAATATTAATACATTTGATTTTTGGAATAGCCCAGTTTTTACATGTAGCTAGTTTGATGATTATAAATTAACTAAGAGCAAGTTTTCAATTACCTTTTAATACGCTAATTATGTTTATTGATAAACTTTAACTTTAAAATATTAATACATATGATTTTTGGAATAGCCCTGTTTTTACATGTGGATGGTTTGATGATTATACATTAACTAAGAGCAAGTTTTCAAGCGTCATCCCCAACTGTTTATTACTGTAGTTAAACATTTCAAAATGAATTTTGTTTTTACTGTGGATTTTATTGTTTAACATATCGTGAGCTTGCTTCTGATTGGATTTTCTTCTTTATAAAGAATTTGCAATCCTTTGTATACACTAGAGTTCATAGAAATGAATTCTCATGGTTTTATGTGTAGTTTGCTTATTTTCTTGAGAATGTTTAGTTCAATAAATCATAGACTTGATACACATCTTTTTTGAAACCTGAACTTGTCCTGCACTCTTGTACATCTTAACTGAGTTTTTCCTTTATGTTAATTTCTATTGTAATTATTTAAAAGATATTAATTTTTGAATATATCTCTGACACTACACTGGCTGGGGGTAAAATTGTACCATCAATTTTGATTATTTACTTGCCTATAATTTGGTAGTCCTTAGGAATAGCATGTAGTGTGAGTACAGTACTTTCAATTTTATGCTTTGTTATGTATCTTGTAGCATTGTATTATTATTATTATTATTAGAGTCAATGTGCTTGACCATATTACCATTATGTAAGAGGTTGTTCTTTGTTTTTGTTTTGAACAGTAATTTGAGGATGTAATTATTTATATACATCTGTTTACAGTGTGTTTCTTTTCACAAATGAAATCTATAAATAATCAGTGCTTCTAAGGAACAATTCCTATTGATGTAGGCTACTCAATATTTTTTTACTAACTGACAGTCAGTCTAGGTTTCACTCCCTATTTGATTGATTGGCGAATATGATTCACTCTAAATATCCAACCTAGTTTCCGAGTGAAGAAAATGTTAGTGTAGATTTTTGATTGTAACAATGAACAGGTTAGGTTATGGTTGATTATAAATCCTAACCTAACATATTCTTGGTGCTGTTGTAGCTAAAAATCAAACTATGTAATCATTTTGCTCAGTTAACCTCCCACGAAAAGATTAATGCTTGGATTGATATTTATGATGTGGAGGGTGTATCAGACAGGTGAATGGAGAAGAGAAACCTAGTCAACTAACTGTGAAATTGTTCAGATTATTTAGCTTTAATTGATTAGTTTTGTAACACACAGAACATAATCCTTCACTTAGAAAATATTGATGTTTTAGACATTATTGAATCAATCTTAAATAAACTTAACAACATGGCGCTCTAGGCCTTAATGTTTATTAGGGTTTTTTTTTTAACTTTAGATGAAAAATGGCAGTTATAAACAATATCATTATTTTAGTTTCGTTTTTGAAGGTGAGTCCTTGGTGCCAACAAATTTTTGTGCAAATGTCAGGTATTTAAAATTGTCACAGATTTATGCCAACACTTTGGAGCTCTCACAAATCAGAAATACAACTCTTGACTGACAAGTGGTGGTTCTAGAAGGAAAAATGGAATAGTCCAAACATTACAAATATTTTTCTTGTTCACATTTAGGTTAGAAATGAAGGCCCAGCTGTAATTTGTATATTGATTGTTGTAATTAGCTATAAAATATAATCTAAATTATTTGGTAAACTAAACGTTTGTACACAATTTTTTGCGTATCAAATAATCAGTAATTAAAACACCATTTTCCTCTACAAGAAACCTCTGTAACAAGTGATGTTTCAACAACTAAGTTGTCATCTACAGTTTAAATCAGTACATGTGTATTAAAATATTTGTACACTACTTTTAATTGTACTGTACAATTTTTAAATATCTGAAAAAGCTAAATACATTGCAAAAAGCACGTAAAAAAAAACTGATTATTACTGTACTGTATAGGCTTTTAACAAACACAAATCACAATAGAGCACTGTTTCACTAAAAATGAAATTTTAATTTAGCTGTAGATATAATGTTATGAAAAGAAACACATGCATTTGCTAAAGTAATAAAATGAAATAAAACTTTTACTGTACATTTATTGTAAAATAATTAATTAAAGTCCTCGATTGATTTCTATGTCTTTCTCTGTACAGTTTTTTTGAAAGCGTTTTTTTTTAGTCTCACCAATTTTTCATAAACATTACATTGATTTTTTTTTTTTTACAAAATGCACAAATAATACAAAACAATAGATACAATACACATGGTTATACATAAACTTTGTGAAAAATATTATCTTAGAACTGAGCGCATCTCTTCACTTGAATAAATCAACTGTGAGACAGATTGATATTGATAATGTACATCATTTGTAAAAACAAATAATTTGTGTCTAATATCTGGTATTGGTGAGAAGCATTGGAAACAGCATCAAATCAACTGTGAGACAGATTGATATTGATAATGTACATCATTTGTAAAAACAAATAATTTGTGTCTAATATCTGGTATTGGTGAGAAGCATTGGAAACAGCATCAAATCAACTGTGAGACAGATTGATATTGATAATGTACATCATTTGTAAAAACAAATAATTTGTGTCTAATATCTGGTATTGGTGAGAAGCATTGGAAACAGCATCAAATCAACTGTGAGACAGATTGATATTGATAATGTACATCATTTGTTAAAACAAATAATTTGTGTCTAATATCTGGTATCGGTGAGAAGCATTGGAAACAGCATCAGATCAACTGTGAGACAGATTGATATTGATAATGTACATCATTTGTTAAAACAAATAATTTGTGTCTAATATCTGGTATTGGTGAGAAGCATTGGAAACAGCATCAAATCAACTGTGAGACAGATTGATATTGATAATGTACATCATTTGTTAAAACAAATAATTTGTGTCTAATATCTGGTATTGGTGAGAAGCATTGGAAACAGCATCAGATCAACTGTGAGACAGATTGATATTGATAATGTACATCATTTGTTAAAACAAATAATTTGTGTCTAATATCTGGTATCGGTGAGAAGCATTGGAAACAGCATCA
Source organism: Aphrophora alni (assembly GCA_963513935.1). Lineage (NCBI taxonomy): Eukaryota > Metazoa > Arthropoda > Insecta > Hemiptera > Aphrophoridae > Aphrophora > Aphrophora alni. Next base: position 11,728,065 of record OY740765.1, on the reverse strand, counting down.
GATCAACTGTGAGACAGATTGATATTGATAATGTACATCATTTGTTAAAACAAATAATTTGTGTCTAATATCTGGTATTGGTGAGAAGCATTGGAAACAGAATCAGATCAACTGTGAGACAGATTGATATTGATAATGTACATCATTTGTTAAAACAAATAATTTGTGTCTAATATCTGGTATCGGTGAGAAGCATTGGAAACAGCATCAGATCAACTGTGAGACAGATTGATATTGATAATGTACATCATTTGTTAAAACAAATAATTTGTGTCTAATATCTGGTATTGGTGAGAAGCATTGGAAACAGCATCAAATCAACTGTGAGACAGATTGATATTGATAATGTACATCATTTGTTAAAACAAATAATTTGTGTCTAATATCTGGTATTGGTGAGAAGCATTGGAAACAGCATCAAATCAACTGTGAGACAGATTGATATTGATAATGTACATCATTTGTTAAAACAAATAATTTGTGTCTAATATCTGGTATTGGTGAGAAGCATTGGAAACAGCATCAAATCAACTGTGAGACAGATTGATATTGATAATGTACATCATTTGTTAAAACAAATAATTTGTGTCTAATATCTGGTATTGGTGAGAAGCATTGGAAACAGCATCAAATCAACTGTGAGACAGATTGATATTGATAATGTACATCATTTGTTAAAACAAATAATTTGTGTCTAATATCTGGTATTGGTGAGAAGCATTGGAAACAGCGTGAAATATGATTTACAGTGTAGTAGGTAGGCCAGCTGTTTAAACCGAAATACGGTTGCCAGGGCTTCCACTGTACATATATATTTATATAATGTGCAGTGTACCTAAATTCTATTTGTTATGTGTAATTTGAATGTGTAAGTGTGAACTTTTAGCTTTAAGGTAAAGTTATGTAAATAAAAAAATTATTTTTTGTTTAGGCTATGAATTATGGCAAGAAATCTCCCAGCATGGGAACACCTTCAGTGTATTCCCATGTTACAACTACTCGATCTTCAGCCAATCTCAAGTCTACAAGGTCAATGCGTTCAATAAGAGTTCCATGGTATAAACGACCTTTATTACAAGATGCTTATTTCTTGGATATTCAACGTGGATCTCTTTTTATGGGAATTTATTCTCTGGTGAGTTGAGAGTATATATTACTGTTATAGATTATGTAGTTTGTCTCTATACTGAATGTATGTGTAAATAATGTTTGGATGAAGAAAGAAAGCCAATACACCTACATTTTACTGTATCAAGGTCAAAATTGCAAATGTTTATTTAAAAACTCATAAGATAAAATAATAGTAAACAGTGGTGGCATTGTTTATAGGTTTTACAAACCTCTTACCTCTTTTGTCATAGAGGAAATACAAAGAAATAAAAATATTTGATATACAACAGTGAAATCTCTATATTTCAGTATTAAAGAGACCAAGGATTTGCCATTATAGAGAGAGACTCTCACTTAAAATCACAATAAATTTGTGTTTTAAACATTTGATTTCGTTTAAGCATATTTAATATTAGTTTGAATATTGAGTGCAATGAATATTGAAATAAAATATTGTTTTAAATTGAATAAAATTGCAAGAAAAGTATATACATACAGTATTGTTGAAACATATACTCATTCAGCATAAAATATGGATATCAGCCTCTGAAGAATTCTAAATTCTTCTTTATATGTGTTTCAGTTATCAATAATTTTATTTTATTTTTTTAATTGAACTATTATTATGTTCAGTAACTCAAGAAAAAAATGCTATTCGTATTAGTACAGTGTTGAAAACAATTACTCACATTTGAAACAACTCAAAATTAAGTCTGTAACACACAACAAAAATTGTCAATTAAAAGTTTTAACGTGAACAGTTAATTACAGTATTTGAAGAAAATTGTTATTTTTTTATAAACATAATTTGTTAGTTTTGATTTAAAGAACTTTTTTTTTCAATTTTATTTTCAATATTCAGAACCTGTTACTGTAAACATTCATCCACTCCATGATGTTGGTAGATATTGACAAGCCGAATAGCATCCAGTTCTTGTTTATTTGAAGGTGGTAAAATGTAAGATTCTATATTATTCTCATGTTCATCTTCATCCGTGTTGTTATGATTTGTTACCCTATTTATGATTGCATCATTTAGGTTTGTTATCAGTCTCTACACAAAGATACAGATGTGTTTCTTGAAATGAAGGTGGCAAATCAAATTGTTTAATCTATTCCCTGATAGGGATATTATCTTCTACATCATTTCCTCTAATGTTTTTAAAAAAACCAGCATGTTGGAATGAATTATCTATTGTCGTTGGACTAACAAATTCTTCTGGTAGTAGCCTTTAAGACATTTAATTACACTTTGATCCATTGGTTGAAGAACACTAGTGGTATTTGCAATAAACAAACATTTATATTGTTTTTCAGTCTAGGAATATCGATTTGCACTGTATAGTTGACCACTAACAATAATATATATATTTTTTAATTCGTCATCCCATGAATTTTTTCTTCAGTTGTTAAGAAGTCATCCTCGATGCTTTGTTATTGTGATATTTCACTGGATGATTTTTTATATTTTTTTAAACACATTGGTTTTGGAGACTTCTCAGTAACTACTAACAAAGGACATTTTTCACTGACATTATTATTGGCATTGACTTTATTGTAAGGTGTTCTTTTGACATATTTCTGCTTACACATTTTTCTCTTTTAAATTTTAGAGTTTTTTTCAGGAAGAAATTTAAAAAAAATAACCCTGCTTCCTTTGCATTGAATATGTTGTCTTCCTTGTAACTATTGCTTATCCTATGGCATACATTTTTAACCAGTCATTGGTAACATTCAGATCAATGTCCTTAGTTTTGCAACATATTTTCCCGAAGAAGAAATGTGGTAATGTTGCTTAAATTTTTCAAGCCAACAACCAGAGTATTTGAAACTTTATGTAGTTATTTCAGCATTTGCTTTAACAATGGTCCATTTATTTGAACATTTAAATTCTTCTTTTTTTTGCTGAAACCACTGTATAAAAACAGATATTGATCAATTTGTTGGAAATCTGATTTTCGAATCTCCTTGAAACTACTCCCTTCATTATAACTTTAATTAGTTTTTCTTTATTTCTCCATATCATGCTAAAGCATAACACCATTCTCTAACTCACATACAATACTAAATTTTTCATCTAAAGACAACTGTTTTTGTTTAGAAGTTGTTTACTTTTTGAGAAGGAGAAAAAAAATACACTACTGTAAATTAAATACAAATGAATTTAATGCACTAGCCTACACTTATAATAAATTCTCACGTAATAGTCAATACACACTCAAGCGAGGTTAAATTAAAAAGTATGGGTAAAGCTCAGATAACTATAACTAAAAATAAGTGAATTACATCTATAAAAAAAAAAAAAAAAAAAAAAAAAAAAATCAACTTTTAACTTTAGACAAAAATGTAATGATTCTCATATCATCACTAATAAATTGTTAGTTGGACAAAATCTGCATGACTTTTCAAATATTTTACATATTTTAACCACATAATATGTACTATTTTAATAATTCTCTGTTAAGATTTTGCCTTTATAGGTACCATATTTTGTTATTCTGCCTTTCAGTTTTCATTTTTGCATTGGATATATTTTTGTTTATTCAAAAACAAAATATTCAATTAATATTTTTAGCCTATCTATAAAGGTCATATTTGTAGTTGAGTTTATTATTATAAATTATGTTCAACTGAAATTATTTATAACGTTAATGTTATAATCTAACGTTATTGTTGATATAGTTATGCTCAGAGATTCATTAAGTTGTTATTGTTAAGTTTATTAAGTACATGAAAATATATTTGTTGTGACTTGGTTAAAGCAAACGTTTATGTCTACTGAAGGACCAAATAGAATTTTTAAAAAAATACTGTTTGTTTTATTATGATTTTAATAGGAAAAAAGTAGGAGGGAAGAAATTTTTTTTCCATTCTATTCTCACGAGGGCTGTTTTGATAAGTCAAAAAGTGAAAGCATTTTATATTTATCTTAATCCTATTTTTTCAGTAAGTTTTTTTCCATATAAAAATTGATTTTTCAACATGTAAATTTTATAAATTGATTCATTTTTATATCAAGTTTTATTCACAACTACAGTAAATCTGGAAAAAAAGTTATATGGTATAAAGTAGGCTTTTCTGCGGCCTTTTCACTTAATTTTTCAAAATTTGCTCAAATAAGGAATTCAAACACTGAGGTCCTACATCTAAACAAAGAGAGCCTAAGTCTGAAAGTGTATATACATGTTGTGAAGGTTCAAGTCTATAAAGATATAACAGGTGGTGTTATGTGCACATGGTTCTACTGCTCTGTAGGACATAGAGCACCAAACATAGGACACTAAGAAATGAAACACTAAGTTAGTACAATAGTAAAAATGATGCTCCATGTGCTTATACACAAACTTATTCTAATATATAACACTTTATATTTTTTCAACTACAAAGTTTCATTGAAATAAACATTTGATTTATAGTATTGCAATACTACAGTATTAGATACAATACTGTATTCATAAAATTACAGTATGAATAATCGTTTACTATAAAGAAATATTATTGTATTCTATTACGTGATAAAAGTTGTCAAAATGTTTTGTACTGTACTAGCTTAGTTATTAAAACAAAATTGTATTATTTTACTTTGTTTTAAATAATTGAAGATATGAAAGTCTATTGTAACATCTGCACAATTTCAAGTCACAGAGGGAACTTTCGACTTATCCCTAGAAAGGCCTACTTTTACTTTCTGTAAAGTCATGCTATTTAATGCATAAATTTTAATAAAAAGTTTGGAACCTCTTAGTTCAACTCATACCAATTACATTTTGTAGTATAGACTGTGAAAGTAACAACCAAGTTATTGAAATGAAACCATGTTATTATATGGCTTCAGATAATGCTAGTGTAGTTGTTGTTAAAAATATTTGTTGATTGTTTATGTTTGTTTTGTTTTAGGTTCTTAGCATATTTACTTTACTGACAGCCATATTTGATATGTATTCTTTGGCCATGGCAGCTCCAGGTTCAACACATTATGGCTATTATTTTATTAGCTATCAGTTTGTATATGTGGGCAACAGATACGGTAAGTTATGCTGTTTATTATTTTTTCTATTAGTAAAACACTTTAACACGTTAGCTGCCATATCAGTCCGATCGGACTGAAACTAAGGTGAATGTACATGCAGCGTTTCGACACGATCAGACCGATAAAGTCACTGATGTAATGTTTTGTTTTGTGGCTCACAGTTCGATAGTGCAGCAACCTATCGGCCAATTTTGGTATTCTCTGGATTGGGTAAAGACGTGTGTTAGACGTAGTATATTGTATGCTTTAATAACCGTTACCATGGTTACTCAATATAATAATAATATCAGTGGATATTTTCACTTTTTTGTCGGCACGATCGGGCCGATTAAAAATTTTACAAAAACATTTTGGTTTAGTAATGAATAATTCACAAAGAATACAGTTGTAAAATGAATATATGTATTTATAAAATAAACATTAGACAAATAAAATAGTGAGCGTTGCCAACATAAAGAAATGAAATAGCCCGTATAGATTTTTTTTTTTTACACGAAAATTACCTCAGTCCGATCGGACCTAAACTTTTATACTACGATTAAAATTAAAGCCGAAAAATTGCATTTCGGTCCGATCGGTCTCGAAACTATATATGCATAAATGTAAATAAAATTAGTAAATACTATTGCCTTATATTATTTAACATAGGTAGATGCAAAAATAATAATGGAAAAATAATTTGGTAATCGTGGCACTTCAGGCAAGAGTATCGTATTAGGCCTCGGCAGCTAACGTGTTAAAGGTTTAAGAGGTAATTTTCCCTTTGAATCGCAGAATATTAATTTATGTATTAGGAGCATGATATTTGCTTTGTTTCAAAAACACTGTATTAAGAAACTTTTCTTTTTTTTTACAAATTAACATTTTGTATAAATCGGATCACCATTGATATAAATTTAGAAATTTTTGCTTTTTCTGTAGTATAAAGAAAGTTATGTATAAATAAGGCTTTACAACAAATCGCCTCTATTCTTATAGAAATAATTATAAATTTACAGCAAAATATCAAGACGATTTCACTTATTTCAGATGTACAAGATCACAGTGAAAATTTCATACAATGTTTTACTCTTAAAGTAATTTTTAAATTACCAAAAAGTATAAACATGTGCTTGAACAAATGGAACCAATCGGTTTAAAAAAATCTAAATTTCCCATTTAGTTAAACAAGAGGTAAAAAAAAAAACAAGTTAAACATTCTGTTTTAAACCAAAAGTTCTCTTCAAACCATTACTTAATAATTCGGATTCAATTTTTAAACATAACCAATAAAAAAATATAAATGTATAGTATTTTATTAGCTGCATCAAGCAACAAATGTAAATGTACAGTATTTTCTTAACTTTATCTATTTAGCCTAAATTAACATGTATTTTTAATATTAATCATCTTATGATATCATTAGCCATCATTAATCATCTGTTTCACCACTCTTTTCATTGTTTATTTTTTTGATGAAGATTATATCGAAATATTAAACGACATTAAAATGAAATATCTGTAAAACCAGACATTTTTTGTATTTCTAGTTTTATGGTATCAATAAAAGTGGTTTTTTGGCCTCCATGTTTAAACTACAAAATGATTTAAAAATGGACCCCAACAAACTGCTATTTCACTGATGTTTTGAGATTTCTTTGTGGTACAATACAAATAAATAATATGTATAAAGGTAGACTGTATACATATCTATTCCGACTGACTAATTTTCTGCTTTTGTTTGAACGGAGAAGATATGGTTTTATGTTTTTGTTTTTTTTAAAGAGTTGATATTTGAAAAGGGACCCAACTTAATAAGGAATTAATGCAATTAAATAATTATTCATTTTTCTATGCATTTTAATTTTAGTTTTTTTATGAATTATTTATTTGTTTTAAAGTATAAAGATTTTGAAAAACATCATCAAAATAGAGGTTTTTGGCCGTCAGTTTGAAACAACAAGAGATTCTTAAATCTGCATTTAATACAAAAATGTTCAGTTTTCTTTTAATGTAAAACTTAAATTATTTTGCGATTTTAAAATATTTAGGTATAGGTATCTTAATATTTTGAATTTGACCACAAGTAAAAATTGCTTAGCTGATGTTTCAGTTCATAGTTGCTGACGTTAATTTAGAAGTTTGCTTAAGCATTTTTAGATTTTACCACAAAACAAAATATTTAAGGATTTAACAAAACAAAATCATCGGTTGGATCTTTCTTCAGCAATTTTACGTTATTATCAACTCTTATATTGATCAGCCTTTGTTGTGTATTGTTCCCTGCCCATTATAACGAGAGTGTTGTTTTTGTTGGTCTTAGTGATGGGGGCATTATTCTCTATTAATTTATTCTGTATTTGTTTCAAAAGTTTCATATCTAAAATACTTCTGCATTTAATTTTGTAGTTATTATTGTTATTATTTTGAATATGTGTTTATTGTTAATTAAAACCCACTTTTATGTCTGGGTTTTGTAATTTGGCAATACTTTGATAATAGCCGCAGTTTTTACTATTTCTTTTATTATTTGAGTTCTGTTATTGTTTGTCATGATGTACTTTAAATCTTTAAATCAAGTTATGGACACCATTTAATGAACAATAACCTCCAATATACAGATTTTACCACTAACTACAAACCTTTTCATTATTTGTTATTCATTATGTTTGTGTTAGTGTAAACATTTACATGTGTAATAAAAGGGAGATATATTGAAGGATTTATATGGAGAAGAATTTATATGGCTTTCAAAAAGAATAAAAATGATTTGTTAAACGATAAACTTAACTTTCAAATCAATTCGTTGTACATCACTGTGATGAGAATACAAGATAGTGATGGTAGTAGACAACAATCCGAGATGACCTCAAAAGTCGCAGTGCGCAACTGTCATGTGAGTCATGAGAATCAATTTTTTGCACTTTGTGATGTTTGTGTTTATATATATATATATGTATTCTTAATGTTTTAACGACCTCTTCTGAGCAAAATTCTGACGATGGAACATAGATACCGAAACACGTAACACATTGTTACAAGTAAGTCACACGAGATGGAGGGAGTATAAACTTATCTAAAAATCAGTGACTTGGATACTATCACTCGAATTGAGTTTTACATTTTTTTTTATTTCCTAGAAATGCACTTAGCTTTTTCTAATAATTTCGGGATATAAGGGATCGTCATGAGTGCAAAGAGTTTAACATTTTCTGATGAATTGTGTAAGTTAGTCGGATGAATAGGAATTTTCTTGATATTTTAAGTAATTTTAATGTTTTAAAATGATTGTTAATACAATTGTTGTTTTGGTTTTTCAGTGCGTAACGTCCTTGTATTGTTTGCATTATTCTCTCTGATTGCTGCAGGAGCAGTTCTTGTTACTAGCATTATGTTGATAATAGCTTTACGCAAGGTAAGCTGATACATACTGTCATTTTAAAAGTTATTTTTATTGTTCAGAAAACTGAATTTTTGTATTTATAAAACTAGTCAATATGCTTCAGTAATGTTGATATTTATTTCATACTGTTGGAAATTAGTTTTATCTAGATACGGACGATGCACCATTTGTTAGGAATTAGTTTTATGAAAGATCTAATTTTGGGTTCAAATGAAATTTGTACCATTTATTACAAATAAGAGGTATTTATTTGAGATAAATTGATTAATGGTTAAATAAAATACATATAGCAATCAGTGGTTTAGTTTCTTTATAATTCTATAATACATTATTTATATCTTATCCCCTTTATTGTAAACTAGCCTATATCAATTTTAATCCCAAGATAGAGCAAGCTAAATATTATTGTGAAATATCAAAAATTCAAATAAGTCTACTTTCTTTTATCAAATTCATTTAAGACTACAGTGTTGGTTTGATCATCTCTATTACTGCAAGTATCAGCTACCATGTTTTGACCGTAATGTCCCCAAAGCTGATTCTAATGAATTCCGTGGATTGTTCCGACCAATGCTCTTGGTCAATTGACACGTAGAGTCTCTGGCTATCACTGTCGATGTCTTCAATAATGATGGTGGGTTTATATACCTTACCAAGTTATTGAACTGATATATTGTCTAGAGTCAGCGACACTCTTTGGTATATTTCTCAAAAATAGGCTGTTTTCTGTGTATTTTCTTGGGATTTAGAATAAAAATTATGTTTGGTAGTTTTTATAATTTTACCTAACAACTATGCTTAACCATTCCTAACGATAACAACACAAAATTATTATTTTGATCAAATTTTGCTCAACTCTTTAAGGATCCAACAAAACATAGTGGTCTTCATCTCTCAAAAAATGGTAGTTTTGTAAATTATGAAGTAAAAAAAAAAATCAATAAATTGGTCACGGGGCAACAGATTCATGTTGTTAACAAACTCAAAGAAAGTGAGAAACAGTTTTTTTGAATTTATGAACTTTGAACAACTGAGGATAACAACTTAGTTGTTGAAACTTATTATTTAAAAAAAATAAAGCTGTCCTGTGGAAATAAGTGGGCTTATTTTCATTTATTGATTAGTTTCTTTCATTATAGAAATACATTTAAAGAATACATACAAACTTCTTCAAGTACCGTTTGTTTATTTTTGTTATTTTCTATATTTATGGCCAACTGTTATTTATGATATTGCATTTTTCACAATATATATAATTTAATGGATTTAAGAAAATGTATTTTATTATTAGAAAATAATATTTAAAACATTTTATTAACGATGCAATTTTTGTTTATTTCTTTAATTGTACAAATAATTTTTAGGAATTTTTTTAATTTAGAGAAGTGAATATTTTATTCTATTTTAAGTTTGAATATATACATAATTTATATTAAAAAATACAAATATTTAAAAGGAAATGATTTTTGTTTGTTTTGTGTTACAGGAATATGAACATAAAATTCTTCCTTGGTTATATGTTTTTGCAGTATTTACAATACTGCGATTTTTAGGTTGGATATTTTTTTCAATTGTCAATGATTTAATATTTGCATATAACATTGTTATGTGTGTACTATGGGCAGTGTTCTGTGCAATTAACATCTACGGTTGGATTCTGATCTATTCTCTTTATCTGGAACTATGCGACCTCACGAAGTTAGAAGATTTGGCTCATCTCAGGGTATTGTTCAAAATATTTATTCATTATTTTACCATATAATGTAATATATAATATAAATATTATTTGTCGATTCAAAATTAAGTATATTATTTTATTGATTAAGTCAATATTTTTTAGGGAGCTGTCATAATAATAATAATAATTTTAAATTATGTAAATAATCTAATACTATTGAATGAACAATTTTTATATTTTTGTAAATGTTAACTTGAAAATGGGGTTAATCTACAAAGTTTTGGTGCAAGAAAGCGATTTAACTTTGGGAAAACTCATTTTCGGGGCTTCAACTAACATTGTTAATCATCTCGGGGTCAAAAAAGTTTCACATTCTTTATGTAGATGTTATAATCACATTCTTCTCTTGACCATACTTCTATTCATAATTTAAATAATCCTGCTTATATTAATTACACCATGTGTTAACGCAAGTATTTCTCCATGTGTAAATTACATTTAATCAGAAGCTCCAACAAAGCAAATCCTATTAAACGAGCAGGTGGGAAAGCGATTTAGCTATGTGTCTAATATGGAAAAACAAATTCCGTTCGGGGGCTATATAATCAGATTGATTTCTACGAATTAATAATAAAATAAATCCAAGTAGCACATTTACATTCCAAACAAAATAGCCACCAACCATGTAAATGTAAATAAAGTCTATATCTACTTGTTATTGCAGACAGAATGTAATGATTAAATAAATTATTTTAGCAATACATGCCATAGGTGGTGTGGAGCATTACTAATCATCAAGATCCATATGTTTGTCTTAGTGATTATTATTAATTTGTGTTCTCTGTGATTGAAAAAAATAATCTTTTCCCCCTCTCTTTTTTTAACACTACCTATCGTGACCTTGATATATAAGGGCAGTGTTGTAAGTAATAAAATTGATTACTCATCTTTGTTTTGATGTGATTCTTCATTAATGTGTCTGATTTGTCTTATATCATTAATCTATATGTCATAGTATTAAAATTTTATAAATAAATATAAACATTGTTTACTTTAAACCTTCCTTTAGTAAATGATGGTTGGCTTTCCAGGTACTGTTAATTTTACATTCAATAAGCCAATTGTAGAAGAAAACCATTTCAGACGAGTCGTTACTTTTTTGCTCTGGAATTTTCAGTTTATGATTCCTTTTGGATTCAGGGTGTCCAGCGACCAGGAAGTCCTGGAAAAGTCGAAATTATATGGGAGTTAAATTGTACATAAACAAGTGGGAATTATATAGAAATATTTCGGAAAAACAGTTATATATAATTTTATTTGTATACGCCTTTCCTTTCGTCAAATTATATAAGACAACACTAATTCGAAAATCAATCTTAATAGTTTTGCCATTTTATACCGTCCGTAAAAAGAATGGTGTTATAAATATGTAATCATAATCCATCAGAGGTTGAAGACTGACATCTTACTATTCAATTATGTCATAGTTATATTTATTTGTAAGAGTCAACAACTTCCGATGTACTTTTCCATTGTTATAGCATTGAAAACCTCCTGCATTGGATTTATAGGGTGATTCAACAAGAATGCCTGTTTTAATTTACAAGCTATTGTTAGATTGTTGCCATGGCAACATTTTATTTATATCTTTGTTAATTAGTATTTTTGAGGTTAGTTATCATGAAACACTTTACAATGGAACAATGAATATTAATTATTGCTAAAAGACATTACAAATATGGTGAGTGTTATGTAGAAACTGTGCAGAAGCTTTGTACGGCTCTAGGTTGTCATAATGCACCTAACTGTTTGTAAGGTAATGGAAAAAATTGAGACAACAAGTTCGATTGCAGACATCTAAACACCAGTACGTTTTCGTTCCAGCCTGTATGATCAGAACATCTGAATTGTGTGCAAGAGCGTTGCCATAAGTCCACAAATGTCAATTCGCTGAAATGGAACACAATTAATTATGATTCCAACCGAATGGATGGTACTACCTGTCACAACTTACTTTTTTATTTTCATTAACATATGCTCATGGTATGTAAATGTTCTGCACTAAATAGCGAAATCTCTATTAGTTTTCATCTTACAAAATTTTAGGTAATTATGGTTTTCAAAAATGGTATCTATCTTGACAATTTGTATTAAAATAGGTACATTTTTCATTATTCGCAAAAAAAGTACTTGTTTAGTAAACAATTGTGTGTGTTACCTTTAAAGTGCTGTGACTTTGGTACTTTTTGATTTATCAACGGAAGACCGACATTTAGACATTAAAAAAAAACTTGTACAGTATTAGAATCTGTGTAACAGACGTGATAAAAAATATGTGTGTGTGTGTGTGTGTGTGTGTGTGTGTGTGTCAAGGAATACAAAAACATGAAAGGCAGATCGAGAAATAAGAGGGAGATCGTAATGTCAAGAAGAAGTATTAACAGGCAATAAAACTGTTTCCTTCCTCTGAGCGAGTTACAGAAAATATCTACGATACTTGTAGATCGTACCCTTGATCATAAAAAATACTTTTCTTGTTATGATTATCTTAACTTGTAACAAAGAAAATGGTGATAGTCTATTTAACATGAGAAATCTGAGTTCATGACTCTATTGTCCTTACATTTACTTTGTTTTTAAAATTAAAATGTACTTTTTTCACTCTTAACCATCTTTATTTTATTAATATATTTTTTTATGTATCTTAATTTATTTCTCGCAACTCGTTGAGAAGAAAGAAACTGTTTTATAAATGCCTTTCGTTCGTAGCTACTTCTTCTTGATATTGCGATCTCCCTTTCATTTATCAACCTATGCCGTCTCAAGTTTTTGTTTTTTTATATAAATATATTTTGTTTTCAATAGATCAAATTCTAATGCTGTAAAAGAAAAAAAATATTGAGTATTTTATTCCTTATTATAATTTTGACTGCCAAATAATCAGTGCTGATATCTACTGTCGATATTCACTGCCGATCCAAAAATTGCCTCATATCATCATTATTTGACTTGGAGATAAAAATACCCACCCAATACCTGATTTTTTAGATATTCACAACCCTTAGTATTTATGTATTGAGGGTTTACTTAACTTTTTTTCTTTTTATATTAAACCACAGATGAAGCTCTGATAAAATCTTAAATTCTTACAATTGACTAAATTTGTTGTGTTAATTTTCTAAATTGTATAAAATATGTACGGTGGTGTAGTGTTATTAGACACATACTAATCCAGGAGCTTATAGAATTCAATCCAGTTTTTGTGCTCGTGTTATAAAGATTTCTTTTGACAAAATGAATTATCTGTCAAAGTAAATGTGAAATATTTTCTTTGTGATTACAAGCAGCTAGGTCTGACTGAGAATCCATCAAACTCGCATACAGTAAGTAGTCAGTTTAACTGCATGTCTTGTTTTCATTTCATAAACAAAAACTCCTATTAAAGAATCCCTAATTTTTCCGTATCTAAAACTTGGACATGTTCTCTTTCAAATAAAGATATTAATTGTGGTAATGAATTCAAGCTCTCTGTGCTTTGTCAATTGCTATATGTTCAAAATAAATATTACACTAGTATTTTAATGTGCAAGTAACTTTGTATATTCACTTCATTTGGATTGGCATTAAATTGACAGTTGCAGACTCCACTCGGTTTGAAATATCCTTCCTTTGAAGATGTTTGTGATAGTTATCTTCAACTCGGAACATCTCCCAAGATGATCATAGATGAGACATTCTTTTATGTAAGCTGTTTGATAAATCAGTGACTTTAAAATGAGAAAATTTGTTGTTTAACGAAATTCAATTTATTTTTCGACAGTTTTCATTTAATTTGATACAATTTGTCCAATGGTTTTCCAACTTTTTTAAGGCTTCCTAAAAATATGATTTCTGAAACTCTGCAAAATAGGCTTTTGTTTCAGCAATGACCTCCTCGTACAGTGTGAATCTTTTTCCACTGAGCCTTTTTTTCATGCTTCCAAAGAGAAAAAAAAGTAACAAGGGCCCAAATATGAAGAACAGGATGGATCAGGGCAATTTGACAATTTTGGCCATGACAATTGCAGACATGTAAGCTGGTACATTGTTGTGGTAGAAGATTTTTTTTTCGTTTTAGCTGATGGAACTATTTATGCCTTTTCGGAGCGTGTTTACCAGGAAAAATCCACTATCTTCATCACTATTCCACTTCTGTAGTGTAGTAATTGATCCATATTTCATTAGCAGTTACGTAACAGATCAAAAGCTCACTGGGATTGTGTCTGAATGTGTCCAAACACTGCTTTGAAGTGGTAATACGATTAAATTTTTGGTCAACTGTGATGAAAACACGACATCCAACTTGCTGATAGTTTTCTCATTCCTAAATATTCATAGATAACATTAAAAACGTGTACATTTGTGATATTTACCATTTTAACTGTTTCACATATATTCAGTTGTGATCTCATTCAGATGTCCTGGGAGATACCATCATTTGTTCTTGTACAACCACAAGAAAATACAGTTAAAAACTGTATGTGACAGATTAGAGTTCCCATAATACTTTTTAATTTTTCTTCAGTTTTCTTTATAGGCTATTCATGCAAAAAGTAGTATTTATCAACATACGACATTTACTTTTTTTCATTCCAAGAGAGAAGTACACACTCGTCCATTTTCGAACTCTGTCAACTATTTTCTATTAAATAGATATACTTGTGTATATTAGGGATGAGACGATTCAGGGCTTACCGATTACAATTAACAGATACAATATTTAATAGTTAGTGATTACCTATTACAATTCCTTATGATTAGTAGTCATGAAATGTTTTCAAAGGAAGCCTTAAATTATTATACAGTGTTTGTAAAATGAGGAATAAAGTAAGGATAATTAATAAATGTTACCATTTATTGGTGTCAAATTAACTCACTCGTACTCGGTTAAACTATCATGAAACATTATGATGAGTGCTCAATAAATGCCTTCAAACTAAGCATTAACTTATTATGATGTGTCAAATTAAATCAATTGTACTCAATTAAAATATTGTTAAACATTGAGATTATTTTTTAAAAATTGGCGATTAGTGATTTCTAACCTAGTACAATTACACGAGTGTTTCCACTAAGCTTAGAAGGAAATATCGGAAATTCAGCCCAACTATTTCTGGAAATTCTTGTGTGAAGTTACTGATTAACACTTTGAAGCCTAACTCTCTAACGCGCTTCTTTCCTACTGTGCCTGGGGGTTTTGGACATGTTTTAAAAAAATTGTGGTATTTGTTATATTTATCATATATGACTTATTATATATCATTTTAAACCTAAAGAAATTACCTTTTTAAATATATATACATGTAAATAGATATTTTACTCACAGTCAACACTCCTTAGTCTTGAAAAAGGGTAAAATACACACACAAACAAAAATAGCTACACAGCATTTCACTAAACATAATTGGCCTTTGTATGATACAGTTTGAAACATTCAGGTACACAAAGGGGTACTGAACATTCTGGGTTCACCATAACTCAAAAAGTATTTAGTATTCAAGAAAAACAACAAACAAACATAACGAATCTTGATTATTCAGTCACTAACTTTGAACTAAACAAACGTCTGCTACGTTCCTCATAGACGTGTTACGTTGCCTAGCATCAGCTTTATAATATTTATATTTAGTCCATATCAACAGCACAGACTATTCGAAAATCAAAGACATGCAAAGATAAATAACCAATTAGCTAAACAAAAGTGCCGAAACCCGATTATTTGCCCACATCGCGATCGTATAGAATTATTTAGCGCAGCCCGATGTATACTCGGGCTTCGGCGTCGAGCGCTGTTGTGACTGCCCGACCTATACTCGGGCTTAGGCTTCAAAGTGTTAAGAATTGCAGGAAGTTGCTTTATTATAGACAAAACACAATAATACTTTGTATGACTTTTGTGAAATAAGTATCTATATTCTCTCTGTTGAATTGTTTTCGATAGACAAAAATAGTTGTACGATCTACTGTATGTCGGAGAAAGGGGGTCCATGTAAGTTGACTGAACATCAAACGGAATTTAAATAGTTTACCTGATTGACAAACATATAAATAACTATTGAGATAACTTATTATTCTCATAGTTAAATATTGCTTCCTTTAAAAAATTTAAATGAAAAGATATTTAAATAAGGCATCAAACGTATGCACATGAGGGGAAGTGTGACACTTTTAATAATTTACATGCATTACTTTCCCGCATATATGTAAGTGAAGTAATGTATTTATATTTTATAGTGTAATGAGTGTTAATTATTTGACTTTTGATACGGCATTGATTGACTGAAGTAAACAGAATTGTTTTCATAATTGCTGTAATGTTATTTTAATTTATTTCACAATTGGAAATAATTATTGTCAAGCTAGAAACATATTGTCTTGACTGTTCTATTTTAATATTTTGTAACTGGTTTTGTTTTGCTATATTATATTCATTTTCTTCATTTAAGAAAAAGAAAACAACTGCATTGTGAGAAAAAATTTTTTAAATGCTACACATCTGTACATTTTTCTTTGAAATTTTTATTTTTTATCTAAATCAATAGAATTATGTGAAGTATTTCATTAAAAACAGCTTTCCCTCATTCCTAGATATTTTATAATTTAAAGTTAATTATCTGCTTCTTGAAAATCATAGATTAAATTTAGTTTGCTATATCTAAGCTATAGGCAATCATATTAATCCGTCTTTAATTATATAACACGGACAATTTGGAGAGTAAATGACGGGCTTTTTCAGATTCCCTTGTATAGGATCAACAGGTTTATCTTCAAAGAAATGAAATAAACAAAGCCATACATCAAGTTAAATTCCAAAACACAATGTTATTGTATTTTTTGTTCCCCTTTTCTTAAATCACACATAAACCTTTACATTACAATTTAGCAGTCTAAGAAATTAAACAAAATATGCAACTCAACTTGAGGGATGTCTAGGGTCAATAATTTTATTTTTAATTAAATTACTAAGACGTATGGATCAACACTCATGATTGAATTCCCTTGGTGGTGTGCATGTGCTGGAACTAGACATCTTTTATTCCAAATCATAATAATTCTAAACGTTTTTCCTAACTAATGTGGTTCTATGTTTTAAATAATATTTTGTATGCAAAAAACACAATGGATAGGTTAAGGTTTGGTTATTATTATGTTATTCAGTTATAAAACAGAATTTAAAAAGTCTAAAGTCGTTTGTATTGTATCTGATATGATTGTATTCAGGACTCTCATGCATACACAATGAATTTACTGTTTCATGATATATAACCGTAAAATTACAGACCTACTTATTATATTTGTTGTTTTTAAATTAGTAAATTATCAATTTAAAAAAATATAGTTATCTGCCTTTTGTTTTAGAGTTCAAACATTATAATGGAGTGTTAGTTTTTCTAATGAAATACGTTCTTATATGCCAACACTATCTTTATAAAACCAAGCATATTGAGTAGTAGTTGTCGATAGTATTGATGAATTTGTTCTGTAATATTATAAGAATAATCGTGTAACATATACTTTGTTAACTTACTGGCTAATTATTATTATACTTTAAACAGTTTTTCCTTTTTTCTTTAATTATTGGAATAGAGATCTGTAAAGCATAATTTGTCACTGTTAATAAAGTAGTTGAATAGCCTAATTGATATTATGGAGAGTTCTAATGATCAAGCCTGGATCGGTTTAGAATCGATTCATGATTATCGTAATAAATGCAAAGCTGTTTATTATGATGGTCTTATTTTTGTTCTCACAAAAAGATGTTTTAAAATGCTGATGTTACCTTACCTTGATAATATTTTTCAGAAAAAAAAATTAATCGGTGGTTGTCAATATTATTGAAGCATTGTAATTTGTATTAATTTACTGTTTCTTTTATTGTTGAAATTAAATAATTTGCCACTGTTAAGTATTAATGAATAGTTAAGTGAGTATTATTTTATTTGGTGATGATATCTAATCGATAACACCGAATCGGTAAAAGAAGTATGAATCGGTGGCTAATTACTTATCCCTAGTGTTGACAACATCAATTATAAAATTATACTTGGAATTTTAGCGTATTCTGTTTCACTGATTTTTCAAACAGCTCTTGTGCAGTCTATTCATGTGCTACCTTTTATATGCTAGAGGCATGATTTGTAACCTGACTTAGCTCAATTCTGAATCGAGTACTTTCAAGCTTTGACACTAATCTGATCTATCTTACTTTATATTTCATTGGCCAAAACACCATATAAAACTCACACTTTCCTTCTTGTCTACATTTTGAGACCTAAAGGTTAGGTGAGCATGAAAGGAGTTGGCGGTTATGTTATAATGATTCTAGTTTTTCTAACCATTAAAAAAAATCATGCACTGACAGATTTTTATTCTAATGTTAATTTTGAAATTCTACATGTGAACGTAAAAAGTAGAAAATTAAATGTTTTGGAAATTTTAGAAATTAAGAGACTTTTGTGTAATGATGCTAATCTAGTTTTAAATGACCAAACGGAATTTTTATCATTTTCTCCTTTACTTCAACCTCTATTCAAGGTTGGTTAATACTTGTGTGAATGACCTGTGGGGTTTTTCCCCCGGGCCTTTGTGCTTTGTTTGTTAACGGGAATTTCCTGCCTTTCTCAACTTTTTATAATAGTTATGGTGTGTATTGTATTTAGTCTTGTAAGAGCCTCGTCAATGCCGTAACTGACGAAACCATGGACCAAATAAATTATAGAATTTTACAAAAGAAAAATTGTGTTTTATTTGTTAAAATGGAATTCTATCAAGTACCGTCGGTCATCAGTGTAAACAATATTGATTATAATACTTCAAAAATTTGTGTCATTTCAATTGTTCATTAAAACTCCAGTAAATTGGTCAATGTGTATGTATGTTTAAATTGATTAGAATACATTGTATTATTAATTGCTTGTTTAATTTATAGATGGGTACAATGGCTTCTCTGAATGCTTCAACAACACATTCATTGGCTGGATCTCGACCAACCACGCCTCATAGTACTGTTTCGACTGCACCAGCCATGTAACAATAATTGGTAATGATTAAAGTTTAATTACTTTTAATGCAGTGTCACTTTTCATATAGTATCATTTTTCATGCAGTATCACTTTTCAAACATTATCATGTTTCATTCAATATCATTTTCATGCAGTATTATTTTTCATACAGTATCTCTTTTTATACAGTATCATTTTTCATGCAGTATCACGTCTTTTTATACAATACAATTCGTTTAACTGTTTAGTTGGTGGAATCTCTTGTAATGCTGACATTTAAGTATAAATCTTACCATGCATAGTTAAATATTAATTTTGTTGCTGTTCTTACTTAGAGTTCTACTGTTCAATGGTTGATTAGAGTTCCATTTGACATTTTGACGGTGGTTCTATTTTCTAAAGTTCATTCTAAAGCTGAACAAAATCACAGTATATGTAACACAATACATATACTGTTACATAGACTTGTTACAAATGGTAAATCACCAGTAATTGCATGCACCATCACCAAAAAGACTTAAAATAATTATAAAGGAGAGGACCTTAAAAAAAACTATTAAAATATTTAAAAAAAATTTATTTTTACTCCATAAATGAATTCATCGGTAGAGTTGTATTTTCAAAAACTTTATGCCATGTTGAAAAATATTGTTTTTTCTTTCTTAATTTATATGTTATGTTATGTATGTATATTCATAACTATATATAAGTTTATACTATTGGCTGCTATAAATAAATAAATTTTAAAAAATTTAAAGAAAACTGATTTCTTGAATTATTCTTCTGAATTAGTTATAATTTAATTGGTATTTTTTGTCTGTAATAACTATTCTGTTTTAGTTCATTTTGGTTTAGGTTTATATTTCTTTCTGTTTTTAGAAAAATTTTAAGTATACATTGTTTTGTTGTATGTTGCAGTTGCCACCAAATATCAATATTTCGTGTACCACATAGAAGATCTGGATTTTTTTCCTTTTTTTTTTCTCTCGAAACCTGAATAAACACGATAAAAAAAACTGATGCTTTGTGATACATATTATACGAGTCCGTCCAATTTCATTGCATTACAGATCAATTATAAAACTTATTTAACATAAAAGATACTGATTTTTTAAGTAGGGATAGGTCTTAACAGTACAATATCTCTTATAGTAAAGGCCTACTAAAGACTATTAATTGTAAATAAAGATCTTTCTGACAATGTCAATTATCTTTTTCTGTTTATTAGACATTAGTTTTAGGTTTAAGATTGAATTTTTTTGAAATTAGGTAAACATAACCTACTGTACTGCACATTCAAGTATACAAAGTACATTTATTACTTTAGATATAAAAATAGAGGCTAACACATATGTTTATTTGGTCCCTGAGAATCTACATAAGAAATTAAATGGATTATCCAATAAACTACACTGGACCGTGGACTACAAATTGACGCCAGGGATTCTGCATCCTCCAAATTTGCATTTTTGTAATCAAACTCTGGTGAAAAGCCGGCTTCATTTTATTTCTCAGTTTTTCTGACATGTTATTTTAAACACTTAAAATAAAATGTCTTACACCAAATATCCACTGAATTTCTGAAATAAGATTCTCAGAATACTGTGGTATAACTGTACATTGTGAGGAAAATTAGTCACTCTATCTGAAAGATTCATGATATATTATAAAAATATAATTATTTACGGTTTTTATTATAGTTTATAAAATGAACATGAATTTTTTTCTTCTATATTTGAAGTAAATTTTTGGTTGAATATGATAATTTTTTATTTTTACTTTTTAATTGCAAATGAACTTCTTTTGATAACAAAATTGTTCTTACTTTATTTTAATTTTATACTTTTTAAGTTCTGCTAAATACTAATGCGAGAGTACCTGATGTTCTTAGTGTTTGTGCAGGGTTCAAACTTAAAATAAAACAAATTTTAGACATTTTAATAACAAAAGATTGTTATTTTTAAAAGCTTAAACATGTTAACCCGTTTGTAATCTTGACTTAATTCATAGCCCACCTATCCAGACCATAAGACCTTGACGAAACAGCACCAGCGGACTGCTACCATAGCGTTCATCTCTCTCCACATATTTCCTGCTACATTCATTTTCATCTCAATAGTCTTAGCATCTTCGAACAGCCTTTTTCTTTGTCCATGGGTGTTCCAGTCCAATGAGTCTTAGGTTCAATCACACCTAACCCTTTCGTTAGTGTGTGTCCAAGCCATTCCCAGTTTTTCCTTTTAATTTGAATTTCAATAGCTTCTACATTTGTACTGTCCCTTAACATTTTACTGGACACCATATTTGAACCATAAGATCTTTCTTAGACATCTCTATACAAACATCTCCAGCATATATATTGCTCTAGCTATCCATATAAGTTAAAGCTATTTAGAAGCAGAATTGCTTTTCTTATAAGAGATAAGACATAAGAACTTTCTCTACACCTGCAAAGTAGGTAAATGCATCCAGCTCACTTATTTCTTCCTCATTGACCCCAAAAGTTCTTGTCAAATCTGACATTCACTCTCATAGACTTGGTTTTCTTAACATTAAATTTTAACTCAACAACATTCGCACATTTTGCCAGCACATGGAATTTCAATTCCATCTGCTTTTAGCTGTGAGGAGTAAACAGAAGTCTTTTGTAACTTTTTTTTTTTGTAAGCCCCTAAATAACATCTCTAGCTCTTCCTTCAGTCACTTATCTCATCACCTGAGGTAACAGAACTAAGAAAAAAAGTTGATGATAACACTCTATTGTGTTTCATCCCCGATTACACTCTTGGAACTTCATTCATTTTATTGATTTATTATTTATGTGTAACTCTACTTTCCAGACATAAGCTACGGAATGTACTATACATTCTGGAATAATTTAGGACAGGACTCTTTAGTATTCTTCTTTCTCGGTTCATGAGGAAATGATAATATATGACAATGAACAAGACTCGTTCCTCTCATATTCAGTGTATTTTATTTTATGTTCACTGTACTTACAGGGTTTCTCCCTTTTGTCATCATATGTTAGTTTTCCTTCATTCTTTTCATGTTGGATTGTCTGAAGGCATCGAGCTGATAAAGCGAAAATATCTTTAAATGTTTTAATGCAGATCTGAACGTGATTGCCTCGGCCATCAGGAACCGTGTAACAAACAGTACTCTGTCTTTTATCACTTTAGTCATAATAATAAGTCATTATAATAAATAATGACGTCACCTTGAAATATTCTCAATTTCTAAAAGGTTAAAAATTACTATCAAACTAGTAATAATTATAAATTTGTAATAGGGAATAAGTGACATCCTAACAATCAATTCAATAAGCATGAATAACAACAATTAATGACTTGGAATGGAAAATGATGAAAGTGGCAGAAAAGTTGAAATTCATTTTATACCTTTAATTAAATGTATGCACAGTCAATAGTAAGTTTAAGACATAGTAAACAATAAAAGTACCAGAACAAAGTAGTTTAGTTATGAAGTTGATGATAAAAGACACAGCGGAGTGACTTGAGAAATGATTAATGTGGCAAGGTCATTCCTCTGCCATTACAGTTCTGGTTTATTTTCGTGGTTGATAGTAATTTTTAACCTTTTGAGAATATTTCAACGTGACATCATTATTTATTATAATGACTTAGTTATTATTATTATTATTAATAGTAATTTTAAATCAGTGCTACATTATGGCTACAAGACATGGAAAATGACACAATCCATCACAATTAAGCTGGAGATGTTTGTATAGAGATGTCTAAGAAAGATCTTAAATATCTATGGTTCAACTATGGTGTCCAGTAAAATGTTAAGGGACAGTACAAATGTACTTAGTCTCTATCGTTGAGTTCATAAAATTTCATGTAAAGTATTTCCTTGTAGTCTTTTGATAGTGTTATATATGAACATTTACATTTGCATGTTGCTTTGTTTTCTAGTGGATTTTTACCAAGAATACTTATACCAGAGGTTATATAGGGTTTACCAGTTTGTTGTAGCCTTTGCCTCTCTTTGAAAATCTTAAATTTATTTATTTTTAAAGGTAAAGCATCAGGAAGTTAATATGACATTATTAAATCAATCTGGCACCGAAACAGGTTTATAAATTTGCTACTTATATTTTTTTACTATTATCAACACAAAGTTCTTATCTCACAAATTAAAGAGTAATTTTGAAAAGACAACACAATTGTGAACAATTCAACCTAATTAACAACAATAAAACATGCAATAAACAGAAATTAAATCACAATAGAACAGACGTTAAAATGGTGTATTGTGTGTGCTTTGTAAACAGACGAAACTAAACCAGAACTGTAATGGCAGAGGAATGACTTTGCCACATTAATCATTTCCCAAGTCACTCTCCTGTGACTTTTATCATCAATTTCATAACTAAACTACTTTGTTCTGGTATTTTTATTGTCTTAGAGCATGGTACATACATTTAATTAAAGGAATAAAATGAATTTCGGCTTTTCTTCCACTTTCGTCATTCTCCATTTCGAGTCGTCAATTTTTTTTATTCATGCTTATTGAATTGGTTGTTAGGATGCCACTTATTGTCTATTACAAATTTGTAATTATTACTAGTTTGATAGTAATTTAATTGTGGTTTGTTAATTTATAAAATTACAGACATAATTAATATGTCACATGATTCTCCCATTAATTATAACAAATCATTCCACATTTAACACATTTATTTACAAGTATCTATTTCTTAGTGAAAATAGTCATACCATTTCATTTCAATTTCTCGTAATTTATTTCTTCAAATATTTTTCGTTGAATGCTTTTTCTAGTACTGTAATTTGGATTTGATCCATCTTCAATAGAACTCACTGTCAATGTAATTATTTTATTTATCCAAATATTGGTAAGTTTTTATACAAAGTATAGGGATAAGTTATGAATTAAAGCAGATAATATTGTTTTATTACTGTTTCATTAGTTTAGACATTAATTTACTTATAATAATGTAACTATAGTATTATGGTAATTGAATACCTGTTTACATATTTACTGTTTATAACACAATACTCGTTTGGAGTGTTCTGAAACTACCAGAACAGCTTAATTTCTACTTTAGATATGAGAAACGAATCAAATGGAATATTGTAGAAATCGACCTACTCTATACGCAGATTGAGCCAAAAATTAGGTACCATATACAAGATTCCCAAAAATCATAAAATGTGATTTTTTTCGGCTTTGTCTTATGGAACCATGCAAATATTTTTGTGTTTCTTAAAGTAGAACAAAAAATAGGTTGGAGAGGAACCTATTGAGTGACCTGCATGGTCATCTGATGTGTCCCCTTTTTATTACTAATCTAGATTACGATATTTTTTGTACAGTCTGTATATGTATAAAAGTGTATTTTCTGTTGCTATATACACATAGGTTCTTTATGCATATACAACTTTGATCTATCATTTTGGAAGGGACCTGATAAGTAAAAATCAATGGTTTTGGGAAAATTATTAATACAGGAAGGCCTCTGTAGATCAGTCGGGAATGAGGGGGTTTGTAATACTTAAAAGGCAGTATGAAGAAGTAGCTTGAAAGACAGGCTATTTATTTATTATTTTTATAGTCATTGACAAATTAAATTTGCAAGGACATAGTCATAATTACATTATAATATAAATAGAATTAATTAACTAAAGTACAATAATGATAAAGTGTACCTCAAGACATATAACGCAATACAATAGAAATAATTAAGTAATTAAAACAAAATAATGAAAAATTTGATGAAAACAATATCAAAATCGTGATAGCAATTCATGTGTTAAATTTTTTTTTTTAAATTGCTCGGAGTAAGTGAAACAAAACACCTAACAATAAGCAATTAAATTACGTCCTTCATTTAAGATATACAATTCATTTGTACTGGATGTGAGAAAACATTGCTGTCAATAAAATGTACCGTGTATGGAAACTTACTGTCGGTGTCTTTAAAAATAGCTAATGCACATATAAAACAAATGAAGACTGTCTATGATTAAATTATATTGAAAGAGAATCTTAATATTTGTTTGAACCAAAAATGCAATCAATATGGAAACAATGTCTGCTGTATCTTGTTAATAGGTTTTTTCTTTACCAGTTAGATAAACAAAGCATGACCTGTGGAAAGAGGAGTGAGGAGAGGTAGCTGTAATTGATAGGGAATAAACATTCTAGATCCGGCAAAATTAATACAAACTATTGTCTTGACTTGAAATATAATTATATTACAAACCTATTTATTAGTTAGAAATTAAAACTGAGATTTTGGGTATGTAGTTGTTGTTAAAAAATTATTGAAGTGGAGAAAAAATACTAAATTAATGGTACTTTAAAATAGTTGACTAGGGAAAATGATCATTCAAGGCAGTGAGTTAAAAAAAAAAGTGTGTTTTCTCCATGGCATTCATAAATCTGTATGAAGTATTCATCTGAAGTATGGATGCAGGAAAATTATACAGATACATTCGGAAATGATAGATTTAAGTTCCACTGTGTAAAAGTTTATTTAGTAGTGCCTTTTGTATTTTATATGCATGTATAATAATGTTAGTATATTTTTTATATCGTCTTTACAAATAGATTATTTTATTATTTTAATGTCACCAATTTTAAAGTTTTTGTATTCTTTGAATTTGTAATAATAAATAAGAAATTGATATAATAAATACATATTATAATGAGTTTTTTTGTTTATACTAGAGTCCTAAGATAAGTTCTATCAAGACCTTAAAAAATCTTCACCTTATCTTATGATTTATAATATATTAAAACATCACCTTATTTTCCCCGCAGGAAATGTGTGCCATAAATTAGTGCCCCTCGCAGTCCCCAATCAAACGTATAATACTTGCAACACAAACTAATCATTCATATAGTCATTTACAAACAGTTCACCTATATTATACAATTACTTACACTTCTTATCTTCTCTTAGGGTTTTTATTTGTGCTGTAAGTATCTTAGGCCTCTGAGTATGTTCTCTTAGGGATCATTTGGCAACTTAGTTCTCTGTTTATGGATAATTTATGATGTGAGAACCAAAGGGTGTGTTTTTTTTCTCTCTTCCCTGTTTAGTTAGTTATGAATGAATGAAATGTCATTGTTTAAAAAAATTACAATCCCATAGTTAACTTTATTATCTACTGCAAAATATAATTCATTATACGAATAATACAACAATAGACCCCATACGTATTATTATGCCTTTCAGGGACACAGTATAGTGAGTACAAGCAATGCAATACCGAGGTTATTCTTCTTTTCATGTAGTCTTGGGTTAGATCCACTCTCTTTCGTCATTCCTATCAGGTCTTTCTTGACAGAACTCTTGTTATTTTCCAATTCTGACGCTATTAGAGTATAACCGTAATCAACAAGAAAAAAAGAATGTATCACAATTGTTATTTGTGCAATACAAATAAGTACCAAGGCAACGATTCAATAACTATGTCATCATCCAAAGTTGTTTTGAACTCCTCTAATAATATTTTATATACAACAGCCTATATAGTGTTCTCCTATTACTCATATGTGAGTAATGCAAATCAATTGCTACAAAGTGAGACATGATAGGCCTATGTACATTAAATAGTCACATGAATCAAGTACCTGCTGATGTCAATGGTCAATGGAAAATTCCGTTAGGTCTGAATAGACTATTATTTAATTTAAGGAACTTTCTTGTATTAAATTGGGATAAGACAGTACTAGGTTTCTGCGGTACACTCTATGACTCTATACAGACTCTTCTAGGCTTGCAGTCAATTATGAAAAATTACTGAAATATTCAGTAAATAAACATCTAAACTGAATTAGGGAGGTAATACCCCCGACAACGTCTAAAAAACAAGAAAAGAAAATTTTCGACACCCGGGTGTTTATCATTGTTATAAAATTACTTATATACCGGGTCAAAAAAATGACCTGAAAAAAGTATTTTTGATAATTTGGTCAAAAATTAAAAAATGTTATTTTTATCATTTTTGTTTGTTTGAAAAATACATATTTTCCGTTTGAAAAAGTGGAAAAAAGAAAGGAGACATATTATAATATGTGGGCATATTTTGCCATATCTCGTGACTTTATTTATTTATTTTATTTTTTTAATAACCATAAATTTGGTGGTAGGAATAAAATGCAAAATTGCGATTTTCTCAAAATCGGTTTTAACAATTTTAATAAAATATTGCACAAGTGTAGCCTCTAAGAAACGAAACAAAATATTTTGGTCCCCATCTTTCCAAAAATGTTGGTTTATGAGTTACAGGTAAAAGCGTTTAATAATATTAATAAAACTCTTGTTAAATTAATTAACTAGGTCTGTTATTAATACAATTTGGTACACAGTGATAGGTTTTTTACAAATCATATAGCAACAATAAATTGTTATTTGAATAAGCAGGTGCTGTATTATTAGGTCTATATTATTTTGAGCTTAATGTATAAATATATCATGTTTTTAACTATTATTTGTGCTTCAATTTAAAACAATTGAGATAAAAATATATACTAATACAATGCCTTCTTTATTCGTAAGGTTGAACACGGTATTAAATCTAATAACAATAAGAAATAACTGGTATCATAAAATTCTGGTTGTTGTAAACAATAAATAATACCAAGAAATAATGTTTTTATCTATAACTTGGTTATCTTCTGACATACAAAAGAAAGAAACGTTCTATTTGTCATTAAATTGAAAACTTTTATATTTTTTGTACATTTTTGTTAAGTTAATGGTTATGTAGGTATTCAATATTACAAATTTTAAATGGTCTCTATTTTGAAAATATATACAACTTTTTGTTTATATTTCTACGACCTTCATTCATTCATATTTTTATTTAGAGGACATCAATAATCTTTTATTACTCATCATAATATGAAGCATAGAGGGTATATTAATGTCGTAATATTTTATTTTGTTCAGATGTAGACATTAGCACACATGAGGGAAGAAACGTGCACAATGTACAAATTTAATTAAACAATTCATTTTTAATAGTATTCTTCTGGTATACCAAGTACCTCAAGTCGATATTAGGCATTGTTCATTCATATTTTTATTTAGAGGACATCAATAATCTTTTATTACTCATCATAATATGGAGCATAGAGGGTATATTAATGTCGTAATATTTAATTTTTTATTTTGTTCAGCTGTAGATATTAGCACACATGAAGGAAGAAATGTGCAGAATGTACTAATTTAATTAAACAATTCATTTTTAACACAGATATTCTTCTGGTATTCCAAGTACCTCAAGTCGATGTAGGCGTTGTCATTCTTGAATTTTTCGAACATGATTTGCATATAAACATGTAATATAATACAATTAAAGCCATAACACACTTGTTCCTACAAATATTTTAAAAGTCTGATAAACTAACTAAAATTAGAATACAATAAGTAATCGCTATCAGAAATAAGACAGTTAAAGAATAATCTTTCAGAAACTGCAAAAATTAAAAAAATATAACAAAAAATAAAAGCAAACAATTGTTAATAAAAAAAATTCTTAATTAAATATTTGTTATAACAAAATAATAGTAATAAATTCCAGGTGGGAAAGATAGGGGTCTGAAGCTGAAATTGATGTTCTGGTTTTATATGTTTGTGTGAGACTTCTAATAACAGTATCTCAGTGGTTCATGATGTATGTTGCCCTAAAATAGGAGCTCAGGGCTCTTGTTTAACTTGTGGTAAAATTGTTTGGATAGCCAATTCTAACGCAAAAAGGCTCCTGCTACTAAAGAAAAGAATGGTCAGATTAAACATGTAGAGTGGGACCAATTTACACATTATAAGCCTCTGTTTAAGACAATATGTATCACAATACTTCTATCAGTTTAAATTTTGGATGGGTTTGATATATGTTAAAAAGAATATAAGCACCTTCGATTCTAATGGCTTTGTCATGTATATAGAACTTGAAACAGACTTGATCTAAGAACAAATTTTTGTTGTTCTCAGTTCACAATGAATCAGTAATTTTATATTCAATTTCTGATGAAGTAAAACATTTAAATATAAAATATTAATAAAAAGAGCATTCATTAAATTTTTAGCAGATTGTAGGTTACTTCGACTACTCATCTTGTGTAAAATAAATAAAAAACTAAATTTCAATGATGACTTAAAAACACAAATGAATGCACTGAGCGAAAAACAGATCTACGCTGCTTGATGGTTAAAATATTATTGAAAAAAGTTGATTTGAAATTTGGCTTTACAATCGACACGTCCAAACCACTGTTGTGGGTTCGATTTCCTTTGATCTGGACCGACTTGATTCAGGTTGTGTTCGGTTCGGGCCGAGATGATTCTACAAAGCTGGGCAACACATCTACACTGGGCCTTGTTGATCAACACTGTTCGTGGCTTCAGACATAACTGAGCTAGTGTGGAAACAGTGGTGTTATTATGGCAGAAACACTTACATAAAATTGTCCCTGTTGAAAGACAATTAACCTCTCGGTTATCATAGCTTTATAAAATTTAAGCAAGAAAACCCGTAAAATAAAGACACCAAGTCCTCGAATACTAATAGGGTCAGGGTCGGAAGAGAACAGGGTTGTTTAAGAAAGACCTAATAGAAAAGATGAAAAAGTGATCTAACTAAGGACTATATGAAAAAATCTGTAGATCCAACTAGGTTTCCTAGTGATTGCCAAGGCCGTACTTACTATAGTGAACCTCCTCAGGGAATAAGGGAGAAACCCAGCAAAGCTAATAATTTTGAGAAATTATGTCTTGTATAAAAATCCCATGAGGGATATTTTGTTTTTTTACAGATAACTCACGAATTTTTGAGAGGTGGCCCATTTTTTTGGGTTGTTAGAACACTTGAGCAAAATTTTATCAAAATCGTTATTTTTTGTTTTTTTATTATGAACACAAAATAAAAATTTTACTACCTTAAAATTTTGAGTAATAAAATAAACATTAAAATGCCCTAAGTTGTGACCAAAATATGCCCATATAACAAATTTAATTAAAACGGTCCATACGTTTGGGCTGTACACTACACATATGACAGACGATATCATTCCAAAAACTTTTTTGTCTCAGGGAACTTCGAAACGGATATATCGTCAAAAAACTTAACTTAGATTTTTTGACCCATCACATAACTCTATATTACTTTTATGTGAGAAAATAAAAAGGAAATAAATTAAACGATCTGCATTAGTAATTTATTTCATAGAGTTTATTTAATATGACATATTTAATTACTTATCTGAATCATAAATAACAATTGCTTGTTTACAAAAAAAGAAAATTAAAAAACTAATTATAAATTTTAATCCTTAAAATAATTTCATTTTGTCTAACACCCTGATTAAGAAAAGACATTTTATGGATCTAACTTCACATATTTACTAGTAATTTAAAATCTTTACAAACAAAAATGGATATTCCTTCTGCTTATCATGAACATATACACAGTGTCTGATGCATAGACTCTTAGAGTGGTCCTGGAGGGAGGGCAGAGACGTTATTGCCTACATCCAAACGAACATAAACTTCTTCTGTTATTATCTTCACTCTATCTCTGAAATAGAATATAACAATCAATAAAATTATCTGAAAAACTAAAAAACACAATGATTCATTTTACTCATATCAAAAAATGTACTAATTAAGAATAATTTTACCTAGGAAAAAAAAAAGTAGTCCAATGTTTTGTTTTGCTCAATTATTCTGCTGGAATTCAAGCTGAAAAACTTTTGAACTATTATTGACTTTTTTAGACACAAAGTTTTTCGATGGTGGTTATTCGATTTTTGAAATATTCAATCTCTTATAATAATTGGAGAAAAACTATTAAATGTTTTGCATCGCTATAAAATCTGTATCCACCATTTTACTGGGGTGAAAATACATCTTTCTGTTTGAAAAATAGTTCAGAATAAGATTTTCATATTGGTCACATAATTGTATCTAGGAAACATTTTTATAAAATAAAGATTTTTATGTCGTAATTTTGTGGCCATTTTATGATTTTAACAAATACCTCGTCTTTTAGACGAGGTAAGTACTGTATTTGTTAAAATCATCTTAAATTCTCACAACACAGCTTTTTTGTAAATATTCAAAGACATCCCAAGGTTGGTAGTGAAAAAAGTATTTTTGATGCCCAATAAGTTTTGCTACAAAAATTAGTGTTTTTTTTTTCTTTCTTTTTTTCAATTTTTGAAAATTCAATCCCTTATAGATAAACACTATTTTAGATATAAAATATTTTAATTTTTTGTTTGAAATGTTTTACACTGAATTTCGTTTGTTTCACCAAACTTCTATTGAGTATAAGTGACGTCAAAAAAACAATCATTTTGAGGCAGTTGAAATTCATGGGGTGTTAGCATCGCTATAAAATCTGTACCTGTCATTTTACGAGCATGATGATATAGCAAATGTTCAGAATGTGGTCCAGAATAAGATCTTGGTATTGGTAGCACATTGGTACATAGAAAAACATTTTTATTTAGAGACCTTATACAGCAATTTTGTGTCACAAATCACATAGAAATTTTGGTCGCTCGTTTCCATATAATAAAGTGTAAGAGGGACTTATTAAATATAGATGTATTACATTGACTTGTATAGTACAATCATACTTACATGTCTATTACTACTGATCCTGTTATATGTTCCTGTGAGTATTCTGCAGGCATATGTGTCTCCATCACTGGGACCACTTGATCTACCTCCCCTGTGGGATTTGGCTTCTTTTTCCTGACAAAATATAAGCACTTATTACTTATGGAGAAGCATGTATACAACAATACGTGGTTTAGTATTTTTATTAACAGAAAAGGATATTCCTTCTGCATAGCTTATATATATATATATATATATATATTATAACATTAGTTATATTTTTAATTTATTTTTTATTTACTGTACTCTACTAATTTGCCTTCACGTTGGAGTGACAAATATAACATTAATTATTAACTCCTTTTTTATTTTTCTCTAATTTTTTAAAGCCACACGTTGGAGTGCCAAATATAACATTAAGTTATATTAAATTATTTATTTTACTTACTTTTAAAAAAAAAACCACACGTTGTGTGACAATTAAAACATATAAGCTTTCTGAATAGACTTTCTAAATAATTATATTTAGTATACTCATTAACAACAACGTTTACCTGGATAAATCTTTTGTTTAATTTAGCATAAAATAAAACAGCAAAACAATGAAACATGTACATGAAATTATTCAATTCTTACTTAACTAAAATCATTTATTCCTCACTCATTCCTTATTCTAATTTATATTATAACAGACAATTAAAATACAAATTTAATTTATTTTTAACATTAATGATTACTTGAATATTCAAATTGTTAATTTCCCTTTTAGAATTTTATTATATTTCTTTACAAATTTAAATTTTACTTTACTTTACTTTAAAAATTATTATCCTTTTTTATATCAGCTAGCTCAATTTTAGTTTTATTTAACAAACACAATCTCTTATCTCGGGTCAGTAGGTCTTTTAATGGCTCAATTGAAAGTGAAATAATTTAAGATGAATTTAATAGTTAACAATAATTTTGGTACTTATCAAATGCTGATCCTTTGATCGGTCGAGTTGCACTTTCACTACACATAAAACTTTAATTGACTCTTTTAATTAAAAAACCACCACACTGCTCACAACACTTTATTCCTTGATTATGACACTTCTCTCGTTCTCTGGGTTGTTCCAAATTCTAGCTCCTT
Organism: Aphrophora alni; assembly: GCA_963513935.1. Classification (NCBI taxonomy): domain Eukaryota; kingdom Metazoa; phylum Arthropoda; class Insecta; order Hemiptera; family Aphrophoridae; genus Aphrophora; species Aphrophora alni. Next base: position 11,695,067 of record OY740765.1, on the reverse strand, counting down.
CCTGTGACGACGATAATCCCTGGCTATAGTCAATCGGACTCCTTTTCTCAATCTGATCCTTTAAAGAAAACTCCACAAGACTCCTAACCTGCGATTCCTTCTGTTACTTAATTCTTCCTTTCCTTTTTTTTACTCTACTTTAGATAAACTTATTAACTTTTTAATTAGCAAAGAGACTTCTTGTCTCTTTGTTTATTATTGAAAAAAAAACTCTATGGAACACAGAGCAGACTATCTGTGTCCATAACCTTCCGTCTCGGCTGCCCTTGTTAGACTCCCTTTCTAAGATTTTATTTTAAGACTCCTTCTCTCGAACACGAGTTTCGCGCCTTGTTCGCTGATTCGTTGATTTTTTCTGAACTTTCTCAACATGTGTCCTATTTCGCTTCCTAGTGGTTGTTTTCAAATCTTTCCGTTGTTTTTTAAGCACCGTTAGACTTTCTACTTGTGTACCGTTAGCACGCTGGCTTTCTCTTCGATTTCTCTTTTTTGTAAAAAAAAACTCTGCGCTCCTTTAAGATTCCGTTACTGTGCCCATGTGTTTCCTTCAAGGTTGTAGAAATCCTAGTTCTATTGTAATTTAACACGTACATTTTTTAACTGCATGCGACAGCTGTCGCTTCCCTTCATTTATTTAACATTGTTCCATTTTTTCATATTTATTTATTTTTATAAGTTATTTTAATTATTTTATTATTAGATGTCATGATTCCTATTGTTTCTCTAGGTGAGATTATGATATCGTTACAATATATATATATAAAAGTTACGTTTAAGGAATATTGTGTAATCATAAGTATGTATAGAAGCTATTAAATTTGCAAATTGCCTGTTTTACTAGTAAAGAACCTTCGGCCAAAGATGTTCTGTGTCATTACGTTAGAAAATTAGCTTTCAGAGTATTGTTGAAAGGATTACAGGAACCGCTAGGATCCCTTATGCGAACTAAAAATCCAGATAGCCTCGAAGAAGCACTGAATATGCTAACCAACGATTTCCAATTCAAGAATAATAAATTATTTCAAAACAATAACAAACCTATTATAAATAAACCGATTCAGATACAAAAACCTGTAATGAGTAAACTTTTCCTGAAACAAATACCGTATCGGTCTTTTCAAACACGCATCACCAACAAAATCTAAATTTTAATCAATCTACACCATCAAGACAACAGTTTTTTAATTACCAACAAAGAAATAATGTAAGTCAAAATCAATGCCTACTCCAATGAGAATTTTGACAAGACAGACGGACAATACAGTTAAGAACACAAAACTGTACCAGCTAATCAAAAAACCTGTAGAAGAGGAATTTGTTGAGGATTTATCCAATTTTGAGTAGAGCGAAGAAATTTATACGGACGGTTTAGAACATGAATTGTTGCAAGAAGAATTTCATGTGTTGAGTTTGAAGGAGGAAGATAACTCACAGGAAAATGGCTATTGTTTAGAGCCAACCAATCTAAATTTAGGACATAATGAATATCCATAACAATAATACTGAACTGCCATATTTTTTAGATCCAAAAACTAACTTAAAAGTATTAATTGATACTGGAAGCACTAAATCCTTTATATCAAAAAAATTAGCATTTCATTTATACAAAAGTACGATAAAACAAGAGGTCTATAATAATGTGTTGACCAAACAATGGAAAGTAATTCTTTTTCTATTCTTGATAGATTTTCCTCACTTTTTTTAATGTTCTACTCGCATAAGCGACTGTTAAATCGGCTCCATTATAATTTTGGCTTAATATGGCTCCAACAGCATAATTACTTGCATCCGTTGTTAATATGAATTCTTTCTCAAAGTCTGGGTACTGTAATACCGGTTCATTGTATAACGCTATCTTACACTGCTCAAAGCAATTAACGTAATCTTGATTGTATGTATCTTAATTTAGAATCTCTCTTTAAGCAATTAGTAAATGGTTTCGTCATTCTCGCAAAATCTTTAATGAATTTTCTATAATAACCTACAAGTACTAAAAATCCTCTAATATGTTTAACTGTTTTTGATATGGGATAATTTTTAATAACTTTAATTTTGTCCGGATTTGGTTTTACTCCTTCTGGTGTTACAATATGTCCTAAAAAGGCTACTTCTTTTCTTAGAAACTCTGTTTTATCCAATTGTCCCTTGAATTTCACTTTCCGTAATCTTTCAAATAATTCTTTTTAGTCTATTTATTGTTCTTGCAAGCTCGTCGAACAAATAATGTCATCTAAATATACTAAACACATTTCATTTTGTAGCCCTCTTAAAATATTATTCATCACTCGATGAAACGTGGGTGGCGAATTCTTTAGTCCCATCGGCATCCGTAAAAAATCATAATATCCTGTTTCTGTCAAAATAGCTGGTTTTTCTATACTGTCCAAGTCCATCTCCACCTGGTGAAATCCAGTGGCTAGATCCAATGTTGTAAAATATTCGGATCTTCCTAATTTATCTAGAATGTTGGTGATATTTGGCAACTGAAATTTGTCATCTACTATTTTAGAATTTAGCCCTCTAAAGTCTATTCCAATCAAAATTTTTGTTTTCCTGAAGCATCTAATTTTTTTGGTACAATCCAAACTGGGCTATTCCATGGTGATTTAGAATTTAGAATTATTTTTTGTTTTAGCAAAACCTGAATTTGGTGGTCTACCTCTTTCTTATAGATCTCCGGATATCGATAATTTCTAGTGTAAATTGGAATTTCATCCGTTGTCCTAATGGTGTGTTTTATTTGATTAGTAAAAGTTAAATCACTTCCTTCAAAATAAAATATATCCGAATAGTCTTTTATTAATATTATTATTTATATTTTTTCTTCCGAATTAATGTGATTTATCCTAATTCTATTTAAATCTAGTTTAGGCTTTTTGTGATTTATTAAATTGAAGTTTGCATTGAAATTTCCTTTACAATTATTGTTTACTATTTCAAAGTCACTTAAAAATTAAATTTTTATTGATTTTGGAGTAATTTCTATGACTTCCATATTATTGTTAATAATAGGACACAAAGTTTCCCCGTCTCTAACTTCAAACAAACATTGTGGAATTTCTAAACCTTTAGATTGTATATAAGGCAGTATTCCCTGACCATTACGCATATTACTTATGTTAAGTTTTATAAATTATCCGCTACGCGCCTGTATTACATAACTAGTCAGTTTTTTATCAATAGATAGATATCTATTATTTCACTAGGTTCTGTTTTTTGTTCCAAATTATTTTTTTCTGTATTAAAATAGTAAATAGTTATATTACTGTTTAATGTTCTTAATTTATTATTTACGAAGTCCAAATTCAATTTTAGTTCTTTCATGTTATCTAATCCTAATAAAGTAATAAAGACCTCTAGCTCTTAAATACTCTAATATTGTCAGTTTCGGACGAGAACAAGAGAGACCTGAGAGGAAAGGTGAAAATGAGGGAACCAACCCAAGACTATATGCAAAAAGGTTTAAATCCAGCTAGGTTCCCTCGGAGGGGAGAGTTTTCACTATAAGTAAGCATCTGAGGGGAGTTTTTCATGAAAATATACGTTTTGAGGTTCCCTGAGTTCAAAAGAGTAGTTTCTGGAATAATGTTTGTCCGTCTGCATGCCAAAAGAGTGAACCGCTTTTGATCAAATTTGAAAATATTTTGGTCTCATCTCGAGATATTTTTCCCCATTTTTGAAGTTAAAAAAACACAAAATTTCAACATTCTCAGAATCGGTTCTAATGATTTTGAACAAATTTTAATCAAATATAGGATCTACGGGCCAGCACAAAACCTACTGGTCACCATCTTTCTAAAAATATCTGTTTATAAATTGTTGGTAAAAAAAAAAAAAAACTTCCTTGAAGCTGTTATAAAATACCTAAATTGATTGACTTTAAAGATTTTGTTAAATTTTTGTGAATTGTGAAGATTAAAGACTCTAAATTAATTATTCCTACGAACAGACTCAAGCAACACAACTGCACCCGTACCAACCAATCAAGTAATAGTGACAATCATTTGTGTTTTCTACATATGGGAGTTGGGTGTTTATGAACAAATTCCTGCCTTTTCATCAGTTTATTTTGAAAGTGATAAGAATGCCGGGTGTGTATATATAGATTTTGTCTTGATAATACGCATGGAATGTGCAAAATACACACACACTAACACTTGGTGGGTGAATACATGACTCGGTAGTTAAATACTTTTAGGGGCTATATCGGCGAATGTCACAACGCCGTGTCAAGTTTCCCAAACCCAATGGTGTATGAGCCAAGACTGAATCCGTAACCTGTGCTGTTGTATTACGCCACCTAGACCGCATATAACACACAAAATTTAAATCTTATTTACATTTTTTTCTTTAACAGTTAGATTTAAACCTATTTAAATTAGAGTAAGTTTTGAAATTGCAAAAAATTTCAACCTCCGTTTTTTGACTAATCTTCATATTTCATCCTCAGGAAACAAAAACAGTGATTTTTGACAAGCATCTGTCCGTCATTTGTGTTGTCTGTACATAAGCATGATAGCGGTCACAAAAATTAAGATAGGAACACGATTTTGGTTTAGTGTGTTCTGAAATTCAGAAAAAATCAAATTTAAAATGTCAAAATAGTGTCCATTAAAAAAAATATCAAGAAATTAAGTTACTTAAAAAAATTTCAGATTTAAATTCTGCATGTAATGGTGTACCAACCACACCTCTCAACAATTACAAATGCTGAAATTATCTTCATAAATATAATTTCAAACCCTGACCTTTCATATAGTTACGTGATCCATGGCATTCTAAATCGAGACTTCTTCAGTTAAGTAGAGTTTTGAGGTCCACTAAGGCCAAGAAACTGACACAAATGAAGGGAGTGGAGACTGTTTAATAACTATGAGTTCCGTACATTTCTGCTTTATGGAAGAAAATTTACAATATATACAGATCATAAACATCTACAATGGTATTCTCAGTAAAACAACCAAATTCCAAATTGCTGAGATGGCTATTGAAGCTGGAAGAATTTGACAACAAAATAAAGCACAAAGGCGGTAAACTTAATCAGAACACGGACGCATTGTCAAGAATCCAATTAAATATCACCGAGAAAAGATCACCAAATGACCAAGAGAAAATGGGCGAAGATTTGATGAAAACAATTGAACAGTCAACACAGCTTTATTTTCCAGAATTAGGCGACAATGAAGACTCATTACAGTTTGTGATAATTAATTGTAATGAATCAATCATAGTTAATGTAGATGAAAATGAAGAAACACACCAGACGGTCCACTCGAACTATGTTGGTAATACACAGGTAGAAATTCCAATCTCAGAGCAACCAATAAATTTTGGAAGAAACCAAATTATACTTTCATTGGTTAAACATCAAGCTAAAAGAGTAATAATCAAACAATTATTTGGAGTAACAAAGATAAGATTTTTATTAGAAATTTCAGAGAATAATTTTTACCAAGATGTGATTAATTTTGTTAAGGAATACTTAGTACCTAATATTAAGTATTTATATATACACCTAAAATGTGATCATAAATTCCCAGATTTTATGGATCTAACTTAACATATATACTAGTAATTTAGAATCTTTACAAACAGAAATGGATATTCCTTCTACTTAGCATGAACATATCTACAGTGTGATCATAAATTCCTAGACTCCAGGGACCTAACCTAACCTATATACTAGTATTTTAGTATCTTTACTAACAGAAATGGATATTCCTTTTGCTTAGCCCATAGGCTATACGTACAATGTGATAATTAATTCCCAGACTCCAGGGACTTAACCTAACCTAACCTATTTACTAGTATTTTAGTGTCTTTACTAACGGGAATGGCTATTCTTTCTGCTTAGCATGTATATTCCGGTTCGTAAGTTATCGTTAAAAAACAAAAAGAATCTGTCATGGGGCTGTTATAAAATATTAACTTCACAAAATCGTCTCTAATTTGAACATTAATAACCCAAACTCGTGTGCACAATAACAAGCAAAAAAACATTATGGTTCAGGTATAAAGGGAAAAACTAAAATGAAACTTGACCGCCAATATTAAAATATAAATTTTAATCAAATACGACTTACACTGAGAACGTGTTTGTGGCACAAGCGAAGTATGTTTAATCCCATTTTTAAATATACAATTTTGTTTAGTAAAGACGGTTCATTTTAACTCTTTGATTGACAACTAACGAATTTATATTTTTGATGACGATTAGTTAGTTTGTTTTTATTTGGTTTTGAGGATGGGCGAGGAGAAAGTTAAGCAATGATTTTTCACCGCTATTTTTCAGTCTTTGTTTGCTATTATTTAGTTATGTTTACAGTTACAATTTATCTTTGTAATTGTCTCCACGTTTTGCATAGAATACAAAAAACTCCTCCTTATAATAAGAAGAATATAACTCTTTAATAATTATTAACTTAACTCTTAATTATTATTATTAATGGATTAATTATTAATTATTTAACTATTATTATCAATTAACTCTTTTCAATTTATTATTATTTATTTGGATGTATAGTTTTAATTGTTTTTCTTCTTTGATCCGGCGTAGCAATCCCGAGTGGCTCAGCTGGATATCCACCTCTTTTCATGTAGTCTTGAGTTAGATCCCTTTCATTTTTCCCATTAGGTCTCACTTGACCAATTGATACCAATTAAAAAACTTTTATAAAAGTTAGAATCCCACTTAGATTTGGAAACCACTTAATACAATTTGAAAAATCCTTGATATAAATTTGGAAACCTTTTGATACAATTTGGAAACTCATTGATGTAGTTTATAATATCTTTGAAAATAAAACAATTTAAGAAACTTCTTGTTTTCTATTTGGAATACTATCTTGCTTACCCTTAATATAATTTGAAAACTCCTTGATAACAATTTGGAATCCCGTTGATACAATTTGGAAACCCCTTGACACAATTTGGAAATCCATTGATAGAATCTGGAAACTCCTTGATAGCAAGTTTGGAACCTCTTGATACAATTTGGAACCCCTTGATAAAATTTGGAAACTTCTTGTAAACAAGTTTGAACCTCTTTATACCATTTGGAAACTCCTTGATAACAAATTGGAAAAACATTGGTACTATTTGGGAAAAATCATATGATTCGAATTTGGAAACCCATAGATATAACTTGGAAACTCTTTTAAATCAATTTAGAAACCTTTTGATACCAATTTGGAAGCCCCGCTTTATAATTCGCAAATATCTTGATACCAACCACTTAATACAATTTATTTAATACTTAATACCAATTTTGAAACCACTTGGTCCATTTTAAAAAGACTGATTCCAATTTACAAATTAGTTGGTCCAATTTGAAACAGCTTAGTACCAATTTTGGATTAAAATCATATGAACAATTTCATCTACAGAAATATTTACAAATAGACAATATTTACATTGTACAAATATAAACACAAGGGCTTTCAAAAAAAAAAAATTGTAATCCCAAAATTGATTAGTTTTTTCATCTTAATACAAATTGACAAAAGCCTTACTTGCTATTCTGCGACTCATTATTAGTAGATGGCAATGTGCGTTTACGATAAGTCTTCCTAGTTTCCGTTGTAATGGTGCAAATCGATGTTTTTACTATTCTGCAACAGAAAAATAGAATTAGGTTATATTTTAAACAGTTGACGTAGTCACTACAGTATATTACAATTACTTACATAAGAAACCGATATTACATTCGAACTGAGTGACTTAAAAACAAGATGATGGAACCATCATGGTATGTACCCAGCCACATTATACAATGCAATATAAGGAGATCTCCTAAATATAATGACAAAAGTTGATTTCTTGGGCCTTGTAGAAAATGTTAAATTGTATTGGTAGATCAAGGGTCTTGTCCCAAGAGTAAGGTTAAAAACAGTTGTTACATAGGCTTTCTGAACCTTGTAATTGTCTATTTGACTACTTTTTGATGTCAGCAAGACTCTAATGGAACTCATAGTTATTAAACAGTCTCCACTCCCTTCATTTGTGTCAGTTTCTTAGCCTTAGTGGACCTCAAAACTCTACTTAACTGAAGAAGTCACAATTTAGTACGCCCTGGATCTCGTAACTATATGAAAGGTCAGGGTTTGAAATTATATTTATGAAGATAATTTCAGCATTTGTAATTGTTGAGAGGTGTGGTTGGTACACCATTACATGCAGAATTTAAATCTGAAATTTTTTTAAGTAACTTAATTTCTTGATATTTTTTTTAATGGACACTATTTTGACATTTTAAATTTGATTTTTTCTGAATTTCAGAACACACTAAACCAAAATCGTGTTCCTATCTTAATTTTTGTGACCGCTATCATGCTTATGTACAGACAACACAAATGACGGACAGATGCTTGTCAAAAATCACTGTTTTTGTTTCCTGAGGATGAAATATGAAGATTAGTCAAAAAACGGAGGTTGAAATTTTTTGCAATTTCAAAACTTACTCTAATTTAAATAGGTTTAAATCTAACTGTTAAAGAAAAAAATGTAAATAAGATTTAAATTTTGTGTGTTATATGCGGTCTAGGTGGCGTAATACAACAGCACAGGTTACGGATTCAGTCTTGGCTCATACACCATTGGGTTTGGGAAACTTGACACGGCGTTGTGACATTCGCCGATATAGCCCCTAAAAGTATTTAACTACCGAGTCATGTATTCACCCACCAAGTGTTAGTGTGTGTGTATTTTGCACATTCCATGCGTATTATCAAGACAAAATCTATATATACACACCCGGCATTCTTATCACTTTCAAAATAAACTGATGAAAAGGCAGGAATTTGTTCATAAACACCCAACTCCCATATGTAGAAAACACAAATGATTGTCACTATTACTTGATTGGTTGGTACGGGTGCAGTTGTGTTGCTTGAGTCTGTTCGTAGGAATAATTAATTTAGAGTCTTTAATCTTCACAAAATCATTGCTTAACTTTCTCCTCGCCCATCCTCAAAACCAAATAAAAACAAACTAACTAATCGTCATCAAAAATATAAATTCGTTAGTTGTCAATCAAAGAGTTAAAATGAACCGTCTTTACTAAACAAAATTGTATATTTAAAAATGGGATTAAACATACTTCGCTTGTGCCACAAACACGTTCTCAGTGTAAGTCGTATTTGATTAAAATTTATATTTTAATATTGGCGGTCAAGTTTCATTTTAGTTTTTCCCTTTATACCTGAACCATAATGTTTTTTTGCTTGTTATTGTGCACACGAGTTTGGGTTATTAATGTTCAAATTAGAGACGATTTTGTGAAGTTAATATTTTATAACAGCCCCATGACAGATTCTTTTTGTTTTTTAACGATAACTTACGAACCGGAATATACATGCTAAGCAGAAAGAATAGCCATTCCCGTTAGTAAAGACACTAAAATACTAGTAAATAGGTTAGGTTAGGTTAAGTCCCTGGAGTCTGGGAATTAATTATCACATTGTACGTATAGCCTATGGGCTAAGCAAAAGGAATATCCATTTCTGTTAGTAAAGATACTAAAATACTAGTATATAGGTTAGGTTAGGTCCCTGGAGTCTAGGAATTTATGATCACACTGTAGATATGTTCATGCTAAGTAGAAGGAATATCCATTTCTGTTTGTAAAGATTCTAAATTACTAGTATATATGTTAAGTTAGATCCATAAAATCTGGGAATTTATGATCACATTTTAGGTGTATATATAAATACTTAATATTAGGTACTAAGTATTCCTTAACAAAATTAATCACATCTTGGTAAAAATTATTCTCTGAAATTTCTAATAAAAATCTTATCTTTGTTACTCCAAATAATTGTTTGATTATTACTCTTTTAGCTTGATGTTTAACCAATGAAAGTATAATTTGGTTTCTTCCAAAATTTATTGGTTGCTCTGAGATTGGAATTTCTACCTGTGTATTACCAACATAGTTCGAGTGGACCGTCTGGTGTGTTTCTTCATTTTCATCTACATTAACTATGATTGATTCATTACAATTAATTATCACAAACTGTAATGAGTCTTCATTGTCGCCTAATTCTGGAAAATAAAGCTGTGTTGACTGTTCAATTGTTTTCACCAAATCTTCGCCCATTTTCTCTTGGTCATTTGGTGATCTTTTCTCGGTGATATTTAATTGGATTCTTGACAATGCGTCCGTGTTCTGATTAAGTTTACCGCCTTTGTGCTTTATTTTGTTGTCAAATTCTTCCAGCTTCAATAGCCATCTCAGCAATTTGGAATTTGGTTGTTTTACTGAGAATACCATTGTAGATGTTTATGATCTGTATATATTGTAAATTTTCTTCCATAAAGCAGAAATGTACGGAACTCATAGTTATTAAACAGTCTCCACTCCCTTCATTTGTGTCAGTTTCTTAGCCTTAGTGGACCTCAAAACTCTACTTAACTGAAGAAGTCTCGATTTAGAATGCCATGGATCACGTAACTATATGAAAGGTCAGGGTTTGAAATTATATTTATGAAGATAATTTCAGCATTTGTAATTGTTGAGAGGTGTGGTTGGTACACCATTACATGCAGAATTTAAATCTGAAATTTTTTTAAGTAACTTAATTTCTTGATATTTTTTTTTAATGGACACTATTTTGACATTTTAAATTTGATTTTTTCTGAATTTCAGAACACACTAAACCAAAATCGTGTTCCTATCTTAATTTTTGTGACCGCTATCATGCTTATGTACAGACAACACAAATGACGGACAGATGCTTGTCAAAAATCACTGTTTTTGTTTCCTGAGGATGAAATATGAAGATTAGTCAAAAAACGGAGGTTGAAATTTTTTGCAATTTCAAAACTTACTCTAATTTAAATATGTTTAAATCTAACTGTTAAAGAAAAAAATGTAAATAAGATTTAAATTTTGTGTGTTATATGCGAGCTAGGTGGCGTAATACAACAGCACAGGTTATGGATTCAGTCTTGGCTCATACACCATTGGGTTTGGGAAACTTGACATGGCGTTGTGACATTCGCCGATATAGCCCCTAAAAGTATTTAACTACCGAGTCATGTATTCACCCACCAAGTGTTAGTGTGTGTGTATTTTGCACATTCCATGCGTATTATCAAGACAAAATCTATATATACACACCCGGCATTCTTATCACCTTCAAAATAAACTGATGAAAAAGGCAGGAATTTGTTCATAAACACCCAACTCCCATATGTAGAAAACACAAATGATTGTCACTATTACTTAATTGGTTGGGGCGGGTGCAGTTGTGTTGCTTGAGTCTGTTCGTAGGAATAATTAATTTAGAGTCTTTAATCTTCACAATTCACAAAAATTTAACAAAATCTTTAAAGTCGATCGATTTAGGTATTTTATAACAGCTCCAAGGAAGTTTTTTTTTACCAACAATTTATAAACAGAAATTTTTAGAAAGATGGTGACCAATACGTTTTGTGCTGGCCCTTAGATCCTATATTTGATTAAAATTTGTTCAAAATCGTTAGAACCGATTCTGAGAATGTTGAAATTTTGTGTTTTTTTTAACTTCAAAAATGGGAAAAAATATCTCGAGATGAGACCAAAATATTTTCAAATTTAATCAAAAGCGGTTCACTCTTTTGTCATGCAGACGGACCAACATTATTCCAGAAACTACTCTTTTGAACTCAGGGAACCTCAAAACGTATATTTTCATGAAAAACTCCCCTCAGATGCTTACTTATAGTGAAAACTCTCACCTCCGAGAGAACCTAGCTGGATTTAAACCTTTTTGCATGTAGTCTTGGGTTGGTTCCCTCATTTTCACCTTTCCTCTCAGGTCTCTCTTGCTCTCGTCCGAAACTGACAATATTAGAGTATTTAAGAGCTAGAGGTCTTTATTTTGTATTTATTTCATCTTTTTTGTATAAGGTTATGATGATTGAGAAGTTTTCGCCTTTAAACAACAAGGGGACAAAAAATATGTCTAGTAATTATGGTGTGGCAAACCCGAGGAACCCTGGATCTACACTTTTCTTCATTTAGTCTTGGATTAAATCCTTCTCCTTCACTTTTCTATGAGGTTCACTGGACCAACTCTTTTTCTCTTTCGACCATAATTCTATTAGATTATATGATGGCTAAGGGTCTTTACTCTCTTATATTATTTTTTTAAGGCGATAATGACCTTGTTGTTTTTCGCCTTTAAACAAAAAGGAAAAAGTCACGAAAATCGTTTTTTTAAATTTATCACATAACCTAATCATATGTACTTATGCATATTACATCATATTACTTATAATAAGCAAAATAATGAAAATACAACTTTCCACAAAAATTACTTTATTTTTTCAGTGACTAATTCATCACCCTCAGATGTTATAAGCGCACAAATCCAGTAGAACTGCACAAATAAAGTGATTTTTTTCTGTGGAAAGTTGTGTTTTCATTCATTTGTTTAGTGAAGTTTCCACAAGTGTAACTCATTACAGTTGATTACTCTATATTACTACAACATACACCTTTAATGGTTTTAATAATTTACATAATTACAAAACGTGTAATAAGTGTCCCACAAGAAGGTCACCGTAAATAAATGTTAGAGGCGTAAATAAAACATAACAAAGAGGAAAGATCTGTATAGTATTGTAAATAAATTCATAGTACAAAAAAGAGGTTCGTTTTAAACTTTATACATATACGTAGAACAGATCCATAGTATAGGTTAGGTTGTGTGATGTGTCAACAAATCGATGTCGAGTTTCTTGCGGATATATCAATTTTGTGGTCCCCCTGAGTAAAATAAAAGTTTTGGTAATCTGTCCTATGTGGAGTGCTCTACAACTCAAATGAGTGGACCGATTTTAATAAAAAATTTAACTAATATTTCCAGGATTTTTTCATTTATTTAATAGCTTTGATCAACATATCCCAGCAAGTCCATAATATTAATTTTGAAAGTTGTCGTGAATGTAACCTCCTTCCCTCTTTC